>JALAZF010000593.1:0-1200000 GCA_022829125.1 Lathyrus tuberosus
AATCCTAATTACATGCCTTTTCTACTTGAGTTTTTGGTGTGAATCCTTAGAATGTTTCAGGATGCATTTATGCAATCCTTTTGGAATATTTTAATCATTGATTGGAACTTGTTATAACATGATGTAAAGCTTTTTCATGCCACTTTATAGGTCCTTTGGATGACCTCTAATTGATGCTACTTTTTGTGTGAACTTGTACATGCTAACTTGTTCACTTTGCCCACTTTTTGCTTGAGGCTTTGAAGGCCAATTTTGCTCAATGTTTTTGTGTACTTATGGTGATATATTAGAGGTCATTTGGTACTGCCTTGTATGGTTTGACACTTGCTTTATATGACTTTGCTCCCTCCTTTACATGATTGAAGTTCGCATGCTTATAGAGAACACTTAAGATGACTTTTGTTCCCTACTTACACTACTCTTTGAAAATGTGTTACCATGCTAACTTTGTGAGGCCTTAATGTTCATTTTAAATGTTGAACACACGTGTACATTGTTTTAGACTTGAATCAAATTCTTATCATCCTATTTTATAGAACTTTTACATGCTTCTAATTGAAGTTACATTTGTGCATTCTTACTTGCTAACTTTGACAATTCCATTGAATACTTTTGTTTGACATCCTTTAGTTGATGCTTACATGACTCTGTCGCTCCCAGGATTTTCATCCAAGTACAAACGCGAAAGTGGCGTGGAACACAGAGTCGCCAGCAATGTATATTTATCCCAAGAGAGGGAAAGGGAACACCGCATAAACCTGAGGAAGAGGGAAAGGAATGGTCATCGCAACCATAGCCTGGGTTCGGGAGTCGGTTACGCGAGGGGAAGGTATTAGCACCCCACGCGTCCATCGTACTCGATGGGATCCACACTTGTTGTCTACTCTAAGGGTGAGTTATCCTAAAATCTATGGCTACACTGACGCGGGAGGGAAAAACAAGGACAGACTCGGTAGGACGTCGTCGTCTAAGGTCTACGTACCCCATTTGTGCAATGGGGAATTCAGAGTCAACGTAGTTCGGACCAAGTTCTTTTTGTGTTTTTTATGAGCGATGTTAAGTTCGCGTCCGACAGTTAGGGTCAATACCTGTTTGCGACTTAGACGGAAAGTAACGTGCCCTTTTTGAAAATAGCCTTTAGTTTGACAATCCTGCAGGATAAAAAGGTTTGAAGTTTGTTTGTATTTTTTAGGACATAAGTGACTTGAGTTAGTTCATAACTCACCTTGAACCAAAGTCTAGGACACGGGAACGAATGCGTCGCATGATCGTCCCCAATGGGACGTATGCTCAACACTCTAGAAGAGAGAAGGGAGACCCCTCAATCTTCACTTCCTATGTTTAAGGCATGTGTGCAAGGCAAGTTGACCTTATTAAGTATCTTAGAGATGTTATGAGATGAGAAGAGGGACTCAAAAGAAAAGAAAAACACTAAGGGGATTCTATCCTAATGTTATCATGCAAAGATGGCCCTAAGGGGAGGTTTGACAATAACCTAAGCCTAAAGAAAAGAAAAGATGAGGGTGGACATGGATAACTATCCACACCCTCAAATAACTTACCTCAGCCCCTGCATAAAAGGTTAGTACAAAACAGACATAAGTGACAATAAGACAAATGGAACCCAAGTAAGTCACAAACCAAAGAAAAAAGGTTACAAACCAAATGAAACTCATCCAAGTCAGAATATATACCTTAGAGACAACCCACAATGTTTACCAAACAAAATCAAGCAAATAGAATGTAAACAAGTGGCAAAACAGACAAGAGAGTTATCAAAGAAGGAATAGAAGAAGGAAGAATGGATATGCAAGGTGATCATGCAAGAATGCTTCAAATAATATCCAAGTCAGAATGTGGATGACCTAAACATGTGCCTAAACATGCTATACAAGTGTCACATGAGGCATGCAAACAAATATCCAAGCATCAAACATCAATAGAAAAAGAAGGAAGCATATAAGTGAAACATGTTCAAGTATGTAAGATGATGCATGAATAGCATATGACATGAATGAATGCAAAGCTCCAAGGTCAGAAACATACATCAAATGAAGTGCAGATGAATGATAAGGTATGGCATACATAAACCAAACATAAGTCATGAGTAAGCATAGATGAGATGAGGTGAGAAGACAAGTCAAAGAAAAGGCATGTAAACCAAGCATTGAACATATGCACAAAGTATGCAACAACCTCACACCAATGACCTATAATGGCAATCAAGTGACCTATAACAATTCAAACATGGTTTATGAAGTCAAAGAAGCAATCCTAAATGATGGCACAAGTGCCTTCTCAAACAAGTACTCAGACATGATCAAAGATGTGCATAAAAGAGGCCTCAAACAAAGAGCAATCAAACAAGGTAAGTCACTCAAACAATCATGCAAAGATCAAGTAAGAAACATGGTTCAAAATGTAAAAGAGAAGGACCAAAATGCAGAATGAAATGATTTTAAAAATAAGAGAAAAATGTTTTATTCAATTCAATGAGTTGGTGAAACAATGCAAAAAGAATGGACTCAAAATGTTTTATGGATGATGAGAAATAAATTCTACAAGCTATGGCATGCATATATGGAATAAACTCAAAATAAATTAACAAAATAATTAATTCAGATGCTAAAAATAAAATAAAATAATAAAATAAAATTTGAGAAAATTTTATAAAACTTTAAATATGCTTCATGATTTTTTTAATGATTTTTTAATGCACAAAACTATTTTTAAAAATTAAAAATGAAATGCAATAATTAATTGAAAATAAAAAGAAAACAAAATAGCCAGGGGGTATGAATAGCAGCCAAACACGTTGGAAATGAACATGGGCCCCAAAGGAGGGGGTGTGGATATCAAGCCCACACACCAAAACCCATCAGCGAAAATAAAACAAAAAAATGCATGGCAAAGTCAACCATCTGGACCAATATCCACCCTCGGATCAATCCAGAGCCTCACACTTAGTCAACCAAAGTACAAGTAATCGTGATAAACGCTTCAGATTAAACAGTACACCATAATAAACATGCACGTGCGTATACCAAATTACTCAGCAATTAAAAGATAGCACGTGAGCAGCACATGACCAAATTAATACGCTGGCACAATAATAACCGCCAGATCAGAATAACGTCCCAGATCAGTCAAAAGAAAACATGATGAGTGGTTTAGATTGGATGTGCATGGTAGTTATCATAGAGTGTCACACACAAAACTAATAAATACAACAGATTTTTTAAATGATGTGGCACAACGTGGACCACACGATCAAGGCAACGGACGGTCACGATTGCGTCTTCCCCAAAAACCCTAGCCTGACCGGAGATCAGACCAGACGCCGGAGCCCTAGCTCCGGTCGTCTTCTCCGGCAACCATCACCCCTAAAATCCCCAGAAATCACACATGAGTACACTAAATTGATCAGAAAAACATGAGGGTTAAGAATATCATGCTATTTTTCACAAACAAACAACATACAAGGCAAATCGAACGAAAGAAAGTTTGGACCCAAAACTTAAAACTCACGAAACAACCAATCTATACGTCCAAACTCAAAACAAAACACATCAGAGTCATCAGTGAATATCAAATATCATTTTGCACATCAAAAAACTAAGTTTTACGATCATGGAAAGTGTCACTAACCTGAGATTACGCAACTTGTACCCTTGCTGTTAGCTTCAAGTGATGGGTGATTTGCGTTCTATGGATACCAAGGATGAAGATCGTGAAGGAATTTTTGGAAAAGCTCTTGTGGATTGAGAGATTCGAAGGAATCAAGGATTAGGGTTGAAAGCTCGGTTCTCCTCAAAATCACGTGCCTCCCCCTCTAATCAGTGCATGAGTAAGCTTAAATACATTAGGTTATTCCACTGATTAGCATTTAGGTCTTAATAATTCCTTGGTTAATGAGTTTTGGGTAATTTGGCAAATTTGCATTTTGAATCACACACCCTCCTCCATGCATGTACACCCAAGCCTTTTATGATGGATTATTCATTTATCAATTGCTAATCACACCTGAATTGAATCTGGGCCTTGAGATGTCTTGGTTTATGAATTTTCAATGATTTTGCAAAATTGCACAATGTGAAATAAGTGATGAATAAGTCATGGATCCACTTGATTCCATGGCCAAAGATGATTCCCATGAGGTGTACTTGGATGTTAGAATCTGACTTGAAGCAATAGAATCAAATATAGGTCCATATGTCCCAAAATGCAAAAGGTGTAAGAATGGAACCATGAGAAAACCCTAAAAACCACCTTGCCTTCTTTTGATCATAACTTGAGTTTCACAAATGATATGGAGACCATCTAGTACTTGTTGGAAAGGGGAGAAAAAAGATCTTCAACTTTCATGTTTGAGAAGAATTCATTTGAAGCTTCCTTGATAATGAAAAGTCAAGTTGAAAGTAGTGTAAAAACTTGCCCAAAATGGAAACTTTCAAATTATAGGTCATATCCTTATTTAGTAACTTTTGTACCAACCCTTGATTCTTGATAAATGGTATGAAACTTGACCCTTGAAGACCATCTTCTCCTCTTGAACTGCCTCAGGCACCCTGACCCCATGCTAGGAACCAATGATATGCACATATGATAATGCAAAAATGAAATGAAACATAAGCCAGTTAGTACTAAAGTAAGGAGAACAAATTTTGGGGTGCTACAGACTCAAATGTGGAATATCACATGTAATTTTCTACTGACTTGTGTGCTTGGATACCTATTTTACTTGACTTGAATCATTCTTTACTTGCTTAACACTTAACATGCTTTTATGGAAATGTTTAGACCTTGTTTCGTTCCATGCTTGCCTTAACTTTTGAGAATGTGTTTGACATGAACTTTTATGACAACTTGAGACACTTGTGGACATTAATTATAGGCTTCAACTTCTGACTTAGGTCATTCAAATGTAAATCTCATGTTTACTTGTTCTTTGTACGTTCATAAATGGTTAATGCATGATAAGTATGACATCTTTATGTATAATTTTAAAATCTTGTGAACATGGCTTGATGTGGACTTGATGATCATTCCTTGACATTTCAAACACCACTTTGCTTTAGTTATGACATGAAATACTAATTCCCCATGTGGTTTCTCCCTTTGAGTTAACTTGTTTGAGCTTGTAAAGTGCAACTTACATGAATTTTGTGATGACATTTATTTGAGTTAGGATATAGGACATAACTTGATTTCTTTTGATACCTTTTAGGACACTAACATAGATGCGAGATAGTAGGTTTAGCTACTGCCCTCTTAGGTTCATACACCTTTAGGATCCATTTCTCTTTGCTTATTGTTTGACTTTACTCCTATATTAGAATTAGGACATTTTCTTGAGCATTAAGTACATAGTTTTGCATTCTTATTTGAACTATTTGATAGTTGAGCTTGGCTTGGAGTTGGTAAGTACGTGTGTAAATTGTTACATATATATATGCATTTATATCAAACGGATTTACACCCCATTTGATAAAAATCGGGTGTAAAATGAATAATGTTTACTATGAATGTCTACAAATTTACACCCTATTTTCTTTAAATAGAGTGTAAAAACATGGTATATTAAACCCTATTTTAGTTATCACTGGTGCAAAATATTTTAGAATTATGTTATACTCCCTCCGGTCCTTTTAATAAGACTCACTTCACCTTTTTAGATTCATTGAATAATTAATTTATCTAGTCTATAATATAGATCAAATATATTAATTATTCAATGAATCTAAAAAGGTTAAGTGACTCTTATAAAAAGAACCGGAGGGAGTATTTGACTTCTTTTACACCCTATTTTATTCAACCAGATATGTTTGTGTATCGTTGGACATTCAATAAACAAATACCTTATAACGTGCGTAAAAGAACTCAATTTAATTTTTAATGTTATTTTAAAAAAATCATTAAACCAAATATTTTTATACAACATTCATTTAGTAAACAAAAAACACAACAAATATATATATATATATATATATATATATATATATATATATATATATATTCCGACTTCATCATATATATAAGTCTTACATCAAAATCATACTATCTAATACGAAAAAGTCATACATGAAAATCATATTATCTCGTTCCAAGAAGTCATACTATCTAACACCAAAATGTCATACATGAACACTTTGCTAGTATATTTCTTCATATTTCTAAAATTGTGTTTTTTAATAAAATATCTACTATCAACCTATTAAAAGTAGATTGCATGCATTGCCTCTTTTGCTCTTCCACCAAAAAACTATTACACTACATTATGGATTAATTGGTAATTAATAAATGTCCAAATTAAGTCTCAATCATCGCAGCATTTACATGCCAAGTGTCAATCTTTCTTATGCACTCATTCTCTCTCTTCATTCAAATTTAAAATCTCTCTCACATTTATTTTTCCCACACATTCTCACTTTCATTTTAATTTTACTCTTTATTTATTTATTATCACTAAAAATATTAATAATATATTTTTTAATTTTAAGAAAATAACAATATATATTTTTTAATTTTAATAAAATAACACTTTATTTCATTTCACATGAATATTCCATTGCATGCTTAACATTTTGATGTATGTTAGACTTCGGGTCAAACTTAATGACTATATGTGACTTTTCTTGAGCTAACTTTCTTGATTTGTTTGAGCACATGCATGATGACATTTTTTTACACCATTGTGATGATTTGAGATTGGTTTTTGATCATGATTTGGATGCTTGTGTTGAATCCTAATTAAATGCCTTTTCTACTTGAGTTTTTGGTGTGAATCCTTAGAATGTTTGAGGATGCATTTATGCAATCCTTTTGGAATTTTTTAATCATTGATTGGCACTTGTTATAACTTGATGTAAAGCTTTTTCATGCCACTTTATAGGTCCTTTGGATGACCTCTAATTGATGCTAGTTTTTGTGTGAACTTGTACATGCTAACTTGGTCACTTTGCCCACTTTTTGCTTGAGCCTTTGTATGCCAATTTTGCTCAATGTTTTTGTGACCTTATTGTGATATATTAGAGGTCATTTGATAGTGCCTTTAATGGTTTGACACTTACTTTACTTGACTTTGCTCCCTCCTTTACATGATTGAAGTTCACATGCTTATAGAGAACACTTAAGATAGTTTTTTTCCCTACTTACACTACTCTTTGGAAATGTGTTACCATGCTAACTTTGTGAGGTTTTAATGTTCATTTTAATTGTTGACCATATGTGTACATTGGTTTAGACTTGAATCAAATTCTTCTCATCCTATTTTATAGAACTTTTACATGCTCCTAATTGAAGTTACATTTGGGCATGCTTACTTGCTAACTTTGACAATTCCTTTGAATACTTTTGTGTGACATCCTTTGGTTGATGCTTACATGACTCAAATGTGGAATATCACACGTCATTTGCTACTGACTTGTGTGCTTGGATACTCATTTGACTTGACTTGAATCATCATTTACTTGCTTAACACTTAACCTGCTTTTATGGAAATGTTTAGACCTTGTTTTGTTCCATGCTTGCCTTAACTTTTGAGAATGTGTTTGACATGAACTTTTGTGACAACTTGAGACACTTGTGGACATTAATAATAGGCTTCAACTTCTGATTTAGGTCATTCAAATGTAAATCTCATGTTTACTTGTTCTTTGTACGTTCATAAATGGTTAATGCATGATAAGTATGACATCTTTATGTATAGTTTTAAAATATTGTGAACACGACTTGATGTGGACTTGATGATCATTCCTTGACATTTCAAATAGCACTTTGCTTTAATTATGACATGAAATACAAATTCCCATGTGGTTTCTCCCTTTGAGTATACTTGTTTGAGCTTGTAAAGTGCAACTTACATGAATTTTGTGATGACATTTATTTGAGTTAGGATATAGGATATAACTTGATTTCTTTTGATACCTTTGAGGACTCTAACATAGATGCGAGATAGTAGGTTTAACTACTGCCCTCTTAGGTTCACAAACCTTTAGGATCCATTTCTCTTTGCTTAGTGTTTGACTTTACTCCTAGATTAGAATTAGGACATTTGCTTCTGCATTAAGTACATAGTTTTGCATTCTTCTTTCAACAATTTGATAGTTGAGCATGGCTTGGAGTTGGTAAGTACGTGTGTAAATTGTTACATATATATACATTTATATCAAACGGATTTACACCCCATTTGATATAAATCAGGTGTAAAATAAATAATGTTTACTATGAATGTCAACAAATTTATACCCTGTTTTCTTTAAATAGAGTGTAAAAACATGGTATATTAAACCCTATTTTAGTTATCACTAGTGCAAAGTATTTTAGAGTTATGTTATACTCCCTTCAGTCCTTTTTATAAGACTCACTTCACCTTTTTAGATTTATTGAATAATTAATGTATCTAGTCTATAATATAGACCAAATATATTAATTATTCAATAAATGTAAAAAGGTTAAGTAACTCTTATAAAAAGGACCGGAGGGAGTATTTAACTTCATTTACAACCTATTTTATTCAACCAGATATTTTTGTATATCGTTGGACATTCAGTAAACAAATACCTAATAACGTGCGTAAAAGAACTCAATTTAATTTTTAATGTTATTTTAAAAAAATCATTAAACCAAATATTTTTATACATCATTCATTTAGTAAACAAAAAACACAACAAAAAATATATATTCCAACTTCATCATATATATAAGTCTTACATCAAAATCATACTATCTAATACCAAAAAGTCATACATGAAAATCATATTATCTCGTACCAAGAAGTCATACTATCTAATACCAAAAAGTCATACATGAACACTTTGTTCGTATATTTCTTCATATTTCTAAAATTGTGTTTTTTAATAAAATATCTACTATCAACCTATTAAAAGTAGATTGCATGCATTGCCTCTTTTGCCGTTCCACCAAAAAACTATTACACTACATTATGGATAAATTGGTAATTAATAAATGTCTAAATTAATTCCCAATCATCGCTCTATTTACATGCCAAGTGTCAATCTTTCTTATGCACTCATTCTCTCTCTTCATTCAAATTTAAAATCTCTCTCACATTTATTTCTCCCACACTTTTTCACTTTCATTTTAATTTTTCTCTTTATTTATTTATTATCACTAAAAATATATATAATCTATTTATTAATTTTAATAAAATAACACTATATATTTATCTCACGGGTCACTATCAACACAATATCTATTTTATTTTAGTCAACCATTATCTTAACTTATGGACAAAATTCTTATTTTTAAATGGAGTATTTTTTTTCTTTTTTCAACTCACGATCCCTTTTTTTCTTCTTTTTATATAATTATTTAATACAATTAAATTTGTATGATTATTGTTCATTTTACAATTAAGTAAATGATTTTAAATTTTGCATTTGTATCTAAATACATTTATATCGCATCAATAATTTTTTTATCTCACGAGGCATTATCGCATAAAAATTTTATTTTTTGTCTTTCTTCATCTAACGAGTCATTTTTTTTCTTCTTATTTTTGCATCATTATTTAATACAATTGAAATTTTATAATTATGTTTCATTTTACAATTAAATAACTAATTTCAATTTTGCATCTGTATATAAATATATTTTGTATTGTATCAAATAAACTTTTTATTTCATGGATCACTATAAACTAATTTATTTTTCATCTCACGAGTCTCTTTTTTTTCTTTATATTTTAATTTAATTAAATTTACATAATCATTTTTCATTTTAAAATTAATAATTAAATTCAAATTTAAATACGTATATAATCCATTTTATATCGTATCAAATTTACATACTGTTGTACCCTAAATTTTTTACCCTTAGATGTCATCTTCATTTGTGCATCTTAGGTCAAGCATCTCTGCATTGTTTTAACTAACCCATATCTTGCAGTTTGTTTCTTTGTGTTCAAATTAGGTTTGCATATCACCATGAAGCTCCACAAGTTGTTTTGAAGCAAGTCAAGTCAACAAAAGATCTTCAGTGCAAGAACTTTGGAATTAGGGTTTTGCTCTGAAGAAATCACTAAGAATTTGGCTCTATCAAGTCAAGTTTTGTGTGGTTCACCTACCATTTAAGGTCATCTACATCTAAGAGACATCATTCAACAGGAATCCAAGATCTATTGGTCCTCAACAAGGGAAGTTTGAGCCTCAGCCTCACTATGCCTCAAAATTAGGGTTTCTGTGACACTTATCAGTCAATGGCTTTGATTTTCATCAAGATGAATTCCCAAACCCTAATTCTTTGATTCTATTAGTTTATCAACATCCTCAAGAGTCTCCTAAGACCTTTAGTTGAGAAGGAAGAAGCAAGCTTACAAGATTTTACCACAGTGCATTCACAGTCAAAATTAGGGTTTGACTGAAACCCTAATCCTTGGAAATTTTGGTTCAAATGAAGTGTCAATGGTTCTAATCATCATAGAATGTCTCATGAGGTATTCAAAGCATCAAGATCAAGTTTCATAAGGTTTCTTGCAAGAGAAGTAGGGTTTTGATTATGAAAGAGTTCATACATGAGATTTTCCCTCTAATAGCACAATTTGAAATGACCATAACTCCTAAACCACACACCCAATTGGAGTGACTCAAAGCTCATTGGAAAGCTCTTTCAAGATATTCAATTTGTTCCACGTGACTTTTTGTCCAAAAATGCTTGGTTTTTGAGCTATGAAGCTTGCAAGATATTTGACCAAACACTTAGAAAATTTTCAACACTTTTCTTCACATTTTTCTCCAACTTTGACCTCATTTTTCACCCATTTCCACTTGGATTCAAGACTTGGGTCCCAAATGAAAGTTTTAGAGCATGATGAGAGCTTTCAAAGCATAAGTGGAACTTCTCATTTGGATTATTCAATCAAAAGTTATGAGGTTCTAAAGTTTGATGTTTCACATTGAACTTTACATAACTTAGAAATTTCCTAAGCTTTTGTTTTGACAGCATGGTATGCATGGTTTCATGTCATGTTTTCTCACGTTTTCAAGCTTGCATTCCAAATGATTTCCATATGAAAAATGTGCTATTAGATGCCAATTTTCCAAAGAAGCAAAGGACTCATGAAATAGAGCATTAGTCATCAAGAAATATTGTATCGAAGTGGGCATGTCACAAAGTTATTGTACCTTAATCTCTTGGAAATTCTGGTTTGGTGTTCTTCTGCCACAACCAAGTTTGTCACGATTCACCATGTGTTCTCAAGACCAAATTTCAAGCTTCTCCCAACATATTGGTTGTGTTATTAAATGCCAGTTGTCCAAAGAATAAACAATGTATTATAGTTGGTAATGTACTCGTTTGATAAAAAAACCCACAATTTGGTTCACTGTCCTTGGATACCTTCCTAGCAATTTGAATAAATCTAAACTAGAGGTTATGGCAAGTACAAGTGTTGAGTTTTGTTCACATTAGTTCCCAACCACAAGTCACCACAAACCATGCAAGAAGGCCATCCAAGAACCAACCCGTTTGGTTCACCTTGTTTCATGTTTTCATGTGTAGTAAAATGGGATCTTTGGTTTAGTTTCAGTACACAACTTTGCTTTATTTTAAAATCACAATTCTGAACCACCAAGTACACGTTTCTGACTCTTCTTGCCAACTTCCAACGTACCACTTTCCCAATCCCGTGAGAAGAAGCTTCCAAGTACCATGCCTTTTATACTTTAATGGTTTACATGTTAAAGGTTAAAATCAAAGACCATCGTGTGAACCACCCTTGTACCTTAATCTCTTGGACAGTGCCTTTTCTTTTCTGACCTGAACCATAGAACAAGAGACAACAAATCTTCACTTGGTTCAAGGGCTGCCATGCGTAGAAGATTAGGATCTTTATCTCTCATGCAAAACTAATATCCTGTGTATCATCAAGACCTTTAACCAGCTTGCACCACTATAAAAAGAGCTCTTCTCTCATTCATTTATCATCAACTATCTTCACAAACTACTCTGAAAATAAGCTTGTATTGAGAGCCCGAGTCAGCTGGGAAAGGAAATGAATTCTTGCAGATCTCACTTGGAGACAGGTAAGTTTCTCATCTCCCTACCATCATACTGAATCATGAGTCTTTGTCTTTACATTGCAAATATTATACTGTGTGTATGACAGTTAGATGTTTAGTTCATAATGGTAGTATGTTATTTTCTTATCTTTGAGTGTTCATGAGGCCTATAGTTATACCTTGTATCTTCAGAGGTTTCATACCTCTCTCATGGCTGCCAATATGTAGAATGATTTGTTTCCATGAATAGTCAGTTGCTAATCTATGTTAAAGTGAAGTGTTACTTGAAGATAGGGTTGTTTCTGGTAAAAGCTTGCTTGCCATGTTAAAATGAATATACCTTCTCTGAATGTTTATCATGGTGTGAGTGATTCTAACTCGTACATGGATATATGCTGGTCAGTTGATGTTATTATTTGAGTTCTAAACATTGTTAGTGTTCATATTATCTTGTGATTGAATTTCTGGTGTGTAGCTTGTTCATAATACATGTTGTTATTGAGTTGTTAAGATTTATGTTGGTTTCGAATAGAGACATGGGCTATTTTTTTGCATACTTTCCTGAACTAAGTTTTCATTTTGAATAATGGATTTCCTTGGCTTTTTGCTCATGATATGGTCATTAACTTGTTTAGATTAGGGTTTATGGTTGTTCTATGTTTTGAGGACTTCATTTTGGTATGTTATTTCATGTCATTTGTTTGCGTATTGAAGGTTCTTGTTGGATTGAGAGTTTGAAGTTTGTTTCAAGGTTTTAGTTTGAACATGATGGTGTGTATTGTGCTGCATGTCTTGTTCCCATGTGTGCTTCCTGATTGGGTGTTGATGTTAGTTTCGTCATGTGTGGTTTTTAATGAAGTTGACCAATTGATATGTTGTTGTGGTACACTCAGTTCACGTGCGCGCAGTGCTTTTTCCATTTATTTCATTTCATGGAATTGTTTTGGTTTATATGTTTTTAGAAGCATAATATGTTAGGATGAAACAGCCGTCCCAACGGTAGCTCACTTGCCTTGCCTTTGCCTTTCATGCCCCATACCTGGGTTCGATCCTGCGGATCACCCTTTTGTGTTTTTTATTTCGCCTGCGTTTTTCTTTTCCTTTTTGGACCATGGGCCTAGTTTGATTTCCTATCCACACCCCCTGCCAGAGGCCCATGCGCATGCCAACTGACCATTTAGTTCATCTTAAGTTACTGATGCACCCCCTGCGTGTTGTTTGTTTTTTTTTTATTTTCCTATTAAATCTTTCTAAAAAAACCTCTTCCATTTTATTAAAAAAATCTTTTTCTTTATTCCAAAAACTCCAAATACTTTAATCCTAGCTTAATTTTAATTGTTAATTGTTAATTGTTTAATTTTTGTTAATTGTTAATTGTTAATTGTTTAATTGTTGATTAGTATTTGTTTTAATTGTTAATTGCTAATTGTTAAGTAATATGTGATCTATTTCTTAATTGTTATTTAAGCTTAATTATTGATAAGTGAATGTTTAAATTATCCTCTTTGGATTAGTTGTTAACATTATTTAGGAATCATCTTTGTTGACCTTTTAAGGGTTTGTTTCACTAATGGTTTGTTTAGATCTTGAACTAATTCATCCATGTTTGATTTATCACATGTTTGATTTTGATGTGCATTTTGTTCTTCTTTAAACTATCATCTTTGATTAGTATCATACCTCCTTATCTTGTGAGTGTTCTCTATGTTTGTCTTCCTTAAGATTGAAACCTATTGATATGTCTCTATGATGCCCATATCTACTTTATCCATGCTTTACTATGAAATACTTTCTGCCATACTTATGCTATTATTGTTGTCTTATTCATTTTATCAATATCTCTTGTTGTCATATCCTACAACTGTTATTATCCTCATTCCAAAGGAAGGTGATTAATGTTGACTCTTAAAGTCATAGCCCCCACCTTAACCTAGTAGCCTCATAAGAGCTAAACCTTATTTCTTGGCCTCATCAGAGCCATGGAATCATAACTAGCCTTAGGAAAGAGTTTTGTACTCTTGGTGATATTCATCCTAATGAATACTCACTTTCCCTATTGACTAAAACATAACATGGGACCATTATAACTAGACTTAGAGAGTTCTTATACTCTACAATGAGTTCACCCTCATTTCCCCTCTGAATATTGACCGCAATCAATTATTCAGTAGAAGTAGAACTACGCATACTCTGATTCTACTCCCGAGGATACGTAGGCGCAAAGTGCGATGCTTTGTCGAGTATACTTAGATACTAACCCCTAGGGTTTCAACCTTTAGCATAGCACCCTTAGCAAGCGAGTGAGATATAACATTAAAACAAGAGGTTCCTGTAGAGTACTACAGACGTTTAGGGTGCTAATACCTTCCCTAGGCGTAACCAACCCCCGAACCTTAGATCTCCCCCATTTAGGGTTTTTTTAACGATCTCGAACCTTTCCTTTGGATAAATCAAAGTCGGTTGTAAAAGAAATATGATGCAAGTTAATAAATAGCTTGTTATCCGATTTTCACCGCAACAGAAGTGGCGACTTCACTGGGGAACGGTTAGACCTATTGTTGGTCATTTCCTAAGAGGGTTAAGCCTGTCTTGTTTTTATGTTATTCATGTTTTCTTATTTACTTGTATATGCTTATATATCTGTATATACCTGTATACCTGTTTTTCTTGGGATCTTCTGTGTGCAGGGTGCTACTATTGAGTGGTGAGATAAGTCCTAACCCGGACTTGAGTGCACTTATGATAGGATAGTGGATATAGTCAAGGAGACTTTGAGGGAGTCAATTCCCCAAAGAGTTGACTTGAGATTCCACACTCAGTTGAGGCCCTCTCGGAGTTGGTATATGTTGAACGAGCAATCATGAAGGCGTTGCCACTTCGACCTTGGTGCCAGGGATACTGATGACCTTTAGTTACCCTTACCCCCACTTAGCCTTTTAGATGTAGTGCGGGGACTATGAAGAAGTCTATTTCTGAATTAGTTGCTACACGATACTACACTCAGACGAGATTCTCTTGAGAATATTGTTGATTACCAAGTATTTGGGAAGTCGATAATATCCGAAAGATGGGTTGTCGACTCTGGAAACTTTTTAGAACCTTGTCTTGTAGGTGAAAACCATAGTACATGCCTTTGGGATGGGTAGACCTTTGACTCCATGCTCGTAACCCCTAAACCTAGGACTTGTGTGCTATTGTGTGTGCATGTTTGTGTTTTTGTGTGCCCGTGTTTTATGCATTGCATACATCTCATGATAACCATTTGGTTTCAATGAACTCAGGCGTTCTTTTCTTTGCGATGATCAATCGGGATCTTAGATTTTAAAACAAAACTTTTCAGTTTTCCCGAACATGTTTACAGCTCGCCTTTGAGTTCCTTGAAACCATTTGGCTTGCATTAGCATTGCATGCGCATTTGCAATGCATTTGTATTTCTCGGTCTTGAGTCTCATCCGTCCTATGTCTGTAACCCAGCTGACCTCCCGAAGCCAGCATTGGACTTGAAAAAGATTTTAAGGGATCATGAATTTAGAGGAACAAAACCAGTTTGTGACCATAGCGGATTTCGACTTGTTAAGAAGCCAGTTAGATCAGGTTATGGAAGCGTTGGCAAAAAGAGATGCCAATATTCAGGGTATGTTTGTGAACAATGTTGTCCAAGCTCAACCTGTGCAGATTCCTGTTGGGAATCAGTTTATACAAGAACATGCCATTGTCCGAGATGGACATTCTTCCTCTATTGATGCTATGGAATATCACAGTTTTGCATTCTCCGAGCCAGATTCCCAAGAAGTGGTCCCTGTGATGAAAACCCTGGATCCACGGGGCATTGAGCTAATGGAAAAATGTCGTGCCTTGGAAAAGAAGCTTGATGCCATTGAAGGTCGCGACACTGCTGATCTGAATTCTTTGGACATGTGTTTGGTACCCGGCCTCGTTATACCTCCTAAGTTCAAAACGCCGAAGTTTGAGAAGTATAAAGGGGATAGCTGTCCAAAGCAGCATTTGGTGATGTTTTGCAGAGGGATGACTTCACATGTCCTCAATGACAAACTCATGATCCATTGTTTCCAAAACAGTCTAAGTGGAGCATCACTACATTGGTATATGCAGCTAGAGAGTAGTCATGTCCAATCATGGTCAGACCTAGCCAGTGCCGTTGTGAAGCAATACAACTACAATCTTGATTTGGCTCCCAGCCGCCTACATTTGCTAGACTTATCTCAAGAAGAAAACGAGTCCTTCAGAAAGTATGCTCAAAGGTGGAGAGAAGTAGCTGCTCGTGTTCAACCACCACTTTCGGACAAGGAATTGGTTGACTGGTTCGTGGATACTTTGCAAGGTATTTACCGAGAAAAGTTATTTAGCACTGTGACGTCAAACTTTTCTGAATTGGTAAAAGCTGGAGAACGCATTGAGAGTGGTCTCCAGAAAGGAAAGATCCCAGAAATCTCGAATATTCCGGTCGGTGAGAATAAATTAGTTGTCAGTTCTCAAGAAGAATGGGAGAAGGAAAGTAATTCTATATGGGAATCCCAAATACCTCAGCGCTTCTACAACTCAAGTGTTCAGCGTCAGCAACCTTTTGGGTCTTTGCATCAGACACCAATCTCTCCACGTGGGCAATATTCTTCTACAAATCGAAGACCTCCTCTGTATCAACGGTCCTACCGCCGTCTGCCATGTCAGCATGTACGACAAAGGCCAAGGAAACCAGAGAGGAATTTCACTCCGTTGCCAATACCATACAGTCAGTTCCTACTAGATTTAATCAAAGGGGGATTGATAGTGCCAAAAGGGATAGATCCAGTGATCCCTCCATACCCACCAGGCTTTGATGCCAACGCCCGATGTGACTACCATGCTGGGGCACAGGGGCATTCGACCGAAGACTGTAAGGTACTCAGAAGCAAGGTTCAGATGCTGCTTGATTCTGAGATGATCTCATTCATGCCTCAAGGAATTCAAATCAATAGTCCTTCACCTAATGGAGTAGATTCATCAGACCCTGAAGAGGAAGAAATTGCCGAGAGTGGATGTGAAGATAATTCTCAGACGGAGTTCGACAATCAGTTTTGAAGATGACTATCTCCGTTTGGCAAATCGAGAAAGAAAGCCCAGTTCACTGAGGCTGGCAAACTTTAGACTGTTTCAGCATTTTTGTTGTAATTTCTTTGCGTATTTGAATCTATTTTTGCTTATAAGCTGTGTTGTATTTTAAAATTGGCGAGGTTAATGAAATGTTTGTGCATCTTTTTGATTAAGTCCATTCGTTTCACTCATATATTTTTATCGCCATACAAAAATACAAAATATACCTTCACCTTGTTTCACTCCCTTTATTCAATTGTTTGTTTAAACAAAGATTGGGGGGGGGGATGATGAAAACCTCGTGTTCATAATTGATGTGGTATGCTGCCAATTAAACCTTGCCGATGATATAAGGCATTGTTTCAATTCCTAAACACTGGAGAAATAAGGAAGATAATCCCTTGTTAACCCTTCAAGCCCAGGAGTAGGAGTTTTCTTTCCTTACACAAAAAAACCCAAAATCTCAACCTTGGGGCAGGGTAGTTATCAGTTTATCTTGGTTATGCAATCGAATGCATGCGCTTCGTGTAAGGTGCCAGTCATCTCTCTCAACTATCATCAATTCATTCCTAACTTAGAGAAACTTGAATGTATAACTTGAGCTAACTGAGTGTAGGATTGGAGTTCATCACGAAGTTTGGGAAGGGACAAATAAGCTTTGAGCCTTTATCCTTTGTTTCATAAACCATAAACCAGACCACGTTACAACCCTTAAAAGACCTAATTGAGGTAAGGTTATTTTGAAAGCATACTACAGCAAGGTTGATTAACCTGACTCTTAATAATATTTGTTATTTGCGTGTGTTGATCACTTCATCTGTCATTCTGTAAATGACTAGATTCACTTGGTTTTCGATTGTTTAATCATTCCACCGTGTGTGTTTCATCAATGAAATTTGTTTTCAAAAGTTTGCATGAATGTCGCATTGAAATTGCCAACTTTTGATGAACAATACTTGTTTGTAAAAATAGCTCAATATCAATGAAATCCCAACAAATGCAGCCAGTTAGGGGATTCGACTTGATAAAGGAAACTCAGTCAGGGGAAACCAAGTGGAAGGATTTGCCGATCTACCGAATCAGGGGCAGAACTCGTCAAAGTTCAAAATACTGGAACAAATCCTCTCCAGGTCATCTGATGACAAGTGTGGACTCTGGTGACCCAGCAACAGGGGCAAGTTTTGTTCCCCAGTCGTTTCTGCTACAATTTGAGTATCACGAATACAGTTGAACTGGGGCAATCATGTCTAGGTTCATTCATTTTCAAAAGTTTGAAGACATTGAAGCATCTGGTGCGTCAATTCTTCTGCGAAATCCTTTTGATGACTTACCCTCACAAACCAATTAATCAGAGGCAGTTAAGTCGAGATTCGGTAAATCTCTAAAAGGCCAATCAGTATGGGGCATATCTTCCCCAAATCGTCAAACAAACAGTCTAAAGCGAGTTCAAGGACCTTGTTGTGTGAATGCAGTTAATCAGGGGCAATTACGCCGAGATCTCTCCAAGAGTTTGAAGATATTGAAACACGTTGTATGCCAATTCTTCTATAAAATCCTCTTGCTATCGTCTCCCGAGAAACCATATAGCTTGGGGCAATTAAGATTTAAAGATGATCATTATGCCAGTATCCTTTGCTAGCTCCCCAATAAGCTATTACTTCAGAGATCAAGCTCACGATGGCAATACTCATGATGTTACACCTCAAGTGGAATACTCTTTTCACTAATGAAGTTGTTGATTCTTCTTCATCCCCAGTATTGGTCCAATCTGTTGAGTTTGGCTGGGTGTCCTTCGTCGAGACTTTTTTTTATCTCCAGTTTCGCTTTCTGTCTGTTTTGTTAGCATAAGCACTTATATACATTGCATCTTAGCATTCCTGCTTCCTTTTCTGGTGTTTTCCTGTTGTGTTCACTTTGGTGTTTATCTCCCCAAGTGACTGGGTGTGTCTATTCTCTCCAATAGAGTTGTCAGCCCTAGGCATAAAGTGCCCATCCATTCTTGAAATCCCCACAGAGCTTTATCCTCGTGGATGATGGTTGGTTCAGTTATCTTTTTTCACAATTGGATGAGATAAATCCCATTTGAGTTCATTCCTCAATTGGAGTCTTGTTTGGCCGTTTCTTTCTAGCTTGTTCCTAGATTGAACTTTGGTCCCTGACAGGTGTGGTTTTCAAACCTATCTTTGAACGTGCATTTATTTTGCACCATGTCTCGCAGGAAGATTCTTTTATGAATCCCCATTGAAGACAAAGTTATTTCTCCAGCAGTGTTGTAATACCAACATATCTTTGGAATTTATACCCAACAATTAGTGGCAATCTCTCTCACGAGAAGCTTATCTGTCCTTGATCTTTATCTAAATCAACTGTGTTTTCCATCAATCCTTTGGCGATGTCAGTTTTCGTACCATCAACCCCAATGATGATGTCAATCTTTATCTAAATCAACTGCGTTTTCTGTTAATCCTTTGGCGATGTCAGTTTTTGTACCATCAACCCCTTTGATGATGTCAATCTTTATCTAAATCAACTGTGTTTTCCGTCAATCCTTTGGCGATGTCAGTTTTCGTACCATAAACCCCTTTGATGATGTCCATCTTTATCTAAATCAACTGTGTTTTCTGTCAATCCTTCGACGATGTCAGTTTTCGTACCATCAACCCCTTTGATGATGTCCATCTTTATCTAAATCAACCGTGTTTTCCGTCAATCCTTCGACGATGTCAGTTTTCGTACCATCAACCCCTTTGATGATGTCAGCCTTTATCTAAATCAACTGTTTCCTCCATCAACCCCTTTGATGATGTCGCATTTTGATCAACTGTGTTTTCCGTCAATCCTTCGACGATGTCAGTTTTTGTACCATAAACCCCTTTGATGATGTCCATCTTTATCTAAATCAACCGTGTTTTCCATTAATCCTTCGACGATGTCAGTTTTCGTACCATTAACCCCTTTGATGATGTCCATATTTATCTAAATCAACTGTGTTTTCCGTCAATCCTTCGACGATGTCCATTTTCGTACCATCAACCCCTTTGATGATGTCCATCTTTATCTAAATCAATCGTGTTTTCTGTCAATCCTTCGACGATGTCAGTTTTCGTACCATCAACCCCTTTGATGATGTCAGCCTTTATCTAAAACAACTGTTTCCTCCATCAACCCCTTTGATGATGTCGCATTTTGATCAACTGTGTTTTCCGTCAATCCTTCGACGATGTCAGTTTTCGTACCATCAACCCCTTTGATGATGTCCATCTTTATCTAAATCAACCGTGTTTTCCGTCAATCCTTCGACGATGTCAGTTTTCGTACCATCAACCCCTTTGATGATGTCAACCTTTATCTAAATCAACTGTTTCCTCCATCAACCCCTTTGATGATGTCGCATTTTGATCAACTGTGTTTTCCGTCAATCCTTTGGTGATGTAAACCTTCGATTCAATTATCCCTTACCGTCTATCCTTTGATGATGTGAACCTTTACTTCCCCAGTGGAGTAAAAACATTCCCGGTATGTCCAAAATCTTTGCCTAAGCTAGGCTTACGTTCGGTCACCACCTTTGAGTGCCAGATTTTTGCATCCTTGTGCTTTGTTTTGCTTGTGGTCTTTTGTTGGTTTCTGTCATTATTTCCCCAGTGAAGTAAAGACATTCCCGGTTTGCTTTGTGTCGTGCTTGTTCGGTCTTAACCGTTGCACGCCAGATTTGAATCTTTAAACCTTTTGCTGTTCCCCAAGAAGTGTAGCATTAAAGATTTTTGTAAAACTTGTTCTTGTTTGAATCGTGTCAAACTTGAACTTGGACTTTGTTTGAATCGTGTCAAGCATTGTCTGCTTGTTTTGAAACTTGTTCTTGTTTGAATCGTGTCAAACCTGAACAGAGTCTTTGTTCGAATTGTGTCGGACATTGCCTCTCGTTTTGAAACTGTTCTTGTTTGAATCGTGTCAAACTTGAACTTGGACTTTGTTTGAATCGTGTCAAGCACTGTCTTCTTATTTTAAATCTGTTCTTGTTTGAATCGTGTCAAACTTGAACTTGGACTTTGTTTGAATCGTGTCAATCATTGTCTTCTTATTTTAAAACCGTTCTTGTTCGAATCGTGTCAGACATTGAACCCTTACGTTGGATTTTCGAAAATTACTTTAAGCTAAGCTTCTTGGAACAAATTTCTTCAACCTTACTAAGATTCCTAGTTGGTGCGCAGGGTTTGTCTCTGTCTTCCAGGCTTTTCTTGAAGATCCCATCTTGAACTCTTCGGTTTAAGAATCCCCAGGAAGTTTTGCTTAGTCGTCTGTATTTTTTTAGGCTGATCCCCGGATCAGGTTTTTCTTTCTGGTTTCATGCCCAGGAAGAGTGTGGGTTTGTTTTGTCCCCAGTAGTCTATCTCCCCGGATTTTTTTTCCCAGTGGAGATTGTTTTTTTTGGTTTTTCCCTAGTGTTTCTTTGGAGTCTCCCCAGTGAGTCTCTTTCGTTGGTTAACCTGTATCCCCAGTGAGTTTTTCTCATGGATACTAGTTTTCGTCTTTCCGCGGTGAAGCTTATCTTGTGTGTTTGCTCCCTGTTGTCCCTGGTGTCTTGTTTGTCTGCATCTTTTGCATCCTTCTTGGCATCATATCATCATTTTAGAAGTTCATGGCATGTCAGCATTTGCATGTCTGTCGCTTGTCCTTGGCATCTGCATTCCATCTAAGGGCAAAATTTTCGGTCTGCTATATTTAAATACCTTTCACCTTGATGCCCTTGGAATCTCCGTTACTCGTGCCATCTGGTAAAGCTATTTAAATAGGGGCAACTGTTGTACCCCAAATTTTTTACCCTTAGATGTCATCTTCATTTGTGCATCTTAGGTCAAGCAT
Source organism: Lathyrus tuberosus (assembly GCA_022829125.1). NCBI lineage: Eukaryota > Viridiplantae > Streptophyta > Magnoliopsida > Fabales > Fabaceae > Lathyrus > Lathyrus tuberosus. Next base: position 21,972 of record JALAZF010000593.1, read on the forward strand.
CTCTGCATTGTTTGAACTAACCCATATCTTGCAGTTTGTTTCTTTGTGTTAAAATTAGGTTTGCATATCACCATGAAGCTCCACAAGTTGTTTTGAAGAAAGTCAAGTCAACAAAAGATCTCCAGTGCAAGAACTTTGGAATTAGGGTTTTGCTCTGAAGAAATCACTAAGAATTTGGCTCTATCAAGTCAAGTTTTGTGTGGTTCACCTACCATTTAAGGTCATCTACATCTAAGAGACATCATTCAACAGGAATCCAAGATCTATTGGTCCTCAACAAGGGAAGTTTGAGCCTCAGCCTCACTATGCCTCAAAATTAGGGTTTCTGTGACACTTATCAGTCAATGGCTTTGATTTTCATCAAGATGAATTCCCAAACCCTAATTCTTTTATTCAATTGGTTTATCAACATCCTCAAGAGTCTCCTAAGACCTTTAGTTGAGAAGGAAGAAGCAAGCTTACAAGATTTTACCACAGTGCATTCACAGTCAAAATTAGGGTTTGACTGAAACCCTAATCCTTGGAAATTTTGGTTCAAATGAAGTGTCAATGGTTCTAATCATCATAGAATGTCTCATGAGGTATTCAAAGCATCAAGATCAAGTTTCATGAGGTTTCTTGCAAGAGAAGTAGGGTTTTGATTATGAAAGAGTTCATACATGAGATTTTCCCTCTAATAGCACAATTTGAAATGACCATAACTCCTAAACCACACACCCAATTGGAGTGACTCAAAGCTCATTGAAAAGCTCTTTCAAGATATTCAATTTGTTCCACGTGACTTTTTGTCCAAAAATGCTTGGTTTTTGAGTTATGAAGCTTGCAAGATATTTGACCAAACACTAGAAAATTTTCAACACTTTTCTTCACATTTTTCTCCAACTTTGACCTCATTTTTCACCCATTTCCACTTGGATTCAAGACTTGGGTCCCAAATGAAAGTTTTAGGGCATGATGATAGCTTTCCAAGCATAAGTGGATCTTCTCATTTGGATTATTCAATCAAAAGTTATGAGGTTCTAAAGTTTGATGTTTCACATTGAACTTTACATAACTTAAAAATTTCCTAAGCTTTTGTTTTGACAGCATGGTATGCATGGTTTCATGTCATGTTTTCTCACGTTTTCTAGCTTCCATTCCAAATGATTTCCATATGAAAAATGTGCTATTAGATTCCAATTTTCCAAAGAAGCAAATGACTCATGAAATAGAGCATTAGTCATCAAGAAATATTGTATCAAAGTGGGCATGTCACAAAGTTATTGTACCTTAATCTCTTGGAAATTTTGGTTTGGTGTTCTTCTGCCACAACCAAGTTTGTCACGATTCACCATTTGTTTTCAAGACCAAATTTCAAGCTTCTCCCAACATATTGGTTGTGTTATTAAATGCCAGTAGTCCAAAGAATAAACAATGTATTATAGTTGGTAATGTACTCGTTTGATAAAAAACCCACAATTTGGTTCACTGTCCTTGCATACCTTCCTAGCAATTTGAATAAATCTAAACTAGAGGTTATGACAAGTACAAGTGTTGAGTTTTGTTCACATTAGTTCCCAACTACAAGTCACCATAAACCATGCAAGAAGGCCATCCAAGAACCAACCCGTTTGGTTCACCTTGTTTCATGTTTTCATGTGTAGTAAAATGGGATCTTTGGTTTAGTTTCAGTACACAACTTTGCTTTATTTTAAAATCACAATTTTGAACCACCAAGTACACGTTTCTGACTCTTCTTGCCAACTTCCAACGTACCACTTTCCCAAACTCGTGAGAAGAAGCTTCCAAGTACCATGCCTTTTGTACTTTAATGGTTGACATGTTAAAGGTTAAAAGCAAAGACCATCGTGTGAACCACCCTTGTACCTTAATCTCTTAGACAGTGCCTTTTCTTTTCTGACCTGAACCATAGAACAAGAGACAACAAATCTTCACTTGGTTTAAGGGCTGCCATGCGTAGAAGATTAGGATCTTTATCTCTCATGCAAAACTAATATCCTATGTATCATCAAGACCTTTAACCAGCTTGCACCACTATAAAAAGAGCTCTTCTCTCATTCATTTATCATCAACTATCTTCACAAACTACTCTGAAAATAAGCTTGTATTGAGAGCTCGAGTCAGCTGGGAAAGAAAAGGAGTTCTTGCTGATCTCACTTGGAGACAAGTAAGTTTCTCATCTCCCTACCATCATACTGAATCATGAGTCTTTATCTTTACATTGCAAATATTATACTGTGTGTATGACAGTTAGATGTTTGGTTCATAATGGTAGTATGTTGTTTTCTTATCTTTGAGTGTTCATGAGGCCTATAGTTATACCTTGTTGCTTCAGAGGTTTCATACCTCTCTCATGGCTGCCAATATGTAGAATGATTTGTTTCCATGAATAGTCAGTTGCTAATCTATGTTAAAGTGAAGTGTCACTTGAAGATAGGTTTGTTTCTGGTAAAAGCTTGCTTGCCATGTTAAAATGAATATACCTTCTCTGAATGTTTATCATGGTGTGAGTGATTCTAACTCGTACATGGATATATGCTGGTCAGTTGATGTTATTATTTGAGTTCTAAACATTGTTAGTGTTCATATTATCTTGTGATTGAGATTCTGGTGTGTAGCTTGTTCATAATACATGTTGTTATTGAGTTGTTAAGATTTATGTTGGTTTTGAATAGAGACAGGGGCTTTTTTTTGCATACTTTCCTGAACTAAGTTTTCATTTTGAATAATGGATTTCCTTGGCTTTTTGCTCATGATATGGTCATTAACTTGTTTAGATTAGGGTTTATGGTTGTTCTATGTTTTGAGGACTTCATTTTGGTATGTTATTTCATGTCATTTGTTTGCGTATTGAAGGTTCTTGTTGGATTGAGAGTTTGATGTTTGTTTCAAGGTTTTAGTTTGAACATGATGGTTTGTATTGTGCTGCATGTCTTGTTCCTATGCGTGCTTCCTGATTGGGTGTTGATGTTAGTTTCGTCATGTGTGGTTTTTAATGAAGTTGACCAATTGATATGTTGTTGTGGTACACTCAGTTCACGTGCGCGCAATGCTTTTTCCATTTATTTCATTTCATGGAATTGTTTTGGTTTATATGTTTTTAGAAGCGTAATATGTTTGGATGAAACAGCCGTCCCAACGGTAGCTCATTTGCCTTGCCTTTGCCTTTCATGCCCCATACCTGGGTTCGATCCTGCGGATCACCCTTTTGTGTTTTTTATTTCGCCTGCGTTTTTCTTTTCCTTTTTGGACCATGGGCCTAGTTTGATTTCCTATCCACACGCCCTGCCAGAGGCCCATGCGCATGCCAACTGACCATTTAGTTCATCTTAAGTTACTGATGCACCCCCCTGCGTGGTGTTTGTTTTTTTTATTTTCCTATTAAATCTTTCTAAAAAAACCCCTTCCATTTTATTAAAAAAATCATTTTCTTTATTCCAAAAACTCCAAATATTTTAATCCTAGCTTAATTTTAATTGTTAATTGTTAAATTTTTTAATTTTAATTGTTGAATTTTTGTTAATTGTTAATTGTTAATTGTTTAATTTTAATTGTTAATTGTTTAATTGTTGATTAGTATGTGTTTTAATTGTTAATTGTTAATTGTTAAGTAATATGTGATCTATTTCTTAATTGTTATTTAAGCTTAATTATTGATAAGTGAATGTTTAAATTATCCTCTTTGGATTAGTTGTTAACATTATTTAGGAATCATCTTTGTTGACCTTTTAAGGGTTTGTTTCACTAATGGTTTGTTTAGATCTTGAACTAATTCATCCATGTTTGATTTATCACATGTTTGATTTTGATGTGCATTTTGTTCTTCTTTAAACTATCATCTTTGATTAGTATCATACCTCCTTATCTTGTGAGTGTTCTCTATGTTTGTCTTCCTTAAGATTGAAACCTATTGATATGTCTCTATGATGCCCATATCTACTTTATCCATGCTTTACTATGAAATACTTTCTGCCATACTTATGCTATTATTGTTGTCTTATTCATTTTATCAATATCTCTTGTTGTCATATCCTACAACTGTTATTATCCTCATTCCAAAGGAAGGTGATTAATGTTGACTCTTAAAGTCATAGCCCCCACCTTAACCTAGTAGCCTCATAAGAGCTAAACCTTATTTCTTTGCCTCACCAGAGCCATGGAATCATAACTAGCCTTAGGAAAGAGTTTTGCACTCTTGGTGATATTCATCCTAATGAATACTCACTTTTCCTATTGACTAAAACATAACATAAGACCATTATAACTAGACTTAGAGAGTTCTTATACTCTACAATGAGTTCACACTCATTTCCCCTCTGAATATTGACCGCAGTCAATTATTCAGTAGAAGTAGAACTACGCATACTCTGATTCTACTCCCGAGGATACGTAGGCGCAAAGTGCGATGCTTTGTCGAGTATACTTAGATACCAACCCCTAGGGTTTCAACCTTTAGCATAACACCCTTAGCAAGCGAGTGAGATATAACATTAAAACAAGAGGTTCCTGTAGAGTACTACAGACGTTTAGGGTGCTAATACCTTCCCTAGGCGTAACCAACCCCCGAACCTTAGATCTCCCCCATTTAGGTTTTTTTTTAACGATCTTGAATCTTTCCTTTGGATAAATCAAAGTCGGTTGTAAAAGAAATATGATGCAAGTTAATAAATAGTTTGTTATCCGATTTTCACCGCAACACATATATATTTTATACCATATCAAATAATTTTACCCGTGCGGGAGCGCGGATATCTTACTAGTTCTTATGCACATTAAGACTAAAATGATTGAAAATACTCTAGATCTATGAATTTAACTTACATTTTCAACCAAGAACGAAAAAGTGTGTATGTGATGTTTCAAACTCAAAATTGTAGTGTAATCCTAAAAGTTCAATTAAAAATCAAATCAACGTTAGAGTATTAAATAAGAGTTTGTAGGAAATCAAATTATAGAAAATGCGAAGAAAAATTACTAAAGGAAAAGATAAAGTAAAAACAATGTGGCTCACAGATAGAAAAAATATGAGTTTTCCCTTTATCGTAAATATTCCTTCAAATGCCTTTTCACCCTAACATTTGATTCATATATCATAGCTTAAAGCTATTGAAATCATAATGGCTATAAGATAGGACACCTCCAAATTATTCATTAATAATTATAAATAACAATTACTAATCAAAATAATATTAAAATAAATAGGACATGTATATAACTCCCAATTATTTTATAATAAATATTATTAATTTAAGAAATGGTTTAAAAGTAGGACACCAGTTAGTAATCAAAATAATATTAAAATGGCTAAAAAAGACACGTATTTCATCCATTAATAATTCATAATTAACATTTATTGATTAATTACTATTGTTAAAATCAAACAATAAAAATCTACTCAACTAATAAACAACTAATCACTAACACATGATAAAAAAAACACATCCAACAGTAACCATATATCAAAAAATCCTATTTATTTTCATTTTATTAATTAATTTGATGGTAGACATAACCGGTATATTTTACATATTTATTAATTTTATAAAAAAAATATTTTAAATAGTTATATAACACTATAAAACATCAAAACAACTATACTATATTATAAATTAGTTATTATAAATTAAAAATGCAATTAATATAAAAATTACTCATACTAATATTTATTAAATTATAATAGCTATCATTAATATTTAAATGAAAGATTACTCAATTTGAGAAGGTTTTAATCTTTTTAAGTTGAACACATATTTGTTACTCGAACGTTTATCAGGGTCACAAATATTATACTTTACGGCAAGTTATAATAACCTCCCTAACATAACCCCACAATCAAGCGTTTTTTTTAGTGGATGGGGATTCCGGGTTTGAAAGAGAAATAGGTATTTTGAGATGGAAGAATAGAAAATTTTTGGTTTGTGATTTGTTGATGTGTTTAAATTATTTCATCTAAACAATATTCACTTAATAAAAATTACATCCGCTAATCACTTAATTAATTACTAGAATGAATATTTTGAGTTATAAAATTAATCAATTTTATTGTGTCCATCTAAATTTACACTCATTTTAAATTTAATTGGTGTAATAGAGATTTGATTATAATAATATTTTAAATTTACACCCGTTATTAAAAATAGGATGTCTATTGTCACGTGTTAATACTTAAAATGACACTTTGTTTACAAAACTGTCACCGTGTTTCTTATTTACACCCAGTTTTAGTATAACGGGTGTAAATTTTTAAATTATATTCTTCTATTTGCACTAATAATTCTAAAAGTTATACATTTGCGAATTATAAACTTCGATCGTCCAAATTCCACTACCAACAACTCATAACCCTTCATATCTTTTAGATTATGTAGTACGTAAAACGATGACGAATTAAAAATAATTGCGACTTTATTTTAATATATTATAAATAGATTAATATTAATTTCAATGATATAAGTATAAGGTTAGCTTTCAAAACAAGCAAGAGCAGGAGGGTACCAGAAATCCAAAATTATACATTTGTAGCAATCAGGATGATATGGTCGCCATGCTTTTTAATTGCATTGGCAGAGGATGGGGCCTTATATTGGTTTTGTAATTCAATATTAGTTAGATCAGATGTGATGTTGAGTGTGATGTCACAACATCACAATCTACTATTTGGTTTTGTAATTCTTTGTTAGTTAGAACAGTTTTAGTTTGTGTAATAAAACTATTACATGTCTTTGTGTATATATATAGCTTTATAAGCTGTGTAAACGATATGATGAATTTCAGTCATCAATGAAAGTATACACTCTCTATTCATTCATCTCTCTTCTCTAAATTTCAAGAAACACAATATCCAATATTTCTTTCAATTCTTTTCATCATTCATAAATTGTTCTATCAAATTGGTATAGCGGAGCTCGGTTCGATCATTGTTGTTGGAGAATTCGTGAAGTATGGCAACTCACAACAATAATATTTCTACACATCTACCAGTGTTCGAAGGAAAGAACTTTGATCAATGGATAGTGAAGATGAAGGTTATATTCAGGTTCCAGGATGTTCTTGAAGTTGTGGATGAAAGGGTACCAGCATTAGCAGCGAATGCAACTGAGGTACAACAAGCATCACATAAAGATTTGAAGAAGAAAGATGGGAAAGCCATGTTCTTGATACATCAGAGTGTAAGCAATGAGATCTTTGAAAAGATCATGCATTATGAAAGTGCAAAGGAGACGTGGGATGCGATGGAGAAATTGTATTCTGGGGATGGTAAACTGAAGAAGGTGAGGCTTCAAGAATTAAGAAGACAATATGAAGTGTTGGCGATGGAAGAAGGCATGCATTACAGATGTATTGTATGTACTAAATCTGAAGAGCAATCTCATCAGTATTGGTCAATTACTGCAGAAGGGATATACTATGAAGATGGAAGCACAAGCCATGGAGGTTTTTGATAGCAAGAATAGGTTGATTCTGAAAGCACCATTGTCAAAACAAAGAACTTTCAAAATCAACATCAGTGTGATTGAAGATCAGTGTTTGCTATCAGAAACTAAGAAGAAAGATTGGTTATGGCATCAAAGATATAGGCATATCAACTTTAGAGACTTGAATATGCTTCATGAGAAGAACATGGTACAAGGTTTGCCAAAGATAAAATTGCCTGATGAAGTGTGTGATATGTGCTGCACTGGAAAGCAAGTCAGGAAATCATACAATGCAGATGTACCATTCAATGCAACCAGGAAACTTGAGGTAATTCACTCAGATGTATGTGGACCTCTGGAAGTAAAGTCAGTAGGAGGGAATAGCTATTTTGTAACATTCATAGATGAATTTACTAGAAAAGTATGGATTTACTTATTAGCTAAGAAAAGTGAAGTGTTTGGTGTGTTCAAGAAGTTTAGACTACTAGTTCAAAATGAAAGTGGAGAAGTAATTAGCATATTGAGACCAAATGGAGGAGGTGAGTATACTTCCACTGAATTTAATGATTTCTGCTCATCAAATGGCATAAATCATGAAGTCACTGCACCATACACACCCCAAAACAATGGTATCTCAGAGAGAAATAACAGAACTTTGGTAAATATGATAAGAAGCATGTTGAAGCAAAAGCATATGCCTCATTACTTGTGGAGAGAAGCAGCTGCTACTGCAGCATATCTCAATAGAAGTCCAATAAAGAAGCTGCAAGACAAGACACCAGAAGAGGCATGGTGTGGAGTAAAACCAAGTGTCCAACATCTGAAGATCTTTGGCTCAGTATGTTTCAGACATGTACCTGATCAATTAAGGAGAAAACTGGATGATAAATCTCAGGTAATGATTATGGTTGGTTATCACTCAACTGGTGCCTACAAACTCTATGATCCAAGTAGCAAGAAGATAGTGTTCAGCAAAGATGTAAAGTTTGATGAATCAAAATGCTGGAACTGGAAAGATAAAGCATCAAACAAGTTTGATAGTTAATTTTATCTAGCTGATTCAGAGACAGAAGAAGTTGAGACTGAGGAACAAGAAATTGTTGAGGACACAAATGAAGGAGGTGCAGAAGTGACAAATAGACCAACAAGGAACATTCAACCACCAGTCAGGTTGAGAGATTATGAGAGGTTTCCTGATCAAGCTGTTACAGATGAAGGTGACATAGTGCAACTAGCAATGCTTGCTGAAACTGAACCAGTGTCTTTAGAGGAAGCTGTTAAACAACAACATTGGAAGAAAGCAATGATTGAAGAACTAGAATCTATAGAGAAGAATAAAACATGAAGCTTAGTACAACTACCTGCTGATAAGAAGTGTATTGATGTTAAGTGGGTGTTCAAAACAAAACTGAAGCCAAATGGTCAAGTTGCTAAGTATAAGGCTAGATTAGTTGCAAAAGGCTTTCTACAAAAGTATGGACAAGATTACTATGAAGTGTATGCTCCAGTAGCAAGGATGGAAACAGTCAGGTTGATTGTGGCTATAGCAGTAAAAAAAAATTGGTCCATGTATCAGCTAGATGTAAAGTCTGCTTTTCTCAATGGTGAGCTAGAAGAAGAGGTGTATGTGAATCAGCCACCAGGATTTGAGATAAAGGGAAAGGAAGAGCATGTCTACAAGCTTAATAAAGCTCTGTATGGGTTGAAGCAAGCCCCAAGGGCTTGGAATAAGAAAATAGACAGTTTTCTTGTTCAGCAAGGTTTCATGATGTGTGTAAATGAACATGGAATCTACTGCAGAAATACCACAAATAAGCTTATTGTATGCTTATATGTGGATGATATGATAGTAACTGGAAGCAATGAAGCCGAGATGGAGGACTTTAAGAGAAACATGATGAGGATGTTTGAGATGTCTGATTTAGGCAATCTCACATATTTCCTTGGAATTGAGTTTGAAATGAATTCAAAAGGAGTGGTGATTCATCAAAGGAAATATGCACAAGATGTTTTGAAAAGGTTTAATATGCTGAATTGTAAACCAATTTCAACTCCAGTTGATAAAGGAGTAAAGTTGTCTTTGGTTAATGATGAGAAAGAAGTAAATCCAACCTTATTCAAACAAATTGTGGGCTCCTTAAGGTACTTGTGCCATACAAGACCTGATATTACTTATGGTGTAGATTTGATCAGCAGATACATGATAAAACCTACCACCTCACACTTACTTGCAGCCAAGAGAATTTTGAGATATGTGAAGGGTACAAGCAGCTATGGTATTTAATACAGCAAGGACCAAGATGATGATCTAGTAGGCTACTCAGATTCTGATTGGAGTGGTGATAAAGATGACAGGAAAAGCACTGCAGCCTATGTGTTCATGATTGGAAATGCAGCCTTTTCATGGAGTTCAAGAAAGGAACCAGTTGTTGCATTATCTTCGTGTGAAGCTGAGTATATTGCAGCTTCTATGGCAGCATGTCAAGCTCAATGGATCAACATGTTACTGAGAGAATTGAAGCTGGTGAAGACTGAAAAGATGGAGCTCAGAACTGATAGCAAGTCAGCTATAAACTTAGTAAAACATCCAGTTGCACATGGTAGGAGTAAACATATTGAAACCAAATTCCATTTCTTAAGAGACCAGGTGAACAATGGAAAGTTGGAAATGAAACATTGCAAGACAGATGAGCAGATAGCAGATTTGCTCACAAAGCCTTTGAAGTCAAGCAGCTTTGATTACTTGAAGATGAAACTTGGAATGACTGAAGTATCTAACTAAATAAATTAAGGAGGTGTATTGGTTTTGTAATTCAATATTAGTTAGATCAGATGTGATGTTGAGTATGATGTCACAACATCACAATCAACTATTTGGTTTTGTAATTCTTTGTTAGTTAGAACAGTTTTAGTTTGTGTAATAAAACTGTTACATGTCTTGGTGTATATATATAGCTTTATAAGGTGTGTAAACGATATGATGAATTTCAGTCATCAATGAAAGTATACACTCTCAATTCATTCATCTCTCTTCTCTCAATTTCAAAAAACACAATATCCAATATTTCTTTCACTTCTTTTCATCATTCATAAATTGTTCTATCACCTTAGAGCATTCTTCCACAGTGTCATTGATAATTTTGAAATTTCTGGTAGATACGTTCCTATCAATGAGGCTATACAATAACTTTTCTGTTGAATTTATTTGAGCAACTATATGTTCGGTTGTGTATATTTCTTTATTGCAACTTTTTACGGGTGTATCGCTTGGAGGCATGGTGGATATATAGTACATACAACTAACTTTTGGTCTCTCTGAAAACCTGACTTTATTGTAAAAAGCATATAGTATTGAGTTAATGGTGGAGGAAGGACAGTGTTATGTTTGTCTCTCTTTTGGAAACCCCTTATTTACCTACCTGACAGGCGAATTCTAATTTCTTGATGTAACTGCTCGATGCATTTATTGATCTTGACCATATGATCATTAATCAATGGTTCGAGACGATGGAAGTCTATTCAAGCTTAATATGTGGTTACAAACTTACAAATTATTTTTGAACATAAAATATACACCTAAGTTAATTACCTTAAAACAAAAGTATACTTCAGAGATTAATATATAGTATAATATTCGAGACAACTTAATTTAATAAATAAAATTAAATATTATGGAATTGTATCATATTCGAAAGATTAGTCTCTACATAGATCATTTTTAGATGTCTCTATTTTAGGACCAAAAGCAAAAACATCATCCAATGGATATAAAAGGTTTAATAGCTCAAGGACCATTATTAGAAAAAACACATTTAACTTTGGAAACAAAATTCATTTTTTTTAATAAGCAAGATTAGTGGTATATATATTAGGGAATCTCAAGGGGAGATCCAACCCATATACAGGCAAGGCCTAATCCAAAAAAAAATTAAGGCCTACAAAAATCTAGAGGGGCATTTACCCATGAATAATAATTACAGTTAAGTGCATATTTGTATTTTTTACCAATCCACCACCAAGAATAAATGACTATACGATTGGTAATCGTATCTACATCCCAAAACTCGTCTCTGAACATGATGTTGTTCCTAGACGACCATAAGACCCAACAAACTATTAACCAAAAACCCATAGCAGTACCTACACTAAGAGAATTTTGGATACACCCATTTATCCAACATAGAATATGGTTCGAAATATCTCCTACGCAAAATTCCACGACATCCAACCAAAGAAATATGAATTTCCAAACACGGTTTGATTTGGAGCAGAGAAATAGGAGGTGTTCCGCATTTTCGTCTATTAAGAAACAGAATGGGCAAACCTTTTCATTAGTATTCGTAATTATTCCTCTCCGAACCAAGTTGTCGTGAGTAGGTAATCTATTGAGCATCAGTTTCCAGCCGAATACTTTCAATTTAAGGGGAGCGACGGCCATCCAATTCAATCTCAGCGCGAATTTGACATCCTCTGTAGCAGCCAGAGCTAAGCTACTCTCATTTTCCTGCAATAAAGAATATAATGACGAAACAGAGAAAACAGAAGTGTGGTCGTGTGTCCAAATGACCGTATCTTGCATATCTTCATCCACCTTGTGTTCCTGCAGCACTTCAAGTAGTTTATCATATTGCAATGTGATATCTTCCTGCAAGATTTGATGTGAAAGTTTAATATTCCAATTCCATGAGCCATCCTCCCAGAAACCATTATCTGTAATTCTGCTATATTTGTTTTCTGCTAAAGACCATAGACCAGGAAACTCAGCAGCCAAGGTGCGGTTTGCTGCCCAACGAGATGTCCAGAATGGAGTAAGATCACCGTTTCCAGGTTTATGAGTAATCAATCCATGACTACAGAGTCGATGTAACAAATGACGTCATGAAAAGTGCAAATTTTATCTCTCGGTTTTTAAAAAACCGGCGGGTAATTGAAAAGGTCATGGACGGTAATACCACATTTTCACATTGGGTATCTCTTAAAGTCGAGGGGTAAAATAAATTTGAGTTTATTAAATCTAATGAGGATTCTTTATTTCACTAAATCCTATACTGGATATATAAATTCTCAAAATTAATTAGAAAAATAATTATATGAACAATTGTGTTATATTCGAAGATCAACTTACATTGATTAATTATTTTTAAGCATTCTACAACTCCTGATTCATCTCACGATGTTTTATGATTAAAATCTCTTCAATGTTTCAAATTCTTTACTCAACACTTCCTTTTCTACTAATTCAATCTTAAAAGCATTACACTTGAAGTATTGGAAGAAAGTTGAACAAAAATTAGAAGTATTAGAGAAATTTTAATTATAAAACAACGTGAGATGAACGATGACTTGCAGAATGTTAGAAAATCATTTATCCGTGTAAAATAAGTTTCAAATACACCATAATTTTGCGTATGATTATTTCCAAAATCAATTTACTAGGTTATATGTTCTAAGAGGAGTTAGTGAAACAAATAATTGACATTAGATATAATAAACTAAACTCAACGAAACAAGATGGGAATAACACAAATAATCACAAAAAACATAATCTCAATATCAATATCAAAAACAAAAACAACAACAATATCAAGAACAACAACAACAATAAACAACAACAATGTCAATAACAACAACCTCATTAAAACAACAAAAACAACAAGAAAAACTCTAGGATTTCAGATCTCAACAACAACACCAACAATATTAGTAGTGATGTTTGACGTATCAGATCTCTGGAGAAGAAGTAAAAGAAAATGATTTGGATATCTGAATAAGAAACGAGAGCACTAAACACATAACATCTTCGTATTAAAGAGGGTATGTGTTTATCGCTCTCGTTGTTTAAAGCTCTTCAGTAGGGTTCTTTTTGTGTTTTTTACACAAATAAAACTGAATCCTACCATCGAAAGCTATATATATATATATATATATATATATATATATATATCAGAGAAACATATTCATCTTGGTTATTCCTAAGTTCATGAGCCACACTGAATCACTTTTGATAGTGAAAGAATTCCGTTCAAAGTTCGTTCAAGTTGTGCATCATGCTTCCAAAGTTCATAAGCCACACTGAATCACTTTTGATATTGAATCACTTTGTGTGTTGGTTCTTTCCTAGTTTGATTTAAAAGTGTATAAAACGTTTTCTATTTTGGTTTTAATGCAATGAATTATAGGTTTTGTTCATAATATTAGTCATTTTGGGTTTGGTTTATAAGTTTTTGTCTGTGTTGTTGTTTATATTTGTGTTTTGCTTCATAATAATACAAGTTAAAATGGAAATTATGTAAAATTAAAAATTTAATATTTAAAAAAATAAAGTATTTCTCCATGGTAGGATCTTCCAACACTGGGAAAAAGTGATCCCTTTCAACCTATCCCTATGGTTAAAGTCATATCCATTGGAAAATGTTAGTGAAATGTGCCATTTTTAAAATTCAAAAATATTGTTGTTGAGATTCGAATCCATGACTATGCCATTTTTCACCTCGGTCATAATACCAACTATGAAAAAAACAGAAGTTATCTAGTTCTTCACCCTGGCTATTAGACCGAGGCTAGTTCTTCACCCTGGATATTAGACCGAGGCAAAATATAAAGCACTTTTCATTACACCCTTCGTTTTCATGGATAACCAACTGTGGTGAATTTTTTTCTCAATCAAGGTGAACAATGCTTATTAATGTGAATTACCTTATAGATACAATTATGCTAAACTTATTTATTATGATTTGAGTGTGGCAAAAGGGTTGTAAGAGTCAGATAAAAAAACTTTTAAGAAACAATTTGAAAGCAAATAGAGTCAAGCATGGTTGAAAGTGGTGAATAATGAGATACATTCATTAATAAAGAACCTTGCTTAAGAGCTTATGAGGTACTTAAGAAACAAATGGTGGTTGAAAGCAAGTGGATGTAAGTTGCTCAATCACAAGAATGAAAGATAAAAACAAAAGAAGATGGAAATGACAATCAACATAAAAGGATAAGATAGAAGAAGAAGAAGAATTGTAGAGAGAGGTTCTGATAGAATGACATTAATAATTGATCGTATCAATGTACTTTCACCTACACATCCTCTTGCCATGTCATCTCCTACATGGTCACGTCATGGAAAATCTATGTCTATATCTGCATTTGGTTGTCATTTTGATAAAGTCATCATACATCTCCCTCACCATCCACTATCTAAGAAATTTGGTGTGTGGTGACAAAGAGCAATGACCAAACTTAAAGGATCAATCGGACTAAGAAATTTGGTGTGTGGTGACAAAGAGCAATGACAAAACCTAAAGGATCAATCAAACTAAGAAATTTGGTGTGTCGTGACAAAGAGCAATGATAACTAAAATAACGGTCTTTGGCAAAAGAAGATAAAACACAAGAAACACAATAACTTGTTTACACAGTTTAATCAAGATTTATACTCTAGGGAGAGAGCTACTCTATGATTCACTATACTTTCAAGTGTTGTTACAAAATATTACAAATAAGTAACAAGAAAATATTCAACCAATTTCCCAAGAACAAAACATAATTTTCTATTTAAGTGTTTTTCAGTCTATCAAACTCTCTATATATGAATCAGGCAATGCTAAGTTGTTTATAAGTGTTTTCCAATTCCCCTTAGTGATCTCTAAGGATTTTCCAAATTCCAAGAACATACCCTTAGAAATTTACTCTTGCCTCTCTAAGATTACCACTTGAATTCTCAAATCCTTCTCTCTGTCTTCATCTATAAAGTTTTGAAGGATGTGAAGACAAGAATAATGGATATGCATGTTTATAATTATTGAAACTGAACGCATCCATAACAAACTAAAACATAACCCATTAATGATTGAATTCACGAAGAAAATCATTGAATCCTAATAAATGTGAATCAAGAAAAACGTACCCATCCTTTGATAGATCTAATTGCTAGTCAGACCATGACCCACAGTCGCGCCACCTTCACTAGCCCCCCCTCCAGTGTGATTTCTAGTTTCTAAAATCTCAAAACATATTTTCTTTCTCTTCATCACTTAAAGTTGTAAGGCATACTTCAAAAATTCACCTTAACTTGAAACCAGGGTGATGTCAATTTATCCATTAATCACATTTACTTGAAGTTGTTGTGATGCTAATTTACCTGTCAACCACGTAGGTGCTCTTTGCCAATTCAAAATCTATTCAACAATTTTTATCAAGTTCTTAGATTCTTGATTTTGTCATGTGCATCCATTAGCTTTCAACCACCTTTTTCTAATTTAGTAATCTAACAATCCCACAATTATATAGGATTTTTCAACTATCTTTAACTCTACCTACTTTCGATTGCCTCCTTAAAGATCGATGTATCTGAGTTTTGCAACTCTCCAACCATATTCATAACAAAACACTCAAGGCCAACATAAATGTTCCTTTGAGATAGTATAGTCTTCCTCCTGAGCTTATCATGAGTCAAAATTGAGTCTTCTCTGTCAAAGTTTTTAGAAGTTCCATCTCACGTTCTTTACACTTCAACTTCTTACAAGTGTCAGTGTCTCACTTAGAGGCATGGTGGATATACAGTACAGACAACTAAGTTTAATCTGGTTTCTTTGAAAACCTGACTTTAGTCTAAAAAGCATATAGTATTGAATTAATAATGGAGGAACGACCAAATTTTGCCATCTTTTTCTCTATGCATCACTTTCTCACATTCAATAGTATACTCAGATAGATGGGAAAAAAAAAAAACGAAAAGAGGAAATAAATTGAGTGAGGAGGATGAGGATTTGAATAGCACTAGAGACGTTAGAAGATCATTTTCATTAACATAGCATAGCACATGGTCTTTTGCAGTTCCTTCATTTTTTGCATCTTTTCTTAGATAATGGTCCCAAAGATCAAAAGTGAATTTTATACATTTGGATTGTTATAATCCTGACTCAAAAGATTAGAGAATGAGTCAAAGGTCCAAATTTTACCAATGGAAAAAGCACATAGCAAAAAATGAAAAAGAAGTAAAGAGAAAAAAGAAAAGGAAATATCATGTTGATAAAATATCATTTTTATAAAGTCTATAGTAGTCAAAATAGATTAACAAGATGACTTAACCATTGTACAATTACATCATAATCCACATAAAAATAAAAATAAATAGAAAAAATTGTGTGGAAATGAAAGAACTCAAAATTACATCATGTTCATATTTTACCTAGCTGTCATTGTTTATATCAAATATTTCTTCATCATCCATCACTTCAATATCCTTCTCGAGAATCCTAGACGGTGCGAATCGAGCTGAGAATGACATTGAAAAATAATCAGAGTCATTGATATAACCATCATCAAAATTTTGTAAGTAAGAGCTAGGATCATATAGAAACACATGTGAAGATGATCTAAAAATTCTCCCCTTCTTTTCCCTAGTGATCTTCCTCCACAATGACTTCAACTTTGTAATCTTCAATGATCTAGGGACTAATCCATTGACACACACAATAGGGTCATTGCTAATTCTTTCATAACTTGTGCAAATACTGTTTTTCCTTGTGCTTAGACGGTTGCAAATTTCAAGGTTCATGATGGATGATGGAGTAGAAAGTGTAGGACGCATTAAATGTTTTAAGGAACCAGTGTGTTTGAAGTGCATGCGCTATGAATAAGACTGAGACTAAAGGTTGTTTATATAGTGATGGCGTGAACCCACTTTCTTTTTACAGACTCCTCATCATCATCTCAGCTAAGCATATACTTTAAATTAGATAGGACCAACGAAGAAAAAGAAAATAAATTGATTTTGATGTCGGCATTTCAAGTTGTAATTGTTAATATCAATTAGAGATTAAATGTTATGGTTTAGTACGTAATTACTCCATCACCTCGATTCTATTACTAGTCGAGTCGTCTTGTTCTCTTGGTGGTGGATAGGAAAGAAGGGTACAAATACTCCTAATTGTAACTGGGGTTAAATCGCCTTTTGATTTTTTGTAGGCCCGATTTTAGCTAGCGGCCTTTGTGTATTTGTGTAGGACACTATTTTGTGTCTTATTATATAATTTAATTTTGCTAATTAAAAAAAATGATATCGGCTTAAATAGTAAATTGGTCCTTATAAATTGTGGTGTTTTTATTTTTTGTTTCTATATATATTTTTTTAAATAAAGTCATTAAATGTTGAGTTACATTCGTAAGAAAATCTAAAGATTTCTTACGAATTTTCCTACCGATTTTCCTACTAATTATACATTTAGAAACTAACCCAAATAGATTTTAATAGTTATGCATTATTTTCAATAAAACAAAAGATGCAGAACAAAAATAAAAATCCTCTAATTTACCGGAACCAATTGACCATTGAAGCCTATCAATTCTTAATAGATTTATATTTCTATTTTAAATACAATGTTGTGGGATTATGACTTAGAAACTGAGGTATATGTCCCTGCAATGCCACCATTTTTTAAAAAATATACAACATATATATATATATATATATATATATATATTTTTTTGGATAAGCGAAAAATAATTGATAGGAGTACTAGGGGTACTCCAACCCAATTACAAAAACAAACGAAACGAAAATAAACAACCACTACACACCATTACAAGAAATCCAAAGGGTGCAAAGTCCAATCGTAAAAACTACAGCCGAAAATCCTCTTCTTCTTAACCAACGCCAACCACTACCAAGAAGTGAACACAACTCTAAGAAAAATCGAATCCACATCAAAAAATTCACCCTTAAAAATAATGCTATTTCTAGATTGCCAAATTATCCAACAAGTAGCAAACCAAATCAAAGAAGCATTATTAACGGAACAAAACTTGGAAATCATCCCAAACCACTCCTTCACAAAATCAATGCACTCGCCATTAGTAATCAGATTAATGCCAATCCACTTCCCGACTCTATTCCATAATAACCGAGTTTTCGAACATTGACAAAAGACATGATTAATATCTTCCACGACTAAAAAAACAAAACACACAAACATAGTCGTGAGGGTTGGCGATTATGCTTCTACTCACTAAATTGGCCCTAGTAGGAAGTCTATCATGCAATAAACGCCAACCAAAAATCTTGACCTTCAGCGGTATCGAAGAATTCCATAAAATTTCCAACGCAACATGCAAGTTCAGATTAGAAAAAACTAAGTTTTCATATGTCATGTACCTGTTATAAAAAGAATCCACAGTGAAAACATTATCAGAACTCCATCTCCAGTTGATGTCGTCAAGACCATCCGTCACCGGCCGCAAAGGTTCCAAAACCTTAACTAACTGCTGCCACTCCAAAGTCTCCAAAGCAAAAAGAGAAGAACGATCCAACAACAACCTGAAGTCTTTCCAAAACCAACCCGAATCCCTCCATTCTCCCGCCTGATTAACCACAATGTTTTTGTCAACTGCAGCCTCAAACAACAGCGGAAAAGAAGTAGCGAAAGTGCCCACATCCGACCAACCATGCTTCCAAAACAGACAAGAATTCCCTCTTCCCAAAATAAACCGGATTTCGTCAAGAAAACAGCCCCTGTGTGTGTCATCCTTTAACTTGATGATATCACGCCACCAAAGCGATTGAAACCTGTAATCCGACGGAGTATCCCTCACCAATAAATATGAACTGACATCACCGTACTTCTCTTTTATAATACCATACCAAATCGCATTTCTATCTTTTATAAACCGCCACAACCATTTTGCAACCAAAGCTTTGTTGAACACCCCGATATCTCGAATGCCCAGGCCTCCTTTCTCTTTCTCTCTGCAAACCGTGTTCCAACTCACCCACGCTACACTTCCTTTATCAGACGTACCTGGCCATAAAAAATTACGCTGAATCGCCTGAATCTTCTTAATGACCACCTATGGTGCTAGAAAAAATAAAAACCAGTGGATTGGTATATTCGCAAGAACCGAGTTAATGAGCGTCACCCTTCCCCCAATAAATAACATTCTACCTCTCCAAGTTGCTAACCTGCTTCTGAAAACATCAAGTAAAGGCCTCCAAAACAACACTTTCTTATGATCACCACCAACTGATAAACCCAGAAACTTGAACGGAGTAACCACGACTCTGCAAGAAAGGAGCTGAGACACTGCATTGATAAAACCAGAATTCACTCCTAATCCAATGATACTACTCTTCCAAGCGTTAATTTTAAGGCCAGAAACCAACTCGAAACCTCGAATAACTACTTTCAGACCCCATAAATTAGCCCAAGAAGCTTCACACAAGATCATGGAATCATCCGCAAACTGTAACAAATTGTAATCCACATTATTGCCAATCGAAAAACCTGATAATTTACCCAACAAGCTGCTTCTATGGACCAACAGAGCCAAACCTTCAGCAGCCAAAGCGAATAAAAAAGGTGACAACGGGTCCCCTTGACGTAACCCCTTCGACGCCTTAAAGTCAGCCGTAGTTCCACCATTCACAAGAACCGACATAAAACTGTTAAGCACGGTGCCTTTCATCCAAAGAATCCATCTTGTTCCAAAACCTGTGGCTTTCATCAACGAAATTAAGTAATCCCAGTCGACACAATCATACGCCTGCTCAAAGTCTAACTTCATCATGAGACAAGGATTTTTCTTACGCTTCGCCAAATCGATAATTTCATTTAAAACTAACACCCCATCAAGAATGTTACGACCCGGAATAAAAGCATTTTGAGAATGGGCAACAATTTTACCAATGACCTTCTTTAAACGAGCAGCTAACAGTTTCGAAATAATTTTATAAATACACCCAATCAAATAAATCGGCCTGTAATCTTTAAGACCTTGGGGATTCTCAACTTTCGCAATCAGAGCTAGAAAAGAAGAAGTCATCATCTTGGGTAACTTGGCAGAAAGGTGAAATTCGACAATACAATTCACTACAGCAGTTCCAATGATGTCCTAACTCCTCTTGATGAATTCAAGGCTAAAACCGTCTGGACCTGGACTCTTAGAATCGTCGCAATTAAAGACCACCTCGCGAATTTCCTCAGCAGAAAACTCTCTCTCTAACATACCTCTGTCTTCCGAGTTTAATTTAGGAAGTTCATAAACCTTCAGTCTGGGTCTTTTCATCTCCACTTTAGAAAATCTGGACTGATAAAATTCCTTAATAAACTCCTTCACCTCATGTACCTCTTCAATCAAGCCTCCTTCTGTTTGCAAAACTGAAAAAGAATTTCTTCGGTTGCGAGACTTCAAGACTGTATGGAAATAACGAGAATTAATGTCATCGTTCCTTAACCACTTCACTCTCACCTTTTGATTCAACAAGCTTTCTTGCAAAATCAATTTGTTCCACAATTCTTCCTTCGCCATCCTATAATTCTCAGCCAATTTCAACACATCTGAACCCCCACCAAAGTCAACCACGTCATCTAACTTCTCAACAGCCTGACACTTCTCCTCAATTTCTAATTCCACAATACCAAAAACAGCCTTGTTCTACCAACGTAATCTCCCTCTAAGATACTTCAGTTTCTCACTCAAAATAAATGCAGCTGATCCTTCCACTTTGAACTCCTCCCACTCCCTCCTTATAAACCCAAAAAACTCAGGATGGTCCAACTAGCAAGAAAAAAATTTGAACGGTTTCGCCCCCCAATTCTGAAAATTAGCTTTAATCCAAATCACCCTATAATCAGACACATCCTTCTTACCCACCTGTTGAGCTACCAAATTCCATCTATCAATCATCCCACCAGAAATGAGGAATCTATCAATTCTACTTCTACACAAACCATTATCTTTGAACCAAGTGAAATTGTTCCCAACTACCGGCAAATCTATCACATCCATATCCTCAATGAAAACTTCAAAATCTTCCAACTCCGACCACCTAATTCTCCCCGTTCCAACTCTCTCTTCTGGCACCTTAATAGCGTTAAAATCCCCAGCTAAGATCCACTCACCACCAACAAACTTGTTTTTTAAACCTACTAACTCTGCCCAAAGTTCTTGTCTCCCCACCATATCACACGGCGCGTAGATGTTAACAAAATAACAATTCACCTCCTTCCACCACACATTGATACCCAAATAACCACGCCCTTTGAAGCTAAAATTTGGAACAATGCAATCAACCTTCCAAATCGTGAGTAAACCCCCTGCTCTCCCAACCGCATTTAAGGCTGACCACCCACAATCCCCTTTGCCCAAAAGACTACAAACCAACTCCTCTGTCATGACACCAATTTTGTATTCCTGAATAAAACACAAATCCGGATTCCCTTCCAAAATAGTCTTCCGAATTCTTCTTCTCTTCAAAGAACTCCCTCCTCCTCTAATATTGTAAGACATTATATTCATGGAACACGATTAGCCGCCCCCAACTTCTCAAGAAACTCTTTCTTGTCTCTTTCTTCTATGTTATAAATCATCTCCTCAAAAACCCCATCCTCTTCGTCACCTTCAATACCAATCTCTTTCATCGCATGCCAAACTTTCCCCGGCATTCCTCCCAAAGCTCTCAAAACCCTTAAATTACCTTGAATAAAATCAGAATCGTTCAAGGAATCGCCACTTACCTGAGCCCCCTCCGATTGAGACACAAGCTTCTTGATCTTTTTCTCCTTCTTCTCGCGTCTAACTCTTGAGCCGACTTTCGAAGACGGACCAACTGGATTAATGGAGTGAATCAGAGCAGAAAAGTACGAAGGCTCAAAAGGAATTTTGATATTATCACAAATCTCCTCCAACCCCTTCTTTTTTCTAAGTTTTGATTTGGAAAAAATGTTGCAAGGCCCACTCCCATTAGAGAAAAGAGAAATGGGGTATGAATCGATATCAATAGGGCCCAAAGACATCTCGAAAGGCCCAACACCATCCTTCACTAAACTCACTAGGCCCAAATCCAAACCCCCTACCTTCCCAGAATCTTTGGGAGACGAAACAAAATTCTCACCCGAAAAACTCTGTCAATGGGACTACCAATTTGACTAAAAGAACTAGGTGAAAGTGCCATCTGTTCCTTCACCTCCCCTGCCATTCTCGAAACCTTAAAAGTTGATGGGGACATCACCTTTGTTAACTTGTTTCCAACACCCAAATCCACATTTTCCTGCTGATCCTTCTGCCCCGCCGGACCTACTGTCTTACCAACCTCAACATCACCTACTTCCCTATAGCCATTTACTCCTGATAAGACACTATCAGTAGCCTTTTACTCATCTTGAAAACCGTGTCTCTCAGAAGCATCATCCCCTTCTTTCTCCGTGTCACCCCCTCCTACCCTAGTGGAGTTTCGCTGCTCACCTTCCTCCTCCTCCGATTCATCATCTTCAGATGTGTTAACCCCCAAGTTTTGAGATATCACCCGAGACTCACTATCTCCAAACACTTCTTCCATTAACCTTATACTGAATACTTGCTTGTTAATGACAATGTTGAAGAATTCATTGACTGTGAATCTGCACCTAGACTTCACCAGCATTCTCGCTACGTCCACCTTCAAGAGTTTCTCCGTCTCCACATCACTTCTAATAAAAACACCTATGGTACCAGCAATGGATTTAAGAATATCCTCTCTCCAGGCGAAAGCAGGTAGACCGTAGCAGTTCAGCCATAATAACCTATCCTGATCCACATCGGAAGTCTTCCACGGACGAACCTCCGAAAACCACCTCTTCACCCACTCCTTGTCATCTTCTAAGAGAGATTTAATGCTACCTTCTTCAGATTCTTCTAAGAGACAAAGCATAGCACCTAAAGGCAATGCTTTAATATGAAAATAACCTTCCATATTCAGGGCAAGTTGCACCTCATACGTACTACCCGGAATATCACCGTACCCACAAATGCCTTACAAAACCTACTCAACTCAGAACAACCAACTGTGAAATTCAACCTCTCAGGGACAATGGTCTTGTTACCAACAAAGCTCCTACCCCGCATCTCCCTACTCTTTGCTCCTTCAACATCTGCATTATTATCGAACAGAAAACTCCCCTGCTTCCTCCTAACCGCCTGCGCATAGGAGTTTGTATTCCGGAGAGCTCCTGTCAACTTCTTCTCCAAACCGTTGCCTCTGTCGTTGTTCACCTTCTTATTGGAATCAAAAGTAGACCACTTCTTCTGAATATTAAACCTCACGTGTCCATCTTTAACCTCATGCTCTCTGTTGAACTTTGGTAGATTTGCATGAATCTTTTTCCCCTTGATGAAAATACTGTCTAGGGCTGCCGCCAATGTTCTTGTGTTCTCAACACCCCTAAACCGGACAAATCCATAACGAGAACCTCTCTTATCTCTCTTTTTTGGAATGAACACCTCCGTAACCATCCCATATTCCTTAAAGACCTCAAACAAATCCTTCGCTGCAAAACTCTCCGGGAACTCCGAGAAAAAGAAAGATGTTTCCTCCAAAATGTCATCATTCTTCCTCTTCCCATTCTTATCTGTCCAGATTGACAAGCTGTCACTCCTGAAATTCCTTTCCTTTCTCCTCTTAATAATGGACCACTCCTTAACCACTGATTTTGACATCCTCACAACAATATAGCCTCACAACAAGGAACTACCAGCACCACCGTAACAAGGACCCTAGCCCAAAGGCTAGGAGATTAATCCAAAATTACAATAATCCACCAGAACCATTAAAGAAGACTATTTTTACCCACAATATTAATAATACGACAGATTCATAAGATTCTGTTGGGGCATCGATTCATATTCATAAAACAAAAGCTTATATAAAACAAAAGCTTATACCCTCGGTATTTACCTAAACTGAGGGAATATACTCTCGGTATTTATCTAAACCGATAGAATATAAAACATATACCCTCGGTATTCATAAAGACGCGATCATCATCTTTTCAATGTCAACTCTTCCAACATCATCTCTTTTCAAAACTCGTCGAAACTTCGTCATCACGTTTGAGGTACGTAACTCATCAGTGAAATGTTCATCTCTCATAGAAATGTTCATCTCTCACCACTGAAATTGATTTGAATTGTTGTTAGAAATTTAGTTACCATTGAAATATTGTTTGAAATGTAATAGTGTTTGGAACGGTTATCGTATGTGTTTCATCATAACTTGTATTCCAATTGTGGTTTAGTTGTTGTATTTCTTGTCTACGAGTCAGTGGGTAAATTTAAATGTTGTTTTATTCCATATATGTTTCATCATAACTTGTTGTGTATTTCGATTGTGGTTTAGTTGTTGTAGTCGGAACTAAGAAAAGAAAGACATATGATAACATCATTTTATTAAGAAAAACAATGTAAACCTTAGTAAAAATCAGTGTTTTATAAACTAAGTTTATAAAGTTTTGTTAGCCACATTGTCATCAAAATTCATCTTGGTGATTGAAGTCAAACTTTCTATCAATCTTTTAGATAAGACGCTTGTCAGGAACTTAATTGGATGTTTTTATTGTTGTTGTTTCTATGTTATATTTAAATACAAAAGACAAATGTGAAATATTTAGTTTGGTTGTTGTTTCAAAATGTTAATTACCTTAATTTGACTCACAAGGAATACATTGGTTCAGGTTTAGTTGGTATTTGTGCTTGCATTTGATATATATGTTGCTATTTTTTTTTAATTTACACAGGCATGCATGATTCAAAAAGTACCTCTCAAACAACTTCTGTTACAACATCTGTTAATACAAAAAATAAAATAAAAGTTAGAGGTTCCATGATGTGTACCAAGGTTAAAAAATCCCCTGAAAACGGTGTTCGCTCTCTAATTAATTTTGATATGAGAACCGGAAAGACTTATGGGGAAAATGTTTATGATTTTAAGGGTTACGTGGCATTAGAAGGTAGAAGTAAAGTGAGTAATTTGACATATAATTGAGACAAGGTTGACGGTGATTTGAAAGATAGCATATGAACAGATATTACGGTATTTATTATGAATTTTTTTATTTATTTTACATGTTTATATGACCATTTATTATTATTTTTTCTTTAATACTAACTAGATTGAGACCCGCGTGATGCGCGGGGATGAGATGAGTTTTTAAATATTACTATAAAAGTAAATTTTAATTTTGTTTAGTACAAAAAAAAATTGTATTTGTGATGATAAGATGAATAAGATAAAACAATACGAGAGAATTTAAAAGTTTATGTGAAAAGAAATATGCATGCGTCATAGAAATACAAATAAGACATAACAATTTAATTTTAGAATTTGAAATATACGTATAAAATTATAAATTATTGTTAAAAATTTATAATTTAATTTTGTAATATATATATGCAAGTATAATTAAAATAATATTTTAGAAATAATTTGATATTTTTGTTTGTTTATTTGAAAAATATAAGTTAAGTTTAAAAGTATTGTTCGATAATTATTTTTAGTATTGTAATGAGATTTAATATTTGACTTTAATTTTGTACCATAAAATCGTAGTTATAATTCATAAATATATTTATAAAAAAATATAGAAGTATTTATTTGTCTCTTTGAAAGTAATGTTTGAATACCTTATCGTAAACATTGACAATTATGTTTGAACGTTATTATAGGTTTAAAACTGATACATACAAATGAATCTTTTTGACACAATTAAATGTATTTTTATTGAGAAATACTGATAAACATCTACGTATGAAAAAATAAACATAATAATTAGTATAGGAAAAACAAAGTAAATTTTATTCATATAATAATTTTTGTATCGATTTATTTAAAAATTAATTTTCTAGTTTAGTGATTATGTGTGCATACCAAAAAGTAGAGTGAAAGTTTAATAATTCGAATTGTCATTTATGGTTGATAAACGATTTGTGCAAGTATGTAACTTATAATAATATATGTTTTGATGTATTTTAATGTAGAATTTGTAGAAGTATGTAATTGAAGTTTTGGAAGATTATGATTTGAAAAGTGCCATATCATATTTTTATTGATGTAACAAATAATAGAATGACTTGTCAAAAAAAATTGTTCGTGGCTTAGTTTTAATATTTTAAAATAGATAATATTACACATAATTGTCAAACAAATAATAGATGTTTTGAAATGTTTCTTTTGAAGCGTGGAACATCAGATTTTTAATAATGTGACATGTAAGAGAATGATTTTTCAACAAAAAGGTTTGTAGCTGAATTTTAATATATTATAATAATTTTTTTTAATGATTTTAAAGAACACAAAATTTTAATTTTAGTGTTTAGATTAATAAATATTTTTTCTATGTGAGGAGTTGAAGATGAGACTTAGAATAGAGAACATTTTTTCCTTTGTGAAGAGTTGAACATGTTACTTCTATTAGAGAATAAATATTGCATTTTTTATCTTTGCAAGGAGATAAACTCGTGAATTATAATAGAGAATAATTATTGCAGTTGACATTTTGAAAATTAATTAGAGAGGCGCCACGGATGACAATGGAATTATATGGCATAAACGAATTATATAACAATTTTTTTTGTCTTTGTGAGAAGTTGAATTTTATACTTGCAACAAAGAATTGAACTTGTGACTTTCAATAGAGAATAAATATTGTATTTTTATTGTCTTTATAAGGAGTTAAACTTCTGACTTTTAATAGAGAATAAATATTGCATCTGACATATGACAATGGGATGATGTGGCACAAGTAGAGAATATTTTTTCTTTTGTGAAGAGT
This sequence comes from Lathyrus tuberosus, assembly GCA_022829125.1. Classification (NCBI taxonomy): domain Eukaryota; kingdom Viridiplantae; phylum Streptophyta; class Magnoliopsida; order Fabales; family Fabaceae; genus Lathyrus; species Lathyrus tuberosus. The sequence continues at coordinate 48,958 of JALAZF010000593.1, forward strand.
TGAACTTGTGCCTTCCCATAGATAATAAATATTGCATTTTTTTTTGTCTTTGCAAGGCGTTGATCTCATGGCCTTTAATAGAAAATAACTATTGCATTTGACATTTTAAAAATGAATTTAAAGAGGTGCCATATAGGACAATGGAATGATGTGGCACAAATGAATTAGAAAAGATAGCATATGTTGTTATATAATCCGTTGTTTCAAATTTAATATATTACTAGATTGAAACCCGTGTGATGCGCGCAATTAAAATGATTTTTTTGAGTAATATTATATAATCTAGATCTTATTTTATCATTAACGTTCAACATTACCAATTGATTTAATTTAATTTAATTATCCTTTCAATTTCAATTATTTATAATGCAATCATATATTATAGGACATTGTTATATAATTAATTATAAACTGTAGCTGAAAATATATGGTTTAATTTTGTGAAATGTTTCTACAATTATTCTTTCAATATTTATAATTGATTTAAATCAATTGAATTACCCTTTCAATTTCAATTATTTATAATTTAATAATATATTATATGGTGTTGTTATATAATGCATTATAAACTATAGTTGAAAATATATGGTTTAATTTTGTAATATGTATATGCAATTATAGTTCAAAATAATATATTCGAAACAATTTAAAATATTTTTTTGTTTATTTAAAAATTATAAGTTAATTTTGAAAGAATTGTTTGATAATTTTTTTAGCATTATAATAAGATTTAATATTTGAAGTTAAATTTTATAACATATAACCTCATTTATAAGTAACAATTACTCTTTAAAAAGAATATTGAAGTATTTGTTTGCCTATTTAAAAGTATTATTTGACCATTTTTTTTTAATTTTAAACATTGTAATGTGATTTTTTCTGTTGTTATTATAGTTTTTAAACTCATACATGCGAATGATTTTTTTAGAAAACTATTTTATGTACAATTTTTTATAGAGTAAAATATTATATAATGTGTTTCTTTTTAGAAAAATATTCATTACTACAAAACACGCAAACAACAACGTCAGGTTTACAACGGATTCATATACACCGTTGTAATAGGTTAAAATTTTTGCGCCTAGTGAGTTGCTGGATTTATAAACACTAATTTAATGACAGTTATCTTAAAAAACCGTAGTAATAAATGATGTGTAGCAAGCTTCGATCTCCAACAACTACAATTTTTCCATTTTTTAGAGTACATTAAGCGTGTGTTACTTAAGTCCATTTTTAAAAAAATAAATTGTAAATGATTTTACAACGGTTAAGTAAACCATCCGTTGTTAGAGAACTTATAACTTGTATTGTACTACAATACCACCAGTTTATAAAAAAGAAAAAATTGAAAGTTATTTAACCACAATTTCTAACCGTGATGAAAAGTGATATTTTTTAGTATATAAACGAAAGTATATGTCATTCAGTACATAACAGTCGTTTCTCTCAAAAGAAAACCCTAACATATTTCACTCTTCTCTTTCATAACATAACCCTAACATCCATATCACTCTTTAAACATACTTTAACCTACAGATACGTCTTCAGATTCGTCTTCACCAATCGCTAACTTGAGGTTCGTTAATTAAATATAACAATGGGTTCTCATTTTTTCATTTGTTGAATGTTTTCATTTCTTCTGATTCGTCTTCACCGCCTTAACAAAGCGCATACTTTGACTATTGTTGCAGTGAGAATCGGATATCAAGCTATTGGTTAACTTGAATCACCAATCATAAAGTTCACCACCGAACTTTGATTTATCCAAAGGAAAGGGTAAAGATCTAAGAAAATGCTAATTGCAATGTAAAAACAAAGCAAAGAGATCTAAGGTTCGGCGGTTGGTTATACCTAGGGAAGGTGTTAGCATCCTAAGTATCTGTAGTACTCTAAAGGAACCTCTTGTTTTATTATCTGTGTTATATTATTGTTTTCTTGCTACAGAAAAGGTGCTAAGGTAAAGACCTAGGGGTTTATTTCTATGTATGCTCGCCAAGACATCGCATCTCGTGCCTACGTATCCGGACGAAAATGGAATCAGAGCATTCGTAGTTCCCCTCAATAAGGGTGAGAAAATCTTGATTGTGGTCAAGGTTCCAAGAGGGAAGGTAAGTATCCATGGAAAGACACATATATAGAGTGCGACGACTCTAAACCTAAGGCTAGGTTAGAAGGGAGAGGGAGTAAATGTCCATGACAGGAACTTACATAGAGTACGGCGACTCTAATCCTAAGAGTAGAATGAAGGAAGGTACGCTTCCATGGCAAGACTTCTACATAGAATACAACGAATCTAATCCTAAGACTAGGATAAAACAGGAAGGACCTATAGTTAGGCTAAGTATGACATGGCAGTCAACAAGGGATCCTTTCCTTTGGAATGAGATTAAAGGAAAAATGCTAACCTAAAGTTATCATGCGGAGGAGTAAAGATCTAAGATCTATTCTGTTTCAAATGATCGGAAATAAAATTGAATCAGAACCCAAGGGATTGCGGCAAGTCAAACAGCCAAGCAATCAAAAGTTCATATCATATCTTCACAAGAAAACTGACAAATAAATGATATAAGTTGACATCAAAATTAGTTAAAATCTTAGGTAAGGTTAATTAAAATGTTTAATTAATCAATTAGAATTGTAAGAACCCCAATTAATTAATTAAAATATAACTAATCAAAATTAATAATTTAATTACCATTTAACAATTAAATATTAAATTCAAATTAATCTTTGTGGAAAAAAATGGAAACCAAATTGAAAAAAGAAAATAAACTAAACTAGAAATGGAGTTTATCTTTACTAAAAAGAGAAAAACAATAAACATGGGCTAGGATGTTATCCATCGGAATAGGGGTGCTAACAGCCGAATGCAACCAGGTCCAGGAGTTCAAGGGCCATAGCTGATGGCGGATTCAGTGTGGCGTAGGTCCGTGAGACCTGATGCGCCCCCATGATTATCATCGTTAGATCAGATGATCTGACTTTATCAAACAATCAAGTGGTCATAAGGACTAAGGTGCACGCTTAGCGTCTAAGGTTATATGCGCGGAATAGAAAACCAGGAAGAACACTGGGGACAACACGTGTTCAAAGTGGTGACACGTGTCACTGCCACCACACCACCCTCACACATAAAACACACGTAGGCAAAACAAGAGTTCGGAAACACAAAAAAATTCATGTTATCACTCTTCTCGCTTCAACCTTCTCTCTCTCTCTCTCTCTCTCTCTCTCTCTCTCTCTCTCTCTCTCTCTCTCTTCTATGACCTTCTCTAGAGACAAAAAAAAGGGCCGGAGAAGGAGATGGCACATGGCAGCAGCCGCCCCTTCTCCGGCAAACCTCAACCAAAACTCTTCAACCCCACTTAAAAATATTCCCCAAATTCAAAACTACCCATATTTTCCTCAAAATCTCACCCTAAACCCATAAATAGTAAACTATAGATCCATCAAAACTCAAGGAAACAAGAAATAAATAAAGGGTTTCAAATAAGCTCAACACGAGGAACAAAGATCGAGTGTCAAAACGGGTTGAAGAAAGAGATACATACCTAAATCGGAGCAAAATTGTTTTCATATCTCCGGTGATGTTAATGTCTTCAACTTTCTCCCCTCCTCTTTACGTTTCTCTTGTTATCCTTCTTTTAATTTCGTGTTGTTTTTGTTATTCTGTTGTTTATGCCTTTTTCTCCTCTGTGTATGTGATTGTTGGTTTTTGGTGTTGGTTGTTTGTGAATCTCCACCCTTCTTTTCATGTGCGGCTTCCGTGTTTGTGATACTGCTTCTATTTTTCGAAATCGTACGTTGCTTGTGAGTTGGTATGACTTTTACGGAATCCGTGTGTTGTTATCCTCCTTCAATTCGTCTCAATACCTTTTGGTTATTGCTAAGTATTTCTTCCTTTGTTCTGCTTCCAATTCGTGCAACTGTGACGTTTTTTTATACAACTTCTACTTCGTGTGATGTTTTGGTGTGTTTCTTTTGTGTGTTCCCAACTATTTGTATATATGTGAATAATGATGCTTCTCTTTTTTTTTTCAATTCATCCTCTGTATGTGAGTTTTTTGGTTTGAATTTTCTTGGTGGTTTTGTGAATTTTTGTGACTGTGATTTTATCCTAGGAATACAATCAAGAATGATTTAAAGATTAAATTTTAATCATGGTTACTTTGAAGCACAAAGACCCAATCATGATTGGTTCCTAATCTTAATTCCAACTTGCCATAAACCTTCTAGATAAATTACTTTAAAATTTATACCATCATACACCTTAGGCCATGGATCATGTCATGAATGCTTGACCATAAGCATGAGGGCACACCCCTCCTTCATTTCCACAGGAATTCAACAAATCTTGCAAGGGACCATATTCCCAATGAGCACACAGAAAGCCTCCAAGACCTTTGAACCTTTTGCAGCAACCCTAATTTCACAAATAAAATCAAACAAACCAAATCTAATAATTCGGTTAGCTATGCATGGATGATTGACCTAGAAATGATGTGTAAAAGATCAAGGAATCTAAGGGTAAAATTTGGGGTATGACAGCTATGATACATATGGTTTGTGTAGCTATAAAGAAAAATACAAGAAGTATAAAGTTATTGTGTAAACTTTATTCACCTTGTACTTCTTCTTCATAGCTTCATAAATTAGGTGAACTTCATAATTTGTTCGAGATCCATGATTATTTTAAAAAAAGGTGCATTCTTGAAACATTACATAATGTCTTGTGTTATTTTATGTTGTTGTATGTTGTTGTTGTTGATTAATGTTCTCAGTCACTTTTCGTCTTCTTTTCCCTCTAGTCACTATTCGCTTCTTCTCACCCAATTTCTTCAAGTTTCCATCAAATCCTTCCATTAAAATGTCTCAGCAGTCCGGTTGTAGTCACAGAAGCAGGTACTCAAGCCGTTCAAGGTAAGTATGTAAGTGTGGTCTCAACGCTCCGTTGATGACGACATGGACCGATTCGAACCCATGTCGCCGTTTCTATGGATGTGGGATGTATAATATTCAAGTATACAAATAATGCTTTCACGTTGCTTGGTTGTATGAGGAGATTGGTCCTAGGGCAAGACAAATAATTTCTGCACTGGTAAAGACCTTGAATGACGAGAAGAAGATGGCTAACACCTACAAAGCCAAAGAGAACGAATTGAAGTTGAAGGTGAAGATCTTGAAGAAACAATTGAAGATTACCTGTATTTTTTTGTAGTGTTCATTGCATTTAATGTAACAACAATGACGGAATAGGTTATAGTTGGATTCATGTGATGATGTTATGGTGTATTGAATATGATACAATTATGTGATATTATGAATATGATACAATTAATATTATTATGATAACTTTATCACAAATGTGAGTTGTATTTTCTGTTGTGATATGGTGAACAATAATACAGGTAAAAATATGAGATTACTTATAAAAGCAGGATAATATTTGTTAATTCTGCAGAAAATGTAACAACGGTTATATATTATAACTCTTATAATATCTCACGCGCAGTCTAGAAAAAAATAATATTAGTTCATCTGTTTTATCAATACAGTTTTTTTGAAAACTTCACTACGCCAAAAATGACTTTTACTAGCGCTGCTATAAATTAAATAAAAAATAAAACACGGAAACTGTATACGAAAAAGAGTAAAAAGCGCTGCTAAAAGTCCTACCTTAGACAACGCTTTTTTAAAAGCGCTGGTAAAGGACCACATTAGCCAGCGCTTCTGAGAAGCGCTGCTAAAGGCCTATATTAGCCAGCGCTTTTCTCAAAAGCACTTTCTAGAGTTATAAAAATAAAAAAAAAATAATCTCAAAAGCGCTGCTAAAGGCCAATATTAGCCAGCGCTTGTAAAAAGCGCTGCTAAAGGCCTATATTAGCCAGCGCTTTTCTAAAAAGCGCTGTCTAAGGTCTTATTAATTAAAATAAAAAACTGAATAGTATCAGTATTCTATTTTTCATATCTCTATTCTTTCCCTCTGCTGCGAACTGCGAACGACGAGAACGAACGAAGAACAGCTCACGCCACCGTCGTCCACCTTCCTCCACCGTCTCGGTTACAGTCTCGCCGTCGTCCTTCCTCCATTGTCCTCCACCGTCCTCCACCGTACTCCACCGTTCTCCACCGTTTCGGTAAGATTTCTTCTTTTCTGTTATAGTTAACGTTAGAGATGGTTAGGGTCATAACAAGACACCATTACTTTAATCATTACAAGTTTTTTCTCAGTCATCCAACAACTGTTCCATGGATTTGTAAGGTCCATTTTCTGATATGAACATTTCTGCTTTTAGGGTTCTTCTTTGAGGAATCTGATTGATGTAAACCATATTGTCTCTTTTATAAACAACTATGCCTTGATTAACCAAAAAAAATTAAATCAAGATATAGAGTGGGGTATAGGTACTAAGTGTTTTGTTGTTCTCTTATGGGTATTAATATCTTGGTTTTATGCTATTAAATTCAAAACTATAAACGATTCAATTTTGGAATTCTTCAATGGCTTATTCCTGCCTTAATCTCTCTTGTGATTGTTCTTTTCAGATTGTTGTTTGAGGAGAATTTGTTTTGAACTAAGTGCTACTACGAGAAAGGTATTTTATTCTTGCACTCAAATCTTCATATGGTAGACGATACGTGAAATAAAAGTTTGTATTAATCTTCTTTTATGTTCTTTTGAAATAGTTGCGTGAATAATTATAGTAGTGTTTTTGTTTACCTTAATAAGTAGGAAAACCATGGATAAAAAATGGATGTCTGCCGATCGATTGTCCAAAGAGTACGAGAATGGGGTATTGGAATTCGTTAAGTTTGCTGTTCAACACGTTGAAGACCCCAGTCGAATGAAATGTCCTTGCTTGGGTTGTTGTTATGTGGGTCGGGTTGACGCAGATGGATTGAAATCGCATTTACTGATGCATTGAATTGATCAAAGTTATAAGTGTTGGATATTTCATGGTGAGAAAACTAACGAGAATGTTGAACCGAGTGGGAAAAGTAATACGACCTATGCTTCAGACGACAAAGACACGGAAACATACGATTATGATCGAGTCGAAGAGAGTGCAGAAGCACTTGAAGAAGATCTTCATGATTGTCCCAAAATGTTTGAGAGGTTGGTAAGCGATGCAGAGAAACCGTTGTATAAAGGTTGTACTAAATTCACAAGACTGTCTGCGGTATTAAAGTTGTACAACTTAAAGGCGGGCAATGGATGGTCGGATAAAAGTTTCACAGAGTTGTTGGCCCTTATGAGAGAAATGCTACCGGAGGATAATGTTCTTCCTAATTGAACCTATGAGGCCAAAAAAATGTTGTGCTCTATTGGAATGAGCTATGATAAGATACATGCTTGTCCAAACGATTGCGTTTTGTTTCGAAACGAATATGCATCGTTAACTGAGTGCCAGAAATGCGGTTTGTCTCGATATAAGAAAAAATGGTCTCCAGGAAAAGTCTTATGGTATTTTCCTATATTTCCGAGATTTAGGCGTATATTTTGTAGTGAAACCGATGCAAGACACCTGACTTGGCATTCAGATGAAAGAATTATTGATGGAAAGTATCGACATCCGGCTGATTCACCACAGTGGTCGAAAAGTGATAATGATTATCCTGACTTTGGAGAAGAAGCAAGAAACCTTCGCTTGGCATTATCTACTAATGGAATGAACCCGCATGGTCTTCAAAGTATCTCACATACCACATGGCCTGTGATTCTTATGATTTATAACCTACCTCAATGGCTATGTATGAAGCGTAAGTACATGATGTTATCTATGTTAATTTCTGGGCCTAAATAACCAGGGAATGACATAGACGTATACTTGGCACCCTTAATCGAAGATTTAAAGTTTTTGTGGGAGAATGGTGTGGAGGTTTATGATGGGTATATGAAAGAAAGTTTTAACTTGAGGGCGATGTTGTTTGGCACAATTAATGATTTTCCAGCATACGAAAATCTATCAGGGTACAGCATAAAAGGTCAAGATGCGTGTCCTATTTGTGAAGATAAAACAGATTCGACGCGATTGGAGTTTGGTCAGAAGAATGTCTTTCTCGGTCATCGTAGATTCTTAAATTCTAATCATCACTACCGTGGGTGGAGAAAAGCATTCAATGGAGACACCGAACAGCGTAAAGCTCCACCTGCATTGTCAGGTGACCAAGTTTTTGAAAAGATGAAAGATGTGCGTACTCAGTTTGGCAAGCCTTTTGCACATAAGGTTGTCAAAGGTGGGTGGAAGAAGAGGTCGATATTTTTTGAATTGCCATATTGGAAGTCTTTGTACGTGAGACATTTTCTCGATGTTATGCATATTGAAAAAAATGTATTTGAAAGTGTTATTGGTACGTTACTCAATATAAAAGGAAAGTCTAAGGATGGCCTTACAGCAAGGGAGGACATGTTAAAAATGGGAATAAGAACTGAATTAGCACCCTTGAAGAAAGGAAGACGAACATATATACCACCTGCTGCTTTTACTCTATCAAGAAAGGAGAAAAAAATATTGTGTAAGTTTCTGAGTGAAGTTAAAGTTCCAGAAGGATACTCTTCAGATATTAGAAGACTTGTGTCTATGAAAGACCTCAAGTTGAAGAGTTTAAAGACACATGATTGCCATGTTATAATGGAACATTTTCTACCAATAGGTATACGTTCTATTTTTCCAGGAAAAGTAAGAAGCGCCATAACTAAATTGTGTTTTTTCTTTAGGTCAATTTGTAGTAAGGTGATCGATCCTGAGATCTTACCAACACTACAAAAAGAAATAGTTATTACCTTGTGTGAGCTTGAAATGTATTTTCCTCCCTCTTTTTTTGACATAATGGTACATCTAGTTGTTCATCTTGTGAAAGAGACACAGTTGTGTGGACCAGCTTATATGAGATGGATGTACCCTGCTGAACGTTATATGAAAATATTAAAAGGGTACGTGAAAAACCGAAGTCGACCAGAGGGTTGTATTGTTGAACGATACATTGTTGAAGAAGCGGTTGAGTTTTGTACTGAATATTTGTCCAATGTTCAATCGATTGGACTCCCCAAAACTCATATTTTCGAAAAAAAGGAAGGTAAACAATTAATTGGAAATAAAATTGTGACAATATCAAGGGATGAACGGGATCAAGTGCATTTGTATGTTCTGCACAATGATAATGAGGTTGAGCCATATGTTGAAATGCACAAGGATGTACTCCGAAGGTTAAATCAGAACAGAAATGAAAATTGGATAGTACGAGAGCACAATCAAAGTTTTATACAATGGTTAAAGGATCATATTTATTCGAAGCGCTCTTCAGATCCCACTTCAGTAACAGAAAGGTTGAGATGTTTGGCATATGGTCCAAGTTTGCATGTGTTTTCTCATAGCGCATACGCAATTAATGGATACACATTTTATACCAAAGAACAAGATAATAAAAGTACTATGCAAAATAGTGGTGTCACCGTGCTAACTGAAGCAATGCACATATCAAGTATGAAAGACTTAAACCCCAAATATGCAAATCTGTCATATTTTGGAGTTATTGAGCACATTTGGGTGTTTGATTACAAGAAGTTTCAGATTCCTATCTTTGGTTGCAAGTGGGTAAATAGTAGTGGCATACGAATGGATAAGTCAGGATTTTTGCAAGTGGATCTTAATAAGGTGGGGTACAAAGATGAGCCTTTTATTCTAGCATCTCAAGCTAAACAAGTGTTCTATGTCACTGACCCGACGAGTACGAAATGGTCTATAGTGCTTTTATCTAACAAAGTTGTTGATGATAGCGGTGTAGATCAATGTGATATTGATGTTGAGAATGAGTCATGCATTAGACGGAATGAGTTGTATAATAGAAATGATCAAGATGAGGATCTTATAGCGGATGAGTCATATATCAGAAATGATCATAACGAGGGAATTTGGATCAATTCATCCGTCCGCATTGCTAAGAAACAAGTAATTCATATTCCAACCAAGAAAAGAAAGAGATGTTAGTGAAAGAGGTAATATAATAAAATGATATATATTATAATTTTTTCATATAATTAAATAGTTGAAACTAAATAAAACTATGTTATATTATTATGTAGTACTTTGATGAATTCAAGTGTGCGTATTACTCAAGAGATCATTTGGATGAAATTAAAGAGGATTGGTGTCAATTCATTATTGAGCTCGGAGTTTTATAAGGTATATTGTACTCTTACTTTAATTGATGAGAATTTTGAGTATGTATAACTTTGTAACTATAGACATTGTTTATGTCTTGTTTTAATTGAATTACAATCTTTTTGTGTTGTTTCAGGTTATATGTGCAAAGTAGAAGATAGAGTTATATTGATGTGCATTGCTTTTTGCTTAGCATTTCTATAAGTAATATGTAGATTTGAAGCAAAATGTTTTGTTGGATGAAATGATTTGTATCATCAATTGTTTTGTATATATAAATTGTTGGATGAAAATTGTATATATAAATAGGCAAAATTGGTGCGTATATATTGGTTTGAAACTCCAATTTATGATATTTTGGTGCAAAATGGGGTTGAAAAACAGGTGCAAATTGTGGTTGAAAACCTGGTGCAAATTCTGGTTTAAAAACAGGTGCATATAAACTGTATAAAACAAACAGCGCTTTTTTTAAGTAATTTATATAAAAAATTCCGTATACCTTAGACAACGCTTTACACTAAACGCGCTGTCTAAGGTGGGGTTTAGACAGCACTTTCGCCAAAAGCGCTGGCTAAAGTGGAGTTTAGACAACGCTTATACCAACATGCGCTGTCTAAGGTATACCAATAAAAGCAAAAGCGCTGTCTAAGGTATACTAAAAAAAAAGGCAAAAAGCGATGTCTAATGTTAGTCTGAAAAAACAAAAAGCGCTGTCTAAAGCACCATTTAGACAACGCCTTTACAAAGAAAGCGCTGTCTAAAATATAAACAAAAGCGCTGTCTATTGTAAAAGCGCTGTCTAAAGCGGTGCTTTGACAGTGTTTTTTAGTCAAAACACCCCTTTAGACAGCGCTTCTTACATTAACCAAAGCGCTGTCTAATCTTTTAGCAGCGCCAGTTTAGACAGCGCTTTTAAGCGCTGTGTAATGCCAAAAAAAGCGATGTCTAAAGGCTTTTATGGCATAGTGCTAGTTGTGATAAGGCGCGTGCTTTTCAGTTTATTACAACGGTTACTGGGCCATGATTGTAAGTATCATATATACAACCACGCTCAACATAACAATGCTTGGGCCCGCGTAATTATAGATCTTTCCCAACCGTTGTTAAATCACATTTCCGTAGTAGTGATTATAAAATAATAAAAATTATGAATAATGTAAGAAATAGATTATCATTTTTAAAAAGAGAGCAAACATTGTTTTCATTTTTATAGGAATTAAATTATGGTTTAGATGTACAATTCCTATAAGTATATACCATTATGTATGAAATGGAGAAGCAATAGAAATGAGTTACATGATTTTTAATAGAGGCATGGAAGGGGACAAGTCATGAAATATTTAAAATAGAAGTGTTTTAATTAAAAGAATTTATAAATGAAACGTTACATTTTTTCTTAAATAAATAAAAGAAGTTTTGGAATGTTGCTTTTAGAATAATGTGACATCAAATTTTTAGCGATGTGGTGAGTAAGTAAATGAGTTGCCAATAAAATAGTGTTAGTCTGAGTTTTAATATATTATAATAGATATAAATATCAAATATATTAATTATGTAAATGTAGGAAGTGTTTATTATTACAGAGGAAAGTATACTTATAAAGAAATGGATTGCATATGTTGGTGAGCGTTGGAGAGGCTTTAAGACACAACTCACAAAATAATATATTAAAAAATCAAAAGATAACGTAGAGCCTCCATACGTGAATTATCCATTTATTGATAAGAAAGTTTTAGAGGATTTTGTAGAGCTCACACCACTCTTGAATTCTTGGCTAAGAGCCAAAAAGAAAAGGAGAATAGACGTAGAAATATCTATCCACCTAAATTATCTCGTGAAAGATATGATATATTTTAACAGAGGATGATTAATGAGAAAAAAACAAAGGGAACCTGAGTTAGAAGATTCTTCTAGAAGTCTTGATCGCAATCCATCTCCACCATCATGACACGAGAAATGAATAGGGAACAAAAAGTTTAAACAATTTTTATCAAGTTCAATCCTTTCTACTTTATACTTTAGTAGTCTAACAAGTCCACAAGTATGATTTTTAAAATCATCTTTGACTCGACTTATTTTCGAATACCTCTCTAAGGGCCGATGTTTTTGAGTTTTGAAACCCTTCATCCAAATTCAAACCAAATGCCGGCATAACCATCCCTTTGAAATGATACACTCTTCCTCCCTACCTTTTGATGAGTCAAACGATAATAAGATGTCTCTGCAATTGTTCCCTCCCTACTACTAGTATCTATAGAAGGAACCTCCACGTCAAAGTGAATCTTCTCCGCCATAGTTTCTAAAAGTTTCACCCCCAAGGTTTTTTCTTTTTCTTTTCTTCCCTCTGACGAGACACGCTGAAAATAATACCTTTGCGATTGATGATCTTCGATCATAGAGATTCATTTCTAACAACTAATAACCCTTCATACCTCTTGGATTAAATAGCACAAAAAACGATGATTTGCGACTCTATTTTAATATATTAAAAATAGAGTAGTATTAGTTTCTATCATATAAGCATAAAGTTAGGTTTCCATACACGCAACAACAACAAGTTACTATCATAAAAAATTCTACATTGTAGCAATGAGGCATGACATGGTCGCCATGGTGTTTAATTGCATTGGGCTAGGATGGGGACTTAGAGCATTCTTCCATAGTGTCATCAATAATTTTTGAATTTCTAGTAGTTATGTTACTATTACTTTTCTGTTGAATTTATCTGAGCAACTATACATTTGGTTATGTATATTTATTTATTGCAACTTTTCACAAGTGTCAGTGTATCATTTATATATAGTATCATTTAGTGTAAATAGCATATTGTATTGAATTAATGATGGCAGAAGGACAAAGTTATGTTTTTCTCTCATTTGTACACTAATAATAATTTTAAAAAATAATAAATTAAACGTAACCATAACTGTCAGTGCAGGTGTTCGATACGAAACAAACACGGGTTTTTTTAAAAGTGTCAGTGTTACATTGGTCAAAATAGATTATAAGATAACTTAACATCTGTTCAATTACACCATAACTTTCAGGCGGCGTGATAGGAGCTTCAGAATGAGACTTGTTGATGGAGAAGGATCATCATGTTCACATTTATTAACCACTGGTATGCTAGAAATTGTGAGAAACTTAGCACATACTAAAGCAGCACGCGAAAGAGTAACAAGAAATGCATAAATGAAAAAATAAGGAGAAAACAAGCGGAGATGGAGGAAGAACTAGGGATATAAATAATAAAGAATAAGGAAGCAATGCGAGTTGCAAATGAACGCGCAAAGAGGTTTGAACAATTTATGGCATCACTGATGAACGAAGGTTTTGGTAGTGGATATTGAGGAGGTGATGAGAAGGAGGAGGAGGAAGAAAAAGAAGAAAATTAAATCTGTTGGAATATTAACTTTTAAGTATGTGTTTTTAAATTTATCTTTTGTGGATATGGATACAATTTATTTTTATTTCACATTTAATCATGAATTATTTTATTTTTGAATTTTAAAAATTATTATTTTACAAATATATATATATATATATATATATATATATATATATATATATATATAATGATGGAATTTTATTATAAATATATTGTTATATTTATATTAATATAATAATAATATTATTTTATACAATATTGTAAACATTAGCTAGGGGTTAAATCCATAAGAAATAATCGACCAACTTGCGAGGGGCTTATCCCAACACAAATATCAAAATCTAGATGCATTTTCGAGGGACTTAGTGCCTAGTAAAATACAGACACACTGCACCAGGGGCTTCACCCCTCACAAATTGCAAAACATAGATGCATTTACTAAGGGCTTAGCCCCTCACAAAATATTGACACACTACACCATCTAGCATGTGCATATGATTGCATGTCATCATAAGCTACATTAGGGATTACATTTAGTGAGGGGGTTAGTCTCAGGCTAAATGGTGACGTGGCAGACACCTCGCAAATTATTATCAATGCTTTGTTTAGCTAGGGGACTTGTCCACTCACAAATTTTTGTTTTATGAAAGGGTTTTTGCACTAGTAAGGTGTTTAACCACTAGCTAAAAACACTTTTTCTTGTATTGTTACCCATCAAATACATTAATATGAAGTTGTGGTGATGCGAGTTTACCTATCAACAACCTTAGTGATCTCTACCAAATCAACATGTCTTTAACACTTTTTATCAATTTCAAGCCTCGTTAGAACCATGCTCTTGCCATTTGCGACCAATTTCTTTCAACCACCTTTTTCTACTTTAGTAGTCTAACAAGTGCACAACTATGGTTTTTCAAGCATCTTTAACTCCATCTACTTTCAAATTCCTCCCTGAAGGGCAATGTTTATGCATTTTGCAATCTTTCTTCCAAATTCAGAGCATAACACCCAAAGGCAACATAATCGTCCCTTTGAGATGGTATAGTCTAACTTCTTACCTTATCACGAGTCCAATGATAATAAACTACCTCTATAATTGTTCCATCACTTGTACTATTATCTATAGTAGAAACCTCTACTTTAAAATAAATTTTCTTAGGCATAGTTTCGAAAACTTTCATCTCCAGGTTTTAGTCTTCTTCTCCTAATGTGACATATTAAAAATAATATATTTGCAATCGATGAAATTTGATCGTCCAAATTTCACTCCTAACAACTCATAACAGTTCTTACCACTACTACAAAAAGTACTTTTAACGTCGGACGCGAAATGCATTTTACCTCGGTTGCAGTAACGAGGTAACGAGCGGCGTCATGAAAACTAACATCTTACCACCTTGGCTATTTAAACACCTAGGGGTAAATTAGTTTGAACATGGATTAGAACCCTAGCATTTGCATTTTTATTATTTACAAAACTAGCGCCTCATACATCTCAGTTTACAATAAAATTAAGGGGTAAGATAGTTTTTTTTAATTGAAATTCGTTACATAGTTTACACAGAAAATAAATAAAAATAATTTGTTTATAAATTACAATGTTTACCCATAATATTACATTGTTTACACATAATATTAAAATAAAAATTAATTTATCCCTGAAGATAATATGTTGGATCATCGACTCCTTGATATTTTAGAAATATTAAATGATTCATGTTGCAAGTATTTGTTTCTGATATAATACAAAAAAGGTTAGAAAAAAAAAAGATATAAAAATATATGATTTTATGCTCAAATGAATATTTAAAACACAGACCTTAAACGCAAATAATTTTTTGCACTTACAAACCATCATAGAGAACTCCTAATGGAAAAAGTTAAAGTGGGAGATGTAGATAGTTTCAAGCGCTTCATGACATTTCTTTATCAATTATAGATATCAGAAGGCCCTTATAATGGAATTTTTTTTAGGTTTCACGCGGATCACTAAAGATAGTGTCCTGAGCGTTGATAATCATGAAATCAACGACAAAGATTTGTTTAAGGACGATGATCAATATCTAAAAGTATCATGCTAAGTTATCCCCTCGGTTTTGATAAAAATGACGTGAACATGATTTTTTTTTAAATTACATTATTTTCATCGAATATTGAAAAACAATAATACAACAAAACCAGAACTTTGGTGTAAGAAGTTATCTGGTCCAAATATTGTACTCATCTAATTTTTTAGAATTACTTGGTCCAACCATTGAATGCATCCAACTTCTCAATGAATAATAAGTTCCAACTATTGAATAAATTTTTTTCTGTACTTGCAACCCATCATAGAGAACTATTACAAGCTTCTAAATACAACAACAACAACATCAACACTCTTTTCTTAGGGTTATATCTATTTAACAAGTGCTTTTGTTATAAAATTTGATTATCTTATCGCTCGGTTATTAACGAGACCGACGAGATATATCATTTAGTTTAAAAAAAAAATTTATAATCAGAAAAAAAAAAGTTCCTGAATTGTTTTTCCCTTAGGATTTTTTGTATAACCTAGATAATTAGTTGATTGTCCCCCTCGGTTATGTTAAAAACCTAGGTAATATGTGGTTTCTATTTCTATAAAATAATAAATCATGGCGCGCATTGGAATCTTATCGCTAGAATATCAATGATCATCCATATTCAAAAATGTAACGTATCTTTTGGATTTTCAAGAAGGCGGTTAAACTTCTCTGATTGTTTCACTTCCTATTCTCCACTTTATTTAAACAATATTCTTATTTTCAATGTCTCATTTCCAACTCTTTGTGTCTTCAAACCTAATTTCAAAGTATTTCCTTTTCTTAAAAAATGACCCCAACAACCTTAGATGAAAATCTTTTGATCGTTATTAATGTAAAGTTTGTTGATTTTGATGATTTGAAAGGTTTTGATCTAAGGAAAACTATTCGCAAACAAAATTTGAATGGTTACTTTCACATTCTTTATAGACCCATGTACAAAAGTTGAATGATTACTTTGACATTTTTCATGGACCCATCTACATTAATCTACTTACCAAGAACATCATAGGTAATCTTCTTCTTACCATTTTTAACTTCTTAAAGGAGATGATAATCATCTATAGGGATGAAATAACTTTCCTCATACCATATGGAAGGTTTCTTTATGAACTTTTCTCTCAATTAGGGATAGTTTTTTTTTTTTAATAAGCAAGATTAGTGGTATATATATTAAGGAATCTCAAGGGGGATCCAACCCATATACAAGGCAAGGCCTATTTCTAAAAAAATCAAGGCCTACAAAAATCTAGAGGGGCATTTACCCATGCATAATAATTACAGTTAAGTGCATTTTTGTGTTTTTTACCAATCCACCACCAAGAATAAATGACTATACGATTGGTAATTGTATCTACATCCCAAAACTCGTCTCTGAACATGATGTTGTTCCTAGACGACCATATGACCCAACAAACTATTAACCAAAAACCCATAGCAATACCTACACTAAGAGATTTTTGGGTACACCCATTTATCCAACATAGAATATGGTTCGAAATATCTCCTACGCAAAATTTCGCGACGTCCAGCCAAAGGAATATGTATTTCCAAACACGGTTTGATTTGGAGCAATGAAAGAGGAGATGTTCAGCATTTTCGTCCACTAAAAAATACAATGGGCAAACCTTTTCATTAATATTCGTAACAATTCCTCTTCGAGCCAAGTGGTCGCGTGTAGGTAATCTATTAAGCATCAGTCTCCAACCGAATACTTTCAATTTAAGTGGAGCAACGGCAAGCCAATTCAATCTCAGCGCAGATTTGACATCCTCTGCAGCAGCTGGAACTGTGCTACTCTCCTTTTCCTGTATTAAAGAATATAAGGACGAAACAGAGAAAATAGATGTGTGGCCGTATGTCCAAATAACTGTATCATGCATATCTTCGTCCACATTATGTTCCTGCAGCACTTCAAGTAGTTTATCATGTTGCAATTTGATATCTTCCTGCAAGATTTAGTGTGAGAATTTAATATTCCATTTCCATATGCCATCCTCCCAAGAACCATTATCTATAATTCTGCTATATTTATTTTCTCCTAAAGACCATAATCCAGGAAAATCAGCAGCGAAGGTGCAGATTCCTG
Organism: Lathyrus tuberosus; assembly: GCA_022829125.1. Classification (NCBI taxonomy): domain Eukaryota; kingdom Viridiplantae; phylum Streptophyta; class Magnoliopsida; order Fabales; family Fabaceae; genus Lathyrus; species Lathyrus tuberosus. The sequence continues at coordinate 66,661 of JALAZF010000593.1, forward strand.
CCCAACGAGATGTCCAGAAGGGAGTAAGTTCACCGTTTCCAGGTTTATGAGTAATTATTCCATCTTCTTGATTAATCCCACAAAATGAAGACACTTGGATAAGATCTCTCCACCATGTTGACGGAGGAACACGAGACTTGGATACAACAGAGCTATAATGGTCTTGTAGGTAATTGGGATACCTGCTATGGATTAATCCTCTCCATAACCTGTCTTTCTGAGATAGAATCTTCCAAGTCCATTTGAACATTAGAGCTGCATTAAACAATCTTAAATCTTTAACTCCTAACCCGCCTTCTTCAACAGGTTTGCAGACCAAGTTCCACCGGACCCAAGAAATGCCCTTTTTCACCACAGAACCCTTCCACAAGAATCGCTTCTGAATGGATGTTAATAACTTAATGACTTTAGTTAGGACTCTGAAGAACGACATATAGTGAATTGGAATATTTTCCAATACAGAGTTGATCAGTGTTACTCTGCCTCCCATAGAGAGAAACCTTCCTTTCCACGAGTTTAACCTTGCACGAACCATATTAATCAATGGTTTCCAAAAGGAAACCAATCTATGGTTGCCGCCTATTGGAATCTTGAGGAACTTAAATGGGCAGGCTGAGACTTTGCAAGAAAGAAAATTTTCGGCAGCCGATAGAACCATGTCATCCACACCAAAGCCAAATAAGGAGCTTTTTCTAAAATTAATATGAAGGCCAGAAACAAGGTAAAAGCCTTTAAGGATTGCCTTGATAGCCAAGATATTACTCATTGAACCATCTCCAAGGATAATGGAGTCATCTGCGTACTGTAGTAGATGAAAGGAGATGTTCGGATCCACCTTGAAGCCTGAGAAGATGCCACTGTCAACTGCTATTTTCATGAGGACTGCAAGACCTTCAGCAGCAATAGTAAATAAAAAAGGGGCTAAAGGGTCACCTTGTTTGAGCCCTCTAGAAACTCTAAAGTCTTTCGTAGGGCTCCTATTCACCAAGACATATGTAAAACTGTTGAAAACCCCGTTATCCATCCACCGCATCCATTTATCTCCAAATCCCATGTATGTCATAACATCGCGCAAGTAATTCCAGTCCACACAGTCATATGCTTTACTAAAATCAACCTTCAACATTAATAGTGATACTATTGAGGTTGAGTGGAGTCAGAAATTTGAATACGTGGAATAGTTATTTGTTATCCCGTTTTGAGAATTGCTAAGAAAAAAAATGGAAGATTAGAAGGTTCCTAGGGAGAAATCATTGGAAAAAAACTTTAAATGCAGTTACAGGGATTTGAAGCGTGTTCCCGAATAGCTATGTTACTCCAGTTTTCAAAAACACTGAAGTAATAGGTTTTTTATTTTTTTCATCGGAAAATCTAGTGCTCAACTATAGCTATCTTACCTCGGTTTTATATAAAATCGAGGGAAAATATTTTTTTTTAAATCAAACATGTTGCTCCCAAGACCTATAAGCTCTGTTTTTGGCATGTCCGAGGTGAAAGGTTTGTCATAAAAAGTATTAAATGTAGGTGTGTACCTTTTAGATTATGCAGTACGTAAAGTCATGGTTGTCAAGATCTCGGTCTAGATCTTGAAATCTTAAGATTTTACGATCTCATTTACCCTCAACGATCCGGATCTTAAGTAGAATCTTATGTTGTTACCAAATTGTGAAAAAATTCTTAAAATCATTGCTTTTGTAGGATCTTTGCTAGTTTCAACTATGATTGGGCAATTTCCGGCCACTATCATTAAAAGGTGGAAAGGATGACAAGATGCATAGGCACAACAATTTTTGTTCGACAGGGACAAATGCGTGCCTTTTGAAATTATTAAGTTTTAGATATAGAGTTTTGAGAACATACATCTCACTTATAGGGTTTGTTTTAACTAATTAACTTATAATAACCCTAGTAATTTGTCAAATACGTCCTTAATGTCTAACAAATGTTCTATGTGGTCAAAACTCTATCATACATGTCTAAAAAATATGAAGAAAAGTCATTTTCTCATGAATGCACTTGCTCTTACTAACATATATCATGAAAAAATAGTTTAAATATATATATATATATATATATATATATATATATATATATATATATATATATATATATATTTTGTTTTTTTTTTTCATTTTAGTAGGATCTTAAAATTTTTGTTGCGATCATATGTTTTACGATTTTGTTGCAAAAATAATTGGGTAGGATCTTTCGATCTTAATTACGATTTTTTATTTTACGATCTTGATATTCTCTTTCAATGTTAAATAAAATTTCGATTTAGACAACCTTACATAGAAGGATGATGTGTTAAAACTAATTGCGACTTTATTTTAATATATTATAAATAGATTAATATTAAATCTATTAGTTTCTGTGATATAAGCATGGGGTTAGCTTTCCATAAAAGCAAGAGCAGGAGCGTACCAGCAAGCAAAAATTATACATGTGTAGCAATCAGGCATGACATGGTCGCCATACTGTTTAATTGCATTGGCAGAAGATGGGGCCTTAGACTTAGAGCATCCTTCCATAGTGCCATTAATAATTTTATAATTTCTGGTAGATATGTTCCTATTAATGAGCCTATACAATAAGTTTTCTTTTGAATTTATTTGAGCAACTATATGTTCGGTTGTGTATATCTATTTATTGCACGGTGGATCTATAGTACAGACAACTAACTTTTGGTCTCTCTGAATAGCTGACTTTAGTGTAAATAGCATATAGTATTGAATTAATGATGGCGGAAGGACAATGTTATGTTTGTCTCTTATTTGGAAACCCCTTATTTACCTAACTGACAGCTGAAGTCTACAACTTAATCCATGTATTTGAATTTCTTGCTGTAACTGCTTGATGCATTTATTGATCTTGACCATTTGATCATTAATAAATGGTTTTAGATAATGCAAGTCTGTTCTAGCTTACTTAATAAGTGGTTACAACTTACAAGTTTAATTTTGAACACAAAAAATACACCAAAGTTAATACCTTAAACGAAAGTTTTACTGTTTTTTGTTAATCTAATTTGAGAGATTAGTCTATCCTAAAATATTAATTTATATCAAAAGAGACAACTTAAATTTAATAAATAAAAGTATTATGTAATTTATCTAATTCGAAAGATTGGCCCCTACATAGATATTTAGATCTCTTTATTTTAGGACCAAAGGCGAAAACATCATCCAATGGGTGTAGGAAGGTCTGATAGCTCAAGGACAAGCATTAAAGTTTATGAGCCTCACTGAATCACTACTGATACTATTCCAAAATTTTCCATTTTTTCCTCTATGCATCACTTTCTCACATTCAATAGCATACTCAGATAGATGGAAAAAAAGAAAAGAGGAAATAAATTGAGTGAGGTGGATGAGGATTTGAATAGCACTAGAGACGCTAGAACATCATTTTGATTAACCTAGCACATGCTCTTTTGGAGCTCCTTCTTTTCTTAGATAATGGTCCCAAAGATCAAAAGTGAACTTTATACATTTGGGTTGTTATAATCCTGACTCAAAAGTTTAGAAAATGAGTCAAAGGTCCAAATTATGCCAAAGGAAAAAGCACATTACAAAATTTGAAAAAAATAAAAAAGAAAGAAAAATATCAGGTTGATAGAATACCATTTTTATAAAGTCTAGTAGTCAAAATTTATGAAGCGGATGTTGGAATTAAATCAACATCAATTAATCACATATACATGTTCTATATATCATGTCATATATTTTAGTACGGAATAGAATATATAATACGAACATGTATATAATTACAGGATCTACAACATGTTAGTATATGAGAGGGCATATGACTTTGAAAATAGACTTTGAAAGGGCATATGTGATATGACTGTGTGTCGTGGGAATTTCTCAAGTCTTTGTTAGCAAAGTTGAACTTTGGTGAAAAATAGATAGATTGGATTGGAACTTTAGTGTGTGATGGATCTATGTCAGTTTTTGTCAATGGAAGTACAACTAGGGATTTTAAGGGTTGAGGCAAGGGGACCCTTCATCCCATTTCCTCTTCATTCTTGTTATGGAAGTATTAACAATGATGGTGAAGAAAGCTGAGAATTTAGGGTTATACAAAGGGTATAGAACATGTTCTGATGTAGAGTATAGTATAACTCAGTTTGCTGATGATAGCTTATTTTTTGATGAGGCAGATTGGTCCAATTTGTGGTGTATTAAGGCTGTTTTGAGAGGTTTTGAATTGGTAACAGGATTAAAAGTGAACTTTTTCAAGAGTAGAATAGGGGGTATCAATGTTAGCCTAGTGTTTTTGGATTCTTCATCTTCATTCCTTAATTGTGAGATAATGAAGTTGCCCTATGTCTTTCTTGGAGTTTTTATTGGTGATAGTCCAAGGAGAAACTACTTGTGAAAAGAAATTGTTGACAAAGTGAGAAACAGGTTGGCAGACTGGAAAGGGAAATAACTGTCTGTTGGAGGAAGGTAGGTTCTTATAAAATCTGTCATCAATGCTCTACCTTTATATGTCTTTTCTTTCTATAAAGTCCCTAAAGGTTTTTTGAAGATCTTGCAAGGAATGCAAAGTAAATTTTTTTGGGGTGGTAATGACAACAAAAAGAAAATGCATTGGGTGGATTGGAAAACATTATGTTTGCCAACAGAGAAAGGTGGATTAGGAATTAAGGATTTTAGTTGCTTCAATAAGGCCCTGTTAATGAAGTGGAAGTGGAGACAGATCAATTCTGAAAACAATGTTTGGAAGAGTCTAATGGAGGATAAGTATGGTAAAAATTTAGTTTTGAATATCAACAGTTTTGAGGGGGATGCTGCTAAAAGGATAGAGTCAATCTGGTGGAGGGAATTGAGGAGTATATGAATTGATGAAGATAATAACAGAGACTTGTTTGTAGAAAATGTCAGTTGCAAGCTGGGGAATAGAATGGAAACTTCTTTTTGGCACAACATATGGGCTATTGATGTCCCACTTAAAGATGTTTTCCCTAAACTTTTTTAGGTTAGCAACCAAGGAGCAACTGGAAAAGAGGAATATAATAGTAGAAGAAGGAGACAAGTGTTGTGCATCGTGTGAAGGTGAAGAGGAAAACTTAACTCATGTGTTAATTCAATGTGATAAAGCAGTAGAAGTTTGGAAAGGTATTGAAGGATGGCTTGGAATTTCATGTAGTACTCGAGGGAAATGTTTATATTTTTTGCCTGGGTTTGATGCTGCAGTCAATAAAGTAACTGGTAGTTCCACTGGTTTTGTTATTTGTAGCACTATTGTTTGGTTCATATGGTACAACAGAAATCTTAGAGCTTTTGAATCCAAGTCCCTGTCAGTGTTAGATTTATTAAACTCTATAAAGTACTTTAGTTGGAAGTGGATTTTTGCCGAAAGGTCCACTAGTTAGGTTTCATTCTACGAATGGTAAACGGTCCCCCTTATTTGTTGTAAAGGGAAATAGTGTTTGCTCTGTTTGTAGGGTTGCTGTACCCCTTGTGCAGCCTATTTCAATATAATATTGCTTTGAGAAAAAAATGTTAGTATATGAGAGAAAAGATTGCAAGAATACCTAGATCTATTGATAAAGTTTTGTTGGCAGTAATCCTGAAAGTTAAAAGACAAACAACAAATACTTTATGGCTTGTGTGGTTCTGGTGTGTATGGCTTGATTCTTTGCCTAATTGTTTTGTTCTGCCTGCATGCCATAATTATGTAAATTGACTTTGCTCGGCCTGCGTGCCATGGGTTTGTGTTGTTTGAACAATGGGCTTTGTTCGCATTAATGCATTGTTTCTTTGCTTTTGGTATATTTATATTTTGTGTGTGTTTTTTGTACGTCGAATATGTATTTTATATTTGCACATTTTTGTTTAAGTATGTGGGGCCTTTGTTCGACGTTATTAGTCCTCGACAGTGTATGAAACTGGTAGAGTGGTCGGAGTCAGATTCTGACCTTCGACGAAGCTAAGAGCTCGATCGAGCTCTTTGCTCCGAGCCTTTGTTCTGCCTAGTTAGTACGGCAACGGTGAAGCTCGGTGGAGTTGTTCCCGTCAGATCAAGAGTTCGCTCGCACACATTAGAGCGGACCCTTGTCTTCTTGTTTTGAATTTAGGAGTCGCGATTGTACCTTAGTGCGCATCTGTGGTCGCGATGCGAATAGGCCGCGGGAAGTGTTTAACTGTAGTATTGTTTAAGCTTTTCATTGTTCCATGGTCGAGCAAGTTAGTCCCCATTTTCGCGCGGACGCACTAGGGGCCCTCCCAGTTCGCGACGATCTTGCCTTCGCGCGAATCTTTCTGGTTCCTTCGCAGGACTAGGGTGCCCACCTGAAATTTGCGTTTGATGAATTTGTTGTCATGTCATAAAGTTATCTTCTATTTGAGCGAGGCTTCGCAGAGGGATGCCTCTGACCAAATCTCTTTGACTAGATCGAGCTCCTCCCTTAGGGCCTCTTCGTTGGTCTCCTCGTCAAGGGGGGGATTCAGTTCTCATCGTGGGTTCCCTTATTTCTACCGGGATCACAACCTCGGTTCCAAAGGTCAGTCAGAACGGGGTCTCCCCTGTGGTCGAGTGTGGGGTCGTTCTGTATGCCTAGAGCACGTTGTGCAACTCCCCAACCTACCTTTTCTTGGCATCTCCCAGCCTTCATTTCAGGCCTCATAGGATCACTTTGTTCGCGGCTTTGTCCTGCCCGTTCATTTCCGGGTGGTCGACCGATGTGAAGTATTGATTCGTGCCCAGCTTGGTAACGAAGTCCTGGAAGTTCCTGTCGGTGAACTGTGTCTCTTTGTCGGTGACGATTGCTTGGGGTACGCCAAACCGGGCAAGTATATTCCTTTTGTAGAAATGGAGTATGTTGTGGGTCGTGATTTTGGCCAAGGCTTTAGCCTCTATCCAGTTAGTGAAGTAGTCGATGCCAACTATCAAATACTCATTTTGGTATGAATCTATGGTAAATGGCCCGAGGATGTCCATCCCTCACCAGGAAAATGCCCATGGGGATGAGAGTGTTTTCATTTATTGGGCGGGGCCATGTGCATGTCCCTGTTTTGCTGGCATTTGTCGCACTTCTTGACATGCTCTTTGGCGTCTTGTTGCATGGTGGTCCAGTAGTTCCCCGCCCGCAACACTTTGCGGGCTAAGGACCGTTCGCCGAGGTGTTGCGCGTTGATCCCTTCTTGGATCTCCATGAGTATGCTGGGGAACTTAGACACCTCAATGTATTTGAGGAGGGGAATGGAGAAACCCCGCCAGTATAACTTGTCCTCGACGATAACATATGAGCAGGCAAATCGTCTGACCACGCTAGCATCCCTGGGGTCGTCGGGTAGTTTCCCTCTGCTGAGGTATTCGTATACCGGGGTCATCCATCAATGACCGTTACCGTTGGCGTTTACGTCGGCGATCGAGGTAGGTTTCTTGATACTTGGTCGTGGAAGCACTTCTTGGATGATGGATTTATTCCCGCGTTTTTTCTTCGTGCTCACCAGTTAAGACACGATGTCTGCCCAGGTATTTTGTTCACGCGGGACGTGGCTTACTCCTGCTGAGATGAATTTTTCCATCCTCTCTTTTACCAGGGACAATTACTCGATGAGGTTGTCGTTCTTGGCTTGGTACTTTCCTCGCACCTGGGAGGCCACGAGCTGGGAGTCGGTGAATATTTTTACATCCATGTGTAATCCGGCGATGAAGGCCTCGTATTCGGCCTGGTTGTTAGATATGAGAGATACCTCGATCAAGATGCCTTCCTCGTTTTCTAGGATGATGCATGCTCTGCTTACCATCAAACTGGATGCCCCATCAACGTAGATCGTCCAATTTTGGGATCCGTCGGTCGAGGGTTCCGGGGTGGTCATCCCCACGACGAAGTCGGCTAGTACTTGATCCTTCAGGGCCTTCCTACTTTTCTACTGAATGTCAAACTCGGAGAGATCGGGCGACCATTTGAGCATCCTGCCCGCCATGTCGGGTGGGCCGAGGAGCTGCCTCACCGGTTGGTTCGTCCTTACCATGATTGTGTGGGCCAAGAAGTAGTGCCGCAGCCTTCTGGCCCCAGTGATGAGGGCCAGAGTAACCTTTTCGATCTGTTGGTACCTAAGCTCGGGGCCTTGGAGGGCTTTGCTGGTGAATTATATCGGCTTCTGTCCTTCAGGGGTTTCCCTGATAAGAGTCGCGTTGACCGCCTCGGCTGTGACGATGAGGTATAAGTACAACGTCTCCCTGTTTTCTGGCCGCGAGAGGACTCGTGGCTTCGAGAGGACTTACTTGAAATGAATGAGTGCTTGTTCTCACTCCTCGGTCCATTTGAATGTGGCTTTTTTGTGCAGGAGTTCGAAAAATGGAAGTGTGTGTTGCGCCGATTTGGCCACGAAGCGGACAACGAGGAGAGCATCCCATTTAACGATTGGATCAATTTCTTCGAGATTGGCGTTGAAAACTCAGAGAACGCTCTGCACTTGTCGGGGTTCGTTCTATGAGATTGAAACCGAGAAATTTGCCTGCTCGGGCGTCGAAGGTGTATTTCTCCGGGTTGAACCTCATCTTGCATCTCCTCGCCGTGTCAAAGACTCTTCTGAGATGGATAGTGTGGTCGACCTCTTCTCATGATTTTAAAATCATGTCGTCCATGTAGGCCTCGAGCATGTCTCTGATCTCTCTGTGAAAGACTTTGTTCATCATCCGTTGGTAGGTCGCGCCGGCGTTCTTCAAGCCGAAGGGCATTACGTTCTAGTAATAGTTATCTGACTCGGTCTTGAAGGTCGTGTACTACTTGTCGGCTTTCGCCATGGGGATTTGATTGTATCCCGAGTATTTGTCCATGAATGACAGCAATTTAAAACCTACAGAATTGACAACCAGTTTGTCGATGTTAGGCAATGGGTATGCATCTTTCGGGCACGCCCGGTTATGATCGATGTAATCAACGCACATTCTCTACTTTCCATTATTCTTTTTAACAAGTACAACATTGGACAGCCAGTTTGTGTACTGGGCTTCCAAAATAAAGTTCGCCCCTAAGAGGTCTTTTACATCCTTTTCAGCAGTCTCCGCTTTCTCGGGAGACTGCCTACGCCTACTTTGTACTACAACCCTAGTGGTCGGATCTATTATGGGTTGGTGGCCGACCACATATGGGTCGAAGTCGGGAATCTCTGTAGCGCTCCATGCGAACAGGTCAGCATTCTCCCGGAGGCAGGCCTTCAGTTGTTTCCTCAACAAGTTGGGGAGGCCCGTGCCAATCTTCACATTCCTGTCTGGGTCGTCCCCGAGGGTGATGATCTCGAAGTCTCCATTTGGAATAGGGATCCAGGGGTGAAGAGGCTACCTGTTGCCTTCAGCTGGAGGGGTGTGATCCGCTTCCTCATTCTGCTTCTGCTTGTTGGGGAAGCGGCTATCGAGGTCGATCGCGATGATGCGCGAGAGTGACTTCTACTCTTCATCCAGAGCTGCAATACCCACGGTCTTGGACTTGATGTTGATCGAGTTCAAACCTTTGGTCACAGGCTCGAAACATCTCCTGGCAGCCTCAATATCCCCGTGGAGGGTGACGTCACGGCCCCTGGTTATGCAGTACTTCATCTTCAGGTGGAATGTAGATGGCACAGTTGTGTGCTCGGCTAGGGCGGCCTTCCCAGGATGCACTGGTATAGAGAGGGGCACTCCACTACTAAAAAGCGGACCTTAACTTGTCAGGCAGTATCGTCGTTCTCGAATGTGAGCATTAGCTCGACAAACTAGAGGGTAGTGAATAGGTATAAATACATTATGTCCACCGAGCTCCCTTGGTCGACCAGGATGCGGCAGACGTCGAAATTCGCCATCTGTGCCTTGATCATGAGGGGGTTGTTGGAGTTGGGAGCGTCGTCCGGTAATTCTTCGAGGTAGAAGGTGATGGGGTTCGACCTTTCCTGGACCTTCTCAAAGGTGGTGTTCTGTGCCGATCTCGCCTCTATCAACTCGTCAAACTTCCGCTAGATCGACCCTACCGAGACTTTGTTGAACCCTCCGCCGGATATGACAATGGAGGTGGGGAAGCTTTCCCATGTGCTGCATGCCGTTACAGGTGCGTCGGGCTCACACGGGAAATAGAAGTCCTCTGGTCGAGTGACACACACGGCGACTTGTAGTCCGTTATCGCCTCCTCGACCCTTTTCGTCTCCTGGGTCTCTTGTCGGGGGGCTTCACTTCTCTTTGTGTACTGCTTGAGGTGCCCCTCTTTGATCAAGATTTCGATGGCATCCTTGAGGTGGATGCATTCCTCTGTGACATGCTCGTGGCTCTTGTGGAACCAGCATTACTTGGACTTGTCGACGTTTGGTTTAGGGGGCATCGGTTTTGGGAAGCGGACACTTCCTCTCAGGAATTCCGAGTTGATGCACTCATCCAGGATGCTTTCGTGGGGAGCTGTGGGTAGCGTGTACTTAGTGAAATGGCCTGCAGTTCCCCTCGGTTCTCGGAGGTCTCAGGGTCGGTCTTCTCTGCATACAGGATGTATGTCTGGGCCTTATGGAGGAGCGCGTCCAACGTGTTTTGCCTTTCAATGCCAACGGCCTTGGCGAACTCAGTGCGAGGTCACAGTCTTCGCTCGATCAAAAATATCTTTATGTTATCTGAGGTGGATACCTGGATAGATTCTCGGTTGAACCTCTATATCGTAGAGATTCGTCTTTTCCCTGGATGATAGCTTCCGGGAATGCTTCCCTCTTTGGGTGGCGCTAGGAAGTGGTGAATTGTCTGGAGAACTATCTTTTCAGTTCCTTCTAGGATGTGAATGACTCAGGCGCGAGGCTCTTATACCACGCCATAGCACCCTTCCTGAGGGTAGTGGGAAAGACCTTGCACTTGATATCTCCTCAGACCTTATGGTAATTGAGCATCGCATAGATGCTTTCAATCCCGACGGGCAGGGGAGTCTCCATGATGTCCCTGGCAAGCGGTGTGCGCTGGTCATACTCGTCGCTCCTAACAGGTGATCGCGATGAGGATAGGTCACCCCAGTTGTTCCTGCTCCATCGGGGAGGGTTCCTTGGTCGGGTCTTTGGTATCTCGACGTATCCGTCATCTTTATTCTTATGAGCGGGGGAACGTCGCTCCTTCCGGGGAGGGGACTGGTCGCGCTTCTGGGTGACCATGGGCTGAGGCCGTTCAAAGCGCGGGCGACGCCCAGGCTTTCAGTGAGAAGGGCTCTGAGAGTCATCGTTTCGTGTCCTCCACATGGGAGGAGAGAGACTGCGAGAAATGGGGCGACGATGTCTCCGCGAGGGAGAGAGTGATTGTCGCTCCCTCTCGAGCACCCCTATTCGCTCATTGTGTGGGAAGATCATCTGATTTGTATGATTAATCGCTGCGAATAGAGCCAACGTGGTTGGGTCAGCATTAGGTGGCACAGGGATTGGCTAGTAGACAGTCGGGCTATCAAAGCGTCAGGCGGCGTTGAAGGCCGTGTTGTCCGAGGAGGTAGAGGCGGTGTGCCCATCTCTGGGGTCTCCCTCTTCGACGTGAACGGTCACGTTGGGGTCGTGTCCGTTACCGTTGGTGAACGGAGTGAAGGCGGTGTCCGGAGCATTGTTGTCAGTTCGTGGGCTGACCATGATCGTCGGAGATTGAAAACTGCTTTGGTTCTTGAGTTTCTATGGGAGGAAGAACGGGGAAGCAAGAGTTTCCACAGACGGCGCCACTGATCTTACCAGATCATAAATGGATCACCAGCTAACAACACGTTGTGAGCTCCTTTATTCGCCTGTAGTGCTGAAGAGGTGGGGGTGTACTGGCAAGGTACTCCGATGCTAAAGTCAGAGACAGATTAATCATCCAAGTACAAAGAAAAGCTGTAAAAAATAGAATACCTGACCCTTTAGTGAAAGAGGATATTTATATTGTGCCCCTAGTGCAGGGCCAACGGTTACTTTGCATTCGGTTTGATGGCAAGGGCCAATATGTGTAACTCCCAGGGCTTACATGGCGTAAGAAAGAATAGCACGTGGTCTTCTCCCTGGATCAACTACCCCATGATCTTCGGAAGGTGGGCTGACCAGTTCTTCTGGAAGTGGGTAGCTGCCTAATGACGTGTCCTTGCGTGGGGGGCACGTGGAGTCCGTGGGGGACACGAGTAAGAACTCCCTGAGCGTGGAGATGGGCTGAACATTAATTGGGTCCTCCTCGACGAAGACTTGGGTTAGACCGTTCCCGACGGTGGGTCGGCCTTAGGCCCAGTCTAGAACAATAACTAAATATATATTAAACAAATTAGTATTTGTCTTATTTCTCAAAAATCTAAATTCATGTGCAGATTTTATGTGAATCAAATTGAAATGAATATTTATCTTTCCCAAATAATTGACATGAATATATATTTCTAAATAAATTATCTATAACCATAAATAAACTATTAAGAATCGAAATTCTTTAAAAAAAAATAGATTTTAGGATTCTTAATCATCAATTTTAATTATACATGTGATTTCAAATATATTTAGCATAATATATATTAAATAACATATCTCCTAAAGAAAACCAAAATTTTCACAAAGATTTTTCTTCCAAAAAATATTCAAATTTTAAGTTTCAAACAACTCTTTATCGTATATTTTCTATGTTAAATTAAAAATTTTCCATTATCACAAATATAATTTTACGAATTATAACTTAAAATAGATCCTTATTATGATATTATAGTTTTTAAACCACAAGTATAATTCCAAATGTGATCACTAAAACAAATATCATTTAAATATATACTATAACAAAATTTATTTACATGGTTTCACACAAAATATGGAAGATCCTAAATACCTATAAATCTTTTAAAAATAAATATAACACATAAACCATAAACTTCAAATAAGTGTAACAACAACAAAAAAACTGAAAAATTCTCATTAAAACTTCATGACTCATAAAACATATATATCAATATTGAAAAAAAAATCATGAATTTAAAATATATGTTTCATGATCCAAAATAAATAAATAGAAAAACATTGATGTTTAGAGGACAAATCTCAATAAACTAAACATGAAGATCTGTTCTGATACTACTTGTTGGAATTAAATCAATAACAATTAATCACATATACATGTTCTATATATCATGTCATATAATTTAGTGCAGAATATAATAGATAATACGAACATGTATATAATTACAGGATCTACGACATGTTAGTATATGAGAGAAGAGATTGCAGGAATACCTGGATCTATTAAAAAAGTTTTGTGGGTGGTCATCCTATAAGTTAGAAGACAAAGAACAAATACTTTATGGCTTTTGTGATTCTTCCTCAACCGGTACTCCTAATGCCTTATCGAACTAATGCACTTATCTTTGAGAGATTTCCTCATGACCACTAGGCCACTTCATTTTAGTTGTTAAATTTACATTTAAAATGTATATAATATTAATGAAATAGAAATATCAAATAATATTTAAATTTTTTTCACTAATTATCATTAAAATGGTATTTTATTAAAAATAATAATTTAATGAGTTAATTATTTCTATAAATATATGTTTTATTTGTTAAAATAATATAATTGTGAAATGTTGTCTAAAAATAAAAAAAAAAATAGGGCGGGAAGTAACTTAATAATAAAAAAAAATTATTATTAGTGACCGAAATTTCAGTCACAAAATTTTTTTATGAATTAATTTATATAAAAAAAGATTATTTGAGAATGAGAATTATGATCATTAAATATCAGTCGCTAATTTGGTGGCTAATAATTTCAAATTTTGGTGGCTAACTCGGTCACTAGAGTGGTCGAAATTTTTCAGTCACTAATTCGGTCACTAAAAGCGAATTTTCTAGTATTGATAGGTCAGTCTGACATCCACTCATATTTGAGTCCATATTCACTTATTTAATTACTAAATAGAAATCTAAATTACCTTTTAAATTTATTCGACCACTTAATCAATTAAGGCTCGTAATTTGATAAATAACTAATATAATTAAAATATATAAGCTCACATAATAATCAGGGCAGACCCAGTAGACATTGAGGCCAGAGGCGGATCTTAAAATAAGGCATTTTTAAGTTATTAATATTTTTCATTTAAAATTTTATTTTGCGACTTTTTTGAAATGCAAAATCATTTGTTAAATTATCGTAATCTATTTTATTTAATTTTTTTTCAATTGTTAGTAAAGGAAATTCATTCAACAAATAAACAGTAATACATTATTAGCTATAGTCTATTATTAATACTAAAAATTTAAGAGTTAATAATCATTTATTTTCCTACAATATAGACAAATTTTGATTTATTCTCTTTTAAAAAAATAATTTTGGATTATCCCCTAAAATTTTAGGGTACCCCTTAAACGTGTAAAAACTAGGGAGGTAAATAAAAAAAAATATTTTACTAGAGTTAATTTTTCTATATGCGGGGCAAAAGACTTAGAATTTTAAAATTTCAAAGAATAATCCAAAAAACTTTTTTTAAAACGGGGGTAAATCAAAACTCGTCTATATTCTAGTGAACAAATAACTATTAACCCAAAATTTAACAATATTATTAGTACCTATAGTTTAGGTCGGTACCTATAGCGGCTATTACTTAAAGGCTGTTATTAATACCAAAAGATAAATTTTTTGAGACTCAATTTTAAATAGTCATAATACCTCAGCTATTAAGCCTAACAACTGTTAGTTCTAATTGTTTTGCCATAATACATAAAGCTTATATTTTACTAAAAAAAATTTAAGGCCCTAGCAAAGGGCTCACTTGTCTTGCCATAGGGTCGGGTCTGATAATAATTATTAGAATATAATAATTAAAAAATTAATTCTATAAAATATTCTAACAGCTGACATCTTAAATATGACTTCGATACTGATACGGCGACACCGATAATAATTGAAAAATGAATTAGTTAAACATAATTATAATTGTCATAATTATCAGTGCAATTGTCCGAGACTGAGACACAAAGAAAATAGGTCAAAATAGATTTACAGAATGACTTAACCTTTGTGCAATTACATCACAATCCACAAAGAAAAAAGAAGAAAGTGTGTGGAAATGAAAGAACTCAAAATTACATCATGTTCATGTTTCTAGCTTGCTGTCATTGTTTATCTCAAATATTTCTTCAACATCCATCACTTCAATATCCTTCTCGAAAATCCTGAACGGCGCAAATCGAGCTGAGAATGACAATGAAAAATGATCAGAGTCATTGATATAACCATCATCAAAATTTTGTAAGTAAGATCTAGGATCATATAGAAAAACATGTGAAGATGATCTAAATATTCTCCTCTTTTTTTCTCTCTTGATCATCCTCCACAGTGCTTTCAAATTTGTAATCTTCAATGATCTAGGGACTAATCCATTGACACACACAATAGGGTCATACGTAATTCTTTCATAACTTGTGCAAATATTGTTGTTTCTTGTGTTTCGACTGTTGCAAGTGTCAAGGTTCATGATGTTTGATGGAGTATAAAGTGTAGGACGCATAAAATGTTTTAAGGAACCAATGTGTTCGAAGTGCACGTGCTATGAATAAGACTAAGACTAAAGGTTGTTTATATAGTGATGGCGTGAACCCACTTTCTTTTTTTCACGCTCCTCATCATCACCTCATCTAAGCACATACTTTGAATTAGATAGGACCAATGAAGAAAAAGAAAAGATATTGATTTTGACGTTGGCATTTCAAGTTGTGGTTTGGTAAAATCAAAAGGAACCATTGATCCATGTAAGTTAGCAAGTTTTTGTTTTTTTAGTCTTTTATTTGTTTTTAGATAAATTTTTTAAATGTTGAATTTATTTGATTTTAATTCCTAAAGTCAAAATTTTTAGAAATATCTACAATTTTCCTGCGGATTTTTTGACAGAATTTCCTACATATTTTAACTTTAGGAACTAAAATAAAAAATAATTTAAAAAAAAAAATAGAAAAGCGAAAATCAAAACTCCTCAAACTTACATGGACTTGACTATATAAGTCTATCGATTATCACAAATTACAATATGTTGTAATAGATTTATATTTCTATTATAAATATAACATTGTGGGAGTATGGCTTTGAAACTTAATTATTTTAACAGTTTTTGAGGTTTCGAGGTTTTCAAAATAATTTAGTTTTCTTTTTATACGAAATAGGTGTGCATAATAGAAAATAGAATGAAAATCTAATAGTTTGAGTTTTGATATATGATGAATATATAATTTGTATTTACATATATCTTGTATTAATATGTGTATCGATGTATTAAGGATGTACAATTTACCTAAGTATGTAACTATATATGATCGTGAGTGCTGGATCAGATGCTGTAGAATCAGGCCGCCAAGTGCGTTAGGGATGCTGGTCGTATGGAGAGGAGGGGGTGTACCTGCAAGGTACTCCGACGCTCAAGTAAGAAAGGGTCAGAGAAAAGGTGCAAGTACAAAGTATGAATTCTTAGGGTGAATATTCGATACCTGACACTTTCAAGCGAGAGGGTTTATATAGAGCCCCCAGCGGGTGGCCAACGGTCCTATTTTCGGGGCGAAATAACCGTTTCCCCCAAAGAATAGGTAACTACCCGAACTAGCCGTTACGTCGGGCAGGGTACCCGAAACTAGCCGTTGTGCCGGGCACGGGCATGGATTCGGGCACCTGCCCTTGACTGTTCGGGGAGCGAGGAAGCCGTGCGTGACGAGCATCAAAATCCGGGGAGGAACGTTGCATTCTTGCCCGGTTTGAGGGGCAGAAAGGTAACTTTCGCCCCCCTCTGTGGATTGGACTTAGGCAACTTGGGCCGCTCTGGAGCAGAGGCGATTGGGCCAATTCTAGCCATTGGTCCAGTCCAGAACAGGAGCCCCCCAAGTCGTTGCTCCCGAGCATGAGAGGGATGACTTAAGGACTGCTTGTTGCTCCGGGAAGCCAGTATGGAGTCGTCGTATGAAGACGAAGAAGATCGTCTCAAAGTGCTCGTGACCCCAGATGTTCGTGAGATTCGTGGTCGTGACATTATTGCCCGGAGTTTGGGGAGACTGGTGGTCAGACAGAATCGGAAACGTTGGGTTGCCACGTGTGCCTCGAGCTCCGTGTGTCAGTTAATAGGCAACGATGTCTAGTGGGTAGTCATTATGGCCTACGAGCGCGTGCTTGCACGTGCCCCTTTGTATAAAAGGGGGAAAATCGTTCCATTTGGAACTTTTCAGTCTGCTTTCTCTTCGCTTCCTTCAAGCTTTTGCCCGACACCATTTTCTGTTTCTCCGACCACCGTTACAAGCTTCCGAGCAGCGCTTTCTTCTACTCAAAACAAGTAAGTGTTCCGATCCTTTGCTTGTTCTTCCTCTGTTAGTTGTTAATGGTAGATTGCATGCGGTTAGGGCTAGCTTTAGAGGACAAAACGAGTGAGTCTCCGACGATTGTTGGTGGTGGACGGTGGCTGTGCCATTTTTCTACTTCTAACATGTCACCGGAGTTGGTAGTATGTTTTGGTTAACGGCGTCATCGCGATGGCGACGGTCGTGTAACCATCGTGACTTTTTGTCTTCTAAGCGGATGATGAGTTTTCCGGTAGAACACTCCTAGATTCCGGTGAGGCTTTGCGATTTCCGGCGAAGCTTCAAACGGAAACTGGGTATGAGTGCGGGGAAGCTCCTCGCTGGGGGATGATTCGTTTCGAGCGTCTCCTCGCGGGGAGGTTACGGCTCCATATTTGATGTTAGGGCTTAGGTCGGGGACCTTGTCCTCAGCCCTTTGCGCGCCCTTTCACTTGACTTAGCGGTGGAAGGGTGGATTTGATTTGTTGTCGAATTCACTTTCTTCTCTGCTTTTCAGGTGATCGACATGGCGACGGGGCCAGATAGAGAAGTTATTTTAGACACCTCTGAGGAGGACACAAGGTCCTCGGACAACAGTAGCTCGACTGCTTCTAGCTCTCCAAGTGATGCCGGGGAAGAAGAGGTTCGGGACGATGTGGACGAGGATGTTGCTTATGGTTCCGCGGAGGAATGGGAGGTGGCCGAGCCTACTGAGCACGTGTCCATGCTTGTGGGGGACGCTTTTACTGAAGTCGGTCCGGAGGGAGAGTGGAAGGTGCACTTCCCTTCCGAGGACGAGCGGGTCTGCACAAACTTCGGGGACCGCTTTACGATGTACGAATATGCCTTCAAGAAGCTGGGCTTGAGGCTTTCGTTCACCGATTTCCAGCAGTCAGTGTTCGAGCATTTGAGGTTGGCCCCCACGCAGCTGCATCCGAACTCTCTGGCCTTTATCCGGGCGTTTGAGTTGGTGTGCGAGCATCTCGCTATAGGGACTACTCTCCCTCTGTTCTTCATTGTTTTCCATCTTCCGCGGCAGCTGTCGGGGAGGAAATACAGCTGGGTTTCGTTGAAGCAGCCCCGCAAGCTGTTCAAGCCTTTTTCGGAGTCAATAAGGAAGTTCAAGGAACATTATTATGTCGTTGAACCCTTGTCCGAAGCTGCTCAGGACATCACATACGTCTGGGAGATAGAGGTTGACGAGGACGGGAACGAGCTGCATGACGAGGAAGGGAGGTATATTGGGCGGAGACTTTACAAGTTCCCCATCCACTAGTCGCTTGACCACTTCACCAAGGAGCCCAGTGATTATGTCTTTCAACCGAGCGAGCTGTTCGGGCAGGACGCAGCGGCGTATGAGGCGCTGGTGAACTGGGTCAACTCCTTCCGGCTTGCTAAGTACTGGACGAGCAGGGGCAGTCCGATCTTCGAGGAGGACGGGAGCCAGAGAGTTGAGCGGAGATTCATCAATGTTAAGGCACTGCTGGAGTGCAAAACTCCCACGGACGCTGAGAAGCTGCTCGGTAGTTTTAGTTATTTAGATTTTGTTCATGTCATTCCTTTTCCTCGTATCTAACGCATTCGTGTTTTGTTTGTGCAGGTGAGATGCCTCAGGCTCACGATCCGGTGGTGAGGAATGCTCTGGCGAGGAACAAAGTTGGAACGACTCCTCCGAAATCTCAGTTTGCTGGTGCCCGGGTTCCTCCTCCGACGCAATCTACTGCGGGGACCTCCACTTCTCCCATTCCTGCCTCCCGGGGATATCCCCTGCCTTTAGCCGGGCATCCCAAGCGGCCGAGGATAACTGATGTCGTGGATCTTACTCGGGTAGCGGAGAAAGGGAAGTTCGAGTTTCCTCCTTGCATCCTCGATAGGAGGTTTTTCGAAGGTAATTATTTAGTCGTTCCCCGGGTGGAATCTCTTCGCTTAGAAGGTATGGATCGCCCGAGCAAGAGGGCGCTGGTGGCCCAAGACGCTTCTTTCTTGGTCAGGATGCTAGAGATGGCAGTTGTTTATGCTGAAGGGGACTCTGCAACTGAGTCCGAAATCAATGCTTCCCGTGCTTCTGTGGAATCCCTCAAGGAAGAGGTTAAGGGTGCTGGCGAGGCTCGTAAGAAGGCTGAAGAGGAGGCGGCCAGGCTGAAGGAGGAGAACTCTATGCTGGCGGCGGAGAAAAAAGCTGCCGAGGAGCTGATCAGGGAGATGAGGGCGGTCAATGCCCCGGGTGTCGACGAGCCGAAAGATGTGAGAAATTTGAAGACTAGATTCGAGCTGGTTGCTCGTTTGCTGCTGACCGAAGATGATGGCATCGCCGTTGCGGAGGAGTCTTTCAGAAACGCCGTGGCTCAGCTGCGGGTGGTGAAACCTGGGCTTGAAATTTCCGCCGAGGGTACTCATTACTTGGCGCATGTTGAGGATGGCCGTAGCGTCGTGCCCGACGGTCTCCTTGGAAGTACTCCCGAGGATCAGCCCGCAGAGGATCAGGGACCCGAGCCAGAGCCTGCCGAGCATGCTGATGAGTGAGGAGGTTGTTAATTTGACGTTGTTGTATTTTGTCTGGCCTGCGTGCCGTGGAACATTGTAATTTATTTTCTTTTTTTGGGGGGGGGGGGGGGGGGCTTGGCCCCCATTTGATGTAATTAAGCACAATTGTGGCCCTCGTGGTCACCCACTATGTTAACCTATTATGTTTCTGGCTTTGTCCTCTGCATGATTTTACTTGCGTTTGTTTTTGCTAAGTGTTGTATGCATGCTCGCTGTGAATGTATGTCCGCCCGTGTTAGGGGGTATTTGACTAGTGCGAATACTTTGGGGGGATTGCTCGTAATAGATGTGTTCGGCAGTGTGGGGAACTGGTCGAACGACCGGGGAATATCCTGGCCAGGGAGCGGAGCTCAGGTCGCGTTTGAGGCCTGAGTTTGCAGCGTGAACGTCCCATCGCGAGCTGGGGTTCTGCCAATCATGGTACTTTGACGACGGCGATTCTCGATCGAGGACCGCTGTCGAGCAGTTATCCAGCTCGTTAGTGAGCGGGGTTCTGCTTTAATCGTATGCAACGCTTGTACCTAGACGCGCATAGTGGTCGGTAGCTGACGTTCATCGTTGTGACGGGTCGAACCGAGGATTTAGTTGTAATATTGTTTTAGCTTTTCAGCGTTCCATGGTCGAGCAAGTTCTTCCCCAGTGAGATGTTCTAGGTAATAGGCCCCATTTTCCATCTTTGCCCGGACGCGATAGGGTCCTTCCCAATTGGCTGCTAGTTTGCCTTCGCGAGAGTCTTTGTGGTTTCTTCTTAGAACGAGGCTTCCCACGCCGAACTCTCGCTGTATCACCTTGGCATTGTGCCTGATGGTAATTTTTTGTTTTATTGAGGCTTTGCGGAGGGCTGCCCCTGCTCTGATTTCCTCAACGAGGTCAAGCTCTTCTCTTAAAGATTCGTCGTTCATCTCCTCGTCCAGGGGCTACTCTGTCCTCCTAGAGGGCACGTGAACTTCGACGGGGATTACAGCCTCGGTTCCGTATGCTAGGTGGAAAGGTATTTCCCTGGTCGTTGAGTGTGGAGTTGTACGGTATGCCTATAGCACGCTGTGTAGTTCCTCGACCCATGCCTTTTTTGTTTCGTCCAGCCTTAGCTTGAGGCCTTGAAGGATGACTCGGTTTGCTGCCTTAGCCTGCCCGTTTGTTTGGGGGTGCTCGACGGATGCGAAGTGTTGCTTCGTGCCCAGTTGAGCGACGAAGTCCTGAAACTTCCTGTTCGTGAATTGCGTCCCGTTGTCCGTTACTATCGCTTGGGGAATACCGAAATGTGCGAGGATTTATCGTTTGTAGAAACGCAGGATGTTGAGGGCAGTTATTTTGGCTAGAGCTTCTGCTTCTATCCATTTTGTGAAATAGTCCACGCCCACTATGAGATATTTGTTCTGACTTGATCCTACCACGAAGGGTCCTAGGATGTCTAGGCCCCACCAGGCGAATGGCCACGGAGAGGACATAGCCTTGAGCTCGTTAGGCGGATCCAAGTGCATGTCCCCGTGCCGTTGCCATTTGTCTCATTTCTTCACGTGTTCTTTCGCGTCGTTTTGCATGGTCGGCCAGTAATATCCTGCACGGAGAGCCTTTCGAGCAAGGGAACTTCCGCCAAGATGTTGGGCGTTGATTCCTTCATGGATTTCGCGTAGGATGTGTGCGACCATTCCTTCCTCCACACATTTGAGCAGCGGAATGGAGAATCCCCATCTGTAGAGTTTATTTTCGACCAAGACATAAGAGCAGGCTCTTCGCTTGACTATGCTGGCCTCCTTTGGGTCGGACGGGAGTTCGTCTTTGGTGAGATAGTTGTAGACTGGGTTCATCCAACAGTTGTTGTCGCCGATCACTTGCACGTCGAGTGTCGGGGAGGCCTTCTCGATGCAGGGTCGAGGAATTACTTCCTGTATGACAAACTTGTTTCCGCCTTTCTTCTTTGTGCTGGCTAGTTTGGATAGCACGTCTGCTCGCACGTTATGTTCGCGAGGAACATGTTTCACATCCACTGTTGTGAACTTCGCCATTTCCTTCTTCACCAGGGCCAAGTATTCGGTCAGGTTGTCGTTTTTGGCTTGGTATTCACCCCGGACCTGGAGGGCCACGAGTTGCGAATCTGTGCAAATGACGACTTCTTGTGCACCCAGGTCCTCGGCAAGGCGTAGCCTAGCGAGGAAGGCTTCGTATTCTGCCTGGTTATTGGAGGTTGGGAAAGACAGTGTGAGTGATACCTCGACGATAATTCCTTCGTCACTCTCCAGTATGATGCCCGCGCCGTTTCCTGCCGAGCTTGAGGCACCGTCGACGAAGATGGTCCATTTACGTGCTTCGCTCGCGGGGGAGTCTGCGAACGTCATCTCCGCGACGAAGTCGGCCATAGCTTGGGCCTTGAGGGCTTTTCTGCCTTCGTATTGGATGTCAAATTCGGACAACTGCAACGACCATTTGAGCATTCGGCCGACCATATCTGGTCGTCCGAGCAGCTGCTTTATGGGCTGATCTGTTCGAACCATGATCGTGTGAGCCAGGAAGTAATGTCTTGACCTTCTGGCTGCGTTGATGAGGGCCAGTGCCACCTTCTCTATCTGTTGGTATCTTAACTCTGGTCCTTGCAGCGCTTTGCTCGTGAAATTGATGGGCTTCTGCCCGTCAGGCGTCTCGCGGATGAGAGTGGCACTCACTGCTTCGGTCGCGACTGCCAGGTATAGGTATAACGTTTCGCCGTTGTCCGATCGAAAGAGGACCGGTGGCTCTGAGAGTGCCCATTTCAGATGGAGAAGGGCCTTGTCGCACTCCTCGTTCCATTCGAATGCTGCCTCTTTGCGGAGGAGTTTGAAGAATGGCAAGGCGTGTCTGGCGGACTTGGCCACGAAACGAGATAGTGATGCGAGCATCCCGTTGAGGGACTGGATGGATTTTTTGGACTTGGGCGTGGGAAACTCGGAGAACGCTCGGCATTTGTCGGAATTGGCCTCGATTCCTCGTTCCGTTAAGTAGAAGTCGAGGAATTTGCCTGCTCGGACACCGAACGTGCACTTCTCCGGATTAAACCGCATTTTGTATTTCCTGGCCTGTTCGAAGACCTTTCTCAAGTGGGCAGTATGATCGGTTTCCTAGTGGGATTTTACGATCATGTCGTCCATGCAGACTTTGAACATGTCGCCTATTTCTCCCTGAAACACTTTGTTCATCATTCGTTGGTACGTTGCTCTGACGTTCTTCAGGCCGAAGGGCATTATGTTGTAGTAATAGTTGCCTGATTCGGTCATGAAGGCCGTATACTTTTTGTCGGACATTGCAATTGGGATTTGATTGTAGCCCGAGTAGGCGTCTATTAACGATAAAAGTTTAAAACCAGCAGAATTATCAACAAGTTTATCAATATTGGGGAGGGGGTAGGCATCCTTCGGGCATGCCTTATTGAGATCGGTATAATCAATGCACATGCGCCATTTTCCATTAGATTTTTTAACTAATACAACGTTGGATAACCAAGTGGTGTACTTGGCTTCCGAAATAAATTTGGCCTCGAGGAGGTCCTTTACAGCTTTTTCAGCAGCCTCCGTTTTCTCTAGAGACTGCTTCCTCTTACGTTATGCTACGACCTTGATGGCCGGGTCAATGGTCAGCTGGTGACAAGCGACCGGGCATTTCCGCGGCGCTCCATGCGAAGAGTTCGACATTCTCTCGGAGGCATGCTTTGAGCTGCTTCCTCGCGATGTCAGGCAGGTCTGCCCCGATCTTTACTCCTCGTTGGGGGTCTTCGCCGAACAGGACTATTTCGAAGTTGCCATCCGAGATTGGGCGCATCGGATGAGAGCTGCTGCTGGACGACGTGGACGGGCCTGCTGAAGCTGCTCGTTCCTCCTGTTGGTCCTCGGGGAAGCGACTGTCGAGGTCGATAGAGTCGACCTGGGGCAGGGGCTTGGCCTCCTCGGAGCTGCTTGGCAGTGTTGCCTTGCTCGACGCTTTTGGCCTGGGCGCAATGGTGCTGAGCCCCTTTATAGCTGCTTCAAAACACCGTCGGGCAGCTTCTATATCGCCGTGGAGGGTGGCGACCATCCCTTTCGAAGATCACGATCAGCTCGACGTATCCCCACGGCTTGGTTACAGATCCGTCAAATCCTTGTAAATCGGACCCTACGTAGGGGGTAAGGTGCGAGTCGTCCAGCTGAAGTGTTGAAAACAGTTGGGAGTACATGATGTCGACCGAGCTGCCCTGGTCGACGAGTATCCTGCGAACGTCGAAGTTCGCCATCCGGGCTCTGACGAGCAATGGTATACTTGAGTTCGGGGAGCCGCCGAGGAGTTCCTCCCGGTAGAAGGAGATGGGGACGGAGCCCTTCTGTGCCTGATCAAGCGTGGTCACTTTGCTGGAGCTTGTGTTGATCAGGTGTTCAAACTTCCATTTCACGGAGCCCACGGTGACCTTGTTGAAACCCCTGCCAGAGATGACCATGGCGGAGGGAAATGTCTCCCACGGGCTGTGGGCCGCGAAATATGCAGGGGCGCTGAGCCTGTCAGGGACGTTGAAGTCCTCGGGTCGCGATATGGACATAGCGACCTGTATGTTGGTGTCTTTCGAGGAGGGTACCTCCTCCTCGACCTTCTTGGACTCCTGGGCGTCTTGCCGAGAAGTGTCCTTCTTCTTCGCGAACTGCTTCAGGTTGTCGTCCGTGATTAGTATTTCAATGGCATCCTTCAGATGGATGCAGTCCTCCGTGGTATGGATGTGACTTTTGTGGAAACGGCAGTATTTTGATTTGTCCACGTTTGGTCTGTTTGGAAGTTGTTTGGGGAAGCGGACCCCAGCCTGTTTGAACTCCGAATTGGCACATTCGGACAAGATCTTTTCCCTGTAAATGGTCAGGCGAGTGTAGTCATGGAATCGCCCGGAGGGGCCCTTGCTGTCACAGGAATCACGAGGACGGTCCTCGCTCCTCCGGTCACCTCGACGAGATGTCGAAGCTTCTTCTCCTTTGGATGCCCGAGCGTTCTCCTGATGGCGCGATGCTCGAGCGTATTTGGCCGCAACCTTCTCTTCATATTGAATGTGTGATTGGGCTTTGAGGAGGAGGGCATCTAAGTTCCTCGGTGGCGCGAGGCCAATGGCTTTAGAGAACTCGGAGCCTGGGCGGAGCCCCTGCTCGAGCAAAAACTTCTTCATTTCGTCTGTCGTCGGGACCTGCACTGCTTCTTTGTTGAACCTCTCGATATATGCGCGGAGAGGTTCGTCTTTACCCTGGATTATGGCTCCCAAAGAGGCCTCAGTTTTGGGGTGGCGGCGAGATGCTGTAAAGTGTCGCGAGAACATCCTGCCCAACTGTCTCCACGAGGTAATGGACTCCTCGGGAAGTTGTTTATACCATGTCATTGCTCCCTTCTGAAGCGTGGTCGGGAACAGTCTACACTTGATGGCGCCCCGTACGCCGCGGTAGTCTAACAGCGCATCGATGTTCTCGATGTGCTCGTCGGGGTCGGTGGTCCCGTTATATGTGCCAAGTGACGGGGGTTTCTCCATGCCTTTTGGGAGACGGGTAGCCAAAATCTCCTGGGACAACGGGCCACGAGGCTCGTCGTCGTCACTAGAACCGGTGTATGATGGGGACCGGACGGGATGCTCGCGTCGTCGGTTCCTTCACGGGGAAGGTGAGCGGTTCCTTCGAGGAGAAGGTGAACGGTTCCTTCGAGGAGAAGGTGAGCGGGCCCGTCATTTAGACTTGATCGGGGGAGATAGCTCGTTCCTTTGAGTCCTCTTGTGGTCATGAGCGTGCTGGTCACGCGGAGAGATCTGGTCGCGCTTTCGGGCTACGCGAGGGTCAGGCTCTTGGCGCAGCCTTCGGTCGATTTTTCTCCGGGGCTGCGGACTTCTTGATCGTCGCTGGTTCCTCCGCGTAGGAGGGGATCTTGGACGGCGAGACTCTTCCAGTGCCCTGATCATTTCGTTTTGCTGCAGGATCAGGGAGTTAGTTTTGTTGATCGCCTCCAGGAGGGCTGCTACGACCGGGTCGACATTGGGCGGAACGGGAACGGGCTGGACGTCAAGTGATGGTTGATCGTTGTTGCGATCAGTAGGGGTAGGGGAAGGAGAAGCAGTGGCTCCATCCCTGAGGAAACGGGCATCTCGGCGGTGAGATGACTGGCCGTCAACGTCAGATTTGTTGACGGGGATGATGGTGGTTTGGAGAGCATCCTTGGAGCGATCTTGGGAGGCCATGATCGTGATGATGTTTGAGAATTGTTTTGATCTTCGATTACTGAGGAAAGAAAGATGGGGAGAACAAAGCTTCCCACAGACGGCGCCACTGATCGTGAGTGCTGGATCAGATTCTGTAGAATCTGGCCGTCAAGTGCGTTAGGGATGCTGGTCGTATGGAGAGGAGGGGGTGTACCTGCAAGGTACTCCGACGCTCAAGTAAGAAAGGGTCAGAGAAAAGGAGCAAGTACAAAGTATGAATTCTTAGGGTGAATATTCGATACCTGGCCCTCTCAAGCGAGAGGGTTTATATAAAGCCCCCAGCGCGTGGCCAACGGTCCTATTTTCAGGGCGAAATAACTGTTTCCCCCAAAGAGTAGGTAACTACCCGAACTAGCCGTTACGTCGGGCAGGGTGCCCGAAACTAGCCGTTGTGTCGGGCGCGGGCGTTGTTTCGGACACCTGCCCTTGACTGTTAGGGGAGTGAGGAAACCGTGCGTGACGGGCATCAAAATTCGGGGAGGAACGTTGCGTTCTTGCCTGGTTTGAGGGGCAGAAAGGTAACTTTCGCCCCCTTGTGGATTTGACTTAGGCAACTTGGGTCGCTCTGGAGCAGAGGCAGATTGAGCCAATTCTAGCCATTGGTCAAGTCTAGAACAATATATATAGAATGGAAAAGCAAAAGTAATAATTTAATTGATATACATGACTTTAATTAGAGGAATATGAGGAGATGATTCATGGAATATGAAAATATATGTGTTTTAATTAAGATAAATTTTATAAATGAAACATTACACATATTCATCAAATGAATAATAGAATTTTTGGAATGTTGTGTTTTGAAGAGTACCACATCATATTTTTATTGATGTGACAAATAGGAGAGTGAATTGTCAATAAAATAGTTTGAAAATTTTAATATATTATAATAGAAGTTAAAATTTGGAGAAAAATCTACATATTTCTTATGAATTTTCCTACAAATTTTCATGCGGATTTTAACTTAAGAGACCAAACAAAAATAATTTTAATATTAAAGGATTATTTCAGAAAAAAGAAAAAGATCTAGCGAAAAAATCGCCAACATATATAGACCAATTGACTATTTCAGTCAATCAATTATCATAAATTACCCTAAGTTATAATAGATTTATATTTCTATTATAAATATAATATTTTGGAAGTATGACTTAGAAACTTAAATATGTCAACAGTTTTTGAGGTTTCGTCACTAACAAGGTCATTGGAAGCGTGGCCTGAAACAACACCAAAGATTTTGGCAGAAGGTTTGACGATGGCAAATGTTAATGGTGGTCGATCAGTAATAGGGTTGTGGGTTAGGTCAATTCTAACTGCAGGTTGTCAGGTTGAAGCCGTAAATCTTATTTCCTATGGTTAAGCTCTTTTATAAATGTGGTTCTCTTTGACTTTTGAGAATGAAGTGGTGAAATTTAAATGAGAAAAATTTCGAGAGACAATGATATAACCTCTTACATACTAACAGGGTTTTTAACCTTTAGTGAAACAAGGTTTTTACCTTACTTTTATGGGGATATATCGAAGCGTGTAATGGTAAGTTTTCCGTTTTACCTTTGGTTTTTACCTCAGTTTTACCGGACATATGGTTGAGGTTATGTTAGAAAATTGATTATAAAACACGTGCATTGAGACTAGAATCGTGAACAAATCACTTTTTTTATTGTATTTCAAGCACTCTTGAATTGTCTTAGAATTTCTACGCAGGAATGCCTAGGATAATTCAGCCTATATTTGAGTTTGCACAAGACCGGTGAAAACTCAAATGGAAGGAAGCTGAAATTCAGAATTTTGTGTGAAGAGGATAGATTTTTCTAACGTGTTTTTTTGAATCTGGAATGCCTAATTTATAGGCCAAATTAGTGTTGTTTCATAAGGTTGCGGCCCTGAATATACACACTGCATTATTTCGCCTATAGCAGCACTTTTCAACCGTTGCACTGTTTCGCCTACAACAACACTTTTACTACATACTACACTATTTCGCCTACAACAACAATTTACAAAGGTTGCACTGTTTCACATTCTACAACACTTCACGAAGTATTGTGATAGGAAGATTCCTATCAAAATCTATGACTAGGGTTTCAACTAGAAAAAGGGGAAGAACATTAAAAACTATCTAAGAGAATTAAATTAAAGATAACATTTGATTTTCATTCCTTTCCTAATGTGTCAAAAGACAATACATATATAAAGATACTAATGGGCCATTACTAAAATGCCCAATTACTTAGAGGAAGCCCAATTCAATAACAATTAAAATACCAACTACTATAAAACCTTAATTTAATAATAAACTAAAATATTAAGATATAACTAATAATACTCTCTATCATTGCCGCGGGGTTCACTTGAACCTTGTCCTCAAGGTTGTAAACCTACTCTGGGTCCCATTGTTTAAACTGAACAATCCTTGGTCCGACAGCAAGCACTGGTTCATGAGGAACTCCTCTCTGCAAATCACGGCGGAGAGCAAGAATCGGAGACAACCCAGTGTGGTGATCGACGTGAATAGGAGAAATCCAAATGCAGCTTAAAGATCTCACAACATCATCAGCACCCTCTGCCGTAGGCTGAACTTGTTCATCTTCTGGAAGTGGCTCCTCCACATAGTCATTCTCAAATGCATTAGCCGGAACTTCATAAATCCTAATCTGAGGCTTAGATGGATCCTTGACAATAACATATTGGAATGTTGCCCCAAAGCCTAGCCACACTGGAAGATGAAACCTTGTTTGTGTCCAGGCAAAGATCCAAGGTATTGCACGGAGTGTCTCAATACCTCCACTTGGTTTTCGCTTTGCCGGTCGACTTCCGATATTCATACGGCCATACTCCAACTCTCAAGTAGCCAGCCTGAAATACTCAACAAAACGGGGTTCTTAGAATACCATACAACGATATTCTTCTGTGGCAATGACAGCCATCTGATCCATCAAAGCACGCCATTCTGGTTTAGGAGATATTGGAGGATGCATTTCATGCTCTAGAGTAGCTGCAGTGAAACGTTGTAGTGTTCTGAAACACAAGTGCTGCTCACCAAATGATTGCTCAATAACTTCTCCTTGGACAGTGACACGAAGTGATCCATGGATAGTATCTGGAGGCTGAGACAGGATAGCAAGATGAGTGGGACCACCATCTCTCCCAACAGTCCCTCCACGACCATGGAACATAGTTAGTTTAACACCATATTCCTTGGCTACCTTTATAAGCTCCTCTTGAGCCTTGTATAGCTGCAATGCTGCAGAAAACCTTCCAGCATCTTTACCTGAATCAGAATACCCAATCATGACTTCTTGCTTCCCGTTGATCCGATTTTTGTACCAATCTATTGAAAACAACCTGGCCAAAGCGGCAGAAGCTGCCTCCATATCTGCAAGCTTCTCAAACAACGGTACAACTCTCAACGGTTGCTTGACATGGCATTCGCGTTGCAGAAGTTCAACTGCATGCACATCGGATGGTGCAGTAGCCATTGATATGATATATGCTCTAAAGTTGTCTGATGGTAGTTTAGCTATGACATGAAATTTGTCCAAAACATCTCTAATTTCTTATGTTTGAGGAAGATCAGTCCCAAACAAGGGGCGTTTGCCACTCAGTTCAGACAAAAGCCATTGCTGTCACTTTTCTTCAGACCATTCTAGGTATGAGCCAATTTACAAGTGTTTTGTAATGGCATCCAACACATCAGTATGATGGTCTGACTCTTGCCTGATATCAAGCCTCACTAGTGAAAGACCAAAAGTAGAGACTTGCCTCAAGAAATCTAGAAGACTTCCATCAGCAATTGCGCGATCACCACAAGTACAAACTGATCTATAACAGAGTTCAAGAGGTTCCAAGAACTCGTCAACATTGGTGAAGGTATGTTCCTCTGGAATGTCAGAGTACCCATTAGGTAACAAATGGCGAGAACGCTCACGAGTTTGGTAGAGCCTATCCCTTACTTCACCAAGTAGCACTCGATATGGTTCATTTGGAGGAATGTTTTTCCAAAACTCTATGTAGTGTTTTGCGAATGCGTCTTTCTTAGAAGACCTGTTAAGTTCTTTTGCACGGACACGTAGCTCATCATTACAGCGCCACATTGACAGTTCAAACATAAGATCCTCTATCTGGGAGTAATACAAATTAGAAGCCATCATTCTAGCCAATTAGCAAACATCTCTTGTCACTTCAGGAGTTACTCTTGGATTTCCATCTCGATCACCACCCATCCAAGTAGAAAACTGAATAAGTGGCGCATTATATGGGATACGTTCATCAATCCCTATGTTCTTCAATGCTGTATCAACACGACGAAGAAATTTAGGTACACCCATCCAAATTGTTTCATGGAAGTAGCTCATCCCAGCTCTCATCTCATCTTGTGGGATTGGAGGAGTCCTCCTGATTTCATCAGTACGGAAGGAAGCTTGGATCTCCCTCTGTAGAGCCTCATTAAGCTCCTGCTTATCATCAGGAGTGATGTCTTTGGCATACAATTCTGTCAAACAATTCCGTATCCTTCCATGCTTTTGAAGCAAAAATCTCCGAATGGACTGCGTAGGATGAGCAGTAAGAACCAAATCAACAGTCTGGTTCTTAAGTGCATTAAAAACCTCTTGAGGAGTCTTGTTCAAATCCCCTACAAGTCTCTTAAGAGTTTCCTCAATATCAGATTCAGTTGTTGCATTATTCTCGTCAGCAAAATCATCCTTCTTCAACTTAGTCCTTCTCCGATGAGCAATCTGAACCTCTTCCGCTAAATTCGCCAAGTTATGCATATGCGAAAAGGACTTGGCTACAACAATAGAATCTCCAGCATCCAAAACTAGTAATCAAATGTCCAAGTTCTTCAAGTTTCTGTGGATCATGCTTTCCTTCATACTCTGCAGAAAGTTCATATACTTCTTGAACCTGTATCTCCTTCGTGGGGATGATAACGTCATCGGGATCTGTCGAAACAGATTGGAACGATGACTCATTGACATTGTCATCTGGTACTCGCAAAATTCAGATCCCCAATAACAGGTGAAGAAGAATATTTTTGCAAGAAGGAATCAGCACTGAAAGAGGCTCCATCAGAAGGAGCAAAAAAGGACTTAGTGTCACCGGCGTAACCCTCTTCTTCATCTTCTTCTTCTGGTCTATAATCTTCTTGTTTATCAGGTGCAGAGTCAGAGGCACTATCTTCATCCGAGTCAGGCATTAAATCAAACAGTTTACATGCATCCCAAAGTCTGCGGTTTCTTACATAGCTAGTAAGCATTCCATTCCACGAAAACAAGTCTCGTTCAGAAATTTGATCAAACAGCTCCCGTGCAAGGCTGGACTTGGAATGAGAATGAGAATGAGGCAGAGATTTAGATTTTTTTATAAAAGAGAGATGAGACACTTGCAAATGTTTCTTATAATCTCTTCTATTAGTGTTTGTTGGTTGTTGTTGTATGTGACAATTTTCATAGTATGAATAATGAGATGTTGAATAGGATGAATATGAGTTAAGTGGAGGTGGTGTATACCTATGATTAAAATACAAACAAGGTGATTGACTTGTAATATATAGGTTTGTGTAATAAGGGGAAAAGAGTTCCCATGGAAAGGATGGAAATGAAGGTGTGGTATGAGTTGGAAAAGAGGGGTATGTAGGATAGGTAGGAGGAATGCTCCATGGATGATATGAAGGTGTATGATAAGGATAATCCATAGGAGGATTTGAGTACCTGATGAAAGCACCAATTGATAGGAAGATTCCTATCAAAATCTATGAGTAGGGTTTCAACTAGAAAAAGGGGAAGAACATTAAAAACTGTCTAAGAGAATTAAAATAAATATAACATTTGATTTTCATTCCTTTCCTAATGTGTCAAAAGACAATACATATATAAAGATACTAATGGGCCATTACTAAAATGCCCAATTACTTAGAGGAAGCTCAATTCAATAACAATTAAAATACCAACTACTATAAAACCTTAATGTAATAATAAACTAAAATATTAAGATATAACTAATAATACTCTCTATCATATTGTCTATTTCCGAATTCAAACCTACTGCAACACATCACAAGTGTTGCTTATTTCTGAATTAAAAAATTAATCTTCACTTGAATATTTTTTTATCATTTTAGAACACATTCAATATTATTAATTGTTAATAATTTACAACAGACCGATAAAGATGAACCGAATTCGGGTGCTATAGTGAAACTTTTGGAAAGACGTTTGTTTTTGTACCAAGCTTAGAGATTTTTTTATTGATTGTAGTATTTATTTAGTTGTTGTTGCCTGCTGTGTTTCCGTAATGTAGCTTTAGATGTTTTGTGGGTATTCTCCCAATACAAGTGTAGAGCCTAATTAATCCCTTTAGTCAGATAGGATTATAATGGATGGAAAAAGTTCACACATAAGTTTTGGCACTGCTACAATTCCAAAACTTGGTTTAAATTTAGAACATCTGGTTTAATTGGGCGAGACTCGAAATCAAAGTGTTACTAGGTATAGGTTTAGTTGGTTGAGTATCGGCTTTATTTTCCTATTTTTGACAAGTTTCTGATACCATATAATGTTTGTTGTAAATTCTTATTTGTTTTTGTATCCTTGAAGATTATGGTTAATTTAATTTGAATTAACCATTCATATGATTTTCTTATATATCAAACATTGTATCTTAAAACCATCAGAGTCACCTTTTAGGACGTGCAAGGCACCGTATAACACATAGTCTCACAATTTTTAACGATTAAGCTAGGTCAAAAAAAGTCTCCATAAACATATTTCACGGTTAAACAGGGTCCGTAAAAAAATTCACGACTAAAATGACATTAACTTCGACTTAGAACCTCTCAAAAGTTTGAGAAAGAAAACCATTATGCATATTATAAGTTTATACTAATGTAAGTGAGAGATTTTATGAGCAGCACTACTAAAATAGATTCATTGATAAAATATATAATTTTTAATCACTCAAAGTAAGAATAATAAAGTAATAGGGAGGGACTATTGTTACCATATGGCATTGTCAGCTTGGTGTTTAATTGCATTGACAGAAGATGGGGCCTTAGAGTATCCTTCCATAGTGCCATTACTAATTTTGTAGTTTCTGGTAGATATGTTCCTATCAATGAGCCTATACAATAACTTTTCTGTTGTATTTATTTGAGCAACTATACATTCGGTTGTGTTTATTTATTTATTGCAACTTCTTAAGTGTCAGTGTATTGCTTAGAGGCATGGTGGATATATAGTACAGACAACTAACTTTTGGTCTCTCTGAAAACCTGGCTTTAGTGTAAATAGCATATAGTATTGAATTAATAATGGAGGAAGGACAATGTTATGTTTGTCTCTCATTTGGAAACCCCTTATTTACCTAACTGACAGCTAAACTCTACAACTTAATACATGTATTTGAATTTCTTGATGTAACTGCTTAATGCATTTATTGATCTTGACCATCCGATCATTAATCAATGGTTCCAGATGATGCAAGTCTGTTCAAGGTTACTTAATAAGTGGTTACAACTTAAAAGTTTAATTTTGAACATAAAAATAAAACCAAAGTTAAATACCTTAACAGGAAAGTTTTATTGTTTTTTGTGTATCTAATTTGAGAGATTAGTCTATGTAATAATAACATAGTAAAATATTAAATTTATATCAAAAGAGACGATTTTTTTAATAAATAAAAATATTATGCAATTGTATCTCATTCGAAAGATTATTCAGAAAGATTAGTTTCTACAGAGATACTTAAATGTTTTTATTTTAGGACCAAAGGCGGAAACATCATTCAATGGGGTATAAGAATGTTTGAAAGCTCAAGAACAGGCATTAGGTTAATGAATTAGGATAGCACATGGTCTTTTGCAGTTCCTTCATTTTTTGCTTCTTTTCTTAGATAATGGTCCCAGAGATCAAAAGTGAATTTTATACATTTGGATTGTTATAATTCTGACTCAAAAGATTAGAAAATGAGTCGAAGTTCCAAATTTTACCAATGGAAAAAGCACATAGCAAAACCTGAAAAAGACGAAAAGTGAAAAAAGAAAGAAAAATAACATGTTGATAGAATACTATTTTTATAAAGTCTAGTAGTCAAAATCTATGAAATACGGACCTCACGAATATGACTATGACACTGACACGACGACACCGATAATAAACTGAAAAAAAGAATTAATTATATATAATCATAATTGTCAGTGCAAGTGTCTGATACTGACACGGAGACGAATAAACCTTTTTTTTAGAGATATCGGTACTAAATATATAAAAATATATTAACAAGATGACTTACATCATAAATCCACCAAGAAAAGAGAAGAAAGTGTGTGGAAATGAAAGAACTCAATATTACATCATGTTCATGTTTCTATCTAGCTGTCATTGTTTATCTCAAATATTTCTTCATCAACCATCACTTCAATATCTTTTTCGAAAATCCTGGACGGCGCGAATCGAGCTGAGAATGCCATTGAAAAATGATAAGAGTCGTTGCTATAACCATCATCAAAATTTTGTAAGTAAGAGCTAGGATCATATAGAAACACTAGTGAAGATGATCTAAATATTCTCCTCTTCTTTTCTCTAGTGGTCTTCCTCCACAATGACTTCAACTTTGTAATCTTTTGTTCTAGAGATTAATCCATTGACACACACAATAGGGTCTGTCATACCCCAAATTTTACCCTTAGATTCATTGATCTTGTGCGTATCATTTAGGTCAATCATATTCCATAACTAACCAGATTATCAAACTCTGTGTGTTTTGTTTCATTTAGAATTAGTTTTACTTCAAGAGGCTTCAAGGGCTGTATATTCATCTTTTGGTTAGATCCTTAACATTTTTGTGAATTTTGAAAAAAAGAATCAACTCAAAATCATTAAAATTTAGAGAGAAAATAATTTTTGAATCAATTAAATAAAATAGCAAAATTCAAATATTCAAATTTTCAAAAAAAGGCGCCAAGAACAACCAAAAACACGCGCGTGTTCTGATTTTTGCAGATTTGCAAAATCAATGATTTCTCACTGATTACTTGATGAAATCACATGATCCAAATATCAAACTTGCTCGTTTTTTACTCACGATCATGACTATGGCATTTAATTTCATTTATTTTCAGTGTGGAATGATATAATCGTGATGAACACAGATGAACCCTAATTTGCACAAACCAATATGAAATTCCATACACAATTGATTCATGGCAATTGATTGAGATTTATTACTCTATAGACATACAGAAACAAGATGGTAACTCAAAAATTCATTTATGATGCATGGATCATGGAGTTTGAGAGAGTCATGCTTACCTCTTGCAGCTGATGATTGAATTCTGATTTTGAGGTGTTGTAAGTTGGTTCCAATGATCTGGACAACTTCCTTAGGTGCCAAGGGATGTGTCTGAATGCTTGGAGTGATTTGAAATGGGCTGGAACTTAAGATGGTACCTCAACTGCAACTCTGTCAAGAACTTGAGCAGTTGGCTGGTGATTTTGTGAAATTGATGTTCCAGATGTTATGTAAGAGTTTGGATCACTTCTATATGTTATATATGAAGTGTGTGATCCATTGATTCGGTTGGAATCACTCTCAAATGCAAAACCTTATAGTGACGTGCAAAAGAAGGTGTTTTTGGAGTGAAAGTTGGGATTTTGAGAAAGGCATCTGTTTAGGACCTTTGGTGTACTCAAACTGAGCACAAATGAGCTTTGTTTATAGTAGAGCAAGATTGTTTTGCAAGCAATAGTGAATGGCAACTGCAGCAGGTTTGTTGCACATTGTGGATCAAATGGAATCTCAAGTCTCCTCTAGCCATTGGCTTGAGGTTAGAGCACAGGCCTATGGTCTTTTGGTTCAGAGATAAGGCTTGACTCATTCAGTTAAACTTGCCTCAGTTCATGCCACCTTGATGCATCCATTGAATGCATTGAAACAAAATTGGAGTCTTGGCACTTTTTAGCTCTTTTAGGTTTGACATGGCTATATGTAGATCCTTGGACTTGGGAGGCTTGGAGATCAGATCATTCTCCTTTTGTTTTATCCTCAGATGTGTCCAAATGGATGACAAGGCTTGGAGTTGCTTAATTTTGTCAAATCGAGCAAAACACCAAATTCTGCCTTGCCTAGGATAGTTGGAAATGGTGATTTTGAGGGATTCATATCTCCCTGCCCAGGTTGAGTTATGGGAGGCTCTTGTGCTTTTTAGAAAGCCCTCATATGATACAAAACATGTGTGATCATAGTTTGTTTTGAAACTATTTGGATCCAACTGAAAAAACCTCATGAACATTGAGGTTCAAGGTTGGAAACTTAGGTAGATTTTCACTAAGTGTTGGAAAAAGTGTTATTTTCATGTTTTTGTCATTTTGATCACTCTATAACTTAAAATCCATAAATAATTGGAGTTGGAGGTAGTTGAAGCTTGTGTAGAGTGTAGCAAGACCTACAAATCCAGCATTGGATCACCCAAAATGGTTGCTTGGATCTCAAGTTATGGTCCTTGGAAGTTGGTACCAAAACCACTTTTATTCCATAACTCAGAAAATTTTTGGTTTTTCAAGGTTGCCCCTTTTGCCAGAAACCTCACTTTTCTTGATTTTTCTTGATGGATGATGATCAATATCATACATTAACATTGTTTTTGATTTAGGGGAACCATATTTGTGAAAAATTCCAAAAAGTCAAACTTGATTTTGTGCACAGTTGACTTTTTATCGGATGAAATCCAAACCGTGCGATCCTTTGTGAAATCAAGTTCTTGACCTAAATCAAACCTAATGGATGGATTCCATAGGTGTTATAGGGTGTATTGAATCATGTCCCAAGGTTTTGGAGCATGTCTTGGTCAAAAGTCAAAGATATAGTTGACTTTTTCTTCAAAACCCTAATTGTGGTCCTGGTGAGATTGGAACTTGTGAACCAAGCTTTTTGGGTCAATCCATTGTTGCAAATGGATCAATGTAGTGTACTGGAGGCCCTCAAATAATGTCTTGAGGTCTTGGCTCATGCTTTGTCCCAAAAGTCAACTTAGGGGTGAATTAGGTCAAGAAACCCTAAATTCTTGATTTTTGCTAAATGCATCCCCTGAGGTTAAATTGACTTGATGATTGGGTCCATGAGGTCCCTTGGAGTATCTTGGGTTGTGCTTTGAAGCATTGGCTCATGCCCAGATGAAAATTTTCATCTAGGGGCGTCAGTCGACTAAAACCCTAATTTGGTGACACTGGCGATCTTGAGGCTTGATCCACTTGGAATGTTGCAACTGTGTGCTTGATTCTTGATGTGGGAGTCCTCTTGATCCTTTATAGATGCTTGAGAGGTTAGACAAGTTGAAGATCATGTCATTTATTGATTGATCCTTTGTCTAAGTGCTCTGAGAGGGCTAAAAACCATAATTCTTGATTGTGGTGAATGCTCAACCAACTTTAAGGAGATTGATGAGGCATGAAAGTACATCTATATTGTGATGATGATTTGCATAATGATGGGAAATCTTGGTAGTCAAAATGTGGGGTATGACAAATGCCTCTATTTATTTTTCTTGGATCCGAAGGTGTGAATGGCGAAGATATTCAGACATTCAGGGTGCAAGAGGATTAAATATCGGAATACCCAAAATTTTGACGGTGGTTATGAATGTTAGCGGTTTGCTCATCCATCTTCTTATGCTAAGTAATGATACTCAGAAAAGGGTAAAACTTCCCCTCGATCTTGGTTTTCAGCCAAGGAACTGGTCTAAACTTTCTTAAATAAACTTCCCCTCGATCCTGGTCTTTAGCCAAGGAACTAGTCTCAGTTTCTTTTGTCAATAAACTTCCCCTCGATCCTGTTCTTCAGCCAAGGAACTGGTTTCAGTTTCTTTAGTCAATAAACTTCCCCTCGATCCTGGTCTTCAGCCAAGGAACTGGTCTCAGTTTCTTTTGTCAATAAACTTCCCCTCGATCCTGGTCTTCAGCTGAGGAACTGGTCTCAGTTTTTTTTTGCTAAGCTCCTTCCTTGACAAGGGACGCTATGTGTAGCGGTTTTCATCAAACTTCTCGCCGAATTTTTCTGGGGAGATGCCATTTGATGGGACAAAGTTTTGATGTCAGACTTGCTGGGGAAACCCATTCGTCTGAGCTGTAGAGGTGTGCAAACTTCTCTGTTGGGGATATTACATCATACTTTTCTTCGAGGTCTTCTCGGAGAAATGCCATGTGATGTAATCCAATTTTGAGGTGTAGATGACTTCATTAATGTTGACTTTCTTGGGAGAAAAACCAAGGTGTTGCTGAGAGTCTTTAATTGCGAGGCTTTCTCTGGGGATTCTCCTCAATCCGGGAAAGCGAAGATATCATCTTCAATTGTGAAGAGTGGTGTTTGTTGAATTTATTCTTGTTTCTCAGAGGTTCGAGTTATCAAAGTGGTCGAGGACCGTCTCCAATCCATAAATAAACCGGGGAGAGAGATTGTTCAGACGCAACATTTCCTGACGAGGAAAGAACTGACAACTCGATTGATTAAGAGGACTTTACCACTTGGGGGTATGACTGACCAGAGTGATAGTGATGCAATATGATTATGAATGTGAATCAATAATGCATGATGTATGTATGTTTATGCTGACAAAACTGACGCGACATACAGACTAAATAGATGATCACGACTAGATACTCGGCCACTGCGGGGAATGAAAAGTATCATTGTTCCAAGACAACAATCCTACCTTGCATAGGAGAGACGGTCCCTGTGAGGAGAAAGAGTTGTTCAATCGGTCATAAGAGGTACGAACTCTGTCGGGGATGGCAGATGAAACATGGTTTTTGACACAGTTGATCCTTCATTCAGGCGTACTGGTTTAGAAGGAGTACTTTTGATTCTGTACTTTGAGGTTCAATCAACTTCGGAGAAGCGATCGATGTTCTTTTCGATGTCCAACAGTCAAAATAATTGCCATCTTTATTTTAAAAGCAGAAAAATTTGACAAGTAAATTAATTTTTGTTTTATTTCAAGAATCGTTGATCATTGTTAAAATGTCATTCTGTAAAGCTAAAACAAATAAGAATTGCAAACAAAAGCACATGGGCTCAAATTTTATTGATAGGATGGAAATCAACCAAGCGCGTGATCCCATAGAGTATTTACAAAAAAAATGGAAATTTAAGGGAAAATGGCTACATTGAAACATAATGACCATTATCCTTCTACCAACTTTGAATTCTGGACATCCTGAGCTTCTATCAAAGATGACCTTGACTGGAAATTTTTCTCTGATGGATGGCATTACAGCTGAGGGATTTAACCTCGTCGGACGTGGTTACTTGCCATTAATCCCTAACTTTTTCCTGGATTGTACTTTGAGATTTCCAATCCACCGGGATTTTTTTTACTTGTGTCTCTAACTTTTTCCTGGACCACCCTTACTGGTTTTCAATCCACTGAGAAGTTTTTTTTATTTAGGCAAAGTATTTCTTGACTATATCAACATTCGTGGGGTAGGCAAATTCCTCTCCATCCATGGTTGCGAGTCTCAAGGCGCAGCCTGAGAAAGCTTTCTAGACCACATATGGGCCATCGTAATTTGGAGCCCATTTGCCCGGGAATCAGTGAGGAATGATTGTATCTTCTTGAGCATGAGGTATCCTTTCCTGAAGACACGGGGTCGGACCTTTTTGTCAAACGCTTTCTTCATTCTTTGCTAATACAACTGACCATGGCATAGAGCCGTTATTCGCTTTTCTTCGATCAGATTTAGTTCATCGTGTTGACTTTGACACCATTCAGCCTATGTTAGCTTAACATCCATCAATACTCGGATTGATTGGATCTCTACCTTTATGGGGAGCACTGCCTCCATGCCATATACTAGAGAGAAAGGAGTTGCCCCTGTTGAAGTGCGGACAGACGTGCGATAATCGTGAAGAGAAAAGGGTAACATTTCGTGCCAATTTTTGTAGGTTATAACCATCTTTTGAACAATATTCTTGATATTCTTGTTAGCCACTTCTACCGCCCCGTTCATATTAGGTCGGTAGGGAGATGAGTTATGGTGTTCGATCTTGAACTCAACATACAATTCTTTCATCATCTTATTGTTCAAGTTAGATCCATTGTCAGTAATGATCTGGCTTGGAACACCATAACGGCAGATAAGATTGTTTTTGATAAAGCGGACTTGTCATACCCCAAACTTTGACCACCACGATTTGCCATCATTGTGCAAGACATCATCACAATATGGATGTACCTTTTGATAAGTGCAAAATGTACCTATTTGTGTATATAAGTTTTGTTGCACTTATCATTACTTTGTGTTAAAATTGGTTGAATAAACCCCGCTTTGTTTGTAAATACGTTTACTTTACGTTTTCGGTGTATAGTGCGGTACCGTGTAAATATCATTGAGTTTAATTGATTTTAATTTATTTTTACAGGTGTTCCAGCAATGCGATTTTTCCATATTCATAAAGAGCATTGAATAAGCTTTCCAACGCTTCAAACCGTGCATCAATCGGAGTTACGGTTCATGAGTTATGATCAAAACAAGTTCTGCCATTGCTGTCATGTTCGCACTGCGAATGCCCGTGGCGAGCACTCGCTGGCGCACTCGCACTGCGAACCCGGGGGCGAATGAATAGTGCCCAGAAGTGTGAAAAACACTATTTTTGACGTTGCAAAGGCGGTTTATGTTCGCAGTGCGAACGGGGACTCGTAGTGCGAACCTGGGCAGTAACTTTTGCCTATTTTAGTCATTTTTCATCATTTTTTAGGTTATGGTTTTGGGGGTTTTTGCTCCAACTCCATCAAACTTCATTTCTTCATAAGATTAGCTTAGAAAACATCATGGAAGCTTGCATGCGGATGATTCGAGGTGGATTTCTCATCGATCGGCTCCGACAATCCGTGAAGTGTTTGGTTCATTTCTCTTCCTCTTTGTGTATTCTTTCTTGTTGGGTGTTTGTATAGTTACTCTAAACATTTGTATCTTTGTTGATCGTAATATTGTATAAAATCTGCTTTACAAATCATTATCGATGTTTTCCTTGATCTTTTTGCATTTATGTTTGGATTTGTGTTGTGTTAGAGATAACCATCATGAATCTTGATTAGGGATGGATATCTATGGTCTAGACTCTAGAGATAGATTTAGATCATAATCTTTATGGTGTCGGAACTTAATGTCTTCCGTGTTTCGAGGCGTCGTGCGCGAGAGCGTCGACGAGAGTAATACGGTTGCTCTCTCAACTGTGCGTTAGACATAACCTTTGTTGTGAGCGATGCTGGATGATTTTGACGAGTATTGCAGGTGGAGTATAATTGGTCGGTAAATTTATGTTTGGGACGAGTGGGTTATATGTATGCTTGATAAGTTTCTTGTTGCTGAAGAATGAATTTTTTTTATGTTTTAATGTTTACTTTTCCGTTTTGATGCTTTAAACCATTTAAAACCAAACTCATAAACGCGAGAGATTGTCGAACGACATTCTTTCCCTCGAACCGATATCTGTGGACACGACATAAATCTCGGAGGGAATTCTTTCCGAAAATAAATATTTTTGCTTGCTTGCCCTATTCTGCAATCAACACCTTCATGCCTTATCAATCTCCTTAAAGATGGTTAAGTATTCACCACAATCAAGAATTAGGGTTTCAAGCCCTCTTAGAGCACTTAGACAAAGGATCAATCAAGAATTGACATGATATTCAACTTATGAAGTCTCTCAAACATCCATAAAGTATCAAGAGGACTCCCACATCTAGAATCAAGCACAAGGTTACAACATTCCAAGTGGATCAAGCCTCAAGATCGACAGTGTCACCAAATTAGGGTTTTGGACGACCAGGGCCTCCAGATGGAAATTTTCATCTAGGCATGAGCCAATGCTTCAAAGCACAACCCAAGATACTCCAAGGGACCTCATAGACCCAATCATCAACTCAATTTAGCCTCAGAGGATGCATTCATAAAAAAATAAGGAATTAGGGTTTCTTGACCTAATTCACCCCTAAGTTTACTTTTGGGGCAAAGCATGAGCCAAGACCTCAAGACATGATTCTAGGGCCTCAAATACACCAAATTGATCCATTTACAACAATGGATTGACCCAAGAAACCTGATTCACAAGTTTCAATTTCATCTGGACCACAATTAGGGTCTTGAGGAAAAAAGTCAACTGTATCTTTGACTTTTTACCAAGACATGCTTCCAAACCTTGAGACATGATTCAATACACCCTATAACACCTATGGAATCCATCCATTAGGTTTGATTTAGGTCAAGGAATTGATTTCACAGAATCGCACAGTTTGGATTTCATCCGATAAAAAGTCAACTGTGTACAAAATCAAGTTTGACTTTTTGGAAATTTTCACAAATATGGTTCCCCTAAGTCAAAAATAATGTTAATGTATGATATTGATCATCATCCATCAAGAAAAATCAAGAAAAGTGAGGTTTCTTGCAAAAGGGGCAACCTTGAGAAACCTAAATTTTTCTAAGTTGTGGAATAAAAGTGGTTTTGGTACCAACTTCCACGGACCATAACTTGAGATCCAAGCAACCATTTTGGGTGATCCAAAGCTGGATTTGTAGGTCTTGCTACACTTTACAAAAGCTTCAACTACCTCAGACTCCAATTCCTCATGGATTTTGAGTTATGAAATGATCAAAATGACAAAAACATGACAATGACACTTTTTCCAACACTTAGTGAAAATCTGCCTAAGTTACCAGCCTTGAACATCAATGTTCATGATGATTTTTCAATGGGATCCAAATAGTCTCAAAAGAAACTATGATCACACATGTTTTTTATCATATGAGGGCTTTCTAAAAAGCACAAGAGCCTCCTATAACTCAACCTGATTAGGGAGATATGAATCCCTCAAAATCACCATTTCCAACTGTCTTGGACAAGGCAGATTTTGGCATTTTGCTCGATTTGGAAAAATTGAGCAACTCCAAGCCTTGTCATCCATTTGGACACATCTGAGGATAAAACAAAAGGAGAATGATCTGATCCCTAAGCATCCAAAGTCCAAGAATCTACATTAGCCAAAACAAACCTAAAAAGGCTAAAAAGGTGCCAAGACTCCAATTTTGATTCAATGCATTTAATGAATACACCAAGGTGGCATGGACTGACACATTCCTAACTGAATGAGTCAAGGATCAACATTGAATCAAAGGACCATATGCCTGTGCCCTAACCTCAAGTCAATGGCTAGAGGAGACTTGAGATTCCTTTTGCTCAACATTGGCCAAAGGCCTGCTGCAGCTGCCTTTCACTATTGGTTGCAAAACAAACTTGACAAACTATAAATAGAGCTCAATTATGATCAGTTTGAGTACACCAAAGCACTACAATACTTGCTTTCCTCAAAACCTCTTTCTTTAGGCCAAAATTCCTTCTTTTGCAAGGTATCTCTGAGTTTTTGAGTTAGAGAGCAATTCCACCACAACTCATGATCCAAACACCTCTAATATGTTGTATCTAAGTTGTTCAAACACTCACTTGTGACCTGAAACACCAAAATCACAAAGTCTACTTCCAAAACCTCAAAATTGGACTTTTCTGTATTTTTCAAGCATTGTCTTGATTCAGTCACTTCCAAAACCAAACAAAGCCTTAAACAGCCCAAATGGTTCCCCTCATCTGGAACACCATTTGAGAGAGTTGCCATATTGGTCACTTTTGCCCCTTTTGCAAGAAAGTGCCACAACTTGTTCTTGAGGATTCCAACTGGTTCTAATCATTCTAAAAGCTTCTAAGGGATCAATTCATAGTGTCCAAAGCATCAAATTACTTATGGGACAAGGAACTTGGCAGATAGCACAAAAAGCTCCAAGAGGTAAGTGCATGACTACTTGAACTCTTTGAATTATGCATTCCTTTGATGTCCATTGATCATAAACATCTCATACATGTTGTATATGTTGTGTTTGAACCAATTTTCCACGTAATTCTTGCATGTGCCATGAGATAGCATAGAACATGCAAAAATAGGCCTATTTTGAAATCACTATTAGATTTTGAGGAGGAAACATTTTCTGAAAATTCCAAGGGCACCATTGGATTCCTCATGAAATTCTAAGTAAGATGCACCTAAATTTTGTCCCA
This sequence comes from Lathyrus tuberosus, assembly GCA_022829125.1. NCBI lineage: Eukaryota > Viridiplantae > Streptophyta > Magnoliopsida > Fabales > Fabaceae > Lathyrus > Lathyrus tuberosus. The sequence continues at coordinate 110,767 of JALAZF010000593.1, forward strand.
ATCCATGGAGAAATGAGAAAGTTAGAGGCTTCACGTAAATTGCCCAAAAGCCTGCCTTGCCTTGCCCATGCAGAGAAAGAAGGCATGCCTTATGAATTAATGGGGTGGTTTTGATACACGGATGTATCACCACTCCAGTGGTAGCGCGCATGTGTGTTTGTTGCCAAGATTTTTCTTTGTTTTTGCTATTTTTTCCATATTTTCATGTTTTTGTTAATTAATTGAAAAATTAATTTCTCCCTCAATTTTAATTATTTTTGATTGATTTTTTTTTTAAATTCACAAAAACATTAAAATATTTTATTCCATGGAAATTTCACAAAAATATTATTTATTTCATATATTCGGTATTTTTGTAAAGAATTATATTTTTTATTTGTTTTTAAACATTAAAAATATTTCTTTCTCTTGGTTTTGCAAAATTCAAATGATTTTTAAATCATCCCATGAATGAAACATGATTTTCCAAATATAAATCCAAAATCACAACCTTTTTTCACATATTTGATTATTTTAATTGAATTTTTATTCAATTAAAATACATTTTAAAACCAAAAATTAGGGTTTTGATCACTATCACCCTAACAAATCTTTTCAAACATCTTTGGGCCTCTAATAGAGTGTAAGACCCAACCCCTTTTAAAAACCTTTTTGGGCCTCGTCATTGTATAAGATCCACAACGATTTCAAAAATCTCGACACGATCGCCAGTTTAAAACAAAATCATCTGGGCCTACCCTTGTGTTGTAAGTCCCATTCCTTTTATTAAAAACACTTTTGAGCCTCTAATAGAGTGTAAGACCCATCCCTTGTAAATATAAAACTTTTTTCGGCCTTAGTCATTGTATAATTCCCACTGTGTTTTCAAAATCTCGGTGCGATCGTTGCTTTTCAAAACATTTTCATCTGGGCCTACCCTTGTGTGGTAAGTCCCATTTCTTTTCTTTTTTCAAACTTTTGGGCCTCTCCTTGAGTTATAAGACCCATTCCTTTGTACAGAAAACTTTTTTGGGCCTCAGTCATTGTATAAGCCCCAGTACACTATATAAAACAACGGTACGATTACTGTTTTTCATCAGGGTCTCTCCTTGAGTATAAGTCCCAATCTTTTCAAAAGCAACTGCCCTTTTGATTTAGGTTCAAACTCCTAGTTGTTATCAAAACTTTCTTTAATTTCTTGAACAACTAACTATACAACTGTTACAATGGAAGCTTGCTCGCCTTTAAGTTTTATCAGCTTTCATTTACATATATATATATATATATAATTGTTTGTGCTAGAAGCTTGCTCACCTATAAGTCCTTCTTTCATATCCTTTTAAATATTTGTCATATATCAATTGTATATATACTTGTATATTTGCTTAGAGTTTTCCCCGGCAACTAGGTCTAGAACTAGGTAAAGCCAGTTGGTCACTCTTTAATACAGTCAAAACTAGATCCCCATAGGATTCCCAGATAGAGTCTTGCCTTCTCTTGGGCTTAAACAATATGGAACAAAGAGAAATGCATTATTCCCGGTGAAACTTTTCTCAGACTGTCACTATTATAAATTGTCAGAGAAATTCATTCCCTAGAGAGGATTAATTCTTGGTGAAACCTCTCTTGAATTTCTTCAAACCCTAGAACTGCTCACTAAAGGATTAATTCTTGGTGAAACCTTTTTTGAACTTTTCTTAAGTTTGGACCCACGGGCTTCCTAAAAAGCATCCCCGCCTCCTCTTGGGCTTTGTACAAGGACCCTCCGGCTTCTTAGAAGTTTTCATGCCTTCTCTTGGGCTTAATACAAGGACCCTGAAGACCTCTTAAAGGTATAGGACATAACTTAGTCATCCTTTTCTAGAGCAGTCTTTCTTGAGTCAAAACCTCAGACCAATTTAGGGTTGATTCTCATCCCTTAAAACACCTGCCTCCTATTGGGATCATACAAAGATAAACTCTTCCGTAGCAGTAGACTTGGATAGTCTAATCCCTTCTTGAATCTCAAAGACATTCTCAAGTTCCTTACAAACATAGGAGAAACCCTAGTCATTTAACCAATCCCCAGTAGAGTTAAAACACTCACAGGATCTAAAATTCAGTCTTTTATCCTAAATTATCCCTAGCCATGGTCATTTTATCATCAGTATAACACTATCCCAAATCAAAACCTCAAGGCATCTGATATCTCACCCCTTCTGTAAATCCTCAGCAAGAGTTGATTCCCCATTTAGACCTGCCTCTGGATCTCAATAATCTTCAGCAGAAGACAACCTCCTCTTAGGCTTTGTATAAAGATTTATTTCTTTGTTCTTCCCCAGCAAAGATAGCCTCCTCTTAGGATTTGCATAATGATCATTCCTTCCCTCAGCAAAGTTAGCCTCCTCTTGGGCTTTGTACAAAGATTTTCCCCAACTGAGCTAACCGTTTCAGACTCTCTTGTTGAGTCAATAACTTTTCAGACTCTCTTGTTGAGTCAATCACCTTTCAGACTCTCTTGTTGAGTCAATCACCTTTCAATACTCTCTTGTTGATTCAACCCTTTTAGCCTCAATCTTGGGCTATGTACAAGACAGATAAAAACACTCCCTTGTTGAGTCAATCTTTTTTAGCCTCCACTTAGGCTTGGTATAATGATTTCCCCTAGTAGAAGTTAGCCTCCTCTTAGGCTGTATATAATAATTTCTCCATCTTGGTCAGCCTGAATCTTTGGCTTTGTATAAGACACCATATAAATTTCCCTAAGCAGAGTCAATCCTCTTTTCAGCCTCAATCTTGGGCTTTGTACAAGATAGATAATACTCTCCAACAGAGTCAAAACTCCTCTCAGCCTCCATCTTGGGCTTTGTACATGACTCCTAAAACTATCCTCAGCCGAGTCAGTAAAGTCTAATTTTAGCCTCAATCTTGGGCTTTATACAAGACAGATAAAGATTTCTTTCCCACAGAGTTAGTCTTCTTTTCAGCCTCAATCTTGGGCTTTGTACAAGACACATACAAACCCTCCCTAGTGGAGTCAAAATCTCTTTTAGCCTCAATCTTGGGCTTTGTACAAGACATATATAAACACTCTCTTGTTGAGTCAGTCTTTCCAAGCCTCCTCTTAGGCTTTGTGTAAGGACTTCCCCAGTGGAGTCAATCAATATCTTAGCTTCAACCTTGGGCTTTGATCAAGGCACACAAAAATCAACATCCCTTCAGAGGAAATCAAAATCTCTGTAGGAAAACATTTCTTTGTGTTATCACATATCAAAACAATTAACTCAAAATAAACCTTAATCCCAGATAACTGCTGTAAGTGGCACACTTGTTGATTCAAATATCCAAGTCGTCGTCCATCTCTTATCCTGGTAAAACCCTTTCTTCCATCTAATTGCTGTAAGTGGCAAGCCTCTGGATTATTTACATCCACACCGCTGTCCCTCTCTTAGCATGAGAAATTCCTAAGGAAAAATGGCATTACTCTACGTTGAGTTAATGTTTTCCTCTTCAGGACAAATCCCCATAAAGGAAATTATGGCATTGCTAGATTCTCATATCCTAGTTAAAGTAATCCTCCTTTATAAACAGTCACCCAACAACTGTGATAAACAGACAAGATGTCTCCCCTTTCGAGATGACAAGTTCTCTCTCAGTCAAACCCTTTAGCTTCAATCTTGGGTTTGAACAAGACACAAATACTCCTTTTAGCTTCAATCTTGGGCTTTGAACAAGACACCAAAACATCATCTTTTTCCTGCATTAGAATAGGAGGAACTACGATTGCTCTGATTTCCCTGTTTCTTTAAAACAGGAATACGTAGGCATGAGATTGCGAAATCTCAGCGAGCATACTAATAAAAAACTCTAGGTTTAGTACCTTCATACTAATCAAACACTCTAGGTCCAGTACCTTCACACCAATCAAATTTGAGGTCTAGTACCTCACCAAACTCATCAAAAACTCTCTCTCTCTCTCTCTCTCTCTCTCTCTCTCTCTCAAATAAGAAACTTTCCAACCCATCAACAGATAAACACAATCAAGTACAAAGCAGAACCTAAAACTAACAACCTGTGGATAACCACATATAGGATGGGCAATTGACAATTCCCTATTGTATAACCTGACCCCGAACCCCCCAATCTCTTTAAGCGTTTGTTCAATTAATCATCTTCGTGCAAGGTTAGTTTTAGATAGCTTCCCTTTCCCTTCTAGCTTCACGGGATAAATAAGAAATCAGAAAGTAGCACTCTTCCTCCTACCATTGCGGTGAGGAGGAACCCAATTCTGCGATAAGGTTGTCGCGTCACCGACAAAAATCGCACACTACAGGAAAATGGCAACTCTGCTGGGGAGTCATTTTTTCTGTTTAGGACTAGGATTATAGCTCTTAAGAGGTCTAGGATGTTAGTTTTAGGAATGACTATATATATATATATATATATATATCGCTTTTCCTACTTGATATCCGTGTTTATTTTTCTGTCAATGGGAATACGAGTGATGTCGCATGTGAAAATTTTGAGTGATACCTAAGATAAGTGATGGCAGAGACGGGCGGTCTTATAGGGAGTGAATCCCGAATAAGCTGTCCCGGTAGACCATCAAATCAATGGAGGTACCCTTTGCGGATTCAATGTCTAACGACTTCGGTTATGAAAGCAGATTGTTCAATTGTGGTATCCATGAAACTGAGGATTTAGTAGACAGTAACCATGTGCAATTTAGTAGTGCGGTAGCTATCGGAAATAGTTGATAGGCGATACTACACTCAATTGAGATTACCCTAAGATACTACAGCTTGCTCGGGTGAACCAGCCTGCTGTTGTTATCCCAAGGGGGGTCAATGATTTTGAGAACAGGTACAAAAATTCACCATAGTACAACCTTTGGGGATGGGTAGAGCCATGACTCCATGCTCGTGACGCTGAACCTTTGAACCCATGTTTTTTCTATGTTTTTGTGTGCTGCATTCAAGCATTTATTTAAAAAACCTTTAAACAAAGAAAAAAATATTATTTTCTAGTCTCTCTTTTTTAAATTAAACTAAAACAATGATTGCAAATATCAGAGAGAAAGAGACCACGTTATGGATTTCGGTAGAAGGAAGACGCACAAGTACACCTTTAAGACCCCGAAACTAGAGGATTTAATAGGGTTGGCAAGGATAATTACCAACCCTGATGCTTTCAAAGCTAAGTACGGAGGACTGTAGTCTCTGTTAAGGGTCCATGTAGTTGAAGGAATCCTGTCTATGCTGATTCAGTTCTACGATCCGGTTTATCACTATTTCACATTCTCGGATTATCAACTAGCACCAACGCTTGAGGAGTACTCTCATCTGACTGATTTACCTATCACTGATCAAGCTCCCTTTTCTAGACTGGAAGAAATTCCAAAGGATCAAACCATTGCAAGAGCAATCTATTTGGACGAGTCAGAAGTCAGGACTCACATGACCACTAAGGATGGAGTCCAAGGTTTACCGACCATGTTTTGGTAGAAAAGGCTCTGTACTTTGCCAACATAGGAAACGTTACGACTTTCGAAGATTTCTTTGTCCTAATCACATACGGGTTGTTCCTTTTTCCAACATCGATAACTTCATCGATATCAATGCCCTTAAGATTTTTCTGATTGGAAACCCCGTACCAACCTTGCTCGCAGATGCTTATCATTCTGTACACTTAAGGAATTTGTACAGCGGAGGAATGATCACATGTTGTGTACCCTTACTTTACAAGTGGTTCACTTCCCATTTACAAAAGTCTGCTGCTTTTTGGGATCATAAGAGTACTCTGCGTTGGTCACAGAAAATCATGTCTCTTACCAACTCTGACATAGATTGGTACAATCAAATATATGATGGGATAAGGATCATTGACAAATGTGGAAATTTTCCTAATGTACCCCTCATAGGAACTAAAGGAGGAATCAACTATCATCCGATTTTAGTTCGCCGTCAACTCGGATACCCAATGAGACATATCCCGCGTAATGTTCATCTGGAAGGTCTTTTCTTCAAGGAAGGAGAAAGTGACAGGGCACTAAAGACAGAAATAGTTCATGCCTGGAAACATGTTCACAGGAAAGGAAAAGAGTCTCTACGAAAACCAGACTATGTCTCTGTGGAACCTTATCTCCACTTGGTATAAACTAGAGCCCTTAAGCTTAGGATGCCTTACCCTCGTCAAGAAGTTCTTCCGTTGAGGGAATCTGTCCTTTATTTTATGTCTGATACGGAAAAACTCCAGGTCACTCTCAACAAAGTTCAATGGGAAAAGAAATCTTGGAAGAACAAGTACCGTATTCTCAATGTGGAGTGTACCAAAATTCAGGAACTGTTAAAAGAAAATGATGCTCTGATCGAGATTCTAGAACAACATGCTATAGAAGATCAAAGGAACTTTCTCGCTCCTTTCACTTGGAAAATGACCGACAACCCGACAACGGCTCAAGAGCCCCGGTCAAAGAAAAGGAAAATACCAGAACCAGCACCTGAGCTCTCCCCAGAGAGGACTCAGGATCCATAAGCTTAGACTTTTCCTTTTACAGCATTTTGTAAAATACTGTATTTCCATTTCTGCAATCTTTCGAATTCAATAAAACAGTGTCTCCCCACTGTATGATATTTAGAATCTAATTGTTGAAGTTTCTTTTTGAAAAAAAAAATATAATAATAAATATATCATTGTATTCATCATTCTCACATAACGCATTCTTCTTACCTTCGAATCTCACGTCCGTGTCATGATTCTTGAGTCAAACTGTCTCATTCATATAATACTCGGGCCAATCGACAAAAGAAAATGGACGATCTCGAGGAAGAGAACAGAGAGCTGAGAGAAGAAATTGACGCGCTGAAAGAAGATATGAGAAAACTTCACAGTGACATGCAATCTCTGGCAGCAACTTAGATACAACAACAAAGGATTGTGATCTTGGAGATCACATCTACGCCCATAGTGGAGATGTATGATCCTCGGTACAACATTCCTAAAGATCGTCCCTAGGGCATGCCTATCAACTTTATCCCTGAAAGATACATTCTGCCGGTCACGAAAGACCCGGAAGCTGCAGCAAGAACCACTGGGCCTAAAGGTTACAAACTTCAGGAAAGCGAGGATGCAAGAGTCATGACAGCAACTCCTGAAGGTTACAAACTTTGGGATAGGGAAGCACCGAAGGTTACTGCCGTAATGACTATACCACAACCTATGGTACACACTGTCCTGGAAGGACAGATTCCACAAGTAATCTCTGGTGGAAACGAAAGCATGTACGAAAGAATGAATGAGTTCCAGGAGTAATTTTTGGAGATGCAGATGGAACTGCATGCCATTCGCAGTCAGGATTTATTCGGAAAGGACGCCGCAAACCTTTGTCTGGTCCCTAATGTGAAAATCCCGCACAAATTCAAGGTGCCTGACTTTGAAAAATACAAAGGCAACTCTTGCCCTCAAAGTCATTTGGTGATGTACGCTCGAAAGATGTCAACTCAGACAGAGAATCAACGTCTACTGATCCATTACTTTCAAGATAATTTAACCGGTGTTGCACTCAAATGGTACATGGGTTTAAACCGCACCAAGATCGTTACTTTCAGAGATCTTGGGGCAGCCTTTGTTCATCAATATAAATATAACCTGGACATGGCACCAGATAGAGATCAACTCAGAGCAATGTCGCAGAAAGACAAAGAGACCTTTAAGGAATATTCTCAGAGATGGCGTGAAATTGCCGCCCAGATTTGTCCCCCTCTTGAGGAAAAAGAGATGACAAAGATCTTATTGAAAACCTTAAGTTCATTCTATTACGACCGAATGGTCGCCAGTGAGCCCATCGACTTTACTGAGATGGTGAACATGGGAGTACGCCTTGAAGAGGCGGTCCGAGAAGGACGTTTAGTCAAAAATGCAGGACCATCAAGCAGTACCAAAAGATACGGCAGTACTTTCCCTAAGAAAAAAGAGCAAGATATTGGTAATATCTCTCTCGAAAAGCAAAGGCGAAGGTATCAACCTGTAGCAGCAGTAACTCCTGCTATCAACCCCGCTCCTGTTCCAACGTATCAACCTCAGGTTGCTCAGAGCCAACCAAATCAACAACAGTATCAACAAAGGACACAACAACCTCTTCAGTAGGCTCGTCCTCAATACAACAATAACAATCGTATGACATGACCACCTGGGTTCGACCTTATACCAATGTTGTACGCATAACTATTTCCACTACTACTGGTCAAGGGGCACGTCCAAACCAGGTCTCATTTTACAATACTGGAAAACCTGCCCTTTTGGTTCAAAGCAGATCAAACTTTCCCTTACCATCTATCATACCCCAAATTTTGACCACTAAGATTTCCCATCATTGTGCAAATCATCACCACAATATGGATGAACCATCATACTTCATTAGTCTCCCCAAAGATGGGTGAGCATCCACTACAATCAAAATTAGGGTTTCAAGCCCTCTCTGAGTGCTTAGACAAAGGATCAATCAAGGAATGGCATGATCTTCAACTTGTCTAACCCCTCAAACATCCACAATGGATCAAGAGGAGTCCCACTTCAAGGATTAAGCACAAGGTTGCTCCCTTCAAGGTGGATCAAGCTTCAAGATCGCTAGTGTCACCAAATTAGGGTTTTGGTCGACCAGGGCCTCCAGATGGAAATTGTCCTCTGGGCATGAGCCAATGCTTCGAATCATATCCTAATATACTCCATGGAACCTCATGGACCCAATCATCAAGTCAATTTGGCCTCAAGGGATGCATACATCCAAAATCAGGAATTAGGGTTTTTTGACCTAATTCACCCCTAAGTTGACTTTTGGGACAAATCATGAACCAAGACCTCAAGACATGATTTGAGGGTCTCTAATATACCATATTTATCCATTTGGAACAATGGATTGATCCAAGAAGCTTGAGCAACAAGTTTCAATTTCATCTGAACCACAGTTAGGGTTTCGCGAGAAAAGTCAACTGTAGCTTTGACTTTTGACCAGGACATGCTCCCAAATCCTAGGACATGATTTAATACACCCTATAACACCCATGGAACATGTCCATCAAGTTTGATTTAGGTCAAGGGCATGATTTCATAAAGGATTGCACAGTTTGGAATTCATCTGATAAAAAGTCAACTGTGCACAAAAGTCAACTTTGACTTTTTCAGATTTTTCATAAAAATGGCTTTTTAACCCTAAAATGATGTTAATGTATGATTTGAATCATCATTCATCAAGAAAAATCAAAGAAAGTGGGATAACTTGTAAAAGGGGTAACCATAAAAACTTAGAAAATTTTCTAAGTTATGAAATAAAGTGACAAAGGTACCAACTTTGGAGGATCATAACTCCTAAACCACAAATCCATTTTTTTCCATCCAAAGCTTGATTTGTAGATCTCATTGCCCTCTACAAAAGCTTCATATTGACCTATGTCCAAATTCCTCATGGATTTTGAGTTATGGAGTGATCAAAATCAAGAAAAGTCACTTTGTTCCAACACTTAGTGAAAATTTCACTAAGTCAGAATTTGGCTTACTTTTTCCAAATGTAGGGGGATTTTTCACTTGGATCTAAAAGGTATCAAAACTAAATATAATCAAACAGTTGTTGTATCATATAAGAGCTTTCCAAAATGGCCAAGAACATCACCAAATTCAACTTGAGCCATGAGATATGACATTGGCAAGTTGCCTTGCTGAAATCTGCCAAGGCAAGGCAGAATTTTGCACTTTTGCTCGATTTGCCAAAATCAGCCAATTCCAAGCCTTGTCATCACTTTGGACACATCTGAGGATTGAATTTAAAGGGGACAATCACTGAGCCAAGCCTCCAAAGTCCTTGGAACAAGAAATAACATGTTAAACCTAGAATTGTCCAAAATAGGGACAAGACTTCAATTTTGGATTGGAGCATTCAATGGAAGCACCAAGGTGGCATGGACTGAGCCATTTGCAACTGAATTCAGTCAAGACTTATCCAAGACCAAGGGGACCAGCAGCCTGTGCCCTAACCTCTAGTCAATGGCTAGAGGAGACTTGGATTTTCATTTACCAACATTGGCCAACCCTACTCAGCAGTTGCCATTCACTATTCCTTGCAAAACAAACTTTCTCTACTATAAATAGAGCTCAATTTTGATCAGTTTAAGTACACCAAAGGCCTACAACACTTGCCTTTCTCAAAATCCACTTCTCACTCTAAAAAATTCCTTTCTTAGCAAGTCACTATCGAGTTTTTCATTAGAGAGCAATTCCACTCAAACCAATCACACACACACACACCTCACATACATCATATGGGAGTTGATCAAACACTCAAACAACATCTGGAACACTGATTTCTCAGAATCACCAGTCAATTGCTCAAGGTTTTAACCAAGTTGCAGTTGAGATGCCATAAAGTGATCCAGCCAATTTCCATCAAGTCCAAGCATTCAAACACACTCAATAGGGTGTAGGGAAGCTGTTCAGATCATCACAACTTATCTGTAACACCTCCAAATCAGAAATCAATTTGCTCTTGCTGTCACGACCTAAAGATAAGCCTAAACTTGGTCATCTCTCAATCTATGCATATTTCCTCGCACAATACTTTTGCCAAATGTTCATAATCATGCATGGAATGTTTCCCCTCAAGTAATTGCTTTGTTTGAATCGTGTATCAAAAATCCCAGCCTTTATGCAGAATTTAGGGTTCTTGAGGATTTATCGTGATTTCTTGTTTTATGCTTAATTTAAATGAAATTAATAATCATAAACATGATGGTGAGGTTGAGACGAGCATATTGATATGTGGATTGCATGATATAATCAAGTATTCAGTGAGATTGGATAGAAAACGCAAATCTGGGAAAAACTGAAAAACGCGTGTGTTCTTCAGCTGTTCTTGGCGCCATTTCTCTCAAATTCAAATATTTGAATTTTGTGATTTTATGTAATTGATTCAAAAATTAATTTCTCTCTGAGTTTTAATGATTTTGAGTTGATTCTTTTTTTAATAATTCACAAAAATGTTAAAATATTTTATTTTCCCAAAAAATCCCAAAAATATTATTTATTTCATATAATTGATAATTTTGTGAAGAATTAATGTTTTAATTATTTTTTACATTTAAAATATTTCTTCCTTATTGATTTTGCAAATTTTAATGATTTCTAATCATTTTGTAGGACAAAACTTGATTTATGAAGCATTAATCCAAGATCACAATTTGTTTTCCACATGTTAAACAAATTTGATCATTTTAATTGAATATTTTATTCATTTAAAACACATCTTGAAAACAAATTAGGGTTTTGATTAATTCAACCCTCATAAATCATTTTCAAAACTTTTTGGGCCTCTATTAGAGTGTAAGACCCAACACCTTTGAAAACCAAATCATTTTGGGCCTCAGTCTTTGTATAAGCCCCCCCGGTGTTTTCAAAATCTCGGCGCGATCGCCATTTCATAAAAAAAGTCATATGGGCCTACCCTCGGTAGTAAGACCCATTCTTCTTTTTTAAACATTTTTTGGGCCTCTTGAGAGAGTGTAAGACCCAAACCCCCTTGTACAAACCATTTTGGGCCTCACTTATTGTATAAGTCCCTCTGTACAAGTAAACGGCGCTGTTGCACCCTAATTTTTTACCCTAAGATCCCCGCTTTGCTCTTTGCATAACATCTTAGGTTGATCATCCGTGAATGACTAACCGCTTTATCCAGCTTTGTCTGTTTGTTTCTTTTTTAAGACAGGTGCTGCTACAGAAGATTCAAGGTCTTGGAGGCAGTGTTGTGTGTGTGTTTGTGGAGGTTCCCTGGTCCTTGCAAGAAGTGTATGGACTCCTGTGTGATTGTGCCCTTTCTCTTTCTGGTCCCTAAACCACTACCAAGCCTTTTTTCCTGAAAAATCCTCAGCTTCTCCCCACAAACACTAGGTCCTTATACCCTCTGATATGGAATTTGGTACCCTAAAGCTGGTCATCGGTCGTGCGGCAGTTATATTGCAAGATAGCACATTTAGTTTTCAAGATTTCCTCAAGTCACAGTTCATGTGTTAAGATCATCGTTACCTAAAGCGTTCGCTTGGGATTTTTTTGAGTCAGGATGTTCATGCTGATTAAAATACGGACTAAGGTCTCATCAAGAACATTTTGTGTTCGATTTGTGTTTTGGAAAGAATTCGTTTGGTGGGGAGAATAACGTGTTGTGGGTTTGGAAGAATGCAGCTCATAGCTCATTTTAATCTCATGAAGGATCAATATCAGTTTGTTAGACAAGGACCGTCTGCTTCTTGTGAGGGTGAGTTCCCAGACTACCTTAGAGTACCAGACGGGAACATCAAGGTTAAAACGGTAGTATTGGTACACCGTGGATTGCATCTTATTTTTTTTTAGCAATGTTTCTCATTGGTTTGCACAGAAATAAGAGATCAATTATTCCAAGTGGTGAGACTTGAAGCATGGGCGTCTACTTTTTGAACCGCTAATGGTTCTGCCTGGCAAATGATTATCTTTGGTTTCTAAGGCGTTTTCCAATCCCTTTTAATTAACCTATCAATTATCCATTGTTGGTACTAAACGAGTTCGTTATTTTCAAGAGAAGCATGGTATTTAAAAGTGTTTATTGTGAAGCATAGCATGTGGCAGTAACGTTGGGAGTATATAACAGTAACATGCTAGCAGATTTTTTGTCACAAGATTATTTCCAACATCCATACATAAGAGAAATCAGAGTTACCTTTTAGGATAAAGAAAGGATCCTTTCATGGTTCCTTTATGGCAGAGAAGGTATGAAGCGATCATTTAAACACAACAAAGGTTACAGGTTTCAACTTCCTTATTACAATAACATCTGATCATGAAATCCTACATGCCAACGTTAGAAGGGATAAATCTTCGCACAACGCAGCCGCAGTACACAAACAACCTGCTGAAACCTCAATGCCAGTCCAATTCAATTAAGTAACACCTTTCAAACTTTCCCATGGAATTTCGAGCTACATGACCTAGCAGCAAGTTACAAATCCGTTGGCCCCAAACTTAAAATCCAAAATAACCCTATACTAAGACTCACGACAGGAGCTAGAATTCAAAAAAACTAAAGCCCCATGATCCCCTTCCCTTATCAAAGTTACAAGTTCAGCTTCAACCGTTCTTAATTTCATTTGGCAAAGATAAACTTTTCGCGACCAACTTGTGCATAGAAATTCTCGCCGGAGACTCCAACACCATCGGATGCGCCACCCCTGTTGTTTCCTACCAAAGACAACCGAGACTGCAAGGAAATTGAATAGATTAGAATATGGTGATGCACGGTACAAATCTCGAGTTTTAGCTTTGTTTAACACCTCAGCAAGACAATTATCAGTATTTTTAAGACAAACATTCAAGTACAAAAGTGTCCAGTCATTAAGTTCTGTCTGAAGGGAAGTCAAAGATCTTGCCAAGATAATGTAAACGTACCTATCCGACCTTCTGCAACCGTTTTGTTCGGGAGCTGTGCCAACAGAAATTTTGGAACCTTGAAAGTATTTAGATAGGAGCTTGAGTATCCTAGACTTTAGCAGGGAGACAAGCCCTTCTTAAACATCCATTTCACAGAATTCATCAAAACAAGCCCTCATCAAGTAAAGGCCTTTGAATCCTGCATTTGAAAAGGAAAAATTGGTACATTACAGAAATTCACATGGCAAAGGTATGTAAACAAGAAGAAGTTTCTACCAACAGTACGGTTACAAGCATTTTCGAAGCTTCTGCCGGCAACAGCGGTGCAACCAAGCACTTCATGTATCAACTTTTGCGCCATATTCCCAGCCGCAAATCCAAGCTGAAAAATAACACATGATCGTCCAAGGTTATGCATCTGTACCAGTCACATGAATAAGACCACGAAATTTCCAACCATGAATAAAGTCTAGAGTTTGGGATGTTACCTTTATGGTTGACCTTCAGTCCAATCTCCCCCCCAAACGTCATCATCCTCGCGCCAAACTCAGTGTTCACATGAGAAGAAGAAAGGAGATGAGGACATTACAGTGGATTTGAAACTGCATTAAAGGTGAACTCCACGATAGCCAACTGTTTCAAGAAATTTGATAATGTTAGAATTGGAAACTTCATTCTCAAAAAATTGATGATTACGCAAGCATAACCTGCAAATCACCCAACATAAGAAACAACAGCATCATTGCACCAAGTTTCCACCCATTCAATACAATCATGAATACAACATAAACCAGACAAAAATAGTTAACACCCTGCATAGTGCACTGCAAACAGGGTTACCTGAAATTTCTTTTTCGAAAGTCTGTTCTTGGATGTACTGTGAAATAGAAGGAAATAATCTGATACTTGATTAAAAGACAAAGTCAAGTAAGAACTAACGATGTCAACCACAAGCCATTGAAGCTACAGATGGATCTATGTATTTAGGTGCTCCATTTGAAACTTGTCACGTCGAGGCATGCACATAGAATCAGTACCTTCAGGCGCATGATCACTGCATTCAACATATCAAGAACACCAGTGCTGGGAGGTCTGTCTACCTTTCAATTTTAAGGACTGTGATACACCTGCAATCAAATCAGCATATGTTTGAGAATCGGAGTATTACAAAAACGATAAAGCTTTTGAAGCATCTGGGAATAAAGGAAAATTTTGCAGTGATTGAAAGGTTATGATTTAATCAATAAGAAGATTTAGGTTTTACCTTCAACAAAAGCATGGTTGTCTTAATCCACGCTCCAAACCTAACAAGGAAATTTGAAAATGATCAAAACTCAGTTCGTCATATTTGAGGTAGTCAACGATTTTCTTTCCAAACATAATCAGATAATATCACATTCTTTCCAAAACAATTCCAAACATAACCTTCAATAGTTTTCAAACATGTTGAGCCAAGAAAGGAAAACAAATCAAATATGCTATCAGACAAATCGCAAAACATGCTCCAACCAATTTGAATTCATTCCAAAACCATATCAGACAAAATCAGCAGCAATAAATCGTGCATATTTAAATCCAAATATTCATAGTAAGTTTTAAAGTGCAAACAATACAAGATCCGACAGGTCCAAGACAACTTTGAATTCTTTCCAAATTACATACCAACATATTTAAAACCAAAATGGAAAAGAATCCACTGCACTTTAATTCAAGGATACAGGGTTTGATTCTACAATCCTATAAAAGGAGACTTGCATTAGAGGAAGAGGGGGACACATTTTTTTCAGACAAGAAGCCACGATATACTTCACCACAAATTGAGAAAAACACAGACCATAACCATTCATCAGAGTACTCACGCAAACAAAACCATATACAACCAGAAATTCACGAATCCGTATACAACTAGCTTATCAAAAACACCAGCAAAATTCACAAAATCGACTACCAAACCACTCAATCAAAATCATATATACACTCAGAACACCCAATTGAAATCAACTCTCAGGTTGTGACGGATACACACATACGCAAGGCCAGGGAATTAAAGCAAGTATCACAACAACCAGTAAATCACAACCGTACACGAAGAAAGAAAGAAGAGCCCTTGACTTATCTGTAGGTGAAGACGATCCGGACCAGGGCGTTGTTCATCATTCTCTTCCTTTCCTTTATCGTTTTACTTTCGCAAATAGCCTTGTATATGTAACTCATCATGATTAATGAAATTGGGGCTGGGATCTTTGGGGTTAAGGGTAGCTAGGTTTGTTTCCGTCGCAATCGAGAGAGGGTGAGAGATGAGAGAACCATTTTGAGCGGCGGCGCGTTTAGGGTTTCTCAAACTCTAGTTTTTGAGAGAAGAGAGAAACGAGAGAGACGAAGAGACGAGAGAGTCTTGCTCTCTTTGTTTCTTTGTGGTTTTAAGTTTTTGCTTCCGTACACACGCACCCACCATATTATCACGCACCTCACATTTTACACATCTGATCACACACGCGCACATCTGGCAGTTGCGATCTGAGGGTCTATACCCTCTCCCTTTGCGTAACACCGAGTCCCTCCGTTATAATTAATAACCAATCTTTTTTTAATTCGTGTTTAGCCTTTTAAATTAATTAATTTTGTTTCAAGACACAACCAATTTTAAAAATAAGCATATAGAAACTCTTTTATCCTAAAAGTATATATAACTTCTCTTTATTTAAAATATCACCTTTTATTAAAATAACTAAATTAAAAAACTTTTGTCAAGACTTTTTTTTTTAGTAAAAGCCTTTTTTTTTTTTAAATAAAAAACTTTTACTTATTAAAATACTAAAATTAAAATTTTTTTAATTAATAAGAAAACTCTTTTAATAACCTTTTTTATTTTCTTTAAATAGCTCTTATAACTTAAAAATAATAATAATAAAACTTTTTTATCTTTTCGAAATTAATAAAAAAAAAAAACTCTCTTAATAAACTTTTGCTCTTTTAATAAAACTTTAAATTAAATAATAAAACTTTTTTTCTCTTTTAAATTAAAACTTTTATTAATAAGAAACCTTTAACTTTTTCAATTTAAAATAGTCTTTAAAACATAATTCTCAAAAACAATAATAATAAACCTCTAACTTTTTCTCAATTAACCTTAAAATTAAACAACTCTTTTTAATAAATCAAAACTCATTTAGGTCCCCTCGCACTTGAGTGAATCGTATGTTGATTGATATTTTTTGCTTACCGTTGCTTGATGTATGCATATTTATTATTCATGTTCAAACCTTTTTTAAAAGTCTAAAAACTCTCGATCCAACGTCGAGCCTATTTTCTACCCATGTAAGTCGATCGCCTTCGGGCATCGCATTCGACCTATTGATCACTAGACACAAGTCTAGCAACACTTTGCTAGCACCTTCGCCTAAATAACGTTAATTTAACCACATTAATATCCAAGGGAAAATCGCATGCATGATAACCATGTTATTGTGCATGGTGCATATCATTTGCATTTCATACTCGACACCCTTAAGTTAAGACTATTAGACAACTTAGGATAAATTTCTTAGGTTAGTCCCCTACAATTTTGATTATTTAATCAAACTTTAGCCTACCTAATTCTCCACACAAGAGAATTAGATGTTAATCATCTCAAAGAAAGGGACATACAATCCCATACCCCGCAAATACAAACATTTTCAAAACTGTGGTGGTCTTTCTTAAGATGATGACTCATCTTCCTCTCCTAAACCTTTAAAACATCTAGTATCCTTAAATAAGGAACTACAAGTGCTCTGATTCCCTCCTGACAGGATATGTAGGCACAAGATGTGATATCTTGTCGAGCACACTTAGGATTAAAAATATTAAATCACCTACCCTTAAACCCTTAGCAAACGAAAAACAAATAACATAATAAAATCAAGAGGTTCCTGTAGAGTACTACAAATATCTAGGATGCTAACACCTTCCCTAGGTATAACCAACCCCCGAACTTAGAATCTTAGTGCATTTGCATTGCATTGTGGGTATTCGGTCTTTCTCCCTTCCCTTGGATAAAATCAAAGACAGTGGTGACATAAAAAATGCGATCCTAGTTAACAAATAACTATGGTATCCAATTTTCACCGCGACAGAAATGGAAACTTCACTGGGGAGATCTCATAAGAGGGTTCCCCCTAACTTGTTTAATTATGTTTTTGTTATATATATTTGTGATCTGTTTGCTTGGGTTGTTACTTAGTGTGGTGAGACAAAGGCCTACACCCGGACTAGAGTGAAATTAAGATAGGAAAATGGTGAGACTTCAATGATACTTTGAGGGAGTCGATTCCTGAAAAAGTAAATTGAGACTTCACCACTCAGTCTAGGCACTCTCGAATAAAATATTTGTCCAACGAGTTCATTCGTGAAGACGGTATGGTTTCGATCTAAAGGCCCTCGGGACTGGGGACCGTAGTTACCTTTAACCCAACTTGGCCTATTAGGATGTAGTGCGGGGACTATGCAGGAGTCTATTTCTGCAATAGTTGCTACGCGATACTACACTCAGACGAGATTCTCTTGAGAATATTATTGACTACCAAGTGATCTGGAAAATCGATAATATCCGAAAGATGGATTGTAGACTCTGGGAACTTTGTAGAACCCGTTCGGCAGGTACATTTGAAACTATAGAACACTCCTATGGGATGGGTAGACCTTGGCTCCATGTTGTGACCTTTCAAACCTAGGACTCTTTGCCTGTTTGTTTTGCTTGTGTGTGCTTTGTGTTGTTTGCCTTGTGTTTTGCATACATTCATTAGCATCATATCATAAAGATTCATGGAACTTAGTCTTGTTTATGAACATCATAAGGATACCATGGACTCTAAAAAAAATTTTTTTAAGAAGAAAAAACGTTGAAGTACACTTACAAGAGTCATAACCTGGACGATCTAAGGGGATTGGAGACCTTATTAACGGATAAAGAAAGGTTCAAGACCAGATATGGGGAAGCCCTATTGATAAGGAAATACTATCTACTCTACTCCAGTCTATCACTGTTGGTGACAATTCTTGAAGGATATTCTCAGCTAATGGAATTACTTATTCAAGACAAGAATCAATTTACTATCTTCGGCAAATGTTTGAGCTAATATGACTACAAAAGGAGAAATTTTGGAAAGAAGTTACTCTAGTCCTTAATTGGAAGAAGAAGTCAAACGAAGACCATTGGAAGAGTCTCCTTAGATCCATCATTACTAGCTTTTATTTAGCTTTTCTGTTATGACTCTTGGAAAGTGTACCAACGCGTTGTAAACAATTTTTTTAATAAATCAATCTTTTAGTATTCTGATACTAATAGTTGTAACCGTTTTAATAAAAAAAAACGAGTCTTTTGATATTCCTTGGAAATTATAAATAGTTGAGTTCCATGAATCTTGTTGCATCATACGCATCATTTGCATTTGCATTCCCTTGCATTCCAGGTTCTTATCTGTGTCTCCTTTCAGAAGACAAGCTGAGTCATCGATACAATACTCGAGCCGGTCGCAAGAAAAGGATGGATCATTTGGAACAGGAAAACCAAGCACTCCGAGCGGAGATTGCCACTCTAAAGGCCAACATGGAAACTTTTTCTACTACTATGAAGAATCGGATAGACATTCAAGAGCATGAAAAGCAAGAACTTCGCGACGAGGTTGCAGACTTAAAAATTACCAAGAGGAGCCTGATGGATTTGGTCAAAGAGTTGGTCATTTCCCAACGCCAGGATGGATTTTCTGCCTCCTCAGCCAACCATCCAGTTAAACGAAGTGGTGAATTATTGGATATCCCTGTGCTCTGCGCTAATCTGTTCCCTACCCTCTTACAATATGGTTTAATCAAGAAGGAAACTCCACTATCCGTCACGGTGACCCATGGGAGTTATTTCAAAGCTGATGCCTTCTGTGCCTTCCATCAAGGGGCACCCGGCCATAACATCGAGGAATGTCATGTTTTGAAGAAGAAAGTGAAAGAGATGGTTCAGAAAGGGATTTTGTCTTTCGAATTGTGTGAACCCCAAGTTGAGATCCATCTCTCACTTAAACAAGAAGTAATCCCCTCTTTACACATGGTGGATTGATACACATGACGGTTTTTTCCAGGCTATGTCTGGCCATATTTTAAGCTTATTTGCTATTTTCATATGTTAATTTTCTATGTTTGTTAATGCGTTTGTTTGGCGTGTAAGAACTCGTTTAATTTTGAATAATTAATGCAATAAACATGTTTGTCATGAAGAAATCCATTCGTTTCACTCATTTTTTAAATGCTTTTTCTATTTTATAATGCCAATGCTGCCCAGTTTCTTGCCTTGGCAGAGAATTGAATGGAGGATGATGAAATCAAACGCAAGATCTCTTGTTGTATGCTTTTGAATAAAATCCCGCTAATAATATGAGGCATTGTTTCAAATCCCTAAACACCGGAGATATAAGGAGATAGACCCTCGTTATCCCTTTTGAGCATTTGAAGTAGGAGTTTTCTTCTCCAAATCAAAAAAGCCTCATTCTTCACCTGGGGCAGGGTAACTTTCAAAAATGGAGTAGAATATCACGAAGATTGGGTGGGCACAAACACACTTTGAGCCTTATATCCTTTATTTCTTAAACCGTGAACCAATCCGTAATACAACCCTCAAAAGACCTAATTGAAGCAGGGTTTATTTCAAAAGCATACTCATTGAGATATCGTTTCCTGACTCCCATGAGCTATGCTCAAAAATTTGTGTCGGCATTATAAAATCGGTAATTCGACCACCAAAATCTTTTAATAAAATTTTCAAGACAAACATGGTGTTGCATTATCTGTTTCAGAATTAACATTTTCTACTTGCTAACATTTGCTTGACATCATAGAAATTAACATACGGGTGACAATGATAAGCTAAAATTTAGAACTATTTCAAGGAGATGATAGTATCCAGGGGCACGTCACCTGAAGACCTTGCTGAGCAGGGGCAAGTGGTTTCCCAGCTGTTTCTTCCGCCGTCTAACCCCAAGGGGCAAGTTTGAAGACTCAGAATACCGTCAATCTGGGGCAGTTACGTCGAGATTTGATAAATCTCTCAAAGAGTTTGAAGACTCAGTTATGCATAACACCGTCAATCTGGGGCAGTTACGTCGAGATTTGGTAAATCTCTCAAAGAATTTGAAGAATCGGTTACAGAACAGTCTATCCGGACCAGTTACGTCGAGATTCGACAATCTCTCCAAGAGTTTGAAAACATTGGGACAGTTGGACGCCAAGTTTTCTGTAAAATCCTCTTGGGATGACTTCTTCTTATAAACCAAGTGATCTGGGGCATTTGAGAAGTGAAGATTGCTTCTCATCCACAACAATTGTTGTTCAAAATGGCTACTACTGTGCAGGTTATCAATACAGAGTTTCATCAGTCTCACGACTTTATTCACTCATACCTCAAAGAGCTTCTATCCCAGGTAATGTGGTAACTCCCCAGTAAGTTTCACTCCTGGTAATCACGACTATCCCCGGTGAACTTCTTCGGTTTCGACCTCCCCCAGCGAAGCGAGTGTTTATTTCACTCCTCATTAGACTATCTCAATCTTCACCAGCGAAGGCGGATGTTTATTTCATCCTCTCAAAGTTCTACCTCCGACATTTTCCAACCACTATTAATCCAAGTTTCCCCGGTGAAGTGGATATTTATTTACAACTTTCATTCAGATTACTTCAGCTCATAGTGGATACTTATTTTACCTCCATGAAGTCCGTTCGTTAAGTTTGATTCGTTCCCAGTGAATCTTTCTCATCCCCAACAGAATCACAAAATCCATCTTGACAATCCTAAGTGAAGTCACAATGTTCATCCCTAAGTGGAGTGCTCTCTTTTCCCCAGAGAAGTTTAAAGCTTTGAAGTGGGACATGTTTCCGTATATGGATTTCCTTTCATCCCCAGTGATGCTTCCACCTTGCGAAGATTGGCCGATTATCCGTATCGAGATGCTTGTTTTTGTCTCCTGTTTGCTTCTTGTTTTGTTTTGTCAGCATAAGCATAGCATGCCATCCTTGCATGTAGATTCATGGCATGTGCACATCTTGCATCTTGCATTTTTGTGTTGTTTGTCTTGTTCTTTCACTTTGGTTGTGCTTGTCCCCAAGTGATCAGGTTTGTCTGCTCCCTCCAAGTAGAGTCGTCAGCCCTAGGCAGAAAAAGCACATCCTTTCTAATTCCCCACTGAGTTTGATCCTCGTGGAAGATGGTTGCTTTAGTTTTCTTTTCCATTTTTGGATAAAGATAAACCCCGTTTGAGTTCATTCCTCATCGATTTGAGTCTTGCTTGACCGTTTCTTTTCAGTTATTTCCTGAATTGGATTTTTGTTCCCTGACAATCACAAATTTCGGATATCTCAAGGCTTTGATTATAGACTGAGCGTGCGTTTATTTTGCACTGTGTCTCCCCAAGAAGAGTTTATTTGAAGTTCTCTATGAAAGACAGAAATGGCGACTTCACTGGAGATAAACAAAATGTCTTGAGGAGACTGTCATTTGTCATCCAGGTAGAGAACTGAGCTCAAATAAAGAGCTACCACTTGTTGTCTGGTATGAATTCTGTGAAAATTTTGTAATAATATTGATGGAGAAATGATTTCTGTCTTCCCTAGAGATCCTCCAGCAGTATTACGAGAGTTAAACCCATACAACAAGTGGTAGCTTTTTATTTGAGCTCGGTTCTCGACCTGGAAGACAAATGGCAGTCTCCTCAAGACATTTTGTCTATCCCTGGTGAAATTATCAAGGTTATCAACTATTGAGGACTTTACAAGTATTCTCTTTATTTGAGAATCCTATTACAAGAATCTTATTAGCTTCAACGCAGTTTTCAGCTACATCAATATTTCTTCTCAGTGGCATTCTCCCTAGTGAGTCCACAATTCAATTTGCTTCTATCAAATGGCATCTCTTCGAGAAGTTTGGTGAAGATTCAAATGATCTTTCTCTTTATTTGAGAAGACATATTCTACAAGCCAGCCGGCCCACATCTCTTTTGAAGATCCCCGGTGAAGCTTCCAGGATCTCGGCAGTAGATTCCTTGGTTTATTTCAAATTTTGACAAACAGTCATTTCTTTCCAGGATCTCGGCAGTAGATTCCCTGGTTTATTTTAAACTTCGACAAACAGTCGTTTATTTTCCTGGTTATTCTCGGCAGTAGATTTCCAGAAGACCTCGGCAGTAGGTATCTTATTTTATATTCTCTGGTTATTCTCGGCAGTAGATTTCCAGAAGACCTCGGCAGTAGGTATTTCCCTGGTTATTCTCGGCAGAAGATTTCCAGAAGACCTCAGCAGTAGGTATTTCATATTAAATTCTCTGGTTATTCTCGGCAGTAGGTCTCCAGCAGACTTCGACAAACAGTCATTTTTTTTTTGTGTTTTGGGCAGATGCCTCGCTTAGGCTATCGTGGTTGTTGCACCTCAAATTTTGACCCTCAGATACTCTGATTTTTGTCATATCATTTTGTAGCCATCTGTCTTAACATGTGCCGTCATATAGTCTGTCGAATATGATCATCCCTATTTTTGTGTAATTTTTGTCTAGTACTTTTAGGACTTTAAGTTTTAATCTAGAATTTTGTTTTTTTTGTGATTTGGTTAGTTTAAAATTAATTTCCTTTGTTATCATTTTCTATTTTACTATTTTCTTTTTTTATTAAATTGTTATTTTCATTTTTATTTCTATATTATCATTACTATTATTATTATTATTATTATCATCATTATTATAACTATTTTCATTAATTTCATTTTTATCATTATTAAAGTAAAATCAACAAAAAAAAATTAAAAATCAGAAAAACAAAACTCCAAAAAAAAAAAAATCCCTTCACACGCCAGACCACAATCCTGCTACCCCACGGACCAAGGTTGTTTCCCACGCCTGACACCTGCCAACACGCGCACAATCTCTTCCTCTTTTCTCAACTGCAAATCCAACAAAGATACCACCCACTCCAGACAAAATCTGAAAACAACAACAACATCTGCAAAAGTTCCTTCACGCCAGACAAACTCTCCACGCCCGACAACATCCACAACTCTCAACATCAAAACCATCACAAAAACAGATGAGAAGCCGAGATAAAAAGGAGAGGGCAATAGCAAAGAGAGGGGGGGAAGCTTCAACAACACCTTCACGAACCTCAGCGCCTTCGATCTGTTTTCAACCCAAACCACCATCGACCGCATAAAACTCTTCGACGCAAACCCAGAATCCGCCGTGACCATTGTCGAACTCAGCCTCTCCTTCCATCAATCACCATCTCCTCCGGCGCCATCACCAAAACCCCTTCACCTTCAACCTCAACACCCTTCAATACTCCCTCCGATCTTCACCAATAACCGCGCCACTAACCATCCGCCTCACACAACCCTTAAACCTCCACCCTCCGACAACCATCACCACCGCCGTGAACTAAACAAACCAAACGACATCCTTCCCCAAACAGCTCCGAAACAACAACAACAAAGCAATATCCACCAATCGTCATTTTCTCCAACCCATTCCCAACACAAATCAATAAATCTTCAAATTAAAAGAAAAAAACCCAAACTCAAGCAACACCATTCAGAATCCGAAACAAGAAGAAGAAGAGTGAGGTGAGGAGAGATCGAAGTTGAGACCCAAATCGAAACCAAACCTGTTACCGCGAGACTGAGGGAGACCGTTTCGTCGAGTTTTTTTTCATTTCTTGGTGAAAGTGTGACGGTTTCCCTTGATTCAAACATTGGATCTGCTTTTTTTTAAAAAAAAGAGTGATGACATGATTGGAATTGTTGACCATGATGCTACCGTTCATCTTCTGTCGGCCAATGAATTTAAGTTTTAATTTTTTTTTCTAAAAAACTAATGTGTTGCTGTGGACTACCCGTCCCTTTCCTTGGGCCGTGGGAAAAACGGGTTTTGGGGCCCAAATGATCCACATTGGATCAGCTTCCTTGTCCACCTTAGTATTTTCTTTGAAAACTTAATAAGTCATTCTTTTTTTTTAACAAGTTTTTTATTTAATTGATTTTAGTTTTGTCTTGACATTTTCTTTCATTTCGATTTTATTGTCATTTTTTGGGCCTAGGATATAACAAAGTCATAATTTTAGTTGATTTATTTGAATCAATAAATTGTGATGAATATGAGGCCTATTTTCTTTTTTTGTTGATCGATGAGAGTTTAAGTAAAGATTATCGATTTTATCGATTTAAAATCTTAATTTAAACTAGATCGACTTTATGTTTCATTTCTATCTCATTTTATTTTATTTCTTATCGGTCGATGAGGATCTAAATTTTTTATTTAGAAGAGACCAATTTTATTTCATTTCAAGCCCACTTCTTCTTTTGTTTTGGGCCGATGATATCACAAAAATCATGACCTAGTCGGTTCATTTAAATTACTAGAAGTCGTGATATATATGAGGCCACCTCCTTTTATTTTATCGGTCGATGAAAGTTAAGTATCAAAGCTATCGACTTCTCGATTGAACCAAGATTAAGACGAGACCGACATTATTTCTACTTCAGAGGTATTTTCTTTCATCTTCATCTTCATCTTCATCTTTAGACCGATGAAAGTCTTTCTATCCACAAACGTTGTTAGCGAAGCGACGAACCTTCATTATTTCAAATCTGTAGTGAGTGATCATCGAGATCGCTTTCTATACTTTGAGATCGCGATAGGTTACCTTCGACTAATCAACGAGAGTTTGTGACTTAAGACGAGGTCTTCACCTTTTCTTTTCGTGTGGCACGATTTCATCAGAGAATGATCTTCTATATCATTCCCCCATCGTGTCTTAACACACATATCAAATTGTGCATCCTCCTATAGTATGGTCTTCCTCATAGACCGTACTACGACGGATCAGTACTACATTGGACCCGATTTTTATCGATGCAATTAATTAATCAACAATCACTAAATTTACTTTCAGTCAATATAAACACATCTTGATTTACTCTTTATGATTGATTATTATCCTTGTAAATATTATCACTGCTCGTATTTATATCTTGTGTATATCGTTCCTTTTATTTGTACATTTAAAATACACTAATAAATATCGAAACCTAAAAAACTCAATTAACCGGACTGTGATTATTATTGTGTTCTGGACTGAGGACTTAGATTTAGGATTTCTTCCCTATGATCTTGGAGTTGGTATTCCGGTTTTCGGATTTTCACTTGACTGGTCAGTGGCCCATCAATGGGAAGTATTTATACACTATTCTGGTCAGATCTCTCTATTTCTTGCTCACTTACGCTGATGCATTTTTTTTGTCTGCATGTACATATGTTTGCCTGACATTGTCTTTTAGCATGCTAACATGATGCTATACTACCAATCTTTGATTTGTTATCATTTGACTGTGATGTCACTGCATATACCATGTTCATATCTTGTTGATTCTATCTTGATCATATTCATGTTCATATCCTATTCATATTATCTGGATTATATCTTTGTTCATATTCACATTGTTCATATCATATTCATTCTTGTTCACATTGACCCTCCTTCCAAAGGAAAGATCTCTACTTTGACTTCTAAGTCACAAACCTTTCCCATTTCATCCTTGGCCTCATAAGAGCCGTTTCCCTCAGAGTTTAGTACTAGGATGGTGTTATCATGAACTCCATGTGATTCTCACTATCATGAGAACTCACTTTACCTTTTACTCAGACTTACAGAGTTATCGTGAACTCTGTGTGGTTCTCACTATCATGAGAATTCACTTTTTCCCTTCATAACATAGACTTAGAGAGTCATCGTGGACTCTATGTGAGCTTATGCTCATTCCCTTTGGAACGTTGGCCATAGTCAATGTTTTTTTTCTTTGACTCTTAGTTAGGTGAACTACGGTTGCTCTGATTCGTTAGTCAGATACGTAGGCACGAGATGCGACATCTTGGCGAGCAAAACTAGTGTACATACTCTTAGGTCTTTACCTTAGTACAGATAACCTTAGCAAGCAAAAACATAAAAAATATTAAGAAAAGCATAATGAAACAAAAGGCTCCCGTAGAGTACTACGGACGTTTAGGGTGCTAATACCTTCCCTAGGCGTAACCAACCCCCGAACCTTAGATCTCCCCCATTTAGGTTTTTCTAACGATCTTGAACCTTTCCTTTGGATAAATCAAAGTCGGTTGTAAAAGAAAATGATGCAAGTTAATTAATAGCTCGTTATCCAATTTTCACCGCAACAGTGGTGGTAGTAAGTCATCTTTCCTTTGGTGTTTACCTCGCTTAGGCTATCATATGCTTGATAGTAGGTAACACACCTTTCTTTTGGGTCGGACACCAATGCTTAGGCTACCGTGTTTGGTAGTAGGTGATCTCTCCTCCCTAGTTTATTACCTCTAGTTAGGCTATCCTGTGTGATAGTAGGTAATATACGCCATTTTATTTCAACTGGATACCCTCGCGTAGGCTACCAGCTGTTGGTAGTAAGTTATCTTTTTTTTCCTTTCAAGCTTCTTGCCATGTGCTTAAGCTGCGTTGTGATTGTCAGTTGGTAGTCTCTTTCCCCCAGTAGAGTTAGATCTTTTCCTGCGGAGTCTTGTCCCGCTGAGTCGTTCCTCGTCGAGTCTTCTTTTCTTTAGCTTTGTTTCAGTGTTTTCCGCATCGGTTATCCCCTGTGACATCATTCCTCACAGGATCTCTGTCTTGTATTTCATGGCATAACATGTGCATTTGGTGGCATCTTAGGGCCAAAAATTTGTGCATGTTTGTATTTAAGTCTCGCCTATCTCGTCGAGGCGAAGATTTCAATCTCCATATCTCCGGATAGAAGAAACTTATATAGGGGCATCTGTTGCACCCTAATTTTTGACCCTAAGATCCCCGCTTTGCTCTTTGCATAACCACACTACCTTATGGGATGGGTAGACCTTGGCTCCATGCCTGTGACCTTCAAACCTAGGTCCTCTTCTTGTTTGTGTGTGCATATCTGTGAATACCAGTGTACATATGTTTGTGCTTGTGCGCTCTTGCGCGTGTATATATCTATGTTTTTATGTGCCCGCGTTTGTGCATTGCATACATCTCATCGCATCCATTGATGTTTTCAAGGAACTCAGACGTTCTATTCTTTGCGAAGATCCTTTGAGATCACGGTTTAAAAAAAAAAAACAAAAACAAAAAAACTCTTCAGTTTCCCAAAAAGCTTGCAACTTGCTTTTGAGTTCCTTGAAACCATTAGGCATGCATTAGCATTGCATTCTCATTGCATGCTCATCTGCACTGCATCAGCATTTCTCAGCCCTGAGTCTCGTCCGTCCCGTGTCTGTAACTCGTCCGGTTTCCTGAAGACATCATTGGACCTGAAGTAGCTTTCGAAGTTGTCTTTTCCAGACTCGTCTGTTGTGACTACCATGCTGGGGCACATAGGCATGCAACTGAAGATTTAGGGTATTCAGAAACAAGGTCCAGACTCTGCTTGACTACGAGAGGTTCTCATTCACGCCTCAAGGCGTCCAAATCAGCAAACTGTCACCTAATCAGTCAGATTCACCAGGCTCTGAAGTGGAAGAAATTGTTGAGAATATATGTGAAGACAATTTTCAAGCGGATCTCGACAATCAACTCTAAAGATGACTTGCTCAGCTTGGCAGATTAAGAAGGAAGTTTCAGTTCCCTAAAGCTGGCGATCATCTGGCTGTTTCAGCATTTTGTTGTATTTTCTTTGCATGTTTGAATCTATTTTCGCTTATAAGCATTGTTGTACTTTCAAATTGGCAAGATTAATGAAATGCTTGTGCATCTTTTGATTAAGTTCATTCGTTTCACTCATTTACTTTTTGTGTTTGAAAAAAAAAAAAAAAAAAAAAACCAAAAAAAAAAAAAAAAAAAACCAAAAAAAAAAAAAAACAAAAAAAACAAAAAAAAAAAAAAGCGATTTTTTTCTTCCCTTCCACTTATCAAACTGTTTTGTTTAAGCAAAGATTGGGGAGGATGACGAAAATATTATTCATAATTGCTGTGGTATGCTTTCGATTAAACCTTGCCGAGGATGTAAGGCATTGTTTCAATTCCCAAACACTGGAGAAATAAGGAAGATAATCCCTCGTTAACCCCTTTGAGCCTTTGAAGTAGGAGTTTTCTTTTCCGAAATAAAAAAAAACCCTCAATTTTAACCTGGGGCAGGGTAGTGTTCAGTTAAGCTGATCGAGCACCCAAACTTTCAAAAAGGAGTGAACATCCGAGAATCCACTCTATCTATCCCTTACAGCTTAAGAGGTCGGAAGTCAAATCCACAATGATTTTCCCTTGACTATCTAAAGAGTGAGGCAGTCACAATCCTTTCAAAAAAGTCAAAATAACTTAGAGTCACACGACTTGTTCATGAATACAAAAAAGAGAAAAAAAACTCGCTAAGTCACAACCTATAAAGGAGACTTAGGCAAAATTGGGGCATCCCGCTGGACTTCAAATTCAAATCCAAAAGTTTGTCCTGGCAAAAGTTAGGGAATAAAACAAAGAATGTGAAAGCGAAAATAAAGGAT
Organism: Lathyrus tuberosus; assembly: GCA_022829125.1. Taxonomy (NCBI): domain Eukaryota; kingdom Viridiplantae; phylum Streptophyta; class Magnoliopsida; order Fabales; family Fabaceae; genus Lathyrus; species Lathyrus tuberosus. The sequence goes on from JALAZF010000593.1 coordinate 139,692, forward strand.
CACAAAGAAAGATCTTCAGTAAAGAACAGAGTCGTGTGATCAAACACCAAAAGCAAATAAGTGAGTGGATGTCATGTCCAAAACCTCAGTGGTTTCTCAACCATATCAAAAACTCCTTTTGAGAGGCAAGTGTTCGCGTCAGGTTAACTGAGCGTAGGATTGGAGTTCATCACGAAGATGTGTGGGTACAAATAAACTTTGAGCCTTTATCCTTTGTTTCTTAAACCGTGAACCAGGCCACGTTACAACCCGTAAAAGACCTAATTGAGGTAAAGGTTGTTTTGAAAGCATACTACAACAAGGTTGATTAACCTGACTCCTAATGATCTTTGCTAATTATGTGTGTTGATCACTTCATCTGTCATTATGTAAATGACCAGATCCACTTTGTTTTTTATTACTTAATCATTCCACTGTGCGTCTTTCATCAATAAAACTTGATTTCAAAAGCTTGCATAAATTTTTGCACTGAAATTGCCAATTTTAAATGAACAATACTTGTTTGTGGATTGATTCAACATCAAAGGAATCCCGACAAATGCAGTCAGCTAGGGAATTTGATTTGATAAAGAAAGCTCAGTCAAGGGGCAATTAAGCAGAAGGTCCTGCCGGTCCATCATTACAAGAATTGTTGAATCAGGGGCAAAACTCTTCAAGGCTCAGAATATTAGGGCAAGCCTTCTTGAGGTCGTTTTATGACAATTTTGAACTCCAATGACCCATCAACAGGGGCAAGTTCGTTCCCCAGTTTGTACCTACCACAGTTTAAAGGACTTTGTGTTACGAATGCAGTTGAACTGGGGCAGTTATGTCAAGACTTATGGATATTTCCAAGAGTTTGAGGACATTGGAGCACCTGGCATTTCAATTCTTCTGTAAAATCCTCTTGGTGACTTATCATCACAAGACCAGTTAATCGGGAGCAGTCAGGTCGAGATTCGACAAACTCCTCAAAGGTCAACTAGTCTGGGACATCTTCTTCACAAGATCAACCCAAATTGACAGGGGCAAGTGTATTCCCCAGTTGTCAACAGCTAGACTGGATAATTAACCCAAGAATTTTGTTGTGCAGGCGCTGTTAATCCAAGCTTGGTACAAGATACTCCGTGATGAGTATAAACTATCAGACAACCTCCTCTTAGGCTTTGTATAATGATTTTCCCAGTAGAATCCAAGCAACCTCTCAGCTTCAACCTTGGGTTTCGATCAAGACACATAACTAGTTCACGGGCTCTATCGTGCGAAGCTGTCAATCAGGGGCAGTTATGTCATTCGGTAAATCTCTCCAAGAGTTTGAAGATATTGAAACACCCTGCATGCCAATTCTTCTGTAAAATCCTCTTGATGTGTTCTTCTGACAGACCATGTACTCTGGGCAGATGAGTCGTGCAGAATTACTCAACTTTTGTGGCGTCTCTGCTAGCTCCCCAGAAAGTTGTCGCTTCAGTTAATCTTGGCAATTCTCAGTGGATCTCTTATCTCCAATGAAGAAATCAAGATCATAATGACAATCCTAGTGAAGTCAAGATGATATACCATGCGGAGTACTCTTTCCCCAGAGAAGGTCATAATCTTGAAGTATAGCTGCTTCATCTGCAAGTTCATCCCCAGTAATGGTCCAATCTGATGAGTTTGGCTGGGTATCCTTGTCGAGATGTTTATTCCATCTCCGGTCTCGTTTCTCGTCTGTTTTGTCAGCATAAGCTTAAGCATGGCATAAACACTCATATGCATAGCATATTATCATTTTTGCTACATGTTTCTGGTGTTTACCGGTGTTGTTCACTTTGGCGTTTATCCCCAAGTGACTGGGTGTGTCTATTCTCTCCAATAGAGTTGTCAGCCCTAGGCATAAAGTGCCCATCTTTTCTGAAATCCCCACAGAGTTTTATTCTCATGGATGACGGTTGTTTCAATTATCTTTTTCACATGTGGATAAGATATATCCCCATTTGAGTTCATTCCTCAATTGGAGTCTTGTTTGGCCGTTTCTTTCTTGCTTGTTCCTAGATTGAACTGTGGTCCCTGGCAGGAGTGGTTTCTGAACCCATTTTCAAGTGCATTTATTTTGCACCGTGTCTTGCAGGAAGAATCTCTTACAGATCCCCATCGAAGACAATCATTCCTCCGGTAGTGTTGTAATATCAACATCTCTTTGGAATTCATACTCAACAATAAGTGGCATTCTCTTGGAGAAGCTTGTTCTCTTGTGGCGACAATCTGGGGCATTTGAGAATCGAAGATTATTTCATCCATTCACAACAACTGTTGTTTGAAATGGCGACTACCACGCGGTTCATCAACGCAGAACTACTTTGTTCTCACATCATTCTCCACTCATGTCCAAAGAGCTTCTGTCTCAAGTGTTGTATTGATTCTCCAGCAAATCCCTAGTACAGCAATCACAACCATTCCCCAATGACTCTCTACTTCAGCGGTTATGGCGGGTTTGATGCGAGAATTCCCCAGTTGGTGACCTAAGAATTCCCAACAGATCTCTTTGGCTCCAACCTTCCCCAGCAAAGTGGATGTTTATTTCATCCCCACGAAGTCTCAACTCTGACATCTTCAGTTCGCAACTTTGATTCGAGCGTCCCCTAATGAAGTGGATATTTATTTTATCCTATGGGCGACTTCGGTTACTTCGGTTTGCAGTGGATATTTATTTTCGGCTAATTCGGTTTGCAGTGGATATTTATTTTACCCCCCAAGAAGTCTAACCTTAAGTCCAGTCATCGCTGGCATCTTTCCTATTGTTTAAAGTCGTTCCTGCTTGAATCGTGTCAAGCTTGAACCTAAAGTCCAATTATCGTTGGCATCGTCTTTGGTTTGAATCGAGTCACCTTAGACTTTTAAGATCTTGTTCTTGTTTGAATTGTGTCAAACTTGAACCGAGTCCTTGTTCGAATCGTGTCGAACATTGTCTCTTATTTATTTCAGCTTGTTCTTGTTTGAATCGTGTCAAACTTGAACCGAGTCCTTGTTCGAATCGTGTCGAACATTGTCTCTTGTCTCTTAGATCCCGTTCCTGCTTGAATCGTGTCAAGCTTGAACCCAAAGTCCAATTATCGTTGGCATCGTCTTTGGTTTGAATCGAGTCACCTTAGGCTTTTATTTCATCTTGTTCTTGTTTGAATCGTGTCAAACTTGAACCGAGTCCTTGTTCGAATCGTGTCGAACATTGTCTCTTGTCTTAAGATCTTGTTCCTGCTTGAATCGTGTCAAGCTTGAACCCAAAGTCCAATTCTCGTTGGCATCGTCTTTGGTTTGAATCGAGTCACCTTAGGCTTTTATTTCATCTTGTCCTTGTTTGAATCGTGTCAAACTTGAACCGAGTCCTTGTTCGAATCGTGTCGAACATTGTCTCTTGTCTTAAGATCTTGTTCCTGCTTGAATCGTGTCAAGCTTGAACCCAAAGTCCAATTCTCGTTGGCATCGTCTTTGGTTTGAATCGAGTCACCTTAGGCTTTTATTTCATCTTGTTCTTGTTTGAATCGTGTCAAACTTGAACCGAGTCCCTGTTCGAATCGTGTCGAACATTGTCTCTTGTCTTAAGATCTTGTTCCTGCTTGAATCGTGTCAAGCTTGAACCCAGAGTCCAATTATCGTTGGCATCGTCTTTGGTTTGAATCGAGTCACCTTAGGCTTTTATTTCATCTTGTTCTTGTTTGAATCATGTCAAACCTGAACCGAGTCCTTGTTCGAATCGTGTCGAACATTGTCTCTTGTCTTAAGATCTTGTTCCTGCTTGAATCGTGTCAAGCGTGAACCCAAAGTCCAATTATCGTCGGCACCATCTTTGGTTTGAATCGAGTCACCTTAGGCTTTTATTTCAGTTTGTTCCTGCTTGAATCGTGTCAAGCTTGAACTTAAAGTCCAGTCATCGCTGGCATCCTCCATAAATGGAATCATATTTGTTATCTCAACCAGTTCTGGTACATTTTATTCATTAACCTTGCTCACAGCTAAAGGTCCAGTCACCTTTCATCATCTGACCCAGAGTTCACCTCTGTCTTTTCTGGCTTTTCTTGAAGATCCCGTTTGAACTCTTCAGTATAGGAAATCCCCAGAAAATCTTTGTAGGATGTCTATCCTTTTATATCAAACTGATCCCTTGTGGTGATCATGTCTTCTTTCTGGTTTCATGCCTAGTACGACTGTGTCTCATCCCCAGTGGAGTTGAGTTTCATCCCCAGTGGAGTTGGATCTTTCTCCAGTGGAGAACACCCTTTCAGTGTCTTATTTCCAGTAAGAACTCGTAGGGTTTCCCCCCAGTTTTTCTACCCCCAGTGTTTCCTTGGGGTCTTCCCAGCAAGTCTCTTTTGTTGGTTAGTTGTATCCCCAGTGAGTTTACCTCAGGGATACTAACCTTCATCCTTCCCCGGTGTTGCTCACCTGCGGTTGTTTGCCTGTTTATTTGCATTTTTGCATCTATCATGGCATCATATCATCATACTAGAGTTCATGGCATGTCTGCATCTTAGACTGATTTTCTACCATATCATTGCATATCAGCGTATCTAAGGGCAAAATTCTCGGTTATCTATATTTAAATATCTTTCACCATCTTTCCATATCCATTGTCATTCGGTGAAAAATATTTAAATAGGGGCAACTGTTGCACCTCAAATTTTGACCCTCAGATACTCTGATTTTTGTCATATCATTTTGTAGCCATCTGTCTTAACATGTGCCGTCATATAGTCTGTCGAATATGATCATCCCTATTTTTGTGTAATTTTTGTCTAGTACTTTTAGGACTTTAAGTTTTAATCTAGAATTTTGTTTTTTTTGTGATTTGGTTAGTTTAAAATTAATTTCCTTTGTTATCATTTTCTATTTTACTATTTTCTTTTTTTATTAAATTGTTATTTTCATTTTTATTTCTATACTATCATTACTATTATTATTATTATTATTATCATCATTATTATAACTATTTTCATTAATTTCATTTTTATCATTATTAAAGTAAAATCAACAAAAAAAAATTAAAAATCAGAAAAACAAAACTCCAAAAAAAAAAAAATCCCTTCACACGCCAGACCACAATCCTGCTACCCCACGGACCAAGGTTGTTTCCCACGCCTGACACCTACCAACACGCGCACAATCTCTTCCTCTTTTCTCAACTGCAAATCCAACAAAGATACCACCCACTCCAGACAAAATCTGAAAACAACAACAACATCTGCAAAAGTTCCTTCACGCCAGACAAACTCTCCACGCCCGACAACATCCACAACTCTCAACATCAAAACCATCACAAAAACAGATGAGAAGCCGAGATAAAAAGGAGAGGGCAATAGCAAAGAGAGGGGGGGAAGCTTCAACAACACCTTCACGAACCTCAGCGCCTTCGATCTGTTTTCAACCCAAACCACCATCGACCGCATAAAACTCTTCGACGCAAACCCAGAATCCGCCGTGACCATTGTCGAACTCAGCCTCTCCTTCCATCAATCACCATCTCCTCCGGCGCCATCACCAAAACCCCTTCACCTTCAACCTCAACACCCTTCAATACTCCCTCCGATCTTCACCAATAACCGCGCCACTAACCATCCGCCTCACACAACCCTTAAACCTCCACCCTCCGACAACCATCACCACCGCCGTGAACTAAACAAACCAAACGACATCCTTCCCCAAACAGCTCCGAAACAACAACAACAAAGCAATATCCACCAATCGTCATTTTCTCCAACCCATTCCCAACACAAATCAATAAATCTTCAAATTAAAAGAAAAAAACCCAAACTCAAGCAACACCATTCAGAATCCGAAACAAGAAGAAGAAGAGTGAGGTGAGGAGAGATCGAAGTTGAGACCCAAATCGAAACCAAACCTGTTACCGCGAGACTGAGGGAGACCGTTTCGTCGAGTTTTTTTTCATTTCTTGGTGAAAGTGTGACGGTTTCCCTTGATTCAAACATTGGATCTGCTTTTTTTTAAAAAAAAGAGTGATGACATGATTGGAATTGTTGACCATGATGCTACCGTTCATCTTCTGTCGGCCAATGAATTTAAGTTTTAATTTTTTTTTCTAAAAAACTAATGTGTTGCTGTGGACTACCCGTCCCTTTCCTTGGGCCGTGGGAAAAACGGGTTTTGGGGCCCAAATGATCCACATTGGATCAGCTTCCTTGTCCACCTTAGTATTTTCTTTGAAAACTTAATAAGTCATTCTTTTTTTTTAACAAGTTTTTTATTTAATTGATTTTAGTTTTGTCTTGACATTTTCTTTCATTTCGATTTTATTGTCATTTTTTGGGCCTAGGATATAACAAAGTCATAATTTTAGTTGATTTATTTGAATCAATAAATTGTGATGAATATGAGGCCTATTTTCTTTTTTTGTTGATCGATGAGAGTTTAAGTAAAGATTATCGATTTTATCGATTTAAAATCTTAATTTAAACTAGATCGACTTTATGTTTCATTTCTATCTCATTTTATTTTATTTCTTATCGGTCGATGAGGATCTAAATTTTTTATTTAGAAGAGACCAATTTTATTTCATTTCAAGCCCACTTCTTCTTTTGTTTTGGGCCGATGATATCACAAAAATCATGACCTAGTCGGTTCATTTAAATTACTAGAAGTCGTGATATATATGAGGCCACCTCCTTTTATTTTATCGGTCGATGAAAGTTAAGTATCAAAGCTATCGACTTCTCGATTGAACCAAGATTAAGACGAGACCGACATTATTTCTACTTCAGAGGTATTTTCTTTCATCTTCATCTTCATCTTCATCTTTAGACCGATGAAAGTCTTTCTATCCACAAACGTTGTTAGCGAAGCGACGAACCTTCATTATTTCAAATCTGTAGTGAGTGATCATCGAGATCGCTTTCTATACTTTGAGATCGCGATAGGTTACCTTCGACTAATCAACGAGAGTTTGTGACTTAAGACGAGGTCTTCACCTTTTCTTTTCGTGTGGCACGATTTCATCAGAGAATGATCTTCTATATCATTCCCCCATCGTGTCTTAACACACATATCAAATTGTGCATCCTCCTATAGTATGGTCTTCCTCATAGACCGTACTACGACGGATCAGTACTACATTGGACCCGATTTTTATCGATGCAATTAATTAATCAACAATCACTAAATTTACTTTCAGTCAATATAAACACATCTTGATTTACTCTTTATGATTGATTATTATCCTTGTAAATATTATCACTGCTCGTATTTATATCTTGTGTATATCGTTCCTTTTATTTGTACATTTAAAATACACTAATAAATATCGAAACCTAAAAAACTCAATTAACCGGACTGTGATTATTATTGTGTTCTGGACTGAGGACTTAGATTTAGGATTTCTTCCCTATGATCTTGGAGTTGGTATTCCGGTTTTCGGATTTTCACTTGACTGGTCAGTGGCCCATCAATGGGAAGTATTTATACACTATTCTGGTCAGATCTCTCTATTTCTTGCTCACTTACGCTGATGCATTTTTTTTGTCTGCATGTACATATGTTTGCCTGACATTGTCTTTTAGCATGCTAACATGATGCTATACTACCAATCTTTGATTTGTTATCATTTGACTGTGATGTCACTGCATATACCATGTTCATATCTTGTTGATTCTATCTTGATCATATTCATGTTCATATCCTATTCATATTATCTGGATTATATCTTTGTTCATATTCACATTGTTCATATCATATTCATTCTTGTTCACATTGACCCTCCTTCCAAAGGAAAGATCTCTACTTTGACTTCTAAGTCACAAACCTTTCCCATTTCATCCTTGGCCTCATAAGAGCCGTTTCCCTCAGAGTTTAGTACTAGGATGGTGTTATCATGAACTCCATGTGATTCTCACTATCATGAGAACTCACTTTACCTTTTACTCAGACTTACAGAGTTATCGTGAACTCTGTGTGGTTCTCACTATCATGAGAATTCACTTTTTCCCTTCATAACATAGACTTAGAGAGTCATCGTGGACTCTATGTGAGCTTATGCTCATTCCCTTTGGAACGTTGGCCATAGTCAATGTTTTTTTTCTTTGACTCTTAGTTAGGTGAACTACGGTTGCTCTGATTCGTTAGTCAGATACGTAGGCACGAGATGCGACATCTTGGCGAGCAAAACTAGTGTACATACTCTTAGGTCTTTACCTTAGTACAGATAACCTTAGCAAGCAAAAACATAAAAAATATTAAGAAAAGCATAATGAAACAAAAGGCTCCCGTAGAGTACTACGGACGTTTAGGGTGCTAATACCTTCCCTAGGCGTAACCAACCCCCGAACCTTAGATCTCCCCCATTTAGGTTTTTCTAACGATCTTGAACCTTTCCTTTGGATAAATCAAAGTCGGTTGTAAAAGAAAATGATGCAAGTTAATTAATAGCTCGTTATCCAATTTTCACCGCAACAGTGGTGGTAGTAAGTCATCTTTCCTTTGGTGTTTACCTCGCTTAGGCTATCATATGCTTGATAGTAGGTAACACACCTTTCTTTTGGGTCGGACACCAATGCTTAGGCTACCGTGTTTGGTAGTAGGTGATCTCTCCTCCCTAGTTTATTACCTCTAGTTAGGCTATCCTGTGTGATAGTAGGTAATATACGCCATTTTATTTCAACTGGATACCCTCGCGTAGGCTACCAGCTGTTGGTAGTAAGTTATCTTTTTTTTCCTTTCAAGCTTCTTGCCATGTGCTTAAGCTGCGTTGTGATTGTCAGTTGGTAGTCTCTTTCCCCCAGTAGAGTTAGATCTTTTCCTGCGGAGTCTTGTCCCGCTGAGTCGTTCCTCGTCGAGTCTTCTTTTCTTTAGCTTTGTTTCAGTGTTTTCCGCATCGGTTATCCCCTGTGACATCATTCCTCACAGGATCTCTGTCTTGTATTTCATGGCATAACATGTGCATTTGGTGGCATCTTAGGGCCAAAAATTTGTGCATGTTTGTATTTAAGTCTCGCCTATCTCGTCGAGGCGAAGATTTCAATCTCCATATCTCCGGATAGAAGAAACTTATATAGGGGCATCTGTTGCACCCTAATTTTTGACCCTAAGATCCCCGCTTTGCTCTTTGCATAACATCTTAGGTTGATCATCCGTGCATGACTAACCGCTTTATCCACCTTTTTCTGTTTGTTTCTCTTTTAAGACAGGTGCTGCTACAGAAGATTCAAGGTCTTGGAGGCAGTGTTGTGTTTGTGTTTGTGGAGGTTCCCTGGTCCTTGCAAGAAGTGTATGGACTCCTGTGTGATTGTGCCCTTTCTCTTTCTGGTCCCTAAACCACTACCAAGCCTTTTTTCCTGAAAAATCCTCAGCTTCTCCCCATAAACACTAGGTCCTTATACCCTCTGATATGGAATTTGGTACCCTAAAGCTGGTCATCGGTCGTGTGGCAGTTATATTGCAAGATAGCACATTTAGTTTTCAAGATTTCCTCAAGTCACAGTTCATGTGTTAAGATCATCGTCACCTAAAGCGTTCGCTTGGGATTTTATTGAGTCAGGATGTTCATGCTGATTAAAATATGGACTAAGGTCTCATCAAGAACATTTTGTGTTGGATTTGTGTTTTGGAAAGAATTCATTTGGTGGGGAGAATAATGTGTTGTGGGTTTGGAAGAATGCGGCTCATATCTCATTTTAATCTCATGAAGGATTAATATCAGTTTGTTAGACAAGGAATGTCTGCTTCTTGTGAGGGTGAGTTCCCAGACTACCTTAGAGTACCAGACGGGAACATCAAGGTTAAAACGGTAGTATTGGTACACCGTGGATTGCATCTTGATTTTTTTTAGCAATGTTTCTCATTGGTTTTCACAGAAATAAGAGATCAATTATTCCAAGTGGTGAGCCTTGAAGCTTGGGCGTCTACTTTTTGAACCGTTAATGGTTCTGCCTGGCAAATGATTATCTTTGGTTTCTAAGGCGTTTTCCAATCCCTTTTAATTAACCTATCAATTATCCATTGTTATTACTAAACGAGTTCGTTATTTTCAAGAGAAGCATGGTATTTAAAAGTGTTTATTGTGAAGCATAGCATGTGGCAGTAACGTTGGGAGTATATAGCAGTAACATGCTAGCAGATTTTTTGTCACAAGATTATTTCCAACAGCCATACATAAGAGAAATTAGAGTTACCTTTTAGGATAAAGAAAGGATCATTTCATGGTTCCTTTATGGCAGAGAAGGTGAGAAGCGATCATTTAAACACAACAAAGGTTACAGGGTTCAACTTCCTTATTACAATAACATCTCATCATGAAATCCTGCATGCCAACGTTAGAAGGGATAAATCTTCGCACAACGCAGCCGCAGTACACAAACAACCTGCCGAAACCTCAACGTCAGTCCAATTCACTTAAGTAACACCTTTCAAACTTTCCCATGGAATTTCGAGCTACATGACCTAGCAGCAAGTTACAAATCCGTTGGCCCCAAACTTAAAATCCAAAATAACCCTATACTAAGACTCACGACAGGAGCTAGAATTCAAAAAAACTAAAGCTCCATGATCCCCTTCCCTTATCAAAGTTACAAGTTCAGCTTCAACCGTTCTTAATTTCATTTGGCAGAGATAAACTTTTCACGACCAACTTGTGCATAGAACTTCTAGCCGGAGACTCCAACACCATCGGATGCGCCACCCCTGTTGTTTCCTACCAATGACAACCGAGACTGCAAGGAAATTGAATAGATTAGAATATGGTGATGCACGGTACAAATCTCGAGTTTTAGCTTTGTTTAACACCTCAGCAAGACAATTATCAGTATTTTTAAGACAAGCATTCAAGTACTAAAGTGTCCAGTCATTAAGCTCTGTCTGAAGGGAAGTCAAAGATCTTGCCAAGATAATGTAAACGTACCTATCCGACCTTCTGCAACCGTTTTGTTCGGGAGCTGTGCCAACAGAAACTTTGGAACCTTGAAAGTATTTAGACAGGAGCTTGAGTATCCTAGACTTTAGTAGGGAGACAAGCCCTTCTTAAACATCCATTTCACAGAATTCATTAAAACAAGCTCTCATCAAGTAAAGGCCTTTGAATCCTGCATTTGAAAAGGAAAGATTGGTATATTACAGAAATTCACATGGCAAAGGTATGTAAACAAGAAGAAGTTTCTACCAACAGTACGGTTACAAGCATTTTCGAAGCTTCTGCCGGCAACAGCGGTGCAACCAAGCACTTCATGTATCAACTTTTGCGCCATATTCCCAGCCGCAATTCCAAGCTGAAAAATAACACATGGTCGTCCAAGATTATGCATCTGTACCAGTCACATGAATAAGAACACGAAATTTCCAACCATGAATAAAGTCTAGAGTTTGGGATGTTACCTTTATGGTTGACCTTCAGTCCAATCTCCCCCCCAAACGTCATCATCCTCGCGCCAAACTCAGTGTTCACATGAGAAGAAGAAAGGAGATGAGGACCTTACAGTGGATATGAAACTGCATTAAAGGTGAACTCCACGATAGCCAACTGTTTCAAGAAACTTGGTAATGTTAGAATTGGAAACTTCATTCTCAAAAAATTGATGATTACGCAAGCATAACCTGCAAATCACCCAACATAAGAAACAACAGCATCATTGCACCAAGTTTCCAACCATTCAATACAATCATGTATACAACATAAACCAGACAAAAATAGTTAACACACCCTGCACAGTGCACTGCAAACAGGGTTACCTGAAATTTCTTTTTCGAAAGTCAGTTCTTGGATGTACTGTGAAATAGAAGGAAATAATCTGATACTTGATCAAAAGACAAAGTCAAGTAAGAACTAACGATGTCATCCACAAGCCATTGAAGCTACAGATGGATCTATGTATTTAGGTGCTCCATTTGAAACTTGTCACGTCGAGGCTTGCACATAGAATCAGTACCTTCAGGCGCATGATCACTGCATTCAACATATCAAGAACACCAGTGCTGGGAGGTCTGTCTACCTTTCAATTTTAAGGACTGTGATACACCTGCAATCAAATCAGCATATGTTTGAGAATCAGAGTATTACAAAAACGCTAACGCTTTTGAAGCATCTGGGAATAAAGGAAAAGTTTGCAGTGATTGAAAGGTTATGATTTAATCAACAAGAAGATTTAGGTTTTACCTTCAACAAACGCATGGTTGTCTTAATCCACGCTCCAAACCTAACAAGGAAATTTGAAAACGATCAAAACTCAGTTCGTCATATTTGAGGTAGTCAACGATTTTCTTTCCAAACATAATCAGATAATATCACATTCTTTCCAAAACAATTCCAAACATAACCTTCAATAGTTCTCAAACATGTTGAGCCAAGAAAGGAAAACAAATCAAATGTGCTATCAGACAAATCGAAAAACATGCTCCAACCAATTTGAATTCATTCCAAAACCATATCAGACAAAATCAGCAGCAATAAATCGTGCATATTTAAATCCAAATATTCATAGTAAGTTTTAAAGTGCAAACATTACAAGATCCGACAGGTCCAAGACAACTTTTAATTCTTTCCAAATTACATACCAACATATTTAAAACCAAAATGGAAAAGAATCCGCTGCACTTTAATTCAAGGATACAGGGTTTGATTCTACAATCCTATAAAAGGAGACTCACATTAGAGGAAGAGGGGGGACACATTTTTTTTCAGACAAGAAGCCACGATATACTTCACCACAAATTGAGAAAAACACAGACCACAACCATTCATCAGAGTACTCACGCAAACAAAACCATATACAACCAGAAATTCACGAATCCTTATACAACTAGCTTATCAAAAACACCAGCAAAATTCACCAAATCAACTACCAAACCACTCAATCAAAATCATATATACACTCAGAACACCCAATTGAAATCAACTCTCATGTTGTGAAGGATACACACATACGCAAGGCCAGGGAATTAAAGCAAGTATCACAACAACCAGTAAATGACAAACGTACACGAAGAAAGAAAGAAGAGCCCTTGACTTATTTGTAGGTGAATACGATCCAGACCAGGGCGTTGTTCATCATTCTCTTCCTTTCCTTTATCTTTTTACTTTCGTAAATAGCCTTGAATATGTAACTCATCATGATTAATGAAATTGGGGCTGGGATCTTTGGGGTTGAGGGTAGCTAGGTTTGTTTCCGTCGCAATCGAGAGAGGGTGAGAGATGAGAGAACCATTTTGAGCGGCGGCGCGTTTAGGGTTTCTCAAACTCTAGTTTTTGAGAGAAGAGAGAAACGAGAGAGACGAAGAGATGAGAGAGTCTTGCTCTCTTTGTTTCTTTGTGGTTTTAAGTTTTTGCTTCCGTACACATGCACCCACCATATTATCACGCACCTCACATTTTACACATCTGATCACACACACGCACATCTGGCAGTTGCGATCTGAGGGTCTATAGTAGACCCTCTCCCTTTGCGTAACACCAAGTCCCTCCGTTATAATTAATAACCAATCTTTTTTTAATTCGTGTTTAGCCTTTTAAATTAATTAATTTTGTTTCAAGACACAACCAATTTTAAAAATAAGCATATAGAAACTCTTTTATCCTAAAAGTATATATAACTTCTCTTTATTTAAAATATCACCTTTTATTAAAATAACTAAATTAAAAAACTTTTGTCAAGACTTTTTTTTTTTAGTAAAAGCCTTTTTTTTTTTAAATAAAAAACTTTTACTTATTAAAATACTAAAATTAAAATCTTTTTAATTAATAAGAAAACTCTTTTAATAACCTTTTTTATTTTCTTTAAATAGCTCTTATAACTTAAAAATAATAATAATAAAACCTTTTTATCTTTTCGAAATTAATAAAAAAAAAAGCTCTCTTAATAAACTTTTTCTCTTTTAATAAAACTTTAAATTAAATAATAAAACTTTTTTTCTCTTTTAAATTAAAACTTTTATTAATAAGAAACCTTTAACTTTTTCAATTTAAAATAGTCTTTAAAACATAATTCTCAAAAACAATAATAATAAACCTCTAACTTTTTCTCAATTAACCTTAAAATTAATCAACTCTTTTTAATAAATCAAAACTCATTTAGGTCCCCTCGCGCTTGAGTGAATCGTATGTTGATTGATATTTTTTGCTTACCGTTGCTTGATGTATGCATATTTATTATTCATGTTCAAACCTTTTTTAAAAGTCTAAAAACTCTCGATCCAACGTCGAGCCTATTGATCACTCTTAAATAGTCAAAACTAGATCCCCATAGGATTACCAGACACAGTCTTCCCTCCTCTTGGGGTTAAACAATATGGAGACATGAAAGGCAGCATTCTCGGTGAACCCTTTCATAGACTGTCACTTTTAGAAGTTGTCAAAGAAACTCTATTCCCCAGAGATGATCTTTTCTCCGTGAATGACATCTCTTGAGTTTCTTCCAAATTCTCGGACTTTCATGGCTTGATCTATTCTCTGTGAATAGCCTGTCTTGAACTTATCGGGGTTTGGGGACCCACAGGCTTCTTAAAAGCACTTGTCAAGAAACTCTACTCCCCAGAGATGATCTTTTCTCCGTGAATGACATCTCTTAAGTTTCTTCCAAATTCTCGGACTTTCCTGGCTTGATCTATTCTCTATGAATAGCTTGTCTTGAACTTATCGGGGTTTGGGGACCCAGAGGCTTCCTAAAAGCATCCCCGCCTCCTCTTAGGCGTTGTACAAGGACCCGTTGGCTTCTTAGAAGTATTCACCGCCTCCTCTTAGGCTTTGTATAAATGATTTCTTCCTCCGGGAATGATAGCCTCCTCTTGGGCTTCGTACAAATTGTTCCTCGGCTTCTTAAAAGTTTCCAGCCTCCTCTTGGGCTTCGTACAAATTGTCCCGACGACCTCCTAAAGGTATAGGAATAGAAATCAGTCATCTTAATAGAACAGTCTTTCCAAGAGTCTACTACTGTTTCTCAAAGCATAGTACAAAAGATGAAACTCTAGACTTGGACAGTCTAATTTCCTTGAGTCTCAAAGACATTCTCAAGCACCCTTCAAAAATAGGAAGGAACCCCGTAGACTCGGACAGTCTTAATACCCTTTGGATTTCCCATTTCCTCAAAGAAAAGGCAATATCCATGATCCTCGAATCAAAATCCTTGAGTACAACATTACTCATATAAGAACTAATTTTCTCTTTAAACCAATATACTGGACCTGTCACACAACTGAAACAGTACCCTCTTTCACCTCCATCTCGGGCTTTGTATGAGATACAAAAAGGTTCTTATTGAATCAACACTTTAGCCTCCATATTGGGCTTTATACGAGATACAAAAATAAAAAAGACTCCCTTGTTGAGTCAAACACCTTTTAGCCTCCGTCTTGGGCTTTGTACAAGACACAAATCACTCCCTTGTTGAGTCAAACTCCTTTTAGCCTCTTTCTCGAGCTTCGTATGAGACACATAAAAAACACTCTCTTGTTGGGCCAATAACCTTCTCTTAGGCTTTGTATAATAAAACCACTGGTTGATCCAATCAACCTTTTAGCATCAAAGTTGTGCCTCGTTCACAGTACACAAACATCAACAACTCTTTTCCCCTCATCTAATCGTTGTAAGCGGCAAGCCTCTGGATCATCTACATCCATGCCACTGTCCCTCCTTTAGCATGAGAAATTCCTAAGGAAAGATGGCATTGCTCTAAACTGAGTTAAAATCTTCTCCTTCAGGTTGGAAATCCCCTATAAAGGAAATTATGGCATTGTCGGATTCACACATCCCGGTTAAAGTAATTCTCCTTTATAAACAGTTGTGACAGACAAACCCCTCTTTAGAGATGACAAATTCTCTCTAAAGTCAAACCCTTTTAGATTCACATCTTGGTCTTTGAACAAGATACAAATCACCTTTTGCTTCACGTCTTGGGCTTTGAACAAGACACCAAAACACCATTTCCTCCCGTAGAATAGGAGGAACTATGAACGCTGTGATTTCCCTGTTTCGGTAAACGGGAATACGTAGGCATAAGATTAAAAGAAAAATCTTAGCGAGCACACTAAACAAAAATCCTAAATCCCATATCAATTGAAAAACATCAGTCCTAACTTCCTGTCCATAGAATAAATTCGTCATTCTGTCAAAATAGCACAAGAGAGGCCCCATTACCATATAGCATTTGTAACCTAACAGACCGCTGTTTAAACTCAGTATGCAAGCAGGGTTAATTGGAGACATCTATTTCCCTTCCTTCATCAGCTTTAATAGGATAAAAATGAATCGACCTGTAGTAACCCCAAGGAGCAATAGTGCTTAAGAAACACGTCCAGTTTCGCTCGCTACAGAAAAATGGCGCCCACCGTGGAGCCCCTCTCTGTTTTTCTTTCTTTTCATCTCTTGTGTCGAAACCACAGAATGTCATTTCCACCGGGGAGCCATTTTTTGTCAGGAACGTAGGATTCATAGCTTTAAAAGTCTAGGACATTAGGACAAATATATATACTGCTTTTCCTAATTGATATCTGTGTTTATTTTTCTGCTAATGGGAATGCGTGTGATGCCGCATGTGGAAGGATTGAGTATACACCTAGGAAAAACCCTTTTAGTGGCGCAGAGGCTATCAGAAATAGTTGTCATGCGATGCCACCCTCTTCTGAGGACTCCTAAAAAAACACCACCTAGCATGGTTCCCGACTCGCTGGTGTTTTCTTGACAAGAGTTAATGATGAAGAGAGACAGGTACAAAAATCACTAGTAAACCTTTGGGATGGGTAGAGCCTTGACCCCATGTTTTTTTATGTTTTTGTGTGCTGCATTCACGCATTCATCTAAAAAACATTAAAACAAAGAAAAATTTTCTCTTCTAGTCTCTCTGTTTTTTCAAATTAAACTAAGACTGTGATTGCAAATATCAGAGAAAAAGGATTACGCTAATGGATTTCGGTAGAAGGAAAACTCATAAGTACACCTTCAAGATTCCAAAACTAGAGGATTTAAGAGGTTTGGCGAGGATGATCACAAACCAAGAGGCTTTTAGAGCCAAGTACGGAGGTTTGCTATCTCTGCTAAGAGTCCATGTGATTGAGGGAATCATGGATGCGCTCGTTCAGTTCTACGATCCGGTTTATCATTGTTTCACATTCCTGGATTACCGGCTAGCACCAACGCTAGAGGAGTAATCTCATCTGACTGATCTACACATTACTGATCAAGCTCCATTTTCTGGACTGGAAGAAATTCCAAAGAATCAGACCATTGCAAGAGCCATTCATTTGGACGAGTCTGAGGTCAGGACTCACATGACCACTAAGGGTGGCATACAAGGTTTGCCAGCCCAGTTCTTGACAAAGAAAGCCCTGTACTTCGCCAGTATAGGGAACGTGACTGCTTTTGAAAGCATCTTTGTTTTACTCACCTAAGGGTTATTTTTGTTGCCCAACATTAATAACTTCGTCGATATCAACTCCATTAAGGTTTTTCTCATTGGAAACCCTGTGCCAACTTTGCTCGCAGATGCGTATCATTCTGTACATTTAAGGAATTTGTACAATGGAGGGGAGATCACTTGTTGTGTACCTCTGCTTTATAAATGGTTTATCTCCCATTTGCCTAAATCTGATGCTTTTTGGGATCACAAGAGTGCCTTACGTTGGTCGCAGAAAATCATGTCTCTCACCAACTCTGACATTGATTGGTGTAATATGATTTATGACGGGATCAGGATCATTGATCGTTATGGAAACTTCCCCAACGTAACCCTTATAGGAACTAAGGGAGGAATCAATTACCATCCAGTTCTCGTTCATCGTCAATTTGGATACCCGATGAGGGACGTCCCACGGGGTGTCCATTTGGAAGGTCTTTTCTTCAAGGAAGGAGAAAGTGACAGAGTACTAAAGATGGAAATAGAGCACTAAAGGAGTGAGAACAGGGAGATCACTAAAGATGAAATTTTAGAGCAACATGTTGTAGAGAATCAAGATGACCAAAGGAGTTTGCTCACTCCTTTCACCTGGCAAAGGAATGACAACCCGACAACGGCCCAAGAGCCCCGGTCAAAGAAAAGGAAAGTACCAGAGTCAGCACCTGATTTCTCTTTAGAGAGGACTCGGGACCCATTAGCTTAGGTTTCTGTTTCTGTACCTTGTAATCTATTGTATTTCCATTTCTGTAATCCTTTGAATTCAATAAAAAGGGGTTTCCCCACTGTTTAATATTTGCAATCTAATTGTCGAAGTTTATTTTGATTAAACCAAAAAACAATTAATATAATCATAGCATTCATCATTCTCACATCGCATATTCTTCTTACCTACGAATCTTACGTCTGTGTCTCGGTTCTAGAGTCAAACTGTCTCATTCGTATAATACTTGGGCCAATCGTCAGAAAAAGATGGATGATCTTGAGGAAGAAAACAGAGAGTTGAAAGAAGAGATCGACGCTCTAAGAGAGGATATGAGAAAGCTTCGTAACGACATGCAAGCCATGGCAGAAGCTCAGCTACAAAGGACTGTGATATCAGAGATCACCTCAACGCCCATAGTGGAGAAGTATGATCCTAGGTATCAAATGCCAAAAGATCGTCCCTGGGGCATGCCTGTTAACTACATCCCGGAAGGATAAGTTCCGCCGATCACTGAATATCAGGGAATCATAACAGAAGCCGCTGGGCCTGAAGGTTACAAACTTCTGGAAAACGAAGATGCCAGGGGAATACTGAAGACTCCTGAAGGTTAAAAACTTCGGGAAACGCCAAGATTCACTGCCGTAGTCACGGTACCACCCCCTGTGATGCACACTTTCCCGGAAGGAAAGATTCCATAGATACCTTCTGGTAAGAAGGAAACTATGTTCGATAGAATGGATGAATTCCAGGAACAGTTCCTGGAAATGCAGAAGGAACTACAAGCCATCCGCGGTCAGGATTTATTTGGAAAGGACGTCGCAGACCTTTGTCTGGTCCCCAATGTGAAAGTTCCGCACAAGTTCCAAGTGCCCGACTTTGAAAAATACAAGGGTAACTCTTGCCCTCAAAGTCACTTAGTGATGTACGCTCGGCGAATGTCAGCTCAGACGGAGAATCAGGACCTACTGATTCACTACTTTCAGGATAGTTTAACCGGTGCCGCACTCAAATGGTACATGAGTTTAAACCGTGCTACAATTAGCACTTTCAGAGATCTTGGTACTGCCTTCGTCCAACAATACAAATACAATTTGGACATGGCACCGGATAGAGATCAACTCAGATCAATGTCACAAAAGGACAAGGAAACCTTTAAGGAGTACGCTCAAAGATGGCGTGAAATTGCCGCTCAGAATTGTTTACCTCTTGAGGAAAAAGAGATGACAAAGATCTTCTTAAAGACCTTAAGCTCATTTTACTATGATAGAATGGTTGCTAGTGTGCCCAGTGATTTCACCGAGATGGTGAGCATGGGAGTTCGTCTGGAGGAAGCTGTCCGAGAAGGACGTTTGGTAAAAGACGCTGGATCATCGAGTAGTACAAAACGATACGGTAGTGCTCTCCCTAAGAAAAAGGAGCAAGATATTGGGAATATCTCTCTCGAAAATAAAAGGCAACGGTACCAGCCGGGTAGCAGCTGTAACTCCTGTTATCAGCCCTGCGCCTATTCCTACGTATCAACCTCAGGTTGCGCAGAGCCAACCTAATCAGCAAAGGACACAACAGCCTCTTCAGCAGGCTCGTCCTCCATACAATAACAACCGTACAACGCGGCCACCAGGGTTTGATCATATACCCATTGTATACGCAGAACTATTTCTGTTACTACTGGCTAAGGGGCACATCCAGACTAAGTCTCCTCTTACAGTATCGGAAAATCCTCCTTTTTGGTTTAAGGTGGATCAGACATGCCCTTATCATCAAGGAGGTCCAGGGCATAACATAGAGAACTGTCTCAATTTCAAATCCGACGTGCAAAAGCTTGTTAGGAGCGGGCTCTTATCTTTCAAAGATACGAATCCCAATGTTCTCACAAACCCGCTGCCTCAACATGAGAAAGCTGCAGTCAACTTGATTGAAAAAGAATTTAACAATGTCTATCAAATTCATGATGTACTTTTGTTAAGGACCAATCTGGTCAAGATGCATTGTAGACAGAGTGGGTATGGCCATGTGCCATGTGACGCCCCCAATCTATACCCCCAATTAACATGCAATTAAAGCACTAAAAGAAAATTCGAAATTTCGTCAGAGTACATTTGAATTCGCGGCATAGAAAGGGAGAAACCACATCAACTATAACAAAACATAGCATACAACACCTGCCCATAAAGATATGCAACAGTGGGGTAACAATCATACAGAGGAACTTTGTTCCTTACACCCACTTTCAGAAATTAGAATTAAAGCGGAAAAATCTAAAATCTGACTAACATACATACATATATACATATAAACATGTCTGTCATACATCCAGTTATACATATACAACCAAAATATATCATCAGATATACAAAATAATCGTAAACGGCCACCCTAGCTACCCGGAGTCACATATCAGAGCCGACCGACAAAAGAATGAAGACGCAAAGCTTCACAAAAAGAATACTTCCAGCAACTCTAATCTGCAACGCCTCATAGAGCATTATAAAACAGCAGAAGGGTGAGAAAAACAACCATAATATAATTGCATAAAATTATATATTAACACAACAGTTATTCAATCTAAACACATTCTCACCACAAATGCACAACACATCGAATATATCGCAATACAGGACAATTCTCACGCATCAAATACCAATGCACATCAATCATTCACAATACGATTACACATATTCCATCTCATCAATCACATTTACAATTCCATGCACAATTAATTCATGATTTATGCAAATGCACAGAGACCGACACAACGACTCTATGCACATGCCATGCGGTACCGACTTTCAACATTTCTCAAAACCAGTTCACTCAGGAACTATTGGAACCATCGCTCGTTACTGAGACTTACTCAAATAACACCCCGTCGGGCCTACGATGTTCACCCGTCGCTTTAGGTCCTCAGGCATCGCCTCATATTTTCGAGGCACACGACGTTATGGATTGCTTTAAGTCTCCAAAGGAGCCCACAATCGTCTATACCCATCGCTTTAAGTCCTCAGGCATCGCCTCATATTTTCGAGGCCCACGATGTTATAGCAGATTCCCTCGGGAACCAAACCTTCACTCAGGACGTTCAATAATGCATATCATGATGCTTGGCATACAATGACTCATGACATTCACATTGCACACATGCCCACATTCATAATCATGCATATCTCATCAAATACCACACCTAGCATTTTCTTGCCTTTCGTCCACAAATCATCAACACAACAGCACATAAGTCATACCACATTCAAAGCAACACCATATAGCATAATACACGTCAAATACACACCATTAAAACGACAAAAGTCGAGATTCGACACTATTCACATTTCCCGACAAAATTTAATCGGCTAACAATTCTCAAAACCTCATAATCACAAAATACACCTCGATACCTTTCCAACGACACCAAGAATGCAAAAATCGGATAATCGGAACAAAAGTTACGGACTAAAACGAAACGACATTTTCAAAAATCACATTTTCACCATTCCCCTGTCCATACGCGTACCACCTATGTCCATACGCGTATGGGCAGAACCAATTTTCTTCCCAAAATCACGTTTTCAAAAGCCATACGTGTATCACAATCACCCATACGCGTATCACAAGAGGGCCGGTAAAACATGCATTTCATACGCGTATTGGCCCAAGAACAGGCCAATGATACGCGTAACGCCTAGGCTCATACGCGTATTGGCATGTCCCTTACGCGTATGGCCAGGACAGACCCAGAAAAATTCTGCAGAACAATTATCTGCGTTTTCCACCCCAATTCATCCCATTTTTCACCTAAAACTCAGAAAATCGCCAATTTGAATTGTAATAACACATAACAAACATACATAAGCAATCAGGAATACAATCAGCAAGTGTTTTGACACATTCAAATCAATTTCTAATCAATTCTACCAAATATGATTTTTACCCATTTTTCTCCAATTCAATCCAAAACAACAACAAACACACCTACATAATCGTATACAATCATACCATAATCGAGTTTCGCACCCTTACCCGATTTAAATCGATTCTAGGAATTGATCTTGATGAATTTCACACTTTCTCCAATTTTCTCTCTTCTCCTCTTTTCTTCTCTTTTTCCTTATTTCTTCTTTCTTTCTCTCTATTTTTCTTTCCCTTTTCTTTTCTATTTTCTTTTCTTTCTTACTAACTTAACAATTATCTATGAAATGCCCAAAATACCCCCACACTCAAATATCTCGCAAACGTTCCCAAAACGCGATAAAATATAATCACGACGAAAAATAACTTATTTTCACATAAAAGTCGAAAATAAAATAAAATAATAATAAAATAATCAAAAGACTCAATAAAATAAAATTGGCAAAACTGGGGCGTTACAACTCTCCCCCACTTAGAAATTTTCGTCCTCAAAAATATTACCTGATACAAACAACTCTGGATACGACTCTCGCATCCTACTCTCCAACTCCCACGTCAAATTTCCCTCAGCAGCGCCTCCCCACGCCACTTTCACAAGTGCAATCTCTTTGCCCCTCAACCGCTTCACCTCGCGATCCAAAATACTAACCGGTAATGCCTCGACCGTAAGGTTATCTCTTACCTCAACCTCGTCCATTGGAATAACATGTGAAGGGTCCGGAACATACTTCCGAAGCTGTGAAACATGAAAAACATCATGCAAATTCGACAAATTCGGCGGTAACGCCACACGATACGCCACAGCACCAACTCTCGCAGATATCTGGTAAGGACCAATAAATCGAGAAGTAAGCTTCTTAGATTTCAAAGCACGACCAACACCCGTTACCGGCGTAACTCTCAGAAATACGTGATCACCCTCTTGAAACTCAAGATCCTTCCGTCTCCGATCATGATAACTCTTTTGTCTATCCTGAGAAGCCTTCATTTTCTCACGAATAAACTTTACCTTTTCCGTCGTTTGTTGCACCAAATCCGGTCCAACCACCGAACTTTCACCTGTTTCGTGCCAACACAATGGCGTTCGACATCTTCGCCCATATAAAGCCTCAAAAGGTGCCATTCCAATACTATAATGGAAACTGTTATTATACGTGAACTCAACCAAAGCAAGATAACCGTCCCACGCACCACCTTGTTCCAAAACACATGCTCTCAACAAATCCTCCAACGACTGAATAGTTCTTTCGGTCTGACCATCCATCTGCGGATGATAATCCGAACTCAAATCTCTAAACGACTCCAAAAGTTCCCACTCCTTAACCATTAAAGCCGACATATGCAACGATTTATGGCTCAATGCATCGGCTATCACATTAGCTTTACCAGGATGGTAATTCAAGCCAAAGTCGTAGTCTTTCAAGAATTCCAACCATCTCCGCTGCCTCATGTTCAACTCTTTCTGATCAAATAAATATTTCAAGCTTTTATGATCACTAAAGACTTCGAACCTTGCACCATAGAGATAGTGCCTCCAAATCTTCAACACAAAAACTACAGCCGCTAATTCAAGATCATGAGTAGGATAGTTTTTCTCATGAACTCTTAACTGCCTTGAAGCATAAGCTACAACCTTACCTTCCTGCATCAGAACACCTCCCAAACCAATTAAAGAAGCATCACAGTACACAACAAACGGTTCATTAGGATTAGGTAAAATCAGAATAGGAGCTGTCGTCAATCTTCTCTTCAGCTCACAAAAACTTTCTTCACATTGAATATCCCAAATGAACGCCTTGCCCTTACAAGTCAACTGCGTCAAAGGAAGAGCTAGCTTAGAAAAACCTTCAATGAACCTCCGGTAATAACCAGCCAAACCCAAAAAGATTCGAATTTCAGTAACGGATCTAGGAGCCTCCCATTGTAGAACTGCTTCTACTTTAGATGGATCCACAGCAATACCATTACCTGAAATTACGTGCCCAAGAAAACTCACCTCAGACAACCAGAATTCACACTTGGACAATTTGGCAAAAAGCTTCCTTTCCTTCAAAACCTGCAAAACAATACGCAAATGCTCTGCATGTTCCTCACGAGACTTAGAATAGATTAAAATATCATCAATAAACACCACGACAAAACGATCCAAATGCTCGTGGAAAATACGATTCATGTATTCCATAAACACACCAGGCGCATTAGAAACCCTGAACGGCATCACTGAATATTCATAATGACCGTAACGTGTCCTAAAGGCCGTCTTCTGAATATCCTCTTCTTTCACTCTTATCTGATGATATCCCGATCTCAAATCGATCTTACTAAATACACAAGCACCAACCAACTGATTCATCAGATCATCAATCCTTGGAAGCGGATACTTATTCTTAATCGTCACTTTGTTCAACTGGCGATAATCAATACATAATCGCATACTCCCATCTTTCTTTTTCACTAACAAAACTGGAGCACCCCAAGGAGAAACACTTGGCCTCACGAACCTCTTTTCCAACAACTCACTTAACTGCTTTTTCAACTCCACCAATTCAGATGCCGACATTCTATAAGGTGCCATAGAAACAGGTCTAGTACCAGGAACTAGATCTATAGAAAATTCCACCTCTCTCTCCGGCGGTACATCTGAAATATCCTCAGGAAACACTTCAGAAAAATCACACACAACAGGAAACACCTCCAATGAAACTTGACTATCCACAGTTAATGATGCAAATAATCCAAACAACTGAGCTTCATCCGCCAAAAGTCTCTTCAACTCTTTGGTAGATAAGAAACTCGAGTCTTCATCTTCCTCAAGAGAAGGAAACCCTGCCAGCTTATGAAAACAATCAATGTGCACCCGATTGAATTGCAACCAATTCATTCCCAACACCACATCTAAACCTTCCAATGGCAAACACACCAAATCCATCACAAAGTCTTTACCATAAATGGTCAAAGGACAACTCAAACACACCAAAGAAGTAGTTACTGACCCCATCGCTGGAGTATCAATAACCATCTCACCATCCATCGAAGATAACCCAAGATTCAAACGTTCCGCGCACTCAGACGAAATAAACGAATGAGTCGCTCCAGTATCAATAATAGCAATTAAAGGCATATTATTAATAAAGCAAGTACCTCTTATCAGACGATCAGCACTTGAAGTCCGAGTTCCCGCCAATGAAAACACTTTCCCACTAGTTGGAGCTTTCTTCTGATTAGGACACTTCGTACTAATGTGACCTGGTTCCCCACAACTAAAACACTTCACTACATTCTTCCTTTTACAATCAGCTAAAACATGTCCGATACCACCACAATTAGAACACTTATCCACCTTCTTCCTACATTCAATCTGGCGATGACCCAATTCACCACATTTAAAACACCTAGGAGCATTAGACATACCTCCTCCACCTGACCTTCGATCAAAATTACCCCTTTGTTT
Source organism: Lathyrus tuberosus (assembly GCA_022829125.1). NCBI lineage: Eukaryota > Viridiplantae > Streptophyta > Magnoliopsida > Fabales > Fabaceae > Lathyrus > Lathyrus tuberosus. The sequence continues at coordinate 165,076 of JALAZF010000593.1, forward strand.
ACCTTTATCAGCCGGTGACACATACGGACCACCACAGAACTGTTGTTTCCCTTTCCTGTCACTTACACTTTTATAGTGAGCAGAACGAGCCTTACTATCTTCATCATAAATCCTACAGCATTCCACCAAATCAGCAAACCTTCGAATCCTCTGATAACCAATAGCCTGCTTTATCTCAGGACGCAAGCCACTTTTATACTTCACACACTTTGAAAATTCAGCAGTCGCTTCCACATAATGAGGATAAAACTGCACAAGTTCCACAAACTTAGCAGTATAGTCAATAACCGACATATTACCTTGTTTTAGCTCTAAAAACTCAATCTCCTTCTTTCCTCGGACATCCTCGGGAAAATACTTCCTTAGGAACTCTCGACTAAACACCTCCCAAGTAATTTCTTCTTCCTCATCCTCAGCTTCCAACACTTGACGAGTACTGACCCACCAGTCATCAGCCTCTTCGTGTAACATATGAGTGCCCAGCTTCACCTTATCATCATCGTCATCACAATCCATTACCCTGAAAATCCTCTCAATCTCTTTCAACCACAACTGCGCACCATCCGGATCATGCTTCCCTTTAAAGACCGGCGGCTTATTCTTTCTAAACTCATCATTTCCTGCAGCATTCGGTGCACCCTGCACAGCTCGTGCCATAGCCTCCATCGCCGCAGCCAAAGCAGCATCATTACGACCAGCCATATTCTGTTCGTCCAAACACAGAAACTATGGTTAAACAACAACTCGTTCAACACAACTCGCCCAATATGCCAGACACAACAGACACAACAAACACAACTGACACGGACTGGCTCTGATACCACTTCATGTGACGCCCCCAATCTATACCCCCAATTAACATGCAATTAAAGCACTAAAAGAAAATTCGAAATTTCGTCAGAGTACATTTGAATTCGCGGCATAGAAAGGGAGAAATCACATCAACTGTAACAAAACATAGCATACAACACCTGCCCATAAAGATATGCAACAGTGGGGTAGCAATCATACAGAGGAACTTTGTTCCTTACACCCACTTTCAGAAATTAGAATTAAAGCGGAAAAATCTAAAATCTGACTAACATACATACATATATACATATAAACATGTCTGTCATACATCCAGTTATACATATACAACCAAAATATATCATCAGATATACAAAATAATCGCAAACGGCCACCCTAGCTACCCGGAGTCACATATCAGAGCCGACCGACAAAAGAATGAAGACGCAAAGCTTCATAAAAAGAATACCTCCAGCAACTCTAATCTGCAACGCCTCATAGAGCGTTATAAAACAGCAGAAGGGTGAGAAAAACAACCATAATATAATTGCATAAAATTATATATTAACAAAACAGTTATTCAATCTAAACACATTCTCACCACAAATGCACAACACATCGAATATACCGCAATACAGGACAATTCTCACGCATCAAATACCAATGCACATCAATCATTCACAATACGATTACACATATTCCATCTCATCAATCACATTTACAATTCCATGCACAATTAATTCATGATTTATGCAAATGCACAGAGACCGACACAACGACTCTATGCACATGCCATGCGGTACCGACTTTCAACATTTCTCAAAACCAGTTCACTCAGGAACTATTGGAACCATCGCTTGTTACTGAGACTTACTCAAATAACACCCCGTCGGGCCTACGATGTTCACCCGTCGCTTTAGGTCCTCAGGCATCGCCTCATATTTTCGAGGCACACGACGTTATGGATTGCTTTAAGTCTCCAAAGGAGCCCACAATCGTCTATACCCATCGCTTTAAGTCCTCAGGCATCGCCTCATATTTTCGAGGCCCACGATGTTATAGAAGATTCCCTCGGGAACCAAACCGTCACTCAGGACGTTCAATAATGCATATCATGATGCTTGGCATACAATGACTCATGACATTCACATTGCACACATGCCCACATTCATAATCATGCATATCTCATCAAATACCACACTTAGCATTTTCTTGCCTTTCGGCTACAAATCATCAACACAACAGCACATAAGTCATACCACATTCAAAGCAACACCATATAGCATAATACACGTCAAATACACACCATTAAAACGACAAAAGTCGAGATTCGACACTATTCACATTTCCCGACAAAATTTAATCGGCTAACAATTCTCAAAACCTCATAATCACAAAATACACCTCGATACCTTTCCAACGACACCAAGAATGCAAAAATCGGATAATCGGAACAAAAGTTACGGACTAAAACGAAACGACATTTTCAAAAATCACATTTTCACCATTCCCCTGTCCATACGCGTACCACCTATGTCCATACGCGTATGGGCAGAACCAATTTTCTTCCCAAAATCACGTTTTCAAAAGCCATACGCGTATCACAATCACCCATACGCGTATCACAAGAGGGCCGGTAAAACATGCATTTCATACGCGTATTTGCCCAAGAACAAGCCAATGATACGCGTAACGCCTAGGCTCATACGCGTATTGGCATGTCCCTTACGCATATGGCCAGGACAGACCCAGAAAAATTCTGCAGAACAATTTTCTGCGTTTTCCACCCCAATTCATCCCATTTTTCACCTAAAACTCAGAAAATCACCAATTTGAATTGTAATAACACATAACAAACATACATAAGCAATCAGGAATACAATCAGCAAGTGTTTTGACACATTCAAATCAATTTCTAATCAATTCTACCAAATATGATTTTTACCCATTTTTCTCCAATTCAATCCAAAACAACAACAAACACACCTACATAATTGTATACAATCATACCATAATCGAGTTTCGCACCCTTACCCGATTTAAATCGATTTTAGGAATTGATCTTGATGAATTTCACACTTTCTCCAATTTTCTCTCTTCTCCTCTTTTCTTCTCTTTTTCCTTATTTCTTCTTTCTTTCTCTCTATTTTTCTTTCCCTTTTCTTTTCTATTTTCTTTTCTTTCTTACTAACTTAACAATTATCTATGAAATGCCCAAAATACCCCCACACTCAAATATCTCGCAAGCGTTCCCAAAACGGGATAAAATATAATCACGACGAAAAATAACTTATTTTCACATAAAAGTCGAAAATAAAATAAAATAATAATAAAATAATCAAAAGACTCAATAAAATAAAATTGGCAAAACTGGGGCGTTACATGCCACCTCATAATTATCATCAATGTGATATCTTCTCTAAAAGCAATCAAGGATGTTCTGTAGTGCAAGCAGCTCTACAGGAACAGTTCGATCTAGGATGGATCCAAGAGCACCGAGTTCGTGGAGTTAACATGGTCTACACGAATTCCAATTTCATTCAAAACCACGACATCCGTGCGATGAATGTCAACCTGGTGGCAATGCATTTAAGGCAAAGCCAGTATCATAATCTGCCGCGGTATGATTACAGTTCTTGTCTGACTTGCTCGGTAAACAAACAGGGATGCTCTTTCATACAGGAGGCCCTCCAGCTTCCGATGGATCTTGAATGGATCCAAGACTACCATGATAGGAATCCCTATAAGATCAATATAGTTTAGATCATCGACATTCGCTTGATGAATACCAACTTGGTAGAGTTGCATGCTGAGCAGGTCCGACTCGAATTCCTGATCTCACATAATAATCACAGCTGTAAAGCGGGTTGCGAAAACGATCAGGGATGTGCCCTTGTCCAGGAGGCACTTCAGCACTTGTTAAATCATTGGTGGATGCCAATCTACATGGATGAAGATACTCAGCAAATTAGTATCAATAACAGAAACCCCACTCGGCGTCAAAGTCAGGATGTCCGACTCGTGGAAGCTAACCTAGTGAGGTTACAGTGTATTCAAAGTGGGCATGGCCAGGTTCCACCACACAACTATGAACGTTGTGGAGTCTGTTCAGAAAGTAACCAAGGATGCTACCTTGTGCGAGCAACTCTCCAGGGGCAGGTGGATCGTGGAGAGATTCACCCATATCCAGGTTCCGGACCCATCAATTGGTCGCCGAACTACCTTGCCAATCAAATTGAGGACGTTGTCGTCATCTCTAATCATCAGAGGACCAGGAATGTTTTTGCCATTACCCCTCTGCTTGACGAATTAAGAATTCCCAACCGGGAACGGATCGAAATTACGTACGATGGTCAGAAAAACCAGAAGGTTCCCACAGTCATCTATCTGCCGGGACCACTACTGTATGAATCAGCTAAGGCAATCCCTTACAAATACGGTGCAACAACAATTGAAAATGGAAAGGAAATTCCATTACCTTATGTCGTGAATATTGCAGACATCAGTCGTGTAACACAGAGTGGTAGAATCTTCAACAGAGGAGTTGGAGAGTCCAACAAAGAAAAGGAACTTCAGACAGAAGCTCCCAATCCACCGGTCGGTTAATCCAGTAATCCCGACCTTTCGAAAAATGATGATGAGATGCTGAAGCTCATCCATAGGAGTGAATACAACATTGTTGATCAATTGTTACAGACTCCTTCAAAGATCTCGGTATTATCACTGTTACTCAGTTCAGAAGCGCACAGGGAGGCTCTGCAGAAAGTCTTGGAGCAAGCCTTTGTGGAACAGGATGTAACAATCAGACAGTTCAATAGTATTGTCTCTAACATCACTTCTTGCAATAATTTGGGATTTAGTGATGAGGAATTACCTGAAGAGGGTTGCCGTCATAACATGGCGCTCAATATCACGGTCCACTGCCAGGACGATGCTTTAGCCAGCGTACCGGTAGACACAGGGTCAGCCCTGAATGTTATGCTGAAGTCCACTTTGATGCAATTATCATTCAAGGACCCTCCGATGAGAACCAGCGAGGTCGTCATCAAAGCGTTCGACAGATCCAGAAAAACGGTTATCGGCGAAGTTGACCTTCCCATAACTATTGGTCCTCACACTTTCCAAGTCACTTTCCAGGTCATGGACATCCGGGCAACGTACAGTTATTTATTAGGAAGACCTTGGATACATCAGGCTGGAGCAGTCACCTCGACCCTCCACCAAAAGCTAAAGTTCGTCCAGAATGGCCAACTCATCACAATCTGTGGGGAACAGGCCTTGCTCGTCAGTAATTTGTCATCATCCACTTATGTGGAACCAGAAGGGATAATCGAAACCCAGTGCCAAGCGCTTTCGCTACACAAGGACAATCAATCCGGAGGAGGAACTTCAATTTCCTCATACAAAAATGTTATTAAAGCAGTCGAGAGTACCGATACGACAGGATGGGGACAACTTGTCATTCCTATTAGCAATACAACAAAGAAGGGTCTTGGTTTTTCTGCAACCTGTACCCGGACAGCTGCTAACGATGAAAGTCTTCATCCCATTCAGAACTTCTTTCACAGTGGAGGGTTCCTTCACCCAGTGCCTGAGGCAATCCATGTTATCAATGAGGAGGATTCCTCGACATGGATGAAGAATGGAAGTCCTATCTTAACAAGGACGGTTATATGTCTCAGGAAGAGGTGTCTACGCCATTTTGCTATCCCGCACAGAGTCCAAGATTTATACTACGGTCAGATGTCGAAATGATATATGGAGATTGTGATCCTGAAGGATGTCATGCTCTGCCAAATTCATTAGAGGAGGACACTCTAATGAAAGACAACTTTGACCATAATTGCTATGGCCCGATGGATGGCCTGCCAATGTGGCAGCCTTACCCAAGAGACTTGGGGCCAGAAAGTCAGCCGAGTAATGAAACTCAGCTGAGCATCATTGAACAAAATACTTGTGTCCCCACCATGTCATGGGATCAACACTTAGGTCATTCAGAAAATACTCAACATGACGATGAATTTGCAATGTTTGCAGGACTAGAATTCATTAATTATGCTTTTCCCGAGGTCAACGTCATCGAGAGGAATGACCCCTCCAGTTCCAAGGAAGTGTGGGACACCTTGGGACAACCGAGTGGAAAATACGACTATGTGGTAAAGTACACCGGCCGCTCCCGAAAGCTCTTGTATTAGGCTCGAAGATATCCAGCCAAATGGATGGGGAGATACAGCTGAGAGCACAAATGCTATGCAAAATGCAACTGAGGAATCCTCCTACGACAACTCTGCCTGGGAGACAGATTCCAATGATCCCGCTTCACCAGAAATCAGCGTTATTTCTGAAGACAAATCAAGGAAGGTGCCAGGCTTTGTGATTCACCGAGGAGTTCGCCGCCAATGGGTTGTTGTCGATGTTCCGAAGGTCGTTCACCAGTCAAAGTAATTGCCATCTTTAACCTTTCACCCTGCCCAGGTGAAACAGATGTTTTGATAGGGCTCTCTTTCTATAAATTTCCCTCTTCGCTTCGCCCAAAGCGACAGAGTTTTGTTTTATAGGGCTGTAGTTTCAAGAATCGACTTGTTCATTAATAAAATAACGTCGTTCTATAATTTCCGCAATTATTGCTATTTTCTCTTTTTGCTTTTCTTAGAAAATGGTAATCCTAAAAAACAATTCAATAACAAAAACAAGAAGTAAAAAAAAAATACACTGCACACACTTGCATTTTCTCTATCTCTTCTAAACACGAATCATCACGTCATGCAGATTGCTTGTTTTAAACCCCGCTGAAACATACGATCTGATGCCTTCTCCCGACTTTGAGTTCCCGGTATTTGGGGCTGAAGAAGAAGTTGACAATGATATTCCAGAAGAGATCTCCCGACTACTCAGACGAGAGGAAAGGTCCATTGAACCTCACAAAGAGCCGTTGGAAATAGTAAACTTGGGTTCAGAAAAAGAGAGAAAAGAAATCGGGATTGGGGCACTGCTCAGTCCAACTGCCAAAGAGAGTTTGATAAAGCTTCTAAAAGAATTCCCTGATATATTCGCTTGGTCCTATCAGGATATGCCAGGGTTGGATACCAGCATCGTGGAACATCACTTACCGTTAAGATCGGAATGTCCGCCAGTAAAACAGAGGTTGAGATGCACTCACCCAGACATGGCCATCAAAATCAAAGAGGAGGTACAGAAACAGATTGACGCAAGTTTCCTCGCTACATCTGAATATCCTCAATGGTTAGCCAACATCGTACCCGTTCCGAAAAAGGACGGAAAGGTCAGAATGTGTGTAGATTACAGAGATCTAAACAAGGCAAGTCCGAAGGACGACTTTCCTTTACCACACATTGACATGTTGGTTGACAATACAACAAAGTTCAAAGTTTTCTCCTTCATGGATGGATTCTCGGGCTATAACCAGATCAAAATGGCGCCGAAGGACATGGAGAAAACTTCGTTCATTACCCCATGGGGTACCTTTTGTTACAAGGTAATGTCGTTCGGTTTGAAGAACGCCAGAGCAACCTATCAAAGGGCCGTGGCTACTCTCTTTCATGACATGATACACAAGGAAATCGAGGTATATGTCGATGATATGATTGCAAAATCTACGACAAAGGAGGAGCATGTGACCCACCTGTCAAAACTATTCGAGCGCCTGAGAAAATACAAATTCCGCTTGAATCCCAACAAATGCACCTTCGGTGTCCGTTCAGGGAAACTTTTAGGGTTCATCGTCAGCCAGAAAGAAATTGAGGTTGATCCTGACAGGGTCAAGGCCATTCAAGAAATGCCTTCTCCGAAAACTGAAAAACAAGTTTGAGGATTCCTGGGACGTTTGAACTACATCTCCAGATTCATATTCCTTATTACCGCAACATGTGCGCCAATTTTCAAATTACTAAAAAAGAACCAGGATTGCGTTTGGACAGAAGATTGCCAAACCTCCTTCGACAGTATTAAGGAATATCTGTTGAATCCTCCGATTCTATCACCTCCAGTGGAAGAAAGACCACTTATCATCTACCTCACAATCTTGGAAGACTCAATGGGGTGTGTACTTGGCTAATAGGACGAAACCAAACGGAAAGAGTCTGCCATTTACTATCTAAGCAAGAAGTTCACCGACTGTGAAACTCGGTACACGATGCTCGAGAAAAGTTGCTGTGCTTTGGCTTGGGTAGCCAAACGTCTACGCCAGTACATGAGTCGTCACACTACTTGGTTAGTCTCCGAGATGGATCCAATCAAGTATGTATTTGAAAAACCTGCTCTCACGGGAAGAATCGCTTGTTGGCAGATGTTGCTATCAGAATATGACATAGAGTACCATGCTCAAAAAGTCGTTAAAGGAAGTATTTTAGCCGATCATTTGGCTCATCAACCGATTGATGACCAGGAACCAATCGGATTCGACCTCCCAGACGAAGATGTCATGTATCTAAAGATGAAGGACTGTGACGAACCGCTACCCAGTGAGGGGCCAGAACCAGGTTCCCAGTGGGGACTTATCTTTGATGGAGCAGTTAATCATTACGAAAACGGAAGTGGGGAAATCATTGTTACCCCTCAGGGTACCCACATTCCTTTCACCGCTCGACTTACGTTCAAGTGTACAAACAACGAGGCAGAATACGAAGCTTGCATCATGGGGCTCGAAGAAGCATTTGATTTAAGGATCAAAAACTTGGACGTATATGGCGATTCAGCCTTGGTTATCAATCAGATAAAAGGAGATTGGAACACATACCAATCAGGATTGATTCCTTACAAAGATTACGCGAGAAGGTTGCTACCCTTCTTTAACAGAGTTGAGTTTCATCACATCCCTCGTGATGAGAATCACATGGCTGATGCATTAGCCACTCTATCTTCCATGATTAGTGTAGGTCAATGGACTGACCTACCTAAGATCGACATAATGCGCCTTGAAAGGCCCGCTTACATCTTCACGATTGAAGCAGTCATAGACGACAAACCTTGGTATCACGATATCAAATGCTTCCTTCAGAAACAAGAGTACCCACCTGGGGCATCTAGGAAAGACAGAAGGACCCTCCGAAGACTGGCTGGCAGCTTCTTTCTGAGCGGTGATACTCTCTATAAGAGAAATTTTGACATCGTCTTGCTCCGATGTGTGGACAGACCACAAGCAGACATGCTTATGAAAGAAATTCATGAAGGATCCTTTGGCACTCATGCCAACGGACACACAATGGCGAGAAAAATTCTAAGAGCAGGGTACTATTGGTTGACAATGGAATCCGACTGCTACAAGTACATGAGGAGGTGTCACAAGTGTCAGATATACTTCGACAAAATTCATGTACCGCGAACGCATCTCAAAGTTCTTTCTTCCCCATGTCCTTTTTCCATATGGGGAATCGACATGATTGGCTTGATTGAGTCTAAGGCTTCAAACGGACATCGGTTCATCCTGGTAGCCATTGACTATTTCACCAAGTGGGTCGAGCAGCGTCATACGCCAATGTAACCCGACAAGTTGTGGTCCGCTTTATCAAAAACAATATCATTTGCCATTATGGTGTTCCAAGCCAGATCATTACTGATAATGGATCTAGCTTGAACAATAAGATGATGAAAGAGTTGTGCGCAGAGTTCAAGCCCAAACACCATAACTCATCTCCCTACCGACCAAAGATGAATGGAGCGGTAGAAGCGGCGAACAAGAACATCTAAAGGATTGTTCAAAAGATGGTCGTAACCTACAAAGATTGGCACGAAATGCTACCCTTTGCTCTTCACGGTTATCGAACATCTGTCCGCACTTCAACAGGGGCTACCCGTTTCTCTCTAGTATATGGCATGGAAGCAGTGCTCCCCATAGAAGTAGAGATCCCATCAATCCGGGGTATTGATGGAAGCTAAGCTTACAGAAGCTGAATGGTGTCAAAGTCGACACGACGAATTGAATCTGATCGAAGAGAAGCGAATCACGGCACTATGCCACGGTCAGTTGTATTAACAAAGAATGAAGAGGGCGTTCGACAAAAAGGTTCGACCCCGTGTCTTCATGAAAGGAGACCTTGTGCTAAAAAAGATACAATCATTTCTCACTGATCCTCGGGGAAAATGGACTCCGAATTATGATGGCCCCTATGTGGTCATGAAAGCTTTCTCAGGCGGCGCCTTGAGACTTGTAACCATGGACGGAGAGGAATTTTCCTACCCCAAAAATGTTGATGTAGTCAAGAAATACTTCGCCTAAAAAAAACGTCTCGGTGGATTGAAAACCCGAAAGGGCGGTCCAGGAAAAAGTTAGAGACAACATAAAAAAAAAATATCATCCCGGTGGATTGGAAACATCACAGTACAATCCAGGCAAAAAGTTAGGGATAATGGCAAGTAACTATGTTCAACGGAGGCAAGTCCCTCATCAGCAGTTACACCATCCATCGGAGGGAAAGCTCCGGTCAAGGTCATCTTCGACAGAAGCTCAGGATGTCCCGAATTCAAAGTTGGTAGAAGGATAGTGGTCGTTATGTTTCAACGTAGCCCTTTTCCCTGTAAATTACCATTTTCTACCTTTGTAAATACTCTTTGGAATCACGTGTTGGCTGATCTCCATCTTATCAATAAAAATTTGAGCCCTTGTACTTTTGTTGTAATTCTCATTTGTTTTAACGATTCTTGAAATAAAACAAAAATGAATTTACTTGTCAAACTTTTTTTTTGCTTTTAAAAATAAAGATGGCAATTTCTTTTGACTTTTAAACATCAAAAGAACATCAATCGCTTCTCCAGAAGTAAGCGAACTTCAAAGTGCAGAATCAAAGTACTCCTTCTAACCCAGTACGCCTGAATGAAGGGATCAACTATGTCAGAAACCTTACTTTGTCTGACACGCCTCAACCGAGTTCTTATCTCCTAAGCCCGACCAACATAGATCCCCGCGAGGGACTACTTCTCCTAAGCAAGGTAGAATTGCTACTTTTGGACCAATGGTACTTCTTCGCCCCGCGATGGCCGAGTATCCAGTCATGTTCATCTTTTAGTTTGTATGTCGCGTCAGTTTTGTCAGCATATACATACGTACATCATGCATTATTGATTTGCATTCACATTTCATATTGCATCGCTATCACTCCAGTCGGTCTTATCCCCTGGTGATAAAAAGTCCTCTCAACAGAGTTGTCAGTTCTTTCCTCGTCAGGAAGTGAATCATCTAAGCAATCACTCTCCGGTTGATCTCTGGACTAGAGACGGTCCTTGACCACTTGGATAACTTGAACCTCTGAAAAACCAGAAAGACCTTAGTCAACATCACTCTTCACCATTGAAGATGATATCCTTGCTTTCCCGGATTAAGGAAAATCCCGAGAGAAAGCCTCCTAATCAGAGATTCGGTGGTACAGCAGTTTTTCTCCAAAAAAAACCACTGATGAAAAGGTCATCGGCACCTCAAATTGGATCCCATCATATGGCATTTCTCCGGGAAGATCCCGAGAAAAGTATGATGTAAGACCCCAAACAAAAACAGTCTCTCAAGAGACTCGCTTTCCCCAGTAGAAACAAATGGCGTCTCCAACAGAGAAGTTTGTGCACCTCTACAACTCGGACGATTGGGCTCCCCAGCAAGTCTGACGTCAACTTTTTCCGTCAAATGGCATCTCCCCAGGAAAATTCGGCGAGAAGTTTGAGGAAAACCGCTACGAATAGCGTCCCTTGTCAATAAAGTTTATTGACAAAAGAAACTAAGACCAGTTCCTTGGTAGGAAACCAGGATCGAGGGGAAGTTTAAATCAGAAACTAAGACCAGTTCCTTGGTAGAAAACCAGGATCGAGAGGAAGTTTAAATCAGAAACTAAGACCAGTTCCTTGGTAGGAAACCAGGATCGAGGGGAAGTTTAAATCAGAAATTGAGACCAGTTCCTTGGCTGAAGACCAGGATCGAGGGGAAGTTTACCTTTTCTAAGCATCACTGCTTAGCAAAAGAAGATGAATGCGTAAGCTACCGTTCATAACCACCATCAAAATTTTGGGTATTCCGATATTTAATCCTCTTGAACCTCGAATTCCTGATTACCTTCGCCATTCACACCTTCGTGTCCAAGAATATTAAATAGGGGCATCTCTCATACCCCAAATTTTGACCACTAAGATTTCCCATCATTGTGCAAATCATCACCACAATATGGATGAACCATCATACTTCATTAGTCTCCCCAAAGATGGGTGAGCATCCACTTCAATCAAAATTAGGGTTTCAAGCCCTCTCTGAGTGCTTAGACAAAGGATCAATTAAGGAATGACATGATCTTCAACTTGTCTAACCCCTCAAACATCCACAATGGATCAAGAGGACTCCCACTTCAAGGATTAAGCACAAGGTTGCTCCCTTCAAGGTGGATCAAGCTTCAAGATCGCCAGTGTCACCAAATTAGGGTTTTGGTCTACCAGGGCCTCCAGATGGAAATTGTCCTCTGGGCATGAGCCAATGCTTCAAAGCATATCCTAATATACTCCATGGAACCTCATGGACCCAATGATCAAGTCAATTTGGCCTCAAGGGATGCATACATCAAAAATCAGGAATTAGGGTTTCTTGACCTAATTTACCCCTAAGTTGACTTTTGGGACAAATCATGAACCAAGACCTCAAGACATGATTTAAGGGTCTCTAATATACCATATTGATCCATTTTGAACAATGGATTGATCCAAGAAGCTTGAGCAACAAGTTTTAATTTCATCTGAACCACAGTTAGGGTTTCGCGAGAAAAGTCAACTGTAGCTTTGACTTTTGACCAGGACATGCTCCCAAACCCTAGGACATGATTCAATACACCCTATAACACCCATGGAACATGTCCATCAAGATTGATTTAGGTCAAGGGCATGATTTCATAAAGGATTGCATAGTTTGGAATTCATCTAATAAAAAGTCAACTGTGCACAAAAGTCAACTTTGACTTTTTGAGATTTTTCATAAAAATGGCTTTTTAACCCTAAAATGATGTTAATGTATGATTTGAATCATCATTCATCAAGAAAAATCAAAGAAAGTGGGATAACTTGTAAAAGGGGTAACCATAAAAAACTTAGAAAATTTTCTAAGTTATGAAATAAAGTGACAAAGGTACCAACTTTGGAGGATCATAACTCCTAAACCACAAAGCCATTTTTTTCCATCCAAAGCTTGATTTGTAGATCTCATTGCCCTCTACAAAAGCTTCATACTGACCTATGTCCAAATTCCTCATGGATTTTGAGTTATGGAGTGATCAAAATCAAGAAAAGTTACTTTGTTCCAACACTTAGTGAAAATTTCACTAAGTCAGAATTTGCCTTACTTTTTTCCAAATGTAGGGGGATTTTTCACTTGGATCCAAAAGGTATCAAAACCAAATATGATCAAACAGTTGTTGTATCATATAAGAGCTTTCCAAAATGGCCAAGAACATCACCAAATTCAACTTGAGCCATGAGATATGACATTGACAAGTTGCCTTGCTGAAATCTGCCAAGGCAAGGCATAATTTTGCACTTTTACTCGATTTGCCAAAATCAGCCAATTCCAAGCCTTGTCATCACTTTGGACACATCTGAGGATTGAATCTAAAGGGGACAATCACTGAGCCAAGCCTCCAAAGTCCTTGGAACAAGAAATAGCATGCTAAACCTAGAATTGCCCAAAATAGGGACAAGACTCCAATTTTGGATTGGAGCATTCAATGGAAGCACCAAGGTGGCATGGAATGAGCCATTTGCAACTGAATTCAGTCAAGACTTATCCAAGACCAAGGGGACCAGCGGCCTGTGCCCTAACCTCTAGTCAATGGGTAGAGGAGACTTGGATTTTCATTTGCCAACATTGGCCAACCCTACTCAGCAGTTGCCATTCACTATTCCTTGCAAAACAAACTTGCTCTACTATAAATAGAGCTCAGTTGTGATCAGTTTAAGTACACCAAAGGCCTACAACACTTGCCTTTCTCAAAATCCACTTCTCACTCTAAAAAATGCCTTTCTTAGAAAGTCACTATCGGGTTTTTCATTAGAGAGCAATTCCACTCAAACCAATCACACACACACCTCACATACATCATATGGGAGTTGATCAAACACTCAAACAACATTTGAAACACTTATTTCTCAGAATCACCAGTCAATTGCTCAAGATTTTAACCAAGTTGCAGTTGAGATGCCATAAAGTGATCCAGCCAATTTCCATCTAGTCCAAGCATTTAAACACACTCCAAATCAGAAATCAATTTGCTTTTGCTGTCACGACCTAGAGGTAAGCCTAAACTTGGTCATCTCTCAATCTATGCATATTTCCTCGCACAATACTTTTGCCAAATGTTCATAATCATGCATGGAATATTTCCCCTCAAGTAATTGCTTTGTTTGAATCGTGTATCAAAAATCCCAGCCTTCATGCAGAATTTAGGGTTCTTGAGGATTTATTGTGATTTCTTGTTTTATGCTTAATTTAAATGAAATTAATTGTCATAAACATGATCGTGAGGTTGAGACGAGCATATTGATATGTGGATTGCATGATATAATCAAGTATTCAGTGAGATTGGATAGAAAACGCAAATCTGGGCAAAACTAAAAAACGCGCGTATTCTTCAGCTGTTCTTGGCGCCATTTCTCTCAAATTCAAATATTTGAATTTTGTGATTTTATTTAATTGATTCAAAAATTAATTTCTCTCTGAGTTTTAATGATTTTGAGTTGATTCTTTTTTTAATAATTCACAAAAATGTTAAAATATTTTATTTTCCCAAAAAACCCAAAAATATTATTTATTTCATATAATTGATATTTTTTGAAGAATTAATGTTTTAATTGTTTTTTGACATTTAAAATATTTCTTCCTTATTGATTTTGCAAATTTTAATGATTTCTAATCATTTTGTAGGACAAAACTTGATTTATGAAGCTTTAATTCAAGATCAAAATTTGTTTTCCACATGTTAAACAATTTTGATCATTTTTAATTGAATATTTTATTCAATTAAAACACATTTTGAAAACAAATTAGGGTTTTGATTAATTCAACCCTCATAAATCATTTTCAAAACTTTTTGGGTCTCTATTAGAGTGTAAGACCCAACCCCTTTAAAAACCAAATCATTTTGGGCCCCAGTCTTTGTATAAGACCCCCCGGTGTTTTCAAAATCTCGGCGCGATCGCCATTTCAGAAAAAAAAGTCATAAGGGGCTACCCTCGAGTAGTAAGACCCATTCTTCTTTTTTAAACATTTTTTGGGCCTCTTGAGAGAGTGTAAGACCCAAACCCCCTGGTACAAACCATTTTGGGTCTCACTTATTGTATAAGTCCCTCTATACAAGTAAACGGCGCGATCGTCGCCTTTTAAAAAAATCAATTGGGCCTCTCCTCGAGCTATAAGACCCATTCAAAACTTTTGGGCCTCTATTAGAGTATAAGACCCAATCCCCTTTTAACCAAAACAACTTTGGGCCTCAGATATTGTATAAGCCCCTTTGCGTTAATAGAAAATCTCGGCGCGATCGCCATTTTAAACGAAAATTCATCTGGGCCTACCCTCGTGTTATAAGCCCCACTCTTTTTCTTTAAACCTTTTGGGCCTTTAATAGAGTGTAAGACCCATCCCTTTGTACAACAAATTTTTTTTTGGGCCTCAGTCACTTGTATAAGTCCCTGTACAAATTCAATTCAACAGTGCGATGACTGATAAAACCCTGGGCCTCTCCTTGAGCTGTAAGCCCCAAATCTTTCTTTTTCAAAGCACTTTATCCTTTTGCCATTCACTATTGCTTGAAAAACAAACTTGACACACTATAAATAGAGCTCAATTGTGATCAATTTGAGTACACCAAAGCACTTCAACACTTGCTTTCCTCAAAACCTCTTTCTTTATACCAAAATGCCTTCTTTTGCAAGGTAACTCTGAGTTTTTGAGTTAGAGAGAAATTCCACCACAGCTTATGATCCAAACATCTCTAATATGTTGTATCTAAGCTATTCAAACACTCATTTGTGACCTGAAACACCAAAATCACAAAGTCCACTTCCAAAACCTCAAAATTGGACTTTTCTGCATTTTTCAAGCCATGTCTTGACTCAGTCACTTCCAAAACCAAACAAAGCCTCAAACACACTCCAAATATCATCCTCAAACTTTCCCAAATGGTTCCCCTCATCTGGAACACCATTTGAGAGAGTTGCCATATTGGTCACTTTTGCCCCTTTTGCAAGAATGTGCCACAACTTGTTCCTGAGGATTCTAGCTGGTTCTAATCATTCTAAAAGCTTCTAAGGGATCAATTGAGAGTGTCCAAAGCATCACATTACTTCTGGCACAAGGAACTTGGTAGATAGCATAAAAAGCTCCAAGAGGTAAGTGCACGACTACTTAAACTCTTTGAATTATGCATTCCTTTGATGACCATTGATCATAAACATCTCATACATGTTGTATATGTTGTGCTTGAACCAATTTGCCATGTAATTCTTGCTTTTACCATGAGATAGCATAGAACATGCAAAAATAAGCCTATTTTGAAATCACTATCGAATTTTGAGGAGGAAACATTTTCTTAAAATTCCAAGGGCACCATTGGATTCCTCATGATATTCTAGGTCAGATGCACCTAAATTTTGTCCCAATCCATGGAGAAATGAGAAAGTTAGAGACTTCAAGTAAATTGCCCAAAAGCTTGCCTTGCCTTGCCCAGGCTTAGAAAGAAGTTATGCCTTATGAATTAATGGGGTGATTTTGATACACGGATGTATCACCACCCCAGTGGTAGCTCGCATGTGTGTTTTTTTGCCAAGGTCGTAGGTTCAAACCCCACCCAGACCATTTTGCCATTTTTCTTTGTTTTTGCTATTTTTTCCATTTTTTCATGTTTTTGTTAATTAATTGAAAAATTAATTTCTCGCTCAATTTTAATTATTTTTTATTGATTCTTTTTTTGAAAATTCACAAAAACATAAAAATATTTTATTCCATGGAAATTTCACAAAAATATTATTTATTTCATATATTTGGTATTTTTGTAAAGAATTATATTTTTTATTTGTTTTTAAACATTAAAAATATTTCTTTCTCTTGGTTTTGCAAAATTCAAATGATTTTTAAATCATCCCATGAATGAAACGTGATTTTCCGAATATAAATCCAAAATAACAACCTTTTTTCACATATTTTATTATTTTAATTGAATTTTTATTCAATTAAAATACATTTTAAAACCAAAAATTAGGGTTTTGATCACTATCACCCTAACAAATCTATTCAAACATCTTTGGGCCTCTAATAGAGTGTAAGATCCAACCCCTTTTTAAAACCTTTTTGGGCCTCAATCATTATATAAGACCAACTGTGATTTTCAAAATCTCGGCGCGATCGCCAGTTTAAAACAAATTCATCTGGGCTTACCCTTGGGTTGTAAGTCCCATTCCTTTTCTTAAAAACACTTTTGGGCCTCTAATAGAGTGTAAGACCCATCCCTTGTAAATATATAACCTTTTCGGGCCTCAGTCACTGTATAAGTCCCCCTGTGTTTTCAAAATCTCGGCGCGATCGTCGCTTTTCAAAAGATTTTCATCTGGGCCTACCCTTGTGTTGTAAGTCCCATTTCTTTTCTTTTTTCAAACTTTTGGGCCTCTCCTTGAGTTGTAAGACCCATTCTTTTGTAAATAAAACCTTTTTGGGCCCCAGTCATTGTATAAGCCCCAGTACAGTATACAAAACAACGGTACGATTACTGTTTTTCATCTGGGCCTCTCCTTGAGTATAAGTCCCAATCTTTTCAAAAACAATTGCCCTTTTGATTTAGGTTCAAACTCATAGTTGTTATCAAAACTTTCTTTAAGTTCTTGAACAACTAACCATACAGCTGTTACAATGGAAGCTTTCTCGCCTGTAAGTTTTATGAGCTTTCATTTACATGCTTTCATATATATATAATTGTTTGTGCTAGAAGCTTGCTCACCTATAAGTCCATCTTTCATATCTTTAAAATACTTGTCATATATCAATTGTATATATATTTGTATATTTGCTTAGAGTTTTCCCCGACAATTAGGTGTAGAACTAGGTAAAGCTAGTTGGTCACTCTTTAATACAGTCAAAACTAGATCCCCATAGGATTCCCAGATACAGTCTTGCCTTCTCTTGGGCTTAAACAATATGGAATAAAGAGAAAGGCATTATTCCCGGTGAAACTTTTCTCAGACTGTCACTATTAGAAATTGTCAACGAAATTCATTCCCTAGAGAGGATTAATTCTCAGTGAAACCTCTCTTGAATTTCTTCAAACCCTAGAACTGCTCACTAAAGGATCAATTCTCAGTGAAACCTTTTTTGAACTTTTCTTAAGTTTGGACCCACAGGCTTCCTAAAAAGCATCCCTGCCTCCTCTTGGGCTTTGTACAAGGACCCTCCGGCTTCTTAGAAGTTCTCTTGCCTTCTCTTGGGCTTAATACAAGGACCATGAAGACCTCTTAAAGGTATAGGACAGAACTAAGTCATCCTTTGCTAGAGCAGTCTTTCTTAAGTCAAAACCTCAGACCAATTTAGGGTTGATTCTCATCCCTTAAAACACATGCCTCCTCTTGGGCATCATACAAAGATAAACTCTTCCGTACCAGTAGACTTGGACAATCTAATCCCTTCTTGGACCTCAAAGACCTTCTTAAGTTCCTTACAAACATAGGAGAAACCCTGGTCATTTAACCAATCCCCAGTAGAGTTAAAACTCTCACAAGATCTAAAACTCAGTTTTTTATGCTAAATTGTCCCCAGCCAGGGTCAGTTTATCATCAGTATAACAATATCCCAAATCAGAACCCCAAGGCATCTGATATCTCACCCCTTCTGTAAATCCTCAGCAAGAGTTGATTCCCCATTTGGACCTGCCTCTGGATCTCAATAATCCTCAGCAGAAGACAGCCTCCTCTTAGGCTTTGTATAAAGATTTCTTTCTTTGTTCTTCCCCATCAAAGATAGCCTCCTCTTAGGCTTTGCATAATGATCCTTCCTTCCCTCAGCAAAGTCAGCCTCCTCTTGGGCTTTGTACAAAGATTTTCCCCAGCTGAGCTAACCTTTTCAGACTTTCCTGTTGAGTCAAATACTTTTCAGACTCTCTTGTTGAGTCAATCACCTTTTAGACTCTCTTGTTGAGTCAATCACCTTTCAATACTCTCTTGTTGAGTCAACCCTTTTTGCCTCAATCTTGGGCTTTGTACAAGACGGATAAAAATACTCCCTTGTTGAGTCAATCTTTTTCAGCCTCCTCTTAGGCTTGGTATAATGATTTCCCCAAGCAGAAGTTAGCCTCCTCTTAGGCTGTATATAATAATTTCTCCAACTTGGTCAGCCTCAATCTTGGGCTTTGTACAAGACACCATATAAATTTCCTTAAGCAGAGTCAATCCTCTTTTCAATCTCAATCTTGGGCTTTGTATAAGACATATAATACTCTACAGCAGAGTCAAAACTCCTCTTAGCCTCCATCTTGGGCTTTGTACAAGACACCTAAAACTATCCTCAACTGAGTCAGTAAAGTCTCATTTTAGCCTCAATCTTGGGCTTTGTACAAGACAGATAAAGATTTCTTTCCCACAGAGCCAGTGTTCTTTTCTGCCTCAATCTTGGGCTTTGTACAAGACACATACAAACCCTCCTCAGCGGAGTCAAAATCTCTTTTAACCTCAATCTTAGGCTTTGTACAAGACAAACAAAATATTTTCCTTGGAAAAGTCAAACTTTTAGTCTCCTCTTAAGCTTTGTATAATAATATCCCCCAAAGAGCCAGTCTCTTTTAGCCTTAATCTTAGGCTTTGTACAAGACATATATAAACACTCTCTTGTTGAGTCAGTCTTTCCTAGCCTCCTCTTAGGCTTTGTATAAGGACTTCCCCAGTGGAGTCAATCAATCTCTTAGCTTTAACCTTGGGCTTTGATCAAGGCACACAAAAATCAACATCCCTTCAGAGGAAATCAAAATCTCTGTAGGAAAACATTTCTCTGTGTTATTGCATATCGAAACAAATACCTCAAAACAAACCTTAATCCCACATAACTGCTGTAAGTGGCACACTTGTTGATTCAAATATCCAAGCTGTCGTCCATCTCTTATCCTGGTAAAACCCTTTCTTCCATCTAATTGCTGTAAGTGTCAAGCCTCTGGATTATTTACATCCACGCCACTGTCCCTCTCATAGCATGAGAAATTCCTAAGGAAAAATTGGCATTGCTCTACATTGAGTTAAAGTTTTCCCCTTCAGAACAAATCCCCATAAAGGAAATTATGGCATTGCTGGATTATCATATCCCAGTTAAAGTAATCCTCCTTTATAAACAGTGACCCAACAACTGTGATAAACAGACAAGATGTCTCCCCTTTAGAGATGACAAGTTCTCTCTCAGTCAAACCCTTTAGCTTCAATCTTGGGCTTTGAACAAGACACAAAATACTCCTTTTAGCTTCAATCTTGGGCTTTGAAAAAGACACCAAAACATCATCTTTTTCCTCCCTTAGTATAGGAGGAACTACTATTGCTCTGATTTCCCTGTTTCTTTAATACGGGAATACGTAGGCATGAGATTGTGAAATCTTAGCGAGCATACCAATCAAAAACTCTAGGTCCAGTACCTTCATACTAATCAAATGCTCTAGGTGCAATACCTTTACACCAATCAAAACTGAGGTCCAGTACCTCACCAAAATCATGAAAAACTCTCTCTCTCTCTCTCTCTCTCAAACAAGAAACTTTCCCAACCCATCAACAGATAAACACCATCAAGTACAAAGCAGAACCTAAAACTAACAACCTATGGATAACCATATATAGGATGGGCAATTGACAAATCCCCATTGTATAACCTGACCCCGGACCCCCCAATCTCTTTAAGCATTTGTTTAGTTAAACATCCGCGTGCAAGGTTAGTTTTAATTAGCTTCCCTTTCCCTTCCAGCTTCACGCGATAAATAAGAAATCAGAAAGTAGCACTCTTCCTCCTACCATTGCGGTGAGGAGGAACCCAATTCTGCGATAAGGTGGTCGCGTCACCAACAAAAATCGCACGCTACAGGACCATGACTTATCGGGTTACATTGGCGTATGACGCTGCTTCGACCCACTTGGTGAAGTAGTCAATGGCTACCAGGATGAACCGATGTCCGTTTGAAGCCTTGGGTTCGATCATGCCAATCATGTCGATTCCCCATTTGGAAAAAGGCAATGGGGAAGAGAGAACTTTGAGATGTGTTGGCAGTACATGAATTTTGTCAGCGTATATCTGACACTTGTGACACCTCTTCATATACTTGTAGCAATCGGATTCCATTGTCAACAAATAGTACCCTGCTCTTAGAATTTTTTTCGCCATTGTGTGTCCGTTGGCATGAGTACCAAAGGAGCTTTCGTGAATTTCTTTCATCAACATGTCTGCTTCTGATCTTTATACGGATCGGAGCAAGACCATGTCAAAGTTCCTCTTATAGAGTGTATCACCGCTTAGAAAGAAGTTGCTTGCCAATCTTTTGAGGGTCTTTCTGTCTTTTCTGGATGCCCCAGGTGGGTACTATTATTTCTGAAGGAAGCATTTGATATTGTGATACCAAGGTTTGTTGTCTATGACTGCTTCAATCGTGAAGATGTAGGCGGGCCGTTCCAGGCGCATTATGTCGATCTTAGGTATGTCGTTCCATTGACCTACAATAATCATGGAAGAGAGAGTGGCTAGGGCATCAGCCATGTTATTCTCTTCACGAGGGATGTGATGAAACTCGATTCTATTGAAGAATGATAACAACCTTCTCGCGTAATATTTGTAAGGAATCAATCCTGATTGATATTTATTACAATCTCATTTGATCTGATTGATAACCAGGGCTGAGTCTCCATATACATCCAAGTTCTTAATCTTTAAGTCAATTGCATCTTCGAGACCCATGATACAAGCTTCGTATTCGGCCATGTTGTTTGTACACTTGAATGTCAATCTGGCAGTGAAAGGAATATGGGTACTCTGAGGTGTTATGATGATTGCCCCAATTCCGTTTCATAATGATTGACAGCTCCATCAAAGATTAATCCCCATTGGGAACTTGGTTCTGGCCCTTCATTGGGTAGCAGTCCATCGCAATCTTTCATTTTTAAATACATGACATCTTCGTCTGGGAAGTCAAATTTGACTGATTCTCGATCGTCAATCGGTTGATGAGCCAAATGATCGGCTAAAATACTTCCTTCGACGGCTTTCTGAGCATGATACTCGATGTCGTATTCTGATAACAACATCTGCCAATAGGCGATCCTTTCCGTGAGAGCAGGTTTTTCAAAGACATACTTGATTAATTCATTTCTGAAATTAACCAAGTAGTGTGACAAATTAGGTCCTGGCGAAGACGTTTGGCTGCCCAAGCCAGAGCACAACAAGTTTTCTCGAGCATAGTATACCGAGTCTCACAGTCGGTGAATTTCTTGCTTAGGTAGTATATGGCAGACTCTTTTCTTTTTTTTCGTCTTGTTGGCCAAGTACACAACCCATTGAGTCTTCCAAGAATGTTAGGTATATAATCAGTGGTCTCCCCTCCACTGGAGGTGACAGGATAGGTGGGTTCAATAGATACTCTTTGATACTGTCGAAGGCGGTTTGGTAACCTTCTGTCCATACGCAGTTCTTATTCTTTTTGAGTAATTTGAAGATTGGCGTGCATGTCATGGTCATGAGGGATATGAATCTTGATATGTAATTCAAATGTCCCAGGAATCCTCTGACTCGTTTCTCAGTCTTTGGAGAAGGAATTTCTTGAATGGCCTTGACTTTGTCAGGATCAACCTCAATTCCTTTCTGGCTGACGATGAACCCTAGAAGTTTTCCTGAGCGGACACCGAATGTGCACTTGTTGGGATTCAATCGGAGTTTATACTTTCTCAGACGCTCGAATAGTTTTGACAGGTGGGTCACATGCTCCTCCTCTATTTTAGATTTGGTAATCATGTCATCGACATACAACTTGATCTTTTTGTGCATCATGTCATGAAACAGAGTAGTCATGGCCGTTTGATAGGTTGCCCCGGTGTTCTTCAAACCAAACGGCATTACCTTGTAACAAAAGGTGCCCCATGGGGTGATGAATGAAGTTTTCTCCATGTCTTCCAGTGCCATTTTGATTTGATTATAGCCCGAGAATCCATCCATAAAGGAGAATACTTTGAACTTTGTTGTATTGTCTACCAGCATGTCTATGTGCGCTAAGGGAAAGTCATACTTTGGACTGGCCTTGTTCAGATCCCTGTAATCTACACACATTCTGACTTTTCCGTCCTTTATCGGAACTGGCACTATGTTGGCTACCCATTGAGGATATTCTTAGGGGGCGAGGAAACCCGCGTCAATCTATTTCTGCACTTCCTCTTTGATTTTGATGGCCATGTCCGGGTGAGTTCTCCTCAGTCTTTATTTCACCAGCGGACATTCTGATTTTAGTGGTAAGTAATGTTTCACAATGCTGGTATACAACCCTGGCATGTCCTGATAAGACCAAGTGAATACATCGGGAAATTCTTTGAGAAGTTCTATCAAGTCTTCTTTGACAGTTAGACTGAGCAGTGCCCCAATTTTGACTTCTTTTCTCTCTTCTTCTGAACCCAAGTTGACTATTTCTAACGACTCTCTGTGAGGTTCAATGGACCTTTCCTTTTGTTTGAGTAATCGGGAGATCGCTTTTGGAATTTCTTCGTCTTCTTCTTCTTCAGCCTAAAATACCGGGAATTCAAAGTTCGGAGAAGGCATTGGATCGTATGTTTGAAGGGGTTTAGATCAACCAATCTGCATGACGTGATGATTTGTTTTTAAAAGAGATAGAGAGAATGCAAGAGTGTGTGCAGTGTATTCTCCGAAAAATGCTTGTTTTTATTTTGAGTTGTTTTTAGGATTACCATTTTCTGAAAAAACGAAAAGTGAAAACATCAATAAATGCGGAAATTACAGAACGATGTTTATTTACTTATGATTTGGTCGATTATTGAAACTGCAGCCCTATAAACCTAAACTCTGTCGCTTTGGGCGAAGCAAAGAGGGACATTTACAGAAAGTGAGCCCTATCAAAACATCCGTTTCACCTGGGCAGGGTGACAGGTTAAAACAAAGATGGCAATTGCTTAGACTTATGAACGACTTTTGGGATATCGACAGCAACCCGTTGGCGGCGAAATCCTCGGTGAATCACAAAGTCTGGTACCTTCTTTCTTGGCTTGTCTACAGAAATGGCGCTGATTTCTGACGGAGCAGGATCGTTGGAGTCTTCCTCCTAGGCAGAGTTGTCATAGACAAACTCTTCTTTTATATCTTGTACAGTATTTTCACTCTCAGGCTGATCTTCCCATCCAGTTGGCTGGATGTCTTCGACCCTGATACAAGAGCTTTCAGGAGCGGTGTACTTGACCAAGAAGTCGTACTTGCCACTCGGTTTTCCTAAAGTGTCCCATACTTCGGTGGAACTGGAGGAGTCATCTTTCTCGATGACGTTGACCTCGGGAAAAGTATAGTTGATGACCTCTTGTCCTGCAATCTTTACAGATTCATTGTTGTGTTGGGTATCTTCGGAATGCCCTGAGTAATAATCCCACGATTTGGTGGGGACGCAGGTATTCTTTTCAATGATGTTCAACTAATATGTATCGTTTGGCTGACTCTTTTTCCCCAAGTCTTCTGGGTATGGCTGCCAGATAGGAAAGTCATCCATTGGGTCATAATAGTCATAGTCAAAGTTGTCTTTCATCAGAGTGTCATCCTCTAATGACTTTGGCGGAGCACGACATCTTTCCAGATCACAATCTCCGTACATCATCTTGACATCTGATCTTGGTATATATCTCGGACTTTACGTGGGAAAGCAAAATGGCGTATGCGCCTCTCCCTAAGACATATAACCGTCCTCGTTGAGATAGGACTTCCATTATTCATCTGTATCGGAGGAGTTACCCTCATTGTTTGTATGTACTTCTTGAGACACTGGGTGAATGATGCCTCCACTGTGGAAGAAGTCCTGAATGGGATGAAAAATTTCATCGTTAGTAGTAGTCTGGGTACAGTTTGAGGAAAAACCAACACCTTTCTTTGTCTTGTTATCCATAGGAACGACAAGATGTCCCCATCCTTTTGCGTTGTTACTCTCGATTACTTTGAGAGCATCTTTGTATGAGGAAATCAACATTCCTTTTTCTGATTGATTCTCATTGCTTATCGAGAGTGCTTGGAACTGAGTTCCAACAACCTCCTCTGGTTCTACACAGCTGAATGATAAGTTGCTTACGATTAAGGCCTGCTCACCACAGACTATGACTAACTTGTCGTTTTTGACGAACTTCAGCTTCTGGTGAAGTGTCGAAGTGACTGCCCCAACTTCATGTATCCAAGGTCTTCCTAATAAACTGTTATATGCTGCCTGGATGTCCATGACCTGGAAAGTGTGAGGACCGATAGTTATGGGAAGGTTGACTTCACTGATAACTATTTTTATGGATCTGTCAAAGGCTTTGACGATGACCTCACTGCCTCTCATCGGAGATCCTTGAAATGATAGCCGCATCAGAGTTGAATTTGGCATAACATTTAGAGTTGATCCGGTATCTACCAGTACGCTGGCTAAAGCATCATCTTGGTAGTTGACTGTAATGTTAAGAGCCATGTTGTGATTTTTGCCTCCTTATGGCAGTTCTTCATCACTGAATCCTAAGTTATTGCAGGAAGTGATGTTGGAGATGATGCTGTCAAATTGTCTTATCGTCACATCTTGTTCCATAAAGGCTTGCTCTAAGACTTTTTGTAGTGCTTCTCTGTGAGATTTGGAACTGAGCAAAAGAGATATGACATAGATTCTTGAAGGAGTTTGCAATAGTTGGTCTACAATGTTGTACTCGCTTTTCTGGATGAGCTTCAGCATCTTATCGTTGTTCTTTGAAAGGTCGGGATTACTGGTTTTCCCTGATGGTTGATTGGGAACTTCTGTTTGAGGTTCCTTCTCCTTGGTGGGTTCTCCAACTCCTCTGTTGAAGATTCGACCGCTCCGTGTCACTCGACTAATGTCTGTAATGTTCACGACGGAGGGTAATGGAGTTTCCTTTCCATTCTCGATTTTTGTTGCACCGTATTTGTAAGGGATAGCCTTATCGAATTTGTACAATATTGGTCCTGGCACATAGATAACTACAGGAGCCTTTTGACTTTTCTGACCATCGTAGGCGGCCTCAATTGGTTCGAGGTTGAGAATCTTTCTACTATCAAGAGGAACTCTTGATTCATGGAGTAGAGGGATTATGGCGCATACATCTTTGATCCTTTCATGATCGGAGATTATGACGACGTCTTTGCTTTGATTAGGGAAATAGTCTGATATTATGTTGGTCGACCCAGAACTTGAACACGGTCGAATCTCCTTTCGGTCTAACTGTTTTGAAGAGCTGACCGTACAAGGTAGCATCCTTGGTTGTTCTCTGAGAAAAATCTACAGCGCTCATAATTATGTGGTGGCACCCGGCCACATCGCTTTATATGCAATGCAACTTCACTAGATCTGTTTCCATCACACGAACATCTTGACTTTGATGCCTAGTTGGATTCCCGTCAGTCATACTGATTGTTGTGTGTCTTCATCCAGGTAGATCGGAAGCCACTAGTGGTTCAACAGGTGTTGAAGTGTTCTTTGGACAAGCGCACATCCTTGGTCGTCTTTACGACACACTTTACAGTTCTGATAATCATGTGAAGCCAGAAAACTGAGCCTGACCTACTTAGCGTGTAATTCTACCAGACTGGTATTCATCAGGCGAATATCAAAGATTTGAAACATATTCACTTGATAGTGACTTCTATCACGGTAGTCCTGAATCCATCCGAGATCCATCTGACGCTGGAGGGCCTCTTGTACAAAAGAGCATCCCTGATTATTTATTGAGCAGATCGGACAGGAATTGTAATCATGTTGTGGTAAATCATGATTTTGGCTTTGCCTTGAGTGCATTGCCACCAAGTTGACATTCATTGCCAGAATGTTGTGGTTCTGGACAATGTTGGGATTTGCGTGAGCCATATTGACTTCTCGGATTCGGTGATCTTGGATCCGTCCGAGATCCACCTGTTCTTGTAGAGTTGATTACACTACGAAACATCCTTTATTATTCTTGGAGCAGATATCACACTGGTGATAATTGTGACACGGCACATGGCCGTATCTGCTCTGTCTACAATGCATCCTGACCAGATTGGTTCCTAATAGGACTACATCGTGAATTTGATAGTTGTGGTTAGATCCTTCCTCTAACAAATTTACTGCAACCTTCTCGTGTTGGGGCAATGGGTTCGTCTGAACATTTGGATTTGTATCCTTGAAGGATAAGACCCCGTTCCTGATAAGCTTCTGCACATCGGATTTGAAGCTGAGACAGTTTTCAATGTTGTGCCCCGGTCCTCCTTGATGGTAAGGGCAAGTTTGATCTGCTTTGAACCAAAAAGGCATATTTTATGGTACTGTAAGAGGAGACCTTGTTTGGACATGCCCTTTGACCAGTAGTAGTGGAAATAGTTATGCGTATAACATCGGTATAGGGTCAAACCCTGGTGGTCGCGTTGTACAGTTGTTATTGTTGTACTGAGGACGAGCCTGCTGAAGAAGTTATTGTGTCCTTTGCTCATACTATTGTTGATTCGGTTGGCTACGAGAAACCTGAGGTTTATATGTTGGAATAGGCGCAGGGTTGATAGCAGGAGTTACTGCTGCTACTTGTTGATACCTTCGCCTTTGCTTTCCGAGAGATATATGAAATTCTGGTATCAGACGTGTGATGTTAAGGTGTGATGTCACAACAACACACTCTACACAATGGACAGCAAAATAGTAAAATAACACCAAGAATTGTTGACCCAGTTCGGTTACAACCAACCTACTCTGGGGGCTACCAAGCCAGGGATGGAATTCACTACTTGTAGATATAATTTACAGACTCAACGACCCGTTGACAATCTCCTAAACATATACTCTACTAATGACTTCCTACCTAAGAAACCACTTAGGTATGAGAACACCACTCAATCCCTTACAAACACTCAAAGAAACCACTTTGAGCACCCTTGATCTTACTTCACAGTTTCAATCAATTCAAACAACTCTCTTTGCTTCACAGCATTAGAGAGGACAGAAAGTTAACACCTATTCAAACCCTAGAATAGTGTAAATACAAGCACTTTAAACAAACTCTAGACACTAAGCCTTCTGCTCTTGATCTTCTGAATGTTTTCTGTACTTTTTCCTTTGGTCTTGTGCGCTTTATATAGCTCCTGAATTGGGCTTGGACTTGTCACAATATTTGATCAGATTTGTTAATTAAAACTGAATCTTCAAAACAGATTTTATCCCCAAAATCTTTTTAAATCTTCAACCTTTTAATTCTCCAACAGATCTGCAATCAAATCTCCCATGTAACAGAAAATATCTATCCCAAGATATTCTCATCCAATGAGTTAACCACTCTCCATAATTCCAGCTAATACGCGTGCCCTAATAACATATCCTGCTGTTAATAATTCTGCAGGTCTGATGTTACAACATCACCTGTGTGACATCAGACATCCATCTTCAGCATTTAACAACTTAACACAGCCCAGTGTTAAGACTTCAATGTTACAACATCAGCACCTTGACATCAACATTGAATAAACTTTGTTTTACCAAAATTCCAGCCAATCCAGGAACTATCAATCTCCCCCTTTGGCTAATTTTGGCTAAAACACTCTCTGCACTCTGCAAACAACTTCTGCACTCTGCACCTTCAGAGATTTCAGCAGCGGAATAATCTTCAGAAATTTGAAACTTATTAGCAGCAGATTGACACTTTGCATAGTCTTCATCACTTGATCTGCTGCAGCACCATCTTCATTATTGACAGCAGCCAATTGATGCTCCCTCTCTAAAACATGAACCAGCATCACAGCTGTTCAGTAGCTCATTATGTGCAGCAATTTACTCCCCTTAGATGTCGGCTTGGCTGCACTCTTCACAAGTCATGATATCTTCAATACTCCCCCTCAATAACTGCATCACCACTTTTCAACTAAACCCTTAATCTCTACATCACATCAGCAGCAAATGGCAATAAAACTCTTGACTATTTTGGCTATTTTCTCCCCCTTTTTAGCCACAATTAGGCAAGCTTCTATAAGAAGCCTTATTAACTATAGTCAGTATACCCTAGCTCTCATTGTTAGCCTCTCAGTTAGTAAACAGGCAAAACAAATCATAGAAGGAAACTAAAAACATAAACAGTGCATAAACCAACACAATATTCAAGTTACAAAACCAAGATAGCAAAAAAAACTAAAACTACTAAAACTACTGAAGGCAAGAGAAAATAAGCTAGTTTTCTTCTGAGCTTGTTTCATCAGCACTATCTTGTCCTTCATGATTCTCTTCCTCCTCCTCAGAGCTATCCCCTCTGGCATCATTTTCAGAGTCATCAACATCATCATCACCACTGTTCAGTTCTAACTGCTGGATCAGCTTTTCAAGTCTCTCTTTTCTAACCAAACTGGTACTGATTACTTCATCAAGGTCTTTGCACATGGTCTTCAATTCTTTGATCAGTTCATCCTTTGTAGTCTTCTTCTTGACTTCAGCAGTTGATGTTAGAACAATGTCTGGAACATGATATCCTGAAAATAGTTTAGGGTGTAGGGACAAGGCTGTCTTCCTCTGGCACGCTATGTCTGAGCTTGTTAAAGTCTCAGGATGTTGCTCCAAGATGATACCACACACAAGAGATGGGAATGCTATGGGTAACTTGATAGCGTTTGTTCCAGCATGTTTCACCACTTGCTCAAAGATGTAGCTGCCATAGTCAAACTTAATCTTCTTCCCAATAGCACATATAAACCTGCCCAATCCAACAGCGATTGTTGTCTTGTGGTTTGTTGGCACCCAGTTGGCAGCACCAATTCTGTGAAGAATTGCATACTTGATGCTAAGTTTACTGGCTGGCAACTTCTTTTTCAATGGCCAAACCCTTATCTGAACAACTGTAATCTCTTTACATATATCATTATCAGTCATCTCAAGTTCACTACACTCTTCATCATCTCTTCTTAGATACTTATTGATAGTACTAGGAGAGAAATTAATGCACTTTCCTCTCACATAAACTTTCATGAAATCAGTTCTCTTTTTATCAGTAATATTTCCAGAAATGTTGACAACAAATTCTTTAACAAGACCTTCATAGCACTTAGGAAACTTGGTCACAGTCTTTACCAATCCAGCCTCCTTAATCAGCTCCATGATATCCTTCATTTCCAAAGCTTCTTTCCCAAGCTCCCTCTCTAGGGCCAGTCTTCTCTGACAAACATATTTCCATAATGATGCACTGCTGGCATAGTGAAAGGAAATGTTGTCGACTGGAACTTCAGGAACTTTGTCAGAGATTCTCTTTAAAATTGTCCTTCTAATAGGTGTGATGTTTTGAACATCATCCTTACCATCACGGTCAGAATTAGAGTCTTCCCTTATTTTCCTCTTTTTGGATTTCACAGCCACTTTGCTCCATGACTTGGTTGGACCAACAGCAATGTGCTTCTTGCCTTCAGTCTTCTTTGGAGAGGGATCAACGGTCTTTGCTTTCCTTGTCTTCAGTCTCTTAGCAATACTTGGGACAACTTTTCCAATGATTTCATCATTGGATAAGTCAACTACATTGATCACATCCTCATCCTTTTCTTCCCCAGCAGGTGAAGTTCCGACATCTTCCTTAACATTAGCTTCCTCCTGTACATCATCTTCTCCTATTCTTACTTCAGAATCTTCAACAACAGACATAGCAAGTCTATGAAGATTTGTAGCTGCACTTTGCATGTCGCTCTTTTCCCTTTCAGAATGTTCCGCAGGCATTTGTCTCAGTGGTCTAGATATACCTAAGCTTTTATCCACGTCTACCCTTTCCTCAACAGTTTGAGAAGTGGATAACCTAGGTGTTGTTTTATTACTAAATAGCACACTCGTAACAAGCTTTTTCGTTTCATTATCTCTAAAAATAGTCCCAGCCCTTTTTGGAACAAGTTTGGAAGGTCTAGATTTACCTGATTCAGGAAGAATGGTTGAGAGGGGCTCAACGTCCATGGGATTGAATGCTGAACCTTCGTCAGGGGAAACCCTAGCTCTTTCTTTTGTGGAACTCTGACACTCAGATTTCTTGGATGGAGACGCCATGACTCTTTTTAGTGAGAGTTGATTCTTGAAGTCGAAGGAGTTGATTCGTAGCGAGAGCAGAGCTTTGAAGACGCGTGATGTTGTAGTACCGGGAAAGGGGGTTCTGAGGCTAGGAGCTTGATTTGGAGTGTCAATGACTTTTTCCCTCCATAAAAACTTTCCTTTTAAAACACTCATATCAGAACTTGTTAACTTTGAGTGTCCTTTCAGCATCCTGATGTCATAGTCTGATGTTATGACATCAACATCATTAGTTGAATTCCCTTCAAGAGAAGTCCATTGATAGCAGTTGTCTTTGGTTTTGGTACCCTTCATAATAACCTGATTATGTTCATCAGAAACCACACACCCATCCTTAGTGTAGTTTACCCTGTAACCTTCATCACACAACTGGCTTATGCTGATCAAATTTGCACTTAAGCCCTTGACAAAAATAACATTGTCAAGTTCAGGTCTACCATCACCTTGCACTTTCCCAACTCCTGCAACAACACCTTTTCCTCCATTGCCAAATATGACTTCATGAGAGGGACAAGGTCTAAGATCATCAAACATGGATCTACATCCAGACATGTGCTTGGAACACCCACTGTCAAAATACCATGTTCCTTCTTTATCACCCATGAGAGCCAATAAGCACTTCACCTTCTCCTTAGGTACCCATTGTTTAACAATTTTGGGTCTGTGCTCTCTCCATCTGTTTTGAGGCTGAGGGTATCCATGCAGCTTGTAGCAAGAGTACTGCATATGTCCAAATCTTCCACAATAATAGCATCTCACCCTTTCATCTCTGAATCTTCTGCCATGATGAGATTGCCTATGCTGCCATCCATGATGTGGTCTCCTCCTACCATAACAGCCCTGCCATCTATTCTGTTGATATCTTCTCCCATAAGACGACTGAGAATACTTTTTCCTAGATTGTCTCCCATGATGGTGTGGCTTTCTTCTTCCATATATATAAGGAACAACATTGGTGTATCCATACCCATAACCATACCAGTTGTCCTGATGTTGAGACATCTGATGAGACATGTGCTGTTTGATCTGAGCAGCTTGCATGCTCTTATGGTATTGTGGGGGCATATACTGACTAGCTCCCTGTGGCTGCTTTCTTTTCTGATAGGGACCAGTCTTCTTCTCAATCTTCTTAGGTTGTGAACCATCAGCTTTCTTAGGGGTAGGATCCTGCTTCTTTGGCTGATGTTGAGATGAAAGTTGTGACACTTCCTTCTTTGAACCTGAAGTGCTTCCTTCTGAAGTTCCTTTGTCCTCAGCCACATAACCTATCCCAGCTTTGTCTCCAGCAGCTTTTTCTGACTGAAGTATCTTGTCAAGTGTGTCTGTACCACAGGCATCCTAACAGACTTGGTCATTTGATCAAGGTGAGCTCTGACTAGCACCACTTCATTTTCCAGATCTGACTTTTCATTCTCTAGCTGAGCAATCTGTTGCTTGTGGCACTTGTTTTCTTGACAAATTTCAGCACTCTTTATACACATCTCTTGATAGGAAGATGCCAACTCCTCATAAGTTACTGCTCCATCACTCGAATCATCATCAGAAACCACAGCTCTTGTTAAAGCTCTCATATGCTTTGCTGACTCGCCTTCACTTTCACTATCAGAGTCAGACCAGGAAACTGTCATGCCCTTCTTTTGCTTTTTCAAGAAGGTGGGACATTCTTTCTTGACATGTCCATACCCTTCACACTCAAAGCACTGCACTCCTTTATCTTGGGCAGTTTTCTCTTCATCCTTCTTGCTGGTGTCAGAAGTCATGTTCTTGACATTAGGCCTGGAGTTATTATTCATTCTCTTGAATACTTTGGTGAACTGTCTTCCCAACATCACTATGGCCTGGGATAAATCCTCCTGGGATTCAGAACTCTTTCCTTTATCTTCTTCATTATTTGACACCAGGGCTATACTCTTTGGCTTCTTTTCTGGTTCTTCTTCATTCAACCCAAGCTCAAAGGTTTGAAGAGATCCAATGAGCTCATCTACTCTCATCTTGCTGATGTCTTGTGATTCTTCAATGGCAGTAACCTTCATCTTATACTTCTTAGGTAGGGACCTAAGAATCTTCCTCACAAGCTTTTCATCTGACATCTTCTCTCCAAGAGCACTAGATGCATTGGCCAGCTCAAGAACACTCATGTGGAAATCATGAATAGTCTCATCTTCCTTCATCTTCAGGCTTTCAAATTCTGATGTTAAAATCTGAAGTCTTGACATCTTGACTCTAGATGTTCCTTCATGAGTAGCCTGCAAGATATCCCATGCTTCTTTAGCAACTTCACAGGTATTGATTAACCTGAAGATGTTCTTATCCACTCCATTGAAGATGGCATTCAGAGCTTTGGAATTTCCAAGGGCAAGCTCATCTTCAGGCTTTGGCTTAGAGGTGCCTTCTTTATCTTTGCCAACATCATCCTTCTCACACATGACAGGAGCTTTCCATTATTTAATAACAGCCTTCCAAGCCCTACTGTCCAAGGATTTTAAGAAGGTGGTCATCCTTGGCTTCCAATAGTCATAATTGGATCCATCCAAAATAGGGGGTCTGTTTACGAATCCTCCAACTTCTTTGTCCATCTTTTCACCAGAAAGTAACTTCCCTAGATCTCACCCAGAGACAGACAGGATGCCTGCTCTGATACCAATTGAAATTCTGGTATCAGACGTGTGATGTCACAACAACACACTCTACACAATGGACAGCAAAACAGTAAAATAACACCAAGAATTGTTGACCCAGTTCGGTTACAACCAACCTACTCTGGGGGCTACCAAGCCAGAGATGGAATTCACTACTTGTAGATATAATTTATAGACTCAACGACCCGTTGACAATCTCCTAAACTTATACTCTACTAATGACTTCCTACCTAAGAAACCACTTAGGTATGAGAACACCACTCAATCCCTTACAAACACTCAAAGAACCCACTTTGAGCACCCTTGATCTTACTTCACAGTTTCGATCAATTCAAACAACTCTCTTTGCTTCACAACTTTAGAGAGGACAGAAACTTAACACCAATTCAAACCCTAGAATAGTGTAAATACAAGCACTTTAAACAAACTCTAGACACTAAGCCTTCTACTCTTGATCTTCTGAATGTTTTCTGTACTTTTTCCTTTGGTCTTGTGTGCTTTATATAGCTCCTGAATTGGGCTTGGACTTGTCACAATATTTTATCAGATTTGTTAATTAAAACTGAATCTTCAAAACAGATTTTATCCCCAAAATCTTTTTAAATCTTCAACCTTTTAATTCTCCAACAGATCTGCAATCAAATCTCCCATGTAACAAAAAATATCTATCCCAAGATATTCTCATCCAATGAGTTAACCACTCTCCACAATTCCAGCTAATACGCGTGCCCTAATAACATATCCTGCTGTTATTAATTCTGCAGGTTTGATGTTACAACATCACCTGTGTAACATCAGACATCCATCTTCAGCATTTAACAACTTAACACAGCCCAGTGTTAAGACTTCAATGTTACAACATCAGCACCTTGACATCAATATTGAATAAACTTTGTTTTACCAAAATTCCAGCCAATCCAGGAACTATCATTTTATTAATAATATCTTGCTCTTTTATCTTAGGGAAAGCACTATCGTATCTTTTGGTGCTGCTTGATGGTCTTGTATCTTTGACCAGACGTCCTTCTCGGACTGCCTCTTCAAGGCGTACTCCCAATTTTACCATCTCAGTAAAGTCGTTGGGCTCACTGGCGACCATTCGGTTGTAATAGAATGAGCTCAAGGTTTTCAAAAAGATTTTTGTCATCTCTTTTTCCTCAAAAGGGGGACAAATCTAAGCGGAAATTTCACGCCATCTCTGAGGATGTTCCTTAAAGGTTTCCTTGTCCTTCTGCGACATTGCTCTGAGTTGATCTCTGTCTGGTGCAATGTCCAGGTTATATTTATATTGCTGAATAAAGGCAGCGCCAAGATCTCTGAAAGTGACGATCTTGGTGGGATTTAAACCCATGTACCATTTAAGTGCGGCACCAGTTAAACTGTCTTGGAAATAATGGATCAGTAGTTGTTGATTCTCTGTCTGAGTTGACATTTTTTGAGCGTACATCGCTAAATGACTTTGAGGGCAAGAGTTGCCTTTGTATTTTTCAAAGTCAGGCACCTTGAATTTGTGCGGGATTTTCACATTAGGGACCACACAAAGGTCTGCGGCGTCCTTTCTGATTAAATCTTGACCGCGAATGGCGTGCGGTTCCTTCTGCATCTCCAGAAATTGTTCTTGGAACTCCTTCATTCTGTCGTACATACTTTTGTTTCCACCACAAGTTATTTGTGGAATCAGTCCTTCTGGGACAGTGTGTACCACGGGTTGTGGTACATTCATTACGGCGGAGACTCTTGGTTCTTCTATGCCCCGAAGTTTGTAACCTTCAGGAGTTGCTACCATCACTCTTGCGTCTTCGCTTTCCTGAAGTTTGTAGCCTTCAGGCCTAGTGGTTCCTGCTGCAGTTTCCGAGTCTTCCATGACCGGTGGAATATATCCTTCTGGGATAAAGTTGATAGGCATGCCCAAGGGACGATCCTTAGGCAAGTTGTACCGGGGATCATATGTCTCCACTATGGGTGTAGACGTGATCTCTGAGATCACAGTCCTTTGTTGTAGCCTCTGAGCTATTGTCAGTGATTGCATGTCACTGTGGAGTTTCCTCAGATCTTCTTTCAGAGCGTCAAGTTCTTCTCTTAGCTCTCTATTCTCTTCCTCGAGATCATCCATTTTCTTTTGTCGATTGGCCCGGGTATTGTACGAATGAGACAGTTTGACTCTAGAATCGTGACACAGACGTGAGATTCGAAGGTAGGAAGAATGCGTTATGAGAGAATGATGAATGATATGCAATGATATATTTATATTTTTTTGTTTTAATTAAAAAGAAACTTCAACAAACAGATTGCAAATATCATACAGTGGGGAGACCACGGTTTATTGAATTTGAAAGATTGTAGAAAGGGAAATACAGTATTTTACAAAGTGCTGTAAAAGGAAATGTCTAAGCTTATGGATCCTGAGTCCTCTTTGAGGAGAGCTCAGGTGCTGGTTCTGGTATTTTCATTTTCTTTGATCGGGGCTCTTGAGCCATTGTCGGGATGTCGGTCCTTTGCCAAGTGAAAGGAGCGAGCAAGTTCCATTGATCTTCTATAGCATGCTGTTCTAGAATCTCAATCAGAGCATCCTTTTCTTTTAACAGTTCCTGAATTTCGGTACACTCCACATTGAGAATACGGTGCTTGTTCTTCCAAAATTTCTTTTCCCGTTGAACTTTATTGAGAGTGACCTGGAGTTTTTCCGTATCTGACATAAAATAGAGGACAGATTCCTTTAGCGGAAGAACTTCTTAACGAGGGTAAGGAATCTTCAGCTTGAGAGCTCTAGTTTGTACCTAGTGGAGATAAGGTTTCACAGAGATACAATCTGGTTTTCCTAGAGACTCTCTTCCTTTCTTGTGAACATGTTTCCAGGCATGCACTATTTCTATCTTTAGTGCCCTATCATTTTCTCCTTCCTTGAAGAAAAGACCTTCCAGATGAACATTACGCGGGATATGCCTCATCGGGTATCTGAGTTGACGGCGAACTAAAATTAGATGATAGTTGATTCCTCCTTTAGTTCCTATGAGGGTTACATTAGGGAAATTTCCACATTTGTCAATGATCCTTATCCCGTCATAGATCAGATTGTACCAGTCTATTTCAGAGTTGGTAAGAGACATGATTCTCTGTGACCAACGTAGAGTACTCTTATAATCCCAAAAAAGTAGCAGACTTGGGTAAATGGGAAGTGAACCATTTGTATAGCAGGGGTACACAGCATGTGATCATTCCTCCACTGTACAAATTCAATATGTTTACTAAATGATAAGCATCTGCGAGCAAAGTCGATACAGGGTTTCCAATCAGAAATATCTTAAGGGCATTGATATCGACGAAGTTATCGATGTTGGGAAAAAGGAACAACCCGTATGTGAGTAGAACAAAAATATCTTCGAAAGTAGTAACGTTTCCTATACTGGCAAAGTACAGGGCTTTCTCTACCAAAAACTTGGCCGGTAAACATTGGATTCCATCCTTAGTGGTCATGTGAGTCCTGACTTCTGACTCGTCCAAATAGATTGCTCTTGCAATGGTTTAGTCTTTTGGAATTTCTTCCAGTCCAGAAAATAGAGGTTGGTCTGTGATGGGTAAATCAGTCAGGTGCGAATACTCCTCCAGTGTTGGTGCTAGTTGATAATCCGGGAACGTGAAACAATGATAAATTGGTTCATAAAAATGGATTAGCATAGACAGGATTCCTTCAACTACATGGACCCTTAATAGAGACAGCAGTCCTCCGTACTTAGCTCTGAAAGCATCAGGGTTGGTGATCATCCTTGCCAACCCTCTCAAATCCTCTAGTTTTGGAACCTTGAAGGTGTACTTGTGCGTCTTCCTTCTACCGAAATCCATAACGCAATCTCTATGATATTTGCAATCAATGTTTTAGTTTAATTTGAAAAAGGAGAGAAAAGAAAAGAAAATTTTATTTGTTTCAGAGTTTTTTTAAATGAATGCATGAATGCAGCATAGAAAAACATAGAAAAAACATGGGTTCAAAGGTTCAGCGTCACGAGCATGTGTCATACCCCAAATTTTGACCACTAAGATTTCCCATCATTGTACAAATCATCATCACAATATGGATGGACCTTTAGTCTCCCCAAAGATGGCTGAGCCTTCACTACAATCAGAATTAGGGTTTCAAGCTCTCTCAGTGCTCTTAGACAAAGGATCAATCAAGAAATGACATGATCTTCAACTTGTCTAGCCTCTCAAACATCCACAAAGGATCAAGAGGACTCCCACTTCAAGGACTAAGCAAAAGGCTGCAGCATTCCAAGTGGATTAAGCCTCAAGATCGCCAGTGTCACCAAACTAGGGTTTTGGTCGACCAAAGCCTCCAGATGGAGATTTTCCTCTGGGCATGAGCCAATGCTTCAAAGCATAACCTATGATGCTCAAAGGGACATTATGAACCCAATCATCAAGTCAATTTAACCTCAGGGGATGCATTCACAAAAATCAGGAATTAGGGTTTCTTGACCTAATTCACCCCTAAGTTGACTTTTAGGACAAATCATGAGCCAAGACCTCAAGAGGGATTTGAGGGTCTCAAATACATCACATTGATCCATTTGCAACAATGGATTGATCCAAGAAGCTTGAGCAATAAGTTTCAAGTTCATCTGAACCACAGTTAGGGTTTCGCGGGAAAAGTCAACTGTAGCTTTGACTTTTGACCAAGACATGCTCCCCAACCTTGGGACATGATTCAATACACCCTATAACACCTATGAAATTAATCCATCAAGTTTGATTTAGGTCAAGGACTTGATTTCATAGTGGATCGCACAGTTTGGAATTCATCTGACAAAAAGTCAACTGTGCACAAAAGTCAAACTTTAACTTTTTGAGATTTTTCACAATTATGGTTTTTTAACCCTAAAATGATGTTAATGTGTGATTTGAATCATCATTCATCAAGAAAAATCAAGAAAAGTGGGATAACTTGTAAAAGGGGTAACCATAAAAAACTTAAAAAAAATTCTAAGTTATGGAACAAAGTGGCTAGGGTACCAACTTTGGAGGACCATAACTCCTAACCCACAAGGCCATTTTTTTCCCATCCAAAGCTGGATTTGTAGCCCTCATGGCCCTCTAAAAAAGCTTCAACTACACCTCATTCCAATTCATTATGGATTTTGAGTTATGGAATGATCAAAGCGGCTGAAAACATGAAATGCCACTTTTTCCAACACTTAGTGAAATTTTCACTAAGTCAAAATCTGCCTTCACTTTTTCCCAAATGTTGGGGCATTTTTCACTTGGATCAAAAAAGTATCAAAACCAATTATGATCAAACAGTTGTTGTATCATATGAGGGTTTTCCAAAATGGCCAAGAACTCCATCAAATTCCACTTGGGCCATGAGATATGACAATGGTAATATGCCTTGCTGAAAACTACCAAAGCAAGGCAGATTTTGGAGTTTTGCTCGATTTGCCCAAGTTTTGCAAAGGGCAAGCAACTCTATCTATCTGAACACCTCAAGGGGGGACCAAGGAGGAACCAACTTTGATCCCAAGCCTCCCAAGTCTTTGGAACCAAAAGTAGCATGCCAAACCTAGAAATCCCTAAAAGAGGGACAAGACTCCAATTTTGGATTGGAGCATTTAATGGATGCACCAAGGTGGCATGGACTGACACATTTGCAACTGAATTCAATCAAGAATGATCCAACAACTAGGGAACCACAACTCTGTGCTCTAACCTCTAGTCAATGGCTAGAGCAGACTTGAGATTCCAAAGTGCAACCATTGGCCAAACCTCTGCAGCAGTTGTCATTCACTATTTCTTACAAAACAAACTTGCTCTACTATAAATAGAGCTCATTTATGCTCAGTTTGAGTACACCAAAGCCATCAAATAGATGCTTTCCTCAAAATCACCTTCTCACTTCCAATTTTGCCTTCTAAGGCAAGTCATCATCGAGTTTTGAGTTTGAGAGCTATTCCAATCAAACCAATCACACACACACCTCATAAACATCATATAGAAGTGATCCAAACACTCACATAACATCTGGAACACCAAAATCACAAAATAACCAGACAACTGCTCAAGCCTTTGATAGATTTGCAGTTGGGGTGCCATCTCAAGTTCCATATCATTCCAATCCATTCCAAGCATCCAGACACACTCCATGGCACCTAGGGAAGCTATCCAGATCATTGGAACCTAGTTGTAACACCCCTAACCCAAAACAAGATCACCAGTTGCAAGTGGTAAGCATGAGCTCTTCTAACTCTATGATCTATGCAATTTTTGCTGCACAATAATTTGGCCATATGTTCATAATCATGCATAGAGTGTTTCCCCTCAATCAATTGCATTGTTTGAATCATGATCGCGAGGTTGAAACGAGTAGATTGATATGTAGATTGCATTATATAATCAAGTATTCAGTGAGATTGGATAGAAAGCGCAAATCTGCAGAAACAGAGGGTGGCGCGTGTTCTTGCCCTTGTTCTTGACGCCTTTTTTGAAAATTCAAATATTTGAATTTTGTGATTTTATTTAATTGATTCAAAAATTAATTTCTCTCTGAGTTTTAATGATTTTGAGTTGATTCTTTTTTTAATAATTCAAAAAAATGTTAAAATATTTTATTTTACAAAAAACTCCCAAAAATATTATTTATTTCATATAATTGATAATTTTGCAAAGAATTAATATTTTAATTGTTTTTGACATTTAAAATATTTTTTCCTTCTTGATTTTGCAAATTTTAATGACTTCTAATCATTTTGTAAGTCAAAACTTGATTTTTGAAACATTAATCCAAGATCACAATTCGTTTTCCACATGTTTAACAATTTTGATCAATTTAATTGAATTTTTATTCAATTAAAATACATTTTGAAAACAAATTAGGGTTTTTGATTAATTCAACCCTCATCAGACTTTTTCAAACTCTTTGGGCCTTTAATAGAGTGTAAGACTCAATCCCTTTGTAAATACACCACCTTTTGGGCCTCAGTCATTGTATAAGTCCCCCTGTATTTTCAAAAACAACGACGCGATCGTCGCCTCTTTTAAAAAATCATTTGGGCCTACCCTCGTGTTGTAAGCCCCATTTCTTTTCTTTAAACTCTTTGGGCCTCTCCTCGAGCTATAAGACCCATTTAAAACCATTTTGGGCCTCTAGTAGAGTGTACGACCCAACCCTTTTAGAAAAACCAAAATAATTTGGGCCTCAGTTGTTGTATAAGTCCCACTGTGTTTTCAAAATCTCGGCACGATCGTCGCTTTTCAAAAACATTTTCATCTGGGCCTACCCTCGTGTTATAAGCCCCATTCTTTTTCTTTAAACACCTTTGGGCCTCTAATAGAGTGTAAGACATAATCCCCTTTTAACCAAAACAATCTTTGGGCCTCAGATATTGTATAAGTCCCTCTGCGTTAAAAGAAAATCTCGGCGCGATCGCTAGTTCAAAAATCAAACCCTTGGGCCTACCCTCGTGTTATAAGCCCCATTTCTTTTTCTTTCAATCATTTCTGGGCCTCTTGAGAGAGTGTAAGACCCATCCCCTTGTACATAAAACCTTTCTCGGGCCTCAGTCACTTGTATAAGTCCCTGTACAAAACGACAGTGTGATGACTGATAAAACCCTGGGCCTCTCCTTGAGCTGTAAGCCCCAATTTTCCTTTCAAAAGCACTTTCTCCTTTGATTTTGAATATAATATTTTTATCAAAGCTTTCTTTGTTGAACAAACTAACCAAACAGCATGGAAGCTCTACAACCGTGTAAGTGTTTACCCGCTTTCATTTACCGCTTTCATATGTATATAACTGTATTATGGGGCTGTTTCACTGTAAGACTTCTTTCATAAACTCATATCAACTGCGTAATACTAGTATAGATATTTAGAGTTTCCCCAGCAACTACGTCTAGAACTAGGCAAAACCTCGTCTCCTTATCTCCGACATTCTCCCGGATATTTCAAACATAACCTAAACCATGAGTTTTCTTTTACAACAATTTTAGATAACTAGATCTAAGAAATCTCCCCCTTGAACAGTTCATATACAGAAGGCTAATGTTCCAAGTGAAACCCCTTCTGGAATTGTTCATCAGCCTCCTCTTGGGCTTAGTGCAAGGACCCACAGGCTTCCTAAAAGCATCCCTGCCTCCTCTTGGGCATTGTACAAGGACCCGTCGGCTTCTTAGAAGTTTTCACAGCCTCCTCTTAGGCTTCGTATAATGATTTTTCATCCGGGAAGATAACCTCCTCTTGGGCTTCGTACAAATTGTCCCTTCGGCTTCTTAAAAGTTTTTCTCGCCTCCTCTTGGGCTTCGTACAAATTGTCCCGACGACCTCTTGAAGGTATAGGAACAGAAATTAATCATCTTGATAGAACAGTCTTTCAAAGATTCTAGATCTTTCTACGTCGAACATACTGTCTCTTGATCTCTCTTAAGGATAGTACAAAAGATAAAACTTTAGACTTGGATAGTCTAATCTCCTTGAGTCTCGAAGACATTCTCATGTTCCTTTCAAAAATAGGAAAAAACACCCATAGACTTGGGCAGTCTCAATCCCCTTCGGATTCACCGTTTCCTTAAAGAACAGGAAATAATCCCGGTCCTCAGATCAAATCCATGAGTATAACATTACCCATATAAGAACTGATTTTCTCTTTTAATCAACATACTGGACCTGTCACTCAACTGAAATAGTAACCCTAGCCTCTCCTTGGGCTTTGTACAATGATTCTCCCCAGCAGAGTTAACCTTTGCAGCCTCCATCTCGGGCTTTGTACGAGATACAAAACACTCTCTTGTTGAGTATAAAAGGCTCTCTTGTTGAGTCAAACATTTTTAGCCTCCATCTCGGGCTTTGTACGAGATACAAAATCACTCTCTTGGTGAGTATAAAAGGCTCTCTTGTTGAGTCAAACATTTTTAGCCTCTATCTCGGGCTTCGTACGAGATACAAAATGCTCTCTTGTTGAGTTAACCCTTTTAGCCTTCATCTCGGGTTTTGTAGGAGATACAAAACACTCTCTTGTTGAGTATAAAAAGACTCTCTTGTTGAGTCGATCACCTTTAGCCTCTATCTCGGGCTTCGTACGAGATACAAATCACTCTCTTGGTGAGTATAAAAGATTTCTTATTGAGTCAAACCCTTTTAGCCTCTGTCTTGGGCTTCGTACAAGACACATATAAAAACACTCTCTTGTTGAGTCAACCCTTTTAACCTTTATCTCGGGCTTCGTACGAGATACAAAAGCATCCTCTTGTTGGGTCAATAGCCTCTTCTTAGGCTTTGTATAAAGAAATCCCCGTTTGATTCAATCAACCTTTTAGCATCAAATCATGGTTTGGTCACAGCATACAAACATCAACAACTCCTTTTCCCCCATCTAATTGTTGTAAGCGGCAAGCCTCTGAATTATTTACATCCACACCATTGTCCCTCTTTTAGCATGAGAAATTCCTAAGGAAAGATGGCATTACTCTACACTGAGTTAAAGTCTTCTCCTTTAGGTTAAAAATCCCCTATAAAGGAAATTATGGCATTACTGGATTCGCATATCCCAGTTAAAGTAATTCTCCTTTATAATCAGTCACCCAACAATTGTGACAAACAGACCCCTTTAGAGATGACAAATTCTCTCTAAAGTCAACACCCTTTTTAGCTTCACATCTTGGGCTTCGAACAAGATACAAATAGAGCCTTCAGCTTCACATCTTGGGCTTTGAACAAGATACAAACCACCTTTAGCTCCATATCTTGGGCTTTGAACAAGACACCAAAACACCATTTCCTCCCATAGAATAGGAGGAACTACGATCGCTCTGATTTCCTTATCCTGGGAATACGTAGGCATAAGATTGAAAAAGAATCTTAGCAAGCACACTAATAAAAAAAAACCCCAAAGTCCCTTACCTCCAGCCAATCTAGCACAATATTCCAACAAATTCCCCAAGAACAATCCCGATATTTTGTTCTGAACAAAATAAGCAGAGAGAGACCCACGAACTAAAGCCGCATCTGTAAACCAACAGTTTTGACTGTTTAACCTCATTATGCAAGCAGGGTTAATTGGAGACATCTATTTCCCTTCCTTCATCAGCTTCAATAGGATAAAAAATGAATCGACCTATAGTACCAAAGCGATAGTGATTCGAAACTACAAAAACCGCGCTACAGAAAAATGGCGACCACAGTGGGAGGTGCCATGGTAAGATCTTGTCGTCCCCATTTTCCACAGAAAAATGGCGACCAAAACAAGAGAGACTTGTTCTTCTCCCGTCTCTTAGGAGGAAACCTTAAGTTCAGACAATTTCACAGGAAAAATGGCGCCCCACCGTGGGGTCAAACAAAGGAATCTTGTCTCTCTTATCTCTCTAGTTGAAAACTTCTCTTGGGACGAGTCCTTGGGTTCACAAGGTATCACCGAATGACGGTTCCATCGGGGAATGTCATTATTGCTAGAATCAGCCCTCACTAGGATCTTAGGTCAAAAACCTTTAAGTTGGGCAGGTACCACAGAATGGCGACTCCGCGGGGGAGCCATTTTCTGTTAGGATCATAGGATTCATAGCTCTTAAAACGTCTAGGACATTAGGACAAATATATATACTGTTATTTATTTGATTTTGTGGTTGGCATTTATTTTGCTAAAACTATTCTAGCAGCAAGATGTTGAAACAAAATGTTCTAATATTCTGCATTAAACATGTCGGATAAAGATGTCCCATCCTGGATCATAGGACATCGCGTCTGATTTTAGAGTAAAAGGAAGATTCTGCTGTTGGTATTTGTTATTGA
This sequence comes from Lathyrus tuberosus, assembly GCA_022829125.1. Taxonomy (NCBI): domain Eukaryota; kingdom Viridiplantae; phylum Streptophyta; class Magnoliopsida; order Fabales; family Fabaceae; genus Lathyrus; species Lathyrus tuberosus. The sequence goes on from JALAZF010000593.1 coordinate 209,528, forward strand.
ATATTCTGTGAATATTTAGTTATCCTATGTGGCATCCAAAGTATTTTGGGTTGAGTGTTTATGTGTTGGTTTTTGGATTTTCAACATTTTCTAAATATGGAGACATATTAGGAAACTTTAGATTGAAGACCTATTTTCTTGGAGTTTATTTTGCAGAATTGTGTGCAGTCTCTTTGTTGCGTTTTGAAGCCCAATCTAGTCCAGATTTAATGCTATATATTGACTGGTGTAAACCTAGTTTAGGCGTGGAACTTACATGTGTTTTGTTAGGGTTTTTTAGTGTTATTTGTGAGCCTAACTGGTATCATTCTGATAACAGTACAAGGACTGGTTTTGTGTTGTAAGTTATGTCAGTTACTCATAAGCTTTTAAGCATTGAGTTTCTTGTGTGTCAATTCTCATAAGCTTTGAAGTATTGAGAATTGTGTGTTTTGAAAGTGTGGCTTTCATTTTGTTACTTGTGTTGAAAGGAACCAGTCTTGGGTTGTGATTGAAGAGGGATTTGAGGAGGGCCTCATACCTAGGTGAGTCTTAGGTAGAAGTCATAGGAAGGGTAGTGATTAAGTGATCAGATTGTAACCGGGTGTGGTTGCTGTATGATCTGTGAATTGATACTATCGCATATTGATTTCGTCCCTGGCTTGGTAGCCCCCAGAGTAGGATTGTAGCTCCGAACTGGGTAAACATATCACTGTGTTCTTTACTTTCTGCACTATTATTATTGTTAACTTATTCATTGTGTTGGATATCAGTGTCTCAACATATGTGTAGGACATCTGATATCTATGCCAGAATTTCAATTGGTATCAGAGCTTGCACCCTTGTTTTGTTCTGGGTGAGATTCGGGGAAGGTACTTTCTGGTGCAATGGACAAGGATGAAGGATTTTTGAACAAACCACCTCTGCTTGATGGTTCCAACTATGACTACTGGAAACCAAGGATGGTAGCATTCATCAAATCCATGGATGATCAAGCATGGAAAGTTGTTATCAAAGGATGGGAACCCCCAAAGGTTAGAGATGGAGAAGGTAATCCTACTGATGTGGTGAAGGAAAAGGAAGACTCGGATGATGCAGACTACAAAGGGTCCTTGGGAAATTCCAAAGCCATGAATGCATTGTTTAATGGTGTTAACAAAAATATCTTCAGGTTGATTGAACACTGCACCATTGCAAAAGAGGCTTGGCAAGTCTTGAAGGTTGCTCATGAAGGGACTTCAAAGGTGAAGATGTCAAAACTTCAGATTCTCACTACCAAGTTTGAGAATTTGAAGATGAAGGAAGATGAGAGCATTCATGACTTTCACATGAACATTATTGAGATAGCTAATGCTTCAAGTTCCCTAGGTGAAAAGATGTATGATAGCAAACTGGTCAGAAAAATCCTCAGATCTCTACCTAAGAGATTTGATATGAAAGTGATTGCTATAGAGGAAGCTCGGGACATAGATAAGATGAAAGTGGATGAACTTGTGGGATCACTTCAAACATTTGAATTGGGGATCAGTGAAAAGTCTGAAAAGAAGATGAGTATAGCTCTTGTGTCAAAGGCAGGTGACTCAGAAGATGAAAGTAATCTGGATAGAGATGAAGAGGTATCTAAAGATTTGGTATTGCTTGGAAAACAATTTAACAAAATGTTGAAAAGGATGGACTGGAAGTCAAGAGAAAATTTTCAGAACAAGTCACTCGACATCAGTAAAAATCAGGATGGAGGCAGAAGGTCCAGAACGGAAGAAGACTCCAACCAAGGGAATAGAGTTCAGTGCTTTGAATGTGAGGGATTTGGGCACATAAAAACTGAGTGTCCCACGTATCTCAAAAGGCAGAAGAAGGGATTATCTGTGTTTTGGTCAGAAGGAGAGTCTGAGAGTGATCTTGAAGAAGAATCAGCAAAATTGGTGACAGCCTTGACCGGAATATGTAAGTCTGATGGAGAAACAACTTGTGAGTCTGATTCTGACAAAGAATCTTATATTGAAGAACTCAATAAGAAGGAAGTCTTCACTGGGTTCTCAGAGTTGTGTATCAAGAATGAAGAGAGGTGCCAGATAATATTAGAACATAAGGTTCTAATAGCTCAACTAGAAGCCGAGAAGGAAGAACATCTATCAATCATTGCTGATCTTAAAGAGGAGGTTGTATGGCAAAAGTCAAAACTTGACAATATGACCAAATCTATAAGAATGCTGAACAATGGTACCACGCAGCTGGATGAGATTCTTCAGACTGGGAAAAATGCTGGAAATGTACAAGGTCTTGGTTTTAACAATCAAGCAGAGAACTACGAGAAGCCTGTATTAAAGTTTGTTCCTCAGAAAATAAAGCAAGAAGAGGAGATGTCAAATCACATGTTTCAACATCAGTTGAAGCATTAGAAAATAGTATGCAGTTCAAAGTATAAACCATGGAGATGTCATTACTGTGGAAAGATTGGTCACTTAAAGTCCTTTTGCTACAACTTGCACGGTTATCCCAAAACTGCTCATCAACAAAATAAAGGACAGAGTAGGGCTAAAGTAAAGAAAAGATGGACTCCTAGAAATATGATGGCTGGTTTCATAGCACATACCTCTCTCAGAGCATCTGCAAGGGAAGATTGGTACTTTGACAGTGGTTGTTCAAGACACATGACTAATGTGAAGAAATTCTTGTCAGATATCAAGCCTCACTCCACCAATTATGTCACTTTTGAGGATGGATCAAAAGGTGAAATAAAAGGTGTTGGAAAGCTGGACTACACAGGACAACCAAGTCTGGATCGTTTTCTATTTGTCAAAGGGCTGACTGCAAATTTGATCAGTATAAGCCAACTGTGTGATCTAGGACTCAAAGTAAATTTCACAAAATCTGAATTTCTAGTAACCAATGAGAAAGATTAAATTGTTATGAAGGGAACCAGGTCTAAGGATAACTGCTATCTGTGGAATCCTCAAGAATCGAAAAGTTTGTCTACCTGTTTGATGTCAAAGGAAGATGAAACCAAACGGTGGCATCAGAAATTGGGTCACTTACATTTGAAAGGGATGAAGAAAGTTATGTCAAGTGAAGTTGTTAGAGGTATTCCCAAGCTGAAGATTGATGAGGATAAAATATGTGGTGAATACCAAGTTGGGAAGCAAACAAGGGTGTCACACAAAAGGCTTCAACATCTTACCACAACTTCTAGAGTTCAGGAACTGCTTCACATGGACTTAATGGGACCTATGCAGGTTGAAAGTCTTGGTGGGAAGAAGTATGCCTATGTTGTCGTTGATGATTACTCCAGATTCACCTGGATAAGCTTTATCAGAGAAAAGTCTGAAGTATTTTCAGCCTTCAAAGAGTTGTGTCAAAGGATTCAACGGGAAAAGGATTGTGGTGTTGTTCGAATCAGAAGTGACCATGGGAAAGAATTCGAAAATAGCAGGTTTGAAGAGTTTTGTTTATCTGAAGGAATCACTCATGAATTCTTATCACCGATCACTCCTCAGCAGAATGGTGTGGTAGAACGCAAGAATAGGACTATACAAGAGTGTGCAAGGGTCATGATTCATGCCAAAAAGCTTCCTTATCATTTTTGGGATGAAGCCATGAATACCGGTTGCTATATACACAATAGGGTGACTATCAGATCAGGTACTTCTGTTACTCTTTATGAGCTATGGAAAGGTAGAAAGCCAAATGTGAAGTATTTCCATGTGTTTCGGAGTAAGTGCTATATCTTGGCGGATTGTGAGCAGAGGCGAAAGATGGATCCTAAGAGTGAGGAAGGGATATTTTTGGGATACTCTACAAACAGTAAAGCATATAGGGTATTTAATTCCATAACTAAGGTGATGATGGAATCCATAAATGTGGTGGTTGATGACTCTAGGAAAGACGAAGATGTCCCAGATGATGTTGGAGCATGCTTTCCCATGAACAATGAAATCTCATAAGACATTGAGTCTGTAGAAGATAATGCTCAAGAAACAGACACTAGACCTGAGAATGAAGAGGTAGAGGATGCTAACAGGGGACCCTCTATAAGGATTCAGAAGGATCACCCTAAGGAGTTGATTATTGGAAATCTGAATGAAGGTGTAAGAACCAGAACGAGGGAGGTTGTGTCAAATGCATGCTTTGTTTCAAAGCTTGAACCAAAGAATGTCAAAGAGGCATTGACAGGTGAGTTCTGGATAAGTGCTATGCAGGATGAGCTTTGTCAATTCAAGAGGAATGAAGTCTGGGAACTGGTACCACAACCAGCAGGAACAAATGTGATTGGAACAAAGTGGGTTTATAAGAATAAGTCTGATGAACATGGAGTTGTTACCAGAAACAAAGCCAGATTAGTTGCTCAAGGATACACACAGATTGAAGGAGTAGACTTCGATGAAACATTTGCTCCTGTGGTTCGATAGGAATCCATCAGATTGTTGCTAGGAGTGGCACGTTGGTTGAAATTCAAATTGTTTCAAATGGATGTCAAGAGTGCCTTTCTGAATGGCTATCTGAATGAGGAATTTTACGTTGAGTAGCCTAAAGGGTTTGTGGATACAAATTTTCCTGATCATGTCTTCAAGCTAAAGAAGGCTTTGTATGGGTTGAAACAAGCTCCACGAGCTTGGTATGAAAGGCTGACTGAGTTCTTAGTCAACCATGGATACAGGAAGGGTGGTATTGATAAAACACTTTTTGCCAAGGAAAAGGATGGGAAACTAATGATTGCTCAGATTTATGTAGATGATATTGTGTTTGATGGGATGTCGGATGAAATGGTCCAACATTTTGTCAACCAAATGCAGTTTGAATTTGAAATGAGCTTGGTAGGTGAATTGACTTACTTCTATAGCGAGCGATTTTGGACGCGGTTCTTAAGCGCTGGTCACTCTCTGCGGTTGAGTTTACTACAGGTCGATTCATTTTTTATCCTATTAAAGCTGATGAAGGAAGGGAAATAGATGTCTCCAATTAACCCTGCTTTGCATACTGAGTTTAAACAGCGGTCTGTTAGGTTACGAATGCTATCAATGTGGGGGGCCTTTGTACTGGTTATTTGTATTTTCGCCAATACGGTTTTCTCTCTTTCTTGGATTTTCTGGCGGGGAACGAGGATTAGGATGTTAGGACTGATGCTTTTGATAGATACATGAGAGTATGGGATTTTGGGTTTTTGTTTAGTGTGCTCGCTAAGATTTTTCTTTCAATCTTATGCCTACGTATTCCCGTTTACCGAAATAGGGAAATCAGAGCGTTTGTAGTTCCTCCTATTCTGTGGGAGGAAATGGGTGTTTTTGGTGTCTTGTTCAAAGCCCAAGACGTAAAGTGAAAGGTGATCTGTATCTTGTTTAAAGCCCAAGATATGAAGCTGAAAAGTGTTGACCTTAGAGGGAATTTGTCATCTCTAAAGGGGGGTTGTTTGTCACAACTGTTGGGTGACTGACTGTAAAGGAGGATTACTTTAACCGGGATTTGTGAATCCGGCAATGCCATAATTTCCTTTATAGGGATTTTAACCTGAAGGAGAAGACTTTAACTCAGTGTAGAGCAATGCCATATTTCCTTAGGAATTTCTCATGCTAAAAGAGGCACAGTGGCATGGATGTATATGATCCAGAGGCTTTCCGCTTTCAGCGATTAGATGAAGGGGAAGGAGTTGTTGATGTTTGTGTACTGTGAACAAGGCACAACTTTGATGCTAAAAGGTTAATTGGATTAACCAGTGGTTTTCTTATATAAAGCCTAAGAGGAGGCGATTATGTGTCTCGTACAAAGCCCGAGAGAGAGGCTAAAAGGTTTTGACTCAATGATGGAGTCGTTTGGTATCTCGTATGAAGCCCGAGATGAAGGCTACTTGACTTAACACGAGATTTTTTTGTATCTCGTACGAAGCCCGAGGTGGAGGCTGTTGTTTATTTGGCTCAATAAGGACCTTTTTGTATCTCGTATAAAGCCCGAGAGAGAGGCTAAATGTTGTTCCGTTAAGTGACAGGTCCAGTATACTGATTTTAAAGAGAAAATCAGTTCTTATATAAGCAATACTGTACTCATGGATTTGATTCAAGGATCCGGGTTATTCCAGTTCTTTAAGGAAGCGGGAAATTCGAAGGGTATTGAGACTATCCAAGTCTACGGGCTTCCTTCCTATTCTTGAAGGGTGCTTGAGAATGTCTTTGAGACTCAAGGAAATTAGACTGTCCAAATCTAGAGTTTTATCTTTTGTACCATGCTTTGAGAAACAGTAGTAGACTTTTTGAAAGGATTGTTCTATGCAGTTGATTAGGTTCTGTTCCTATACCTCTAGGAGGTCGTCGGGATAATTTGTACGAAGCCCAAGAGGAGGCTGAAAGCTTTTTAAGAAGCCGACGGGTCCTTGTACGAAGCCCAAGAGGAGGCTATCATTCCCGGAGGAAGAGATCATTATACGAAGCCTAAGAGGAGGTTGTGAATACTTCTAAGAAGCCGTAGGGTCCTTGTACTAAGCCCAAGAGGATGCGGGGTTGCTTTTAGGAAGCCTGTGGGTCCTTGTATAATGCCCAAGAGGAGGCCGATTGCTTTTAAGAAGCCGATGGGTCCCCAAATCCCGAGAAATTCAAGGCAAGCTATTCACAAGGAATAGATCAAGTCAGGAAAGTTCGAGAATTTGGAAGAAACTCAAGAGATGCCATTCACGGGGAAAAGATCATCTCTGGGGAGTAGAGCTTCTTGACATTTGCTTTTAAGAAGCCTGTGGGTCCCCAAACCCCGAGAAATTCAAGACATGCCATTCACCGAGAATAGATTAAGCCAGGAAAGTCCGAGAATTTGGAAGAAACTCAAGAGATGCCATTCACGGAGAAAAGATCATCTCTGGGGAATAGAGTTTCTTTGACAACTTCTATGAGTGACAGTCTATGAAAGGGTTCACAGAGAATGCTGCCTTTCATGTCTCCATATTGTTTAACCCCAAGAGGAGGGAAGACTGTGTCTGGTAATCCTATGGGGATCTAGTTTAGACTATTTCTAAGAGTGATCAACGGGCTTAATGCTAGACGTAGTTGTCGGGGAAACTCTAAATATCTATACTATTATTACACAGTTGATATGAGTTTATGAAAGAAGACTTACAGTGAAACAACCCCACAATACAGTTATATGTATATGAAAGCGGTAAATGAAAGCAATAACCACTTACTCGGTTGTAGAGCTTCCATGCTGTTTGGTTAGTTGTTCAAGAAAGAAAAATTGAAAACAACAGTATATTCAAAATCGAAGGAGAAATTGCTTGGAAAAAGAAAGATTTGGGGTTTACAGCTCAAAGAGAGGCCCAGGTTTTTATCAGTGATCGCACTGTCAAATTTGTACAGAGGGACTTATACAAGTGACTGAGGCCCAAAAAGGTTTTCTGTACAAAGGGATGGGTCTTACACTCTCTCAAGAGGCCCAAAAAGTTTTAAGAAAGGAAATGGGTCTTACTACTCGAGGGTAGGCCCAATGGTTAATTTTCTGAAATGGCGATCGCGCCGAGATTTTCTTTTAACCCGAAGGGCCTTATACAATATCTGAGGCCCAAAATGTTTTTGGTTAAAAGGGGGTTGGGTCTTACACTCTAATAGAGACCCAAAAGTTTTGAATGGGTCTTATAGCTCAAGGAGAGACCCATGGTTATTTTTAAAAGGCGATGATCGCGCCGTTTATTTTTTACGGTATCGGGACTTATACCATACTCTAAGGCCCAAAAATGATTTGGTCAAAAAAGGATTGGGTCTTACACTCTATTAGAGGCCCAAAAAGTTTTGAAAATGATTTATGAGGGTTGAATTAATCCAAAAACCCTAATTTTTTTTCAAAAAATGTATTTAATTGAATAAAAATTCAATTAAAATGATCAAAATTGTTTAACATATGTAAAACAAATTGTGATCTTGGATTAATGCTTCAAAAATTAAGTATTGACCTACAAAATAATTAGAAGGCATTAAAAGTTGCAAAATCAAGGTGGAAAAAATATTTTAAATGTTAAAAACAATTAAAACATTAATTCTTTGCAAAAATATCATTTATATGAAATAAATAATATTTTTGGGATTTTCTGATAAAATAAAATATTTTAACATTTTTGTGAATTATCAAAAAAAGAATCAACTCAAAATCATTAAAACTCAGAGAGAAATTAATTTTTGAATCAATTAAATAAAATCACAAAATTCAAATATTCAAATTTTGAAAAAAGGCGCCAAGAACACACCAAGAACACGCGCGTGTTCTGGGCTTGGCCAGATTTGCATTTTCTCTCCAATCTCACTGAATACTTGATTATAACATGCAATCCACATATCATTATGCTCGTCTCAACCTCACGATCATGTGTATGGCATTTAATTTCATTTAAATTAAACATATAACAAGAAATCACGAAAAATCCTCAAGAACCCTAATTTCTGCATGAAGGCTGGGATTTTTGATACACGATTCAAACAATGCAATTAATTGAGGGGAAACATTCTATACATGATTATGAACATATGGCCAAATTATTGTGCGAGGAAATATGCATAGGTTGAGAGATGACCAAGTATATGCTTACCTCTAGGCCGTGACAGCAAGTGCAATGTGATTTTTGATTTGGAGGTGTTACAGATGAGTGGTGATGATCTGAACAGCTTCCCTACACCCTATGGAGTGTGTTTGAATGCTTGGACTTGATTGAAATTGGCTGGATCATTTCATAGCATCTCAACTGCACTTTGGTTAAAACCTTGAGCAATTGACTGGTGATTCTGAGAAATCAGTGTTCCAGTTGTTGTTTAAGTGTTTGATCAGCTCATATGTGATCTATGTGAGGCGTGTGAGTGATTGGTTTGAGTGGAATTGCCCTCTAGCTCAAAACCCGATAGCTACCTTGCTAAGAAAGGTATTTTTGCCAAGAGAAAGAGATTTTGAGAAAGGTAAGTGTTGTAGGCCTTTGGTGTACTTAAACTGATCACAATTGAGCTCTATTTATAGTAGAGCAAGTTTGTTTTGGGATCCACAGTGAATGGCAACTGCAGCAGGTGTTTGTTCAATGTTGGCCAATGGAAATCCAAGTCTCCTCTAGCCATTGATTAGAGGTTAGGGCACAGGGCTGTTGTTCCCTTGGTCTTGGATAAGTCTTGACTGAATTCAGTTGCAAATGGCTCATTCCATGCCACCTTAATGCTTCCATTGAATGCTCCAATCCAAAATTGGAGTCTTGTCCCTATTTTGGCCATTCTAGGTTCAACATGTTATTTCTTGTTCCAAAGACTTTGGAGGCTTGGCTCAGTGATTGTCCCCTTTAGATTCAATCCTCAGATGTGTCCAAGTGGATAGGAGTGTTTGGATTTGGCTGATTTTGGCAAATCGAGCAAAAATGCAAATTTTTCCTTGCCTTGACAGATTTCAACAAGGCAATTTGACAATGTCATAACTCATAGCCCAAATGGAATTTGGCAATGTTCTTGGCCATTTTGGAAACCCCTTACATGATATAACAACTGTTTGAACATGTTTGGTTTTGATCTCTTTTGAATCCAAGTGAAAAATCCCCCTACATTTGGAAAAAAATGAAGACAGATTTGGACTTAGTGAAAATTTCACTAAGTGTTGGAAAAAGTGACATTTTCATTTTTCAGCCATTTTGATCACTCCATAACTCAAAATCCTTATTGAATTGGACTTAGGTCTAGTTGAAGTTTTTGTAGAGGGTAATGAGGGCTACAAATCCATCTTTGGATGAGGAAAAATGGCTTTGTGGTTTAGGAGTTATGATCCTCCAAAGCTGGTACCCTTGTCACTTTATTTTTAACTTAGAAAATTTTCTAAGTTTTTATGGTTACCCCTTTTACAAGTTATCCAACTTTTCTTGATTTTTTTTGATGAATGACGATTCAAATCATACATTAACATCATTTTAGGGTTAAAAATCCATTTTGGTGAAAAATCTCAAAAAGTCAAAGTTGACTTTTGTGCACAGTTGACTTTTTATCAGATGAATTCCAAACTGTGCAATTCTTCAGGAAATCATGTCCTTGACCTAAATCAAACTTGATGGACATGTTCCATGGGTGTCATGGGGTATATTGAATCATGTCTTAGGGTTTGGGAGCATGTCCTGGTCAAAAGTCAAAGTTACAGTTGACTTTTTTCCTTAAAACCCTAATTGTGGTGCAGATGAAATTGAGACTTGTTGCTCAAGCTTCTTGGATTAATCCATTGTTCCAAATGGATCAATATAGTTCATTAGAGACCCTCAAACCCTCTCTTGAGGTCTTGGCTCATGATTTGTCCCAAAAGTCAACTTAGGGGTGAATTAGGTCAAGAAACCCTAACTCCTGATTTTTGATGAATGCATCCCCTGAGGCAAAATTGACTTGATGATTGGGTCCATGAGGTTCCATGGAGTATATTAGGTTGTGTTTTGGATGATTGGCTTGTGACCAGATGAAAAATTTCCATCTGGAGGCCCTGGTCGACCAAAACCCTAATTTGGTGACACTGTCGATCATGAGACTTGAACCACCTAAAAGGGAGCATCCTTGTGCTTGATCCTTGAAGTGGGAGCCCTTTTTGATCCTTTGTGTATGTTTGAGAGGTTTAGACAAGTTGAAGATCATGTCATTTATTGATTGATCCTTTGTCTAAGAGCTCCGAGATGGCTTAAAACCCTAAGTCTGATAGTAGTGAATGCTTACCCATCTTTAGGGAGACTAATGAGGCATGATGGCTCATCCATATTGTGATGATGATTTTCACAATGATGGGAAATCTTAGTGGTCAAAATTTGGGGTATGACAGATGCCCCTATTTAATCTTCTTGGACCCGAAGGTGTGAATGACGAAGGTATTCGGGCATTCGGGGTGCAAGAGGATTAAATATCGGAATACCCGAAATTTTGATGGTGGTTATGAATGGCGGATCGCATTCATCTTCTTTTGCTGAGCAATGATGCTTAGAAAAGGTAAACTTCCCCTCGATCCTGGTCTTCAGCCAAGGAACTGGTCTCAGTTTTCTTTTGTCAACTTCCCCTCGATCCTGGTTTCCTACCAAGGAACTGGTCTCAGTTGCTGAAACAAACTTCCCCTCGATCCTGGTTACCTACCAAGGAACTGGTCTTAGTTTCTGATTTAAACTTCCCCTCGATCCTGGTTTCCTACCTAGGAACTGGTCTTAGTTTCTTTTGTCAATAAACTTAATTGACAAGGGACGCTATGCGTAGCAATTTTCCTCAAACTTCTCGCCGAATTTTCCTGGGGAGATGCCATTTGACGAAAAAAGTTTTGATGTTAGACTTGCTGGGGAAACCCAGTCGTCTGAGCTGTAGAGTTGCACAAACTTCTCTGTTGGAGACGCCATTTGTTTCTACTGGGGAAAGCGAGTCTCTTGGGAGACTACTGTCGCTTGGGATCTTACATCATACTTTTCTCGGGATCCTCCCAGAGAAATGCCATATGATGGGGTCCAATTTTGAGGTGTCGATGACCTTTTCACCAGCGGTCTTTTCGGAGCGAAACCGACATGCTGCCGAATCTCTGATTACGAGGCTTTCTCTGTGGATTTTCCTTAATTCGGGAAAGCAAGGATATCATCTTCAATTGCGAAGAGTGACATTTGTAGAAAGCTCCTCTGGCTTTTCAGAGGTTCAAGTTATCAAAGTGGTCGAGTGCCGACTCTAATCCAGAGATACACTGGAGGTGAGATGGTTCAAACTCAGCGTTTCCTGACAAGGCAAGAATTGACAACTCGATTGAGAAGACTTTTATCACAAGGGGATAAGACCGACTAGAGTGATAGCGATGCAATATGAAATGTGAATGTAAATCAATAATGCAATGATGCATGTATGTTTATGTTGACAAAACTGACGCGACATACAAATTGACGGGTGAACATGACTGGATACTCGGCCATCGCGGGGGCGTGTAGAAATATCGCTGGTTCAAGATAGCAATTCCGCCTTGCTTAGGAGAGATAGTCCCTGTTGGGAGCTACGTTGGCCGGGCTTAAGAGATAAGAACTCTGCCGAGGCGTATCAGACGAAACAAGGTCTCTGACACAGTTGAACCCTTCATTCAGGCGTACTGGGTTAGAAGGAGTACTTTGATTATGCACTTTGAAGTTTGCTTACTTCTGGAGAAGCGACCGATGTTCTTCTGATGTTCAACAGTCAAAAGAAATTGCCATCTTTATTTTAAAAGCAGAAAAAGTTTTAACAAGTAAATTCATTTTTGTTTTATTTCACGAATCGTTAATCATATTAAAATGTCGTTCCGTAAAGCTAAAACAAATAAGAATTACAAACAAAAGCACAAAGGCTCAAATTTTATTGATAAGATGGAGATCAGCCAAACGCGTGATTCCAAAGAGTATTTACAAAGTTAGAAAATGGTAATTTACATGGAAAAGGGCTACGTTGAAACATAACGACCATTATCCTTCTACCAACTTTGAATTCGGGACATCTTGAGCTTCTGTCGAAGATGACCTTGACTAGAGTTTTCCTCCGATGAACGGTGTAACTGCTGCTGAGGGATTCGCCTCTGTTGAACATAGTTACTTGCCATTATCCCTAATTTTTGCCTGGATTGTACTATGAGATTTCCAATCCATCGGGATGATTTTTTTCCATGTCTCTAACTTTTGCCTGGACTGCCCTTTCGGGTTTTCAATCCACCGAGACGTTTTTTTTCTTTTTTTTTTTAGTTTAGGCGAAGTATTTCTTGACTACATCAACATTCGTGGGGTAGGCAAATTCCTCTCCGTCCATGGTTGCAAGTCTCAAGGCGTCGCCTGAGAAAGCTTTCGTGACCACATAGGGGCCATCATAATTCGGAGTCCACTTGTCCCGAGAGTCAGTGAGAAACGATTGTATCTTTTTGAGCACGAGGTCTCCTTTTCTGAAGATACGAGGTCGAACCTTTTTGTCGAACGCATTCTTCATTCTCTGTTGATACAACTGACCATGGCATAATGCCGTTATTCGCTTCTCCTTGATCAGATTCAATTCGTCGTGTCGGCTTCGTCACCATTCAGCTTCTGAAAGCTTAGCTTCCATCAATACTCGGATTGACTGGATCTCTACTTCTATGGGGAGCACTGCTTCCATGCCATACACTAGAGAGAAAGGGGTAGCCCCTGTTGAAGTGCGGACAGATGTGCGATAACCGTGAAGAGCAAAGGGTAGCATCTCGTGCCAGTCTTTGTAGGTTACAACCATCTCTTGAACGATCTTCTTGATGTTCTTATTGGCCGCTTCTACTGCTCCGTTCATCTTGGGTCGGTAGGGAGATGAGTTATGATGTTCAATCTTGAACTCTGTACACAACTCTTTCATCATCTTGTTGTTCAAGTTAGATCCATTATCTGTAATGATCTCGCTTGGAACACCATAACGGCAGATGATATTGTTTCTGATAAATCGGACCACCCCTTGTCGGGTTACATTAGCGTACGACGCTGCTTCGACCCACTTGGTGAAGTAATCAATGGCTACTAGGATGAACCGATGTCCGTTTGAAGCCTTGGGCTCAATCATGTCGATTCCCCATATCGAGAATGGCCACGGGGAAGAGAAAACTTTGAGATGTGATGGCGGTACATGAATTTTGTCAGAGTATATCTGACACTTGTGACACCTCCTCATGTACTTGTAGCAGTCGGATTCCATGGTCAACCAGTAGTACCCTGCTCTTAAAATTTTTCTCGCCATTGTATGTCCGTTGGCATGAGTGCCAAAGGACCCTTCATGAATTTCTTTCATAAGCATGTCTGCTTCTGGTCTGTCGACGCATCGGAGCAAGACCATGTCAAAATTTCTCTTATAGAGAATGTCACCGCTCAGGAAGAAGTTTCCAGCCAATCTTCTGAGGATCTTTCTATCTTTCCTGAGTGCCCCAGGTGGGTACTCTTGTTTCTGAAGGAAGCATTTGATATCGTGATACCAATGTTTGTCGTCTATGACTGCTTCAACTGCGAAGACGTAAGCGGGCTTTTCAAGGCGCATTATGTCGATCTTAGGTAAGTCGTTCCATTGACCTACACTACTCATGGAAGAGAGGATGCCTAAAGCATCAGCCATATGATTCTCCTCACGAGGGATATGATGAAACTCAACTCTGTTGAAGAAAGGTAACAACCTTCTTGCATAGTCTTTATAAGGGATCAATCCTGATTGGTATGTGTTCCAATCTCCTTTTATCTGATTGATAACCAAGGCAGAGTCGCCGTATATGTCCAAGTTTTTGATCCTTAAATCAATCGCTTCTTCGAGACCCATGATACAAGCTTCATATTCGGCCTCGTTGTTCGTACATTTGAACGTAAGTCTGGCAGTGAAAGGAATGTGGTTACCCTGAGGGGTAACAATTATTGCCCCAATTCCGTTTCCATAATGATTAACTGCTCCGTCAAAGATAAGTCCCCATTGAGAACTTGGTTCTGGCCCTTCACTGGGTAACAGTTCATCGCAATCTTTCATTTTTAGATACATGACATCTTCGTCTGGGAAGTCAAACCCGATTGATTCCTGGTCGTCAATCGGTTGATGAGCAAAATGATCGGCTAAAATACTTCCTTTAACGGCTTTCTGAGCGTGGTACTCTATGTCATATTCTGATAACAACATATGCCAACGAGCAATTCTTCTCGTGAGAGCAGGCTTTTCGAAGACGTATTTGATTGGATCCATTTCGGAGACCAACCAAGTAGTATGGCGAATCATGTATTGGCGAAGACGTTTGGCTACCCAAGCTAAAGCACAACAAGTTTTCTCGAGCATCGTGTACCGAGTTTCGCAGTCGGTGAATTTCTTGCTCAAATAGTAAATGGCAGACTCTTTCCGTTTGGTTTCGTCTTGTTGGCCAAGTACACACCCCATTGAGTCCTCTAGGACTGTGAGGTAAATGATCAGTGGTCTTCCTTCCACTGGAGGTGATAGAATCGGAGGATTCAACAGATATTCCTTGATACTGTCGAAGGCGGTTTGACAATCTTCTGTCCAAACGTAATCCTGGTTCTTTTTGAGTAATTTGAAAATTGGCGTACACGTCGCGGTCATAAGGAATATGAATCTGGAGATGTAGCTCAAACGTCCTAGGAATCCTCTGACTTGTTTTTCAATTTTCGGAGAAGGCATTTCTTGAATGGCCTTGACCTTGTCAGGATCAACCTCAATTCCTTTCTGGCTGACGATAAACCCTAGTAGTTTCCCTGAATGGACACCGAAGGTGCACTTTTTGGGATTCAAGCAGAGCTTGAACTTTCTTAAACGTTCGAACTATTTTGACAGATGTTCAACGTGCTCACTCTATGTCTTTGATTTTGCAATCATATCATCGACATATACCTCGATTTCTTTGTGTATCATGTCATGAAAAAGAGTTGTCATGACCCTTTGATAGGTTGCCCCGGCGTTCTTTAAACCGAACGGAATCACCTTGTAACAAAAGGTACCCCATGGGGTAATGAACGAAGTTTTCTCCATGTCTTTCGGCGCCATTTTGATCTGATTATAGCCCGAGAATCCATCCATGAAGGAGAAGACTTTGAACTTTGTTGTACTGTCTACCAGCATGTTAATTTGTGGTAAAGGAAAGTCGTCCTTTGGACTAGCCTTGTTCAGATCTCGGTAGTCAACACACATTCTGACCTTTCCATCCTTTTTCAGAACGGGTACGATATTGGCTAACCATTGAGGATATTCTGACGTGGCGAGGAAACCCGCACCAATCTGTTTCTGTACCTCCTCTTTGATTTTGATGGCCATGTCCGGGTGAGTCCGTCTCAACCTCTGCTTTACTGGCGGACATTCCGATCTCAAATGTAAGTGATGTTCCACGATGCTGGTATCCAACCCTGGCATGTCCTGATAGGACCAAGCGAATACATCGGGGAATTCTTTGAGAAGCTTTATCAAACTCTCTTTGGCAGTTGGACTGAGAAGTGCCCCAATCCTGATTTTTTTTCTCTCTTTTTCCGAACCCACATTGATCGTTTCTAACGGCTCTTTGTGAGGTTCAATGGACCTTTCCTCTTGTCTGAGTAGTCGGGAGATCTCTTTTGGAATTTCGTTGTCATTTTCTTCTTCAGCCTCGAATACCGGGAACTCAAAGTTGGGAGAAGGCATTGGATCGTATGTTTCAACGGGGTTTAAAACAAGCAATCTGCATGACGTGGTGATTCGTGTTTAGAAGAGATAGAGAAAATACAAGTGTGTGCAGTGTTTTATTTTACTGCTTGTTTTTATTATTGAATTGTTTTTTAGGATTACCATTTTCTAAAAGAGCAAAAAGAGAAAACAGCGATTAATGCGGAAATTACAGAACGACATTATTTTATTAATGAACAAGTCGAATCTTGAAACTACAGCCCTATAAAACAAAACTCTGTCGCTTTGGGCTAAGCGAAGAGGGAAATTTACAGAAAGCGAGCCCTATTAAAACATCCGTTTCACCTGGGCAGGGTGAAAGGTTAAAGATGGCAATTACTTTGACTGATGAACGACCTTCGGAACCTCGACGGCAACCCATTGGTGGCGAACTCCCCGGTGAATCACAAAGTCTGGTACCTTCCTTGATTTGTTTTTAGAAATGACGCTGATTTCTGGTGGAGCAGGATCATTGGAATCTGTCTCCCAGGCAGAATTGTCGTAGGAGAATTCGTCAGTTGTATTTTGCATAGTATTTGTGCTCTCACCTTTATCTCCCCATCCAGTAGGCTGGATATCTTCGAGTCTGATACGAGAGCTTTCGGGAGCGGTGTACCTGACCATATAGTCGTATCTTCCACTTGGTTGTCCCAGAGTGTCCCAAACTTCTTTGGAACTGGAGGAGTCATCTCTCTCGATGACGTTGACCTCGGGAAAAGCATAGTTGATGAATTCAAGACCTGCAAACGTTGCAAATTCATCTTCATGTTGAGTAGTTTCTGAATGACCTGAGTGTTGATCCCATGACATGGTGGGGACACAGGTATTCTGTTCAATGAGGGTCAACTAATTTTCATTACTCGGCTGACTTTCTTGCCCCAAGTCTCCTGGGTAAGGTTGCCACATTGGCAGACCATCCATTGGGCCATAGTAATTATGGTCAAAGTTGTCTTTCATCAGAGTGTCTTCCTCTAATGAATTTGGCGGAGCACGACATCCTTCCGGATCACAATCTCCATATATCATTTCGACATCTGACCTGGGAATAAATCTCGGATTCTGTGCGGGAAAGCAAAATGGTGTTTGCGTTTCATCCTGAGACATATAACCGTCCTCGTTAAGGTAAGACTTCCATTCTTCATCCGTGTCAGAGGGATCTTCCTCATTGATAGCATGTACTTCCTGAGACACTGGGTGGAGAAAACCTCCACTGTGGAAGAAGTTTTGAAGGGGATGAAGACTTTCATCGTTGGCAGCTGTCTGGGTACAGGTTGCAGAAAAACCAAGACCCTTCTTTGTTGTATTGCTAGTAGGAATGACAAGTTGTCCCTATCCTGTTGTATCGGTACTCTCGACCGCTTTGATAGCATCGTTGTATGAAGAAATAGAAGTTCCTCTTTTGAACTGATTGTCCTTGCTCACTGACAGTGCTTGGAACTGAGTTCCAATAACCTCCTCGGGTTCTATACCAGTAGATGATGACAAGTTACTCACAAGCAAGGCCTGCTATCCACAGACTGTGACAAGTTTATCGTTCTTGACGAACTTTAGCTTTTGGTGGAGGGTCGAGGTAACCGCTCCAGCCTGATGTATCCAAGGTCTTCCTAATAAACAACTGTATGTTGCCCGGATGTCCATGACCTGGAAAGTGACTTGGAAAGTGTGAGGACCGATAGTTATGGGAAGATCAACTTCGCCGATAACTGTTTTTCTGGATCCGTCAAACGCTTTGACGACGACCTCGCTGATTCTCATCGGAGGGCCTTTGAATGATAATTGCATCAAAGTGGACTTCGGCATAACATTCAGGGCTGACCCTGTGTCTACCAGTACGCTGGCTAAAGCATCGTCCTGGCAGTTAACTGTAATGTTGAGCGCCATGTTATGAAGGCGACCCTCTTCGGGTAATTCCTCATCACTAAATCCCAAATTATTGCAGAAAGTGATGTTAGAGACAATGTTATCGAACTATCTGATTGTTACATCCTGTTCCACAAAGGCTTGCTCCAAGACTTTATGTAGAGCCTCCCTGTGGGCTTCTGAACTGAGTAACAGTGATAATACCGAGATCTTTGAAGGAGTTTGTAACAGTTGATCGACAATGTTGTATTCACTCCTTTGGATGAGCTTCAGCATCTCATCATCATTTTTCAAAAGGTCGGGATTACTGGATTGACCGACTGGTGGATCGGGAGCTTCTGTCTGAAGTTCCTTTTCTTTGTTAAGTTCCCCAACCCCTCGGTTGAAGATTCTACCGCTCCGTGTTACAGGACTGATGTCTGCAATATTCACGACGGAGGGTAATGGAATTTCCTTTCCATTTTCAACTGTCGTTGCACCTTATTTGTAAGGGATAGCCTTAGTTGATTCATACGATGTTGGTCCCGGCAGATAGATGACTATGGGAACCTTCTGATTTTTCTGACCATCATAATTAATCTCGATTCGTTCCCGGTTGGGAACTTTAGATTCGTCAAGTAGAGGGATAATGGCAAAAACATCCTTGGTCCTGTGAAGACCAGAGATCGTGACAACATCCTCAACTTGATCGGCAAGGGAGTTCGGCGTCCAGTTGATGGGTCCAGAACCCGGATATGGACGAATCTCTCCACGATCCACCTGACCCTGAAGAGCTGCTCGCACCAGGTAGCACCCTTGGTTACTTTTCGAACAGATGCTACAACGGTCATAATTGTGTGGTGGCACCTGGCCACGCCCACTTTGAAAACAATGTAACCTCACTAGGTTAGCTTCCACTGATCGGACATCCTGACTCTGACGCCGAGTGGGGTTTCTGTTACTGATACTAATTTGCTGAGTATCTTCATCCATATAAATTGGCATCCACCAGTGATTTAACAAGTGCTGAAGTGCCTCCTAGACAAGGGTACAACCTCGATCGTTTTCGCAACCCGCCTTACAGCTTTGATAGTCATGTGATATTAAGAATCCGAGTCGGACCTGTTCAACATGTAACTCTACCAGGTTGGTATTCATCACGCGAATATCGAAGGCCTGAACCATGTTGATCTGATAGGGATTCCTATCATGGTAGTCTTGGATCCATCCAAGATCCATCTGACGCTGGAGGGCCTCCTGTATGAAAGAGCATCCTTGTTTGTTTACCGAGAAAATCAGATAGGAACTGTAATCGTGCCACGGCAGATTATGATACTGGCTTTGCCTTGAGTGCATTGTCACCAAGTTGACATTCATCGCACGGATGTCGTGGTTCTGAATGACGTTGGAATTCGTGTAGACCATGTTAACTCCACGAACTCGGTGCTCTTGGATCCATCCGAGATCCATCTGTTCCTGGAGAGCTGCTTGCACTACAGAACATCCTTGGTTGTCTTTAGAGCTGATATCACACTGGTGATAGTTATGAGGTGGCACATGGCCATATCCACTCTGTCTACAATGCATCTTGACCAGATTGGTCTTTAACAAGAGTACATCGTGAATTTGATAGACATTGTTAGTCTCTTTCTCAATCAGATTGACTGCAGCCTTCTCATGTTGAGGCAGCGGGTTCGTAAGAACATTGGGATTTCTATCTTTGAAAGATAAGACCCCGCTCCTAACAAGATTTTGCACGTCGGACTTGAAATTGAGACAAGTCTCAATGTTATGCCCTGATCCTCCTTGATGATAAGGGCAAGTTTGGTCCACCTTAAACCAAAAAGGCGGATTTTCCGGTACTGTAAGAGGGGACTTAATCTGAATGTGCCCCTTGGCTAGCAGTAATGGAAACAACTCTGCGTACGTTACGGGTATAGGATCAAATCCTGGTGGTCGTGTTGTATGGTTACTGTTGTATGGAGGACGAGCCTGTTGAAGAGGCTGTTGTGTCCTTTGCTGATCAGGTTGGCTCTGCGCAACCTGAGGTTGATACGTAGGAATAGACGCAGGGTTGATAGCAGGAGTTACAACTGCTACTGGTTGATATCGACGCCTTTGCTTTCCGAGAGAGATATTCCCAATATCTTGCTCTTTTTTCTTAGGGAGAGCACTACCGTATTTTTTAGTATCGCTCGTCAATCCAGTGTCTTTTACCAAACGTCCTTCTCGGACAGCTTCCTCAAGGCGTACACCCATGCCCACCATCTCGGTGAAATCACTGGGTGCACTGGCAACCATTCGGTCATAGTAAAATGAGCTTAAGCTTTTTAAGAAGATCTTTGTCATCTCTTTTTCCTCAAGAGGTGGACAAATTTGAGCGGCAATTTCACGCCACCTTTGAGCATACTCCTTAAAGGTTTCCTTGTCCTTTTGCGACATTGATCTGAGTTGATCTCTGTCGGGTGCCATGTCCAAATTGTATTTGTATTGTTGGACGAAGACAGTGCCAAGATCTCTGAATGTGCTGATCGTGGCACGGTTTAAACCCATGTACCATTTTAATGTGGCACCGGTTAAACTATCCTGAAAGTAGTGAATCAGTAGGTCCTGATTCTCCGTCTGACCTGACATCCGCCGGGCGTACATCACCAGATGGCTTTGAGGGCAAGAGTTACCCTTGTACTTTTCAAAGTCGGGCACTTTGGAACTTGTGCGGGACTTTCACATTGGGGACTAAGCAGAGGTCTGCGGCGTCCTTTCCAAATAGATCCTGACCGCGAATGGCTTGCAGTTCCTTCTGCATTTCCAAGAACTGCTCCTGGAATTCCTCCATTCTGTCAAACATAATTTCCTTCTTACCAGAAGGTGTCTGTGGAACCTGTCCTTCCAAGACAGTGTGCACCACAGGGGGTGGTACCGTGACTACGGTAGTGAGTCTTGGCGTCTCCCGAAGTTTGTTACCTTCAGGAGTCTTCAGTATGCCTCTGGCATCTTCGCTTTCCCGAAGTTTGTAACCTTCAGGCCCAGCGGCTTCTGTTGTGATTCCCTGATCTTCAGTGATCGGCGGAACATATCCTTCCGGGATATAGTTAACAGGCATGCCCCAGGGACGATCTTTCGGCATTTGATACCTAGGATCATACTTCTCCACGATGGGCGTTAAGGTGATCTCTGAGATCACAGTTCGTTGTAGCTGAGCTTCTGCCATGGCCTGCATGTCGTTACGAAGCTTTCTCATATCCTCTCTCAGAGCGTCGATCTCTTCTTTTAACTCTCTGTTTTCTTCCTCAAGATCATCCATCCTTTTCTGACGATTGGCCCGAGTATTATACGAATGAGACAATTTGACTCTAGAACCGAGACACAAACGTGAGATTCGTAGGGAAGAAGAATACGCGATGTGAGAATGATGAATGCAATGATTATATTAATTGTTTTTTGATTTAATCAAAATAAACTTCGACAATTAGATTGCAAATATCAAACGGTGGGGAAACCCCTTTTTATTGAATTCAAAGGATTACAGAAATGGAAATACAGTAGATTACAAGGTGCAGAAACAGAAACCTAAACTAATGGGTCCCGAGTCCTCTCAGAAGAGAAATCGGGTGCTGATTTTGGTATCTTCCTTTTCTTTGACCGGGGCTCTTGGGCCGTTGTCGGGTTGTCATTCCTTTGCCAGGTGAAAGGAGTGAGCAAATTCCTTTGGTCATCTTGATTCTCTACAGCATGTTGCTCCAAAATTTCAATCAGAGCATCTTTCTCTTTTAGTAATTGCTGTATTTTGATGCACTCTACGTCGAGGGTGCGGTACTTGTTCTTCCAAGACCTTCTTTCCTTTTGAACTTTGTTGAGAGTAACCTAAAGCTTTTCTGTTTCCGTCATGAAGTACATGACAGATTCCCTCGGCGGAAGAATTCCGTAATGAGGATAAGGCATTTTTAGCTTAAGAGCTCTAGTTTGTACCCAGTGGAGATAAGGCTCCACCGAGATACAGTCCGGTTTTCCTAGAGACTCTCGTCCTTTCTTATGAACATGCTTCCAAGCGTGCACTATTTCCATCTTTAGTGCTCTGTCGTTTTCTCCTTCCTTGAAGAAAAGACCTTCCAGATGAACACCCCATGGGACGTGTCTCATCGGGTATCCAAATTGACGACGAACCAATACCGGATGGTAGTTGATCCCTCATTTAGTTCCTATGAGGGGTACGTTGGGGAAGTTTCCACAACGATCGATGATTCTGATTCCATCATAGATCCTATTACACCAATCTATATCAGAGTTGGTAAGAGACATGATCTTCTGCGACCAACGTAAGGCACTCTTGCAATCCCAAAAAGCAGCAGACTTGGGCAAGTGGGAGATAAACCATTTATAAAGCAGAGGTACACAGCATGTGATCTCCCCTCCGCTGTACAAATTTCCTAAGTGTACAGAATGATACGCATCTACGAGCAAAGTCGGCACAGGATTTCCAATGAGAAAAACCTTAATGGAGTTGATATCTACAAAGTTATTGATGTTGGGAAACAAAAATAACCCGTAGGTGAGCAAGACAAAGATGCTTTCAAAAGAAGTCACGTTTCCTATACTGGCAAAATACAGGGCTTTCTTTGTCAAGAACTGGGCTGGCAAACCTTGGATGCCACCCTTGGTAGTTAGGTGAGTCCTAACCTCAGACTCGTCCAAATGAATTGCTCTTGCAATGGTCTGATTCTTTGGAATTTCTTCCAGTCCAAAAAATGGAGCTCGATCAGTAATGTGTAAATCGATCAGGTGAGAATACTCTTCCAGCGTTGGTGCGAGCTGGTAATCCGGGAATGTGAAACAGTGATAAACCGGATCGTAGAACTGAATGAGCACATCCATGATTCCCTCAATCACATGGACTCTTAACAGTGGTAGCAGACCTCCGTGCTTGGCTCTGAGAGCCTCAGGGTTAGTGATCATTTTTGCTAACCTTCTCAAATCCCCCAACTTTGGGGTCAAAGGGTCGTTGTCATGATGTCAAGGCTCTACCCATCCCCAAAGGTTTATACTAGGGTGATTTTTGTACCTGTACTCGTTATCATCAGCTCCTCCCAGGAAAGCAAAATAACAAGCGGATCACCAGCGAGTTGTAGAGAAATCTTAGAGTAAGTGCCATTCACCGAGAATAGATCACCAGCCTCAAATGAGGGTAGAATCGCGTAACAACTATTCCCGATAGTTTCCGCACTACGAAAGGGTTTGGCTCCTCAGCTTCTCAGACTTAACAATCGGCCCATTGTCTAGGTGAGAGAATGGGTTGCATTGGTCAGCCTCCACTGAGGTTGATGGTCGACCTCGTCGCCATCACTTATCTTAAGTGTATACTCGATCTTTCCACATGCGGCATCACACGCATTCCCATTAGCAGAAAAATAAACACGTATAGCAATTAGGAAAAGCAGTATATATATACTTGTCCTAATCATCCTAGACTTTTAAAGCTATGAATCCTAAGTTCCTGACAGAAAATGGGTTCCCCGGCGGAAGCCCCAATCTGTGGTATTCACACAAGAGATGAAAAGAGAGATGGGCCCCACGGTGGGCGCCATTTTTCTATAGCGAGCGATTTTGGATGCGGTTCTTAAGCCCTGGTCGCTCTCTGCGGTTGAGTTTACTACATGTCGATTCATTTTTTATCCTATTAAAGCTGATGAAGGAAGGGAAATAGATGTCTCCAATTAACCCTGCTTTGTATACTGAGTTTAAACAGCGGTCTGTTAGGTTACAAATGCTATCAATGTGGGGGGGCCTTTGTACTGGTTATTTGTATTTTCGCCAATACCGTTTTCTCTCTTTCTTGGATTTTTTGGCGGGGAACGAGGATTAGGATGTTAGGACTGATGCTTTTGATAGATACATGAGAGTATGGGATTTTGGGTTTTTGTTTAGTGTGCTCGCTAAGATTTTTCTTTCAATCTTATGCCTACGTATTCCCGTTTACCGAAACCGGGAAATCAGAGCGTTCGTAGTTCCTCCTATTCTATGGGAGGAAATGGGTGTTTTTGGTGTCTTGTTCAAAGCCCAAGACGTGAAGCGAAAGGTGATCTGTATCTTATTTAAAGCCCAAGATATGAAGCTGAAAAGTGTTGACCTTAGAGGGAATTTGTCATCTCTAAAGGGGGGTTGTTTGTCACAACTGTTGGGTGACTGCCTGTAAAGGAGGATTACTTTAACCGGGATTTGTGAATCCGGCAATGCCATAATTTCCTTTATAGGGATTTTAACCTGAAGGAGAAGACTTTAACTCAGTGTAGAGCAATGCCATCTTTCCTTAGGAATTTCTCATGCTAAAAGAGGGACAGTGGCATGGATGTATATGATCCAGAGGCTTTCCGCTTACAGCGATTAGATGAAGGGGAAGGAGTTGTTGATGTTTGTGTACTGTGAACGAGGCACAACTTTGATGCTAAAAGGTTAATTGGATTAACCAGTGGTTTTCTTATATAAAGCCTAAGAGGAGGCGATTATGTGTCTCGTACAAAGCCCGAGAGAGAGAGGCTAAAAGGTTTTGACTCAACGATGGAGTCGTTTGGTATCTCGTATGAAGCCCGAGATGAAGGCTACTTGACTTAACAAGAGAGTGTTTTTGTATCTCGTACGAAGACCGAGGTGGAGGCCGTTGTTTATTTGGCTCAATAAGGACCTTTTTGTATCTCGTATAAAGCCCGAGAGAGAGGCTAAATGTTGTTCTGTTAAGTGACAGGTCCAGTATACTGATTTTAAAGAGAAAATCAGTTCTTATATGAGCAATACTGTACTCATGGATTTAATTCAAGGATCCGGGTTATTCCTGTTCTTTAAGGAAACGGGAAATCCGAAGGGTATTGAGACTATCCGAGTCTACGGGTTTCCTTCCTATTTTTGAAGGGTGCTTGAGAATATCTTTGAGACTCAAGGAAATTAGACTGTCCAAGTCTAGAGTTTTATCTTTTGTACCATGCTTTGAGAAACAGTAGTAGACTCTTTGAAAGGACTGTTCTATGCAGATGATTAGGTTATGTTCCTATACCTCTAGGAGGTCGTCGGGACAATTTGTACGAAGCCCAAGAGGAGGCTGGAAGCTTTTAAGTAGCCGATAGGTCCATGTACGAAGCCCAAGAGGAGGCTATCATTCCCGGAGGAAGAGATCATTATACGAAGCCTAAGAGGAGGCTGTGAATACTTCTAAGAAGCCGTAGGGTCCTTGTACTAAGCCCAAGAGGAAGCGGGGTTGCTTTTAGGAAGCCTGTGGGTCCTTGTATAATGCCCAAGAGGAGGCCGATTGCTTTTAAGAAGCCGATGGGTCCCCAAATCCCGAGAAATTCAAGGCAAGCTATTCACAAGGAATAGATCAAGTCAGGAAAGTTCGTGAATTTGGAAGAAACTCAAGAGATGCCATTCACGGAGAAAAGATCGTCTCTAGGGAGTAGAGCTTCTTGACAATTGCTTTTAAGAAGCCTGTGGGTCCCCAAACCCCGAGAAATTCAAGACATGCCATTCACCGAGAATATATCAAGCCAGGAAAGTCCGAGAATTTGGAAGAAACTCAAGAGATGCCATTCACGGGAAAAGATCATCTCTGGGGAATAAAGTTTCTTTGACAACTTCTATGAGTGACAGTCTATGAAAGGGTTCACAGAGAATGCTGCCTTTCATGTCTCCATATTGTTTAACCCCAAGAGGAGGGAAGACTGTGTCTGGTAATCCTATGGGGATCTAGTTTAGACTATTTCTAAGAGTGATCAACGGGCTTAATGCTAGACGTAGTTGCCGGGGAAACTCTAAATATCTATACTATTATTACACAGTTGATATGAGTTTATGAAAGAAGACTTATAGTGAAACAACCCTACAATACAATTATATGTATATGAAAGCGGTAAATGAAAGCAATAACCACTTACTCTGTTGTAGAGCTTCCATGCTGTTTGGTTAGTTGTTCATAAAGAAAAATTGAAAACAACAGTATATTCAAAATCAAAGGAGAAAGTGCTTGGTAAAAGAAAGATTTGGGGTTTACAGCTCAAAGAGAGGCCCAGGTTTTTATCAGTGATCGCACTGTCGAATTTGTACAGAGGGACTTATATAAGTGACTGAGGCCCAAAAAGGTTTTCTGTACAAAGGGATGGGTCTTACACTCTCTCAAGAGGCCCAAAAAGTTTTAAGAAAGGAAATGGGTCTTACTACTCGAGGGTAGGCCCAATGGTTAATTTTCTGAAATGGCGATCGCGCCGAGATTTTCTTTTAACGCGAAGGGGCTTATACAATATCTGAGGCCCAAAATGTTTTTGGTTAAAAGGGGGTTGGGTCTTACACTCTAATAGAGGCCCAAAAGTTTTGAATGGGTCTTATAGCTCAAGGAGAGGCCCATGGTTATTTTTAAAAGGCGATGATCGCGCCGTTTGTTTTTGACGGTATCGGGACTTATACAATACTCTGAGGCCCAAAAATGATTTGGTCAAAAAAGGATTGGGTCTTACACTCTATTAGAGGCCCAAAAAGTTTTGAAAATGATTTATGAGGGTTGAATTAATCCAAAAACCCTAATTTGTTTTCAAAAAATGTATTTAATTGAATAAAAATTCAATTAAAATGATCAAAATTGTTTAACATATGTAAAACAAATTGTGATCTTGGATTAATGCTTCAAAAATTAAGTATTGACCTACAAAATAATTAGAAGGCATTAAAAGTTGCAAAATTAAGGTGGAAAAAATATTTTAAATGTTAAAAACAATTAAAAAATTAATTCTTTGCAAAAATATCAATTATATGAAATAAATAATATTTTTGGGATTTTTTGATAAAATAAAATATTTTAACATTTTTGAGAATTATCAAAAAAAGAATCAACTCAAAATCATTAAAACTCAGAGAGAAATTAATTTTTGAATCAATTAAATAAAATCACAAAATTCAAATATTCAAATTTTGAAAAAAGTCGCCAAGAACACACCAAGAACACGCGCGTGTTCTGGGCTTGGCCAGATTTGCATTTTCTCTCCAATCTCACTGAATACTTGATTATAACATGCAATCCACATATCATTATGCTCGTCTCAACCTCACGATCATGTCTATGGCATTTAATTTCATTTAAATTAAACATATAACAAGAAATCACGAAAAATCCTCAAGAACCCTAATTTCTGCATGAAGGCTGGGATTTTTTATACACGATTCAAACAATGCAATTAATTGAGGGGAAACATTCTATGCATGATTATGAACATATGGCCAAATTATTGTGTGAGGAAATATGCATAGATTGAGAGATGACCAAGTATATGCTTACCTTTAGGCCGTGACAGCAAGTGCAATGTGATTTTTGATTTGTAGGTGTTACAGATGAGTGGTGATGATCTTAATAGCTTCCCTACACCCTATGGAGTGTGTTTGAATGCTTGGACTTGATTGAAATTGGCTGGATCATTTCATGGCATCTCAACTGCACTTTGGTTAAAACCTTGAGCAATTGACTGGTGATTCTGAGAAATCAGTGTTCCAGTTGTTGTTTAAGTGTTTGATCAGCTCATATGTGATGTATGTGAGGTGTGTGAGTGATTGGTTTGAGTGGAATTGCCCTCTAGCTCAAAACCCGATAGCTACCTTGCTAAGAAAGGCATTTTTGCCAAGAGAACGAGATTTTGAGAAAGGCAAGTGTTGTAGGCCTTTGGTGTACTTAAACTGATCACAATTGAGCTCTATTTATAGTAGAGCAAGTTTGTTTTGGGATCCACAGTGAATGGCAACTGCAGCAGGTGTTTGTTCAATGTTGGCCAATGGAAATCCAAGTCTCCTCTAGCCATTGACTAGAGGTTAGGGCACAGGGTTGTGGTTCCCTTGGTCTTGGATAAGTCTTGACTGAATTCAGTTGCAAATGGCTCAGTCCATGCCACCTTGATGCTTCCATTGAATGCTCCAATCCAAAATTGGAGTCTTGTCCCTATTTTGGCCATTCTAGGTTCAACATGTTATTTGTTGTTCCAAAGACTTTTGAGGCTTGGCTCAGTGATTATCCCCTTTGGATTCAATCCTCAGATGTGTCCAAGTGGATAGGAGTGTTTGGATTTGGCTGATTTTGGCAAATCAAGCAAAAATGCAAATTCTGCTTTGCCTTGACAGATTTCAACAAGGCAATTTGACAATGTCATAACTCATAGCCCAAATGGAATTTGGCAATGTTCTTGGCCATTTTGGAAAGCCCTTACATGATATAACAACTGTTTGAACATGTTTGGTTTTGATATATTTTGAATCCAAGTGAAAAATCCCCCTACATTTGGAAAAAAATGAAGACAGATTTGGACTTAGTGAAAATTTCACTAAGTGTTGGACAAAGTGACATTTTCATTTTTCAGCCATTTTGATCACTCCATAACTCAAAATCCTTAATGAATTGGACTTAGGTATAGTTGAAGTTTTTGTAGAGGGTAATGAGGGCTACAAATCCATCTTTGGATGAGGAAAAATGGCTTTGTGGTTTAGGAGTTATGATCCTCCAAAGTTGGTACCCTTGTCACTTTATTTTTAACTTAGAAAATTTTCTAAGTTTTTATGGTTACCCGTTTTACAAGTTATCCAACTTTTCTTGATGAATGATGATTCAAATCATACATTAACATCATTTTAGGGTTAAAAATCCATTTTGGTGAAAAATCTCAAAAAGTCAAAGTTGACATTTGTGCACAGTTGACTTTTTATCAGATGAATTCCAAACTGTGCAATTCTTCAGGAAATCATGTCCTTGACCTAAATCAAACTTGATGGACATGTTCCATGGGTGTCACAGGGTATATTGAATCATTCCTTAGGGTTTGGGAGCATGTCCTGGTCAAAAGTCAAAGTTACAGTTGACTTTTTTCCTTAAAACCCTAATTGTGGTGCAGATGAAATTGAGACTTGTTGCTCAAGCTTCTTGGATTAATCCATTGTTCCAAATGGATCAATATAGTTCATTAGAGACCCTCAAACCCTCTCTAGAGGTCTTGGCTCATGATTTGTCCCAAAAGTCAACTTAGGGGTGAATTAGGTCAAGAAACCCTAACTCCTGATTTTTGATGAATGCATCCCCTGAGGCAAAATTGACTTGATGATTGGGTCCATGAGGTCCCATGGAGTATATTAGGTTGTGTTTTGGATGATTGGCTTGTGCTCAGATGAAAATTTTCCATCTGGACGCCCTGGTCGACCAAAACCCTAATTTGGTGACACTGTCGATCTTGAGACTTGATCCACCTAAAAGGGAGCATCCTTGTGCTTGATCCTTGAAGTGGGAGTCCTTTTTGATCCTTTGTGTATGTTTGAGAGGTTTAGACAAGTTGAAGATGATGCGTCCGCAAGCGCACGGATTTATCGAAGTAATATAAAAGATTGTCGAACCACAGAGACCAATATCAACCTATCGTTATCTATCGTCACTTTGTAAAGCTAAGGCTAAAGATAATTGATTAAATGGAAACTAGAACTAAAACAGAAAATAAAAGAAGGAAAAAATAATAGAAAACGGAGAGACTGGAATATGGATTCCGCGTTCCTAAAGGACTCTGAAGAATTCGGGTGCTAATAAATACTAAATCCTAGTTTCGAAGGATAAATTAGTTTAAAAGTCTTCAACTCACACTCTCGTGGTCTTGCCTACAACTATATTCCTAAATCCTATTGAGCGCTCTCGCTGTTTCAATTTGAGTTAGAAATACCTTTTGAAAACCAATAATATCCTAAACGCGTCCAAAGCGCTCTCGCTGTGTTTAGATTTGTTGCCTAATTTCTACTATCCGGTTCGCTCCTCACGCTCTCGCGGATCTCGGCTCAAACCTTAATATGCTTCTCACTCTCATGACAAAGCAATGTTAAATAACATCTCACTCTCATGACAATGTTATTTAAATTACGCATAGAAATTAAGACCAAAACAGAATAGTAATCATAAAATCGCGCCTAAAGTTTCTACGGAGTCCCGTCGGTAACGACGGTCCTCATACGCCAGACCCAAAATAATTAGCTAGACATGGACAAGAAATTAAATATGCAAATACGATAAATAACTAAAGACAGGAACATAATTTGGAAATTAAATAAGAAGACAGTAAAATAAATAATACTAAATAAAACCTGGAATTAAATTATGCTTGGAATAATACATTAAGTCTTGACATCTTGAAAGCGATTGCAGGAAAACAAAATACGGAAAATGAAATCCTAAAACTAATGGTGTGGTAGTTCCTCAATGTGAGAAACTACCACTTTTACATGGTGAGTTTTCTGCCTAAAAACTAAGAATGAAATGAGCAGAGCTTCCGCGCATAAAAACTTCCCCCCGGTTCTCTTCGTATGTTGACATATTTATAGAGGAGGAGCTTGTAACAGTTGATCTTTGTTCGTGGGCTTTTTGCTGAGAAAGTGTAGGAGACTGGGATTGATTCGTGTGAGAGAATTTAGGAGTCGTTGAAGACTCCTTCTTTTATGGCCACGTCTCTTCTGTTTCTTCATAATATGTGTGTTGCGTGTTACGGTCATGAGGATATGGTGACGATCACTAATATGCTTTCAGCGTGTTACGGTCGTAACAGATTGCTTACGGTCGTTAGACATGAAATAGCGCGTTACGGTCGTGAGTGTGGTGTGACGATCGTAAAACTCCCTTGAGCGCGTTACGGTCGTAAGGCATATGGTGACGACCGTCACTGTTACAAAATATCAGATTTTGACAGTGTGTTTTCTTCTCATTTTCTGTCAATTTTTCTTCACTTCTTCTCTTTTTTTACTATTTTGACTTGAGATGTATTGCACCTACAAAAAGGCATAAAAACTCGGAATAATCGGGGATTAGTTGAGTCAATGCACGATAAAAATGTACTAAAAACCTAGTAATTATACGATACGATTTCTCGTCATCAGAAGATCATGTCATTTCTTGATTGATCCTTTGTCTAAGAGCTCTGAGATGGCTTGAAACCCTAAGTCTGATAGTAGTGAATGCTCACCCATCTTTGGGGAGACTAATGAGGCATGATGGCTCATCCATATTGTGATGATGATTTTCACAATGATGGGAAATCTTAGTGGTAAAAATTTGGGGTATGAAAACTTCCTTGGATTACAAGTCAAGCAGATGGAAGATTCCATTTTCATTTGTCAGAGCAAATATGCGAGGAATATTGTGAAGAAGTTTGGGCTGGATAATGCCAAGCATAAGAGAACTCCTGATCCTACTCACTTGAAGTTATCCAAAGATGAAAAGGGAGTGAATGTTGAACAAAGTTTATACAAAAGCATGATTGTCAGTCTGCTATATCTTACAGCAAGCAGGCCAGACATAACCTTTGCTGTTGGTGTATGTGCAAGATACCAAGCAGAACCCAAGGTCAGTCACATCAATCAAGTTAAGAGAATTCTTAAGTATGTGAGTGGTACATGTGATTATGGGTTGTTGTACTCCCATGACTCAAGTTCCATTTTAGTAGGATACTATGATGCTGATTGGGCTAGAAGTGCTGATGATAGGAAGAGTACCTCTGGAGGTTATTTCTTTTTGGGAAATAATCTTATTTCATGGTTTAGTAAGAAGCAAAACTCTGTATCTCTTTCTACTGCTGAAGCTGAGTACATAGCAGCTGGAAGTAGTTGTGCTCAACTGGTGTGGATGAAGCAAATGTTATCTGAGTATAATGTCACACAAGATGTCATGACATTATTTTGTGACAACCTGAGTGCTATTAATATTTCTAAAAATCCTATTCAACATAGCAGGACTAAGCACATTGATATCAAGCATCACTTCATCAGAGAACTTGTGGAGGACAAAGTCATAACTCTTGAGCATGTGAGCACAGAAAATCAGCTTGCTGACATATTTACCAAGGCTCTTGATGCAGTTCAGTTTGAAAACCAGAGGAGTAGACTTGGGTTTTGCATTCATTAAGAACTATAGCAATTAATGTTCCTTCTGGCTACCATATTGAAAAGATTAAAGGTGGTTCTGGTAGTGCAGTGTGTGCAGGTGGTTATGAAGGGAAAGATGCTGCGGTTTGAGCCTGACACTTGGTCATGTGATGTGGTGTGCATCTACTCTCTGATGCTGTTTATTCTGGTTTATGACTTGATCATTTCTCAAAAATTAATAATTGTTCTGCTTGCCTTTGTCATATTTCTGGCTAAAAAGGGGGAGTAGTGTGCTTGTGCGTGTGGTGCTTGTGCTGGTGCTGCAGCTGAGGGGGAGAATGTTGAATGTTGTTGTGTTGCTGCAGTTGAGGGGGAGTTTTTTTTGTTGAGGGGGAGTTTTTTTTTCTTTGCTGCTATGCTGTGTTGTGTGTTGGTATTATTGTGTATTTTTCGCTGCTGTCTCTGATATGGATGTTTTGCTTGTGTTATCTTTGCAAGATTTGTTTGGAGTGTAGTTTTAGCCAAAATAAGCCAAAGGGGGAGATTGTTATTTCTTTGATTTTGTGGTTGGCATTTATTTTGCTAAAACTATTCTAGCAGCAAGATGTTGAAACAAGATGTTCTAATTTTCTGCATTCAACATGTCGAATAAAGATGTCCCATACTGGCTCATAGGACATCGCGTCTGCTTTTGGTTTAAAAGGAAGATTCTGTTGCTGTTATTTGTTACTGAATATTCTGTGAATATTTAGTTATCCTATGTGGCATCCAAAGTATTTTTGGGTTGAGTTTTTGTGTTGGTTTTTCAGATTCTCAGCGTTTTGTAAATATGGAGACATATTAGGAAACTTTAGATTGAAGACCTATTTTCTTGGAGTTTATTTTGCAGATTTGTGAGCAGTCTATTTGCTGCGTTTTTGAAGCCCAATCCAGTCTAGATTTAATGCTATATATTGACTGGTGTAAACCTAGTTTAGGTGTGGAACTTACGTGTGTTTTGTTAGGGTTTTTCGAGTGTTATTTGTGAGCCTAACTGGTATCATTCTGATAACAGTATAAGGACTGGTTTTTGTGTTGTAAGTTCTGTCAGTTACTCATAAGCTTTTAAGCATTGAGTTTCTTGTGTACCAATTCTCATAAGCTTTGAAGTATTGAGAATTATGTGTTTTGAAAGTGTGGCTTTCGTTTTGTTACTTGTGTTGAAAGGAATCAATCACGGGTTGTGATTGTAGAGGGATTTGAGGAGGGCCTCATACCTAGGTGAGTCTTAGGTAGAAGTCATAAGAAGGGTAGTGATTAAGTGAGCAGATTGTAACCAGTTGTGGTTGTTGTATGATCTGTGAATTGATATTATCGTATATTGGTTTCGTCCCTGGCTTGGTAGCCCCCAGAGTAGGATTGTTGATCCGAACTGGGTAAACATATCACTGTGTTCTTTACTTTCTGCACTGTATTATTATTGTTATCTTGTTCATTGTGTTGGATATCCGTGTCTCAACATCTGTGTAGGACATCTAATATCTGTGCCAGAATTTCACTTTCCTCGTCAGGAAATGAATCATCTAAGCGATCTCTCCTCCAGTTTATTTCTGGATTGAAGGTGGTTCTTTGACCACTTTGACAACTTGAACCTCTGAAGAGCCAGAGAGCTTCCAAAAAACATCACTCTTCGCCATTGAAGATGATATCTTTGCTTTCCCGGATTAAGGAAAATCCCCAGAGAAAGCCTCTTAATCAGAGATTCGGCAGTACAGCAGTTTTTCTCCGAAACATTCGCTGACAAAAAGGTCATCAGCACCTCAAAATTGGAATACATTGTATGGCATTTCTCTGAGAAGATCTCGAGTAAAGTATGATGTAATATCCCCAAGCGAAGGCAGTCTCTTAAGAGACTCGTTTTCCCTAGTAGAGTCGATAAATGGCGTCTCCAAACAGAGAAGTTTGTGCCTCTCTACAATTAAAACTTTTTCCATCAAATGGCATCTCCCCAGGAAAATTCGGCGAGAAGTTTGAGGAGAACCGCTACAAATAGCGTCCCTTGTCAATAAAGTTTATTGACAAAAGAAACTTAGACCAGTTCCTTGGTAGGAAACCAGGATCGAGGGGAAGTTTACAAAAGAAACCAAGACCAGATCCTTGGTAAGAAACCAGGATCGAGGGGAAGTTTATTTCAGAAATTGAGACTAGTTCCTTGGTGGGAAACCAGGATCGCGGGGAAGTTTAAATCAGAAATTGAGACCAGTTCCTTGGTGGGAAACCAGGATCGAGGGGAAGTTTAAATCAAAAACTGAGACCAGTTCCTTGGTAGGAAACCAGGATCGAGGGGAAATCTACCTTTTCTAAGCATCATTGCTTAGCAAAAGAGGAAGGATGCTCGAACTGCCATTCATAACCACCATCAAAATTTCGAGTATTCCGATATTTAATCCTCTTGCACCCCGAATGCCCGAATACCTTCGCCATTCACACCTTCGGGTCCAAGAAGATTAAATACGGGCATCTGTCATACCCCAAATTTTGACCACTAAGATTTCCCATCATTGTGCAAATCATCATCACAATATGGATGAACCTTTAGTC
The DNA here is from genome assembly GCA_022829125.1 of Lathyrus tuberosus. NCBI lineage: Eukaryota > Viridiplantae > Streptophyta > Magnoliopsida > Fabales > Fabaceae > Lathyrus > Lathyrus tuberosus. The sequence goes on from JALAZF010000593.1 coordinate 243,949, forward strand.
TCCTCAAAGATGGGTGAGCCTTCACTACAATCAGAATTAGGGTTTCAAGCCCTCTCAGAGCTCTTAGACAAAGGATCAATCAAGAAATGACATGATCTTCAACTTGTCTAGCCTCTCAAACATCCACAAAGGATCAAGAGAACTCTCACTTCAAGGATTAAGCACAAGGCTGCAGCATTCCAAGTGGATTAAGCCTCAAGACCACCAGTGTCACCAAACTAGGGTTTTGGTCGACCAGGGCCTCCAGATGGAGATTTTCCTCTGGGCATGAGCCAATGCTTCAAAGGATAACCTATGATGCTCCAAGGGACATCATGAACCCAATAATCAAGTCAATTTAACCTCAGGGGATGCATTCACAAAAATCAGGAATTAGGGTTTCTTGACCTAATTCACCCCTAAGTTGACTTTTGGGACAAATCATGAGCCAAGACCTCAAGAGGGATTTGAGGGCCTCAAATACATCACATTGATCCATTTACAACAATGGATTGATCCAAGAAGCTTGAGCAACAAGTATCAAGTTCATCTGAACCACAGTTAGGGTTTCGCGGGAAAAGTCAACTGTAACTTTGAGTTTTGACCAAGACATGCTCCCAAACCTTGGGACATGATTCAATAGAGGATTGCACAGTTTGATTTAGGTCAAGGACTTGATTTCATAGAGGATTGCACAGTTTGGAATTCATCTGACAAAAAGTCAACTATGCACAAAAGTCAAACTTTGACTTTTTGAGAGTTTTCACAATTATGGTTTTTTAACCCTAAAATGATGTTAAGGTGTGATTTGAATCATCATTCTTCAATAAAAATCAAGAAAAGTGGGATAACTTGTAAAAGGGGTAACCATAAAAAACTTAGAAATTTTTCTAAGTAATGGAACAAAGTGGCTAGGGTACCAATTTTGGAGGACCATAACTCCTAAAGCTCAAGGCCATTTTTTCCCATCCAAAGCTGGATTTGTAGCCCTCATGGCCCTCTACAAAGCTTCAACTACACCTCATTCCAATTCATTATGGATTTTGAGTTATGGAATGATCAAAGTGGCTGAAAACATGAAATGCCACTTTTTCCAACACTTAGTGAAATTTTAACTAAGTCAAAATCTGCCTTCACTTTTTCCCAAATGTAGGGGCATTTTTCACTTGGATCCAAAAAGTATCTGTCGCGGCCGGCAGAAATTTTCGAGTCGCCACCATATTTTTTAAGGAAAATAATGATAAACCTAAAAATCCTTAATCCCAAGGGCAGAGATTCCTAAGGTTCGGGAGTCAGTTAAGTGAGGGGAAGGTGTTAGGCACCCCTCACCTCCATTGTACTCAATGGGATCCTCCTTAGATTTTAGGGTATGCTTGTTTGTTTGTCTAAATTATTTATTTACAAAAAATCCTAAGTTTTTTATAATTGTACTCGCTAGGGTTTACAATCCTATGCTTACGTACCTTCAATTTTGAAGGATCAGAGTAACCATAGTTCACCTCCCCTATTCCTACCCCCCTAATCCTATTCCTAACCCTAATCCCAAACTTAATCCACTATTTATACTCTTGGATAAAGAGTTCTATCCCCATATCTATTATTTATACTCCTAGATAAGGAGTTCTATCCCTTAATCTATTATTTATACTCCTAGCTAAGGAATTTTATCCCTTAATCTATTATTTATACTCCTAGATAAGGAGTTTTATCCCTTAAAAAATCCCTTATCCATTGTTTATACTCTCGGATGGAGAGTTTTATCCCTTAAATCCCTTATCCATTGTTTATACTCTCGGATGGAGAGTTCTATCCCTTATCCATTGTTTATACTCTCAGATGGAGAGTTCTATCCCTTATCCATTGTTTATACTCTCGGATAGAGAGTTCTATCCCTTATCCGTTGTTTATACTCTCGGATGGAGAGTTCTATCCCTTATCCATTGTTTATACTCTCGGATGGAGAGTTATATCCCTTGTCCATTATTTATACTCTCGAACGGAGAGTTCTATCCCTAAATCCCTTTGGCCTATGTTTTAACTCTTGGAACCTAGAAGCTTTATCCCTTATCCCATCCCTTATTTAGGCTCTCGGACCAAGAGCATTATCCCTTGATTTTATATCCCAAAAAGAACTCCTTTTTTATTTTTATATTCACCAACAAAAAACAAAATTCCATAAATAAAATAAAAAACCAAAATGCCATTTAGTGCTAGAGAAAATAAATCCCAAATTATTCCAAAGTGATTTCTAGATTTTCAATAATCCAAAAAAAAAACAATATTTCAATCCCCAATTAATATCAAACCTAATTAAATAATTAAATTAAGTTATTAATTTAATTAACTAAAAACCCAAAAACCCTATTTCTAAACCCCAATTAATACCTAATTAAATAATTAAATTAAGTTATTAATTTAATTATATAAAAAAACCATAAGATCCTATTTCTAAATCCTAATTAAAATTTTAACCCAATTAAACAATTAAATTAAGTTATTAATTTAATTATACAAAAAACCTAAAATCTTATTTCTATGTCCTAATTAACTATTTAAAACCTAGTTAACTAATTAAATTAAGTAACTAATTTAATTAATTAAAAAAATCTAAACCCTAATTAAAATTTAACCTAATTAAATAATTAAATTAAGGTATTAATTTAATTATTAAAAACCCTAAAACCCTACTTCTAAATCCTAATTAAAATTAACCTAATCAAATAATTAAATTAAATTATTAATTTAATTTTACAAAAAACCCTAAAATCCTATTTCTAAATCCTAATTAATATTTTAACCCAATTAAACAATTAAATTAAGTTATTAATTTAATTATACAAAAAACCCTAAAATCCTATTTCTAAATCCTAACTAAAAATTAACCTAATTAAATAATTAAATTAAGTTATTAATTTAATTATTAAAAACCCTAAAACCCTGAATAAATCCCTAGAAAATAAAATAACAATTCTAAAATCCCTAATTATATTTTTCCATTATAATAAACCTTAATCCCCTAATTAATCCCTTAATCCCCAATTAATAATTAAATTAAGGATTTAATTTAATTAAATTAATCAAAACCCTAAGGGTTCAATATGAACCCTAACCCTTTTCCCCAAGAATCCTAACCCTTTCGTATGAACCAAGAACCCTAGCCCTAACTTTTCCAGAAATATGCCTAAAAATCCAATCAATCAACAGCAACATAAAAAAAAAGTTAAGTATTCGAATTACCTCCCCTTGCCGTGACCAATTTGCCTTTGTGCTTTTTCCCCTTCTTTTCTTTCCTTTGCCTTCTTTCCTTTTTTTTTTATTTCTTTGTGTATTCCTTTTTCTCTTGGTGGTGATTTCCTTATACCTTTTGCCCTTCTTTTGCTTTCCTTTGTCCCTTTGAGGGATGTTGAAGCTATAGGGTTTAATATTGTTGAGGGTTTAAGGTTTACCTTTTTTTGCCTTTGAGGGATGTTGAAGGTTTATGGTTTAATATTGTTGAGGGTTTAAGGTTTACCTTTTTTTTGCCTTTGAGGTATGTTGAAGGTTTATGGTTTAATATTGTTGAGGGTTTAAGGTTCTCCTTTTTTTTTCCTTTGAGGGATGTTGAAGGTTTAGGGTTTAATATTGTGGAGGGTTTTAGTGTTCTCCTTTTTTTTTTGCCTTTAATGGATGTTGAAGGTTTAGGGTTTAATATTGTGGAGGGTTTTATTGTTGTTGCTCCTCGAAGTGTTAAGAACAACAACTTTTTTTATCGCATGGTTTATACATCTCCCCCCAAAAAGTGTGTAAATATGTCCTATTTATAGATGACAATTATGGTTTAAAAAAAATCAAGTTGATCTATCAACATAATCAAAAGCCCAAAAATAGATTTTTATTTTGTGATTTTTTTTATCAATCATATTGATTTTAAAACATAAAAATATTATCTAAAAAGTAAAAAGAACAAAATCTTTTCTAATATTTTATATTTTATGAATTTTTGGATATTTATATGAATAAGATGGAAAAAAGTGAAAAATTAATATTTTTAAAAAATGCCTGTTTAAAAATACGAAAATTAATAATAAAAAATGAAAAAAACAATTTTTTGTGATTTTTTAAGATTTGAAAATAAGTTGAATAGTTAAAAACAAATAACAGAGAAAAAACACAAAAAGTAAGAAAGGTGGGATTCAAACTCATGATCTTCCTCCCTTGTAACTCCTTATACATTTTTCTACCACCTATGTCATTCCATTTATTTGAAATAGAATAGCATTAGCAAATATCTAATAATAATAATAATAATAATAATAATAATAATAATAATAATAATAATAATTAACTCTAAAAATAATATCTTATTATCATCTAAAAAGCCCAAATAAAAATAAAATCCTAATTAATTATACAATAATAAAAATCTAAAATAAAAATTCTAAAATGAAATCCCTAATAAATTTAAAAGAAAACTTTACTTCCTAATATTTTAAAATAATTGAACAAAATTCTAGATCTTATCTAATAAAATTAAACTTATAACTTTTTAAATCCTAACTAAATATAAAAAGTCCCTTAGATAGACCCAAACCCCAACATAGGCCTAAAAACCCCAAAGCCCATTGACATTTAAATGACACCCCCTAATAGCAAAAAAAAAAATAATAATAAAAATTCACTGGTCAAAATTTAGGGTACTACAGCTGCCCCTATTTAATCGTCTTCGAATCAGAAAGAGGATGTTGATGAGTCTTCCTCTTTTGTTGAGGAGACGGTTAAATATAAGAATGACCCTAATTTTGACCGAAGAGTCCGGTAGGTACTACGCTGATTATCCTAAGATCCCTAGTAATAAACCCTTGACGAAATACCCGATTGTACCCCTTGATAAATACCTTTTCGAGAAACCCCTTGTCATAAAACCTATTGACACAACAGTGACACCCCTAGGTGGAATCCTTTGATGACAAACCCAATAAACCCTCCCCCCTTTTTTTTAATTCTAAACAAAAACCCTTTTTGGATGAAAATCCCTAGATGGAACCACTTGAACAAAATCCAGTAGAACCCCTGATACAACTCCTCGACGAAATCCCTTGGACGAAAATTCCTTAATAGAAATTTTTGTAGAACCCCTTGATGAGATTTTGGAAAAAACCCTTTTGACGAAATCCCTTAATAGAAAACCCCTTGATAAGACCCCAATGAAACCTTTTAATAAAACTATTTGATAAAACCCTGATGGAACCCCATGGTAAGACATTGGTGAAACCTTTTAATAACCTTCTGGTAGAACCCCTAAAAAAATCTGGTAGAACCCCTTTTGGTAAATCCCAGTGTAAGATTTTCCGATGTAAACCCTTTGATAGAACCCCCTTGATAAAAATCCCCTGGATGCAACCCCTTAAATACAAATCTGGTTGAACCCCTGATACAACTCCTTGACAAAACCCCTAGATGTATCCTTGAAGAAACCCTTAGATATTTGATGAAACCTATCCCTTATGAAGGCCATGTTGCCAAGTTAGGGATGTGAGAGATGAAGACCTACTCACAGCTGGATGATAATCCTGTAAAATCCCTTATTGAAGCAATGCTTTAATGATAAGGTTGGGGATTAAACCCCTATGAATAATTATGAACCCTATGTATATATGCATGAGTGCATGTATGTATGTTCATGTATGTATGTGATGTTATGTTATATATGCATGATTAGATGCTAGAGCGTAGCGACACAATTAATGCATGACAATGATTTGAATGTTTCCATAAGTGCCCCAGTGTTGGATGGCTCCATGATATTTGTTAATTGATATAGTATGGTGCATTGAGCTAGCCTGATATCCCGATACTCGTTTTAAACTTGACGATTGTTGATGTAGGACAAAGCTTGCATGTGCCTCTTGGAAGTATGAAGAGGGTTTGCCCTTGATTGATTGAGTTTCAAAGGATTATGCCTGAAAAGGACCTTAGATCCCACCATGCCTTGATACACCCTTGAGATGAACTGCTCCAGTATTTCAACCCTGAAAATATGCCCCAGATTTTGAATCTTCAAAAGGTATGCCCCTTAATTAATTGGGTATGGAGGAGTGGCCTGAAAAGGAACTTGGATCCTACCATGCTATGATATGACCTTAATATGAACTACCCCATTATCACGTCTTTGCCTCTGATTAGATGACTCCTAGAGTGATTAGCCTCAATGCACCCTTGAGTTGGTATGCCCCAGCGTGAACCTCTTGAAAGGTCCACCCCTTATCATTAGAGTCATGGAGGTGATTCAACATCAGTGTGTCAAATCTTGGGATGCTTTGCCCCTAGCTAGTAGGATCTTCAGATGATGTACTCCTATGATCATTAGGTTTTGCCTCATGGTTGGAAATATTCCTTGGTAATCCGCCCCCTTATCATAAATCTCTTGAATCCTTGTGCCCCTGATCAGTCCTTTGTTTGAAATTTCCTTAACTTTAAGTATCGATTTATGAAAAAAAATGTTCCCTTTGAAAAGTAATTATAACGCCATGTTCATGCAAGTTTTGAAATCCAAGATTTATACGAGGCGTATGGTAGATGGTATTCGTCCATGAGGTTGGCGTGAATGAGAATGGAAAAATGATAATTTAACCAACATTCAGATTCGGAGTCAGTTTAACAACGACTTTGCCGAGTATTCTTTTATAGTGCCCCTAGCTTCAATTAGGACTTTTATATGTTGTAACATGGCCTGGTTCACGGTTTTAAAAACAAAGATACAAGGCTCAAAGTTTGAAATTTAACCCACCTCATTCTCCTTGATGTTCTCCATTCCTAAATCCAATTAACCTAACAAATGCGTTCATCCTGCAAGAGAAACTTTTCAGTCATGGTGATTAAAAGGTATACTGGTTTAAGCACTTTCTGAGATTTTTTTTAAGGTACAATCACCCTCTCCTTTTTATAAGATTGTTCCATTTTTTCCTTTTTCTTTTCTTTTAATCCCTTATTTTTGCATGGACCAATTCTTTTGAATTTAGTGGTCCATCGGGATACCCTTATTTTTGCCTAAGTCAAAATCGAAAAAAAAAATTTTTACTTAGCGGGTTTTTCCTTTTTCCCTTTTTTGGAACAATTCCTGAGTGATCTCGCTTTTGACTTAGAGGGGGCGTGACTGCCATATTAGATATCATGAGCTATTATCCCTTTTGCTTCCTCAATGTCGAATGGTGCGAGGAAGAAGATGTGCTTTAAACCTTTATCCTTGTGATTAGGTGTGCTGATTCCCTTGCATTAGGACGCAATGTTGAATTAATTGAAATCTACCCTGCCCATGGTTAAGATTAAGGTTTTTTTTTTTAAATAGAAAGAACACCAACTTCTGGCTCGAGGGGGTTGACTACGGTTTAACTCCTTATTCCTCCAGTGTTTGGGGAGTGAAACAATGCCTTACATCTTCAGCCAGGTCATACCATTAAAGCATACGTCAGCAATATTCGTTTGTTTATTTACATTCTTCTCCTCCTAAGTTTGTTGAAGAGGTGAGGTGAAATGGAAAAGCGTTGATTCCTTTTTTTTATTATTTTTTAATTTTTTATAAGAAAGAGTGAAAACGAATGGATGAATTCCAAAAACATGCATGTTTATTTCATTAAAATTATATCCCAAAAGGTACAACCTTTAATATAAACAACACTTAGCAAAAAGAAATTACAACTAAAAATGATAAAGGCCTACTGATCCTAGAGGTGAGCTTCCTTGTTGATCCACCAGTCTTGAGATATTGGTGTAGGATCTAGTTCCCTTCCAAACTTCCTTTGTTGTATGGGCATCATCCAAGGTTATTGCATTTGAGGCTCTAAGCACTCCTCTGGCAAACATGGTGAAGGGTTACCTTCTTTCCTCCATGGTACTTGTCCCTCTTGAATTCCTCCGTAGCTTCTTGAGGTATCCTTTAAGTTCGTTAATGAGTATCGGGAAACCTCTTAGCTCAAGGGCGAAAGCGGAAAGGATATGCAAATGTATGTGTATGTATGCAAATGCATGAAAATGTATGGGGTATGCAAAATAATCTTAAAAATTTATTTGGGGGAAATTCCAAAATCCATTGTAGTTAGAGATGAATATAAAATTAGGAAAATAATCCAAAACAATAATCCCAAAATGGAAACTCCTGAACTTAAGAAGGCGTAAACTAAATCGATGCCCCCAATGCCTTCTTCAAATGAGCTTTAAATTCCTCCAAGTACCCTTGCATTTCCCTATCCTCCTTGTGGTGAGATAATAGGTCTTAAACAGGTACAACTAAGTCTTTAAGCTTGACCTTTTTCTTTTTCTTTTTTTTTTTGCCCCCATGCCCCTTGTAAGGTTTTTCCCTCTCCTTGTAGGTTTTTCCCTCTCCTTGTAAATCCAAGTATAGTCCAAATTGTTTCAGCGTAGGAGCTGGTTGAAAAATCCTTGAAGAGAAAGTCACATAGAGGAGGATCATAAAGTTGTGCAAAAGCAGTTACGGTCTCTACCTTCATAGGGGTCCCTAAAAGATCGAGGATTCTTCCATGCTTGTGTATAACCATCCTTTGAGCAGATTTGGCCTTAAGTCTCAAAGGTCTTTGAGACTTTGTAAATCAGTACTTAGCACTCTGATGCGTAAGGTAGCCCTTTTGTTTGAATACATCTTTCCAATGTTCCTACAACACATCTTGAAATTCCGCACAAAAATGCATATATGCAAAAAATGTTTTTAAATGCATGATGACATGGACATTTTTGTTTTTTTATTAAATGTTTATTTTTTGGTTAGGGTAAAGTGAAATGCAAGCATGCCCTAGAAAAGGTAGGCTCCCTATGATAGGTTAGATCTATGTCTTGTCTACCCAATCCCCTCACATGTAGGATGTAAAGTTTGGACAACATAACGACCCTATAATGTACAGACTATGCCCTTGTTTTACCATGAGAAGGAGCAAGTCTTCCTATGATAATCCTTCGGGATAAGTCTCATCTGGGTAGGACCCTAGTAACAGCCCTTGAGGGTTGAATACGTAGGATCTCCATGAGTTGGCAAGGGGTAGGCTAAAAGTTCTCAGAGTCTCGGACCACATCCAAATCATCCTCTACGTTAGGGGCTAGCCCTTTCATAAGGACACCTTTGGAAGGATCTATTCTGAGTGTGGCATCAATGAATTATTGGGGATGTCACATCCCCCCCCCCCAAACATTTATGTTCCACGTCCTAATCTAGGGTTATACTCCAAGCTTGGGCTTTAGCTTCACACATCATATGCCCCAATCCAAAGTATGATGACAAAAATAAAAATAAAAATATAAAAAATATAATAAAATAAAAAAACAAAATATAAAATAGATAAAAAAATGAGAATAATAAAAAAATAAATAAACACCCAAGACAAACAAACTAAAACCCTAAATCCTAAGATTAGGAGGGACTCTCTTTAGGGAGGAATCCCCAGCAGAGTCGCCAGCTGTCGCGGCCGGCAAAAATTTTCGAGTCGCCACCATATTTTTTAAGGAAAATAATGATAAACCTAAAAATCCTAAATCCCAAGGGCAGAGATTCCTAAGGTTCGGAAGTCAGTTAAGTGAGGGGAAGGTGTTAGGCACCCCTCACCTTCATTGTACTCAATGGGATCCTCCTTAGATTTTAGGGTATGCTTGTTTGTTTGTCTAAATTATTTATTTACAAAAAATCCTAAGTTTTTTATAATTGTACTCGCTAGGGTTTACAACCTTATGCCTACATACCTTCAATTTTGAAGGATCAGAGTAACCGTAGTTCACCTCCCCTATTCCTAACCCTAATCCCAAACTTAATCCACTATTTATACTCTTGGATAAAGAGTTCTATCCCCGTATCTATTATTTATACTCCTAGATAAGGAGTTCTATCCCTTAATCTATTATTTATACTCCTAGATAAGGAATTTTATCCCTTAATCTATTATTTATACTGCTATATAAGGAGTTCTATCCCTTAAAAAATCCCTTATCCATTGTTTATACTCTCGGATGGAGAGTTCTATCCCTTAAATCCCTTATCCATTGTTTATACTCTCGGATGGAGAGTTCTATCCCTTATCCATTGTTTATACTCTCGGATGGAGAGTTCTATCCCTTATCCATTGTTTATACTCTCGGATACAGAGTTCTATCCCTTATCCATTGTTTATACTCTTGGATGGAGAGTTATATCCCTTGTCTATTATTTATACTCTCGGACGGAGAGTTCTATCCCTAAATCCCTTTGGCCTATGTTTTAACTCTTGGAACCTAAGAGTTTTATCCCTTATCCCATCCCTTATTTAGACTCTCGGACCAAGAGCATTATCCCTTGAATTTATATCCCAAAAAGAACTCCTTTTTTATTTTTATATTTACCAACAAAAAACAAAATTCCATAAATAAAATAAAAAACCAAAATGCCATTTAGTGCTAAAGAAAATAAATCCCAAATTATTCCAAAGTGATTTCTAGATTTCCAATAATCCCAAAAAAAAAACAATATTTCAATCCCCAATTAATATCAAACCTAATTAAATAATTAAATTAAGTTATTAATTTAATTAATTAAAAACCCAAAAAACCTATTTCTAAACCCCAATTAATACCTAATTAAATAATTAAATTAATTTTTTAATTTAATTATACAAAAAAACCATAAGATCCTATTTCTAAATCCTAATTAAAATTTTAACCCAATTAAACAATTAAATTAAGTTATTAATTTAATTATACAAAAAACCTAAAATCTTATTTCTAAGTCCTAATTAACTATTTAAAACCTAGTTAACTAATTAAATTAAGTAATTAATTTAATTAATTAAAAAAACCTAAACCCTAATTAAAATTTAACCTAATTAAATAATTAAATTAAGATATTAATTTAATTATTAAAAACCCTAAAACCCTACTTCTAAATCCTAATTAAATAATTAAATTAAGTTATTAATTTAATTATACAAAAAATCCTAAAATCGTATTTCTAAATCCTAATTAAAATTTAACCCAATTAAACAATTAAATTAAGTTATTAATTTAATTATACAAAAAAACCTAAAATCCTATTTCTAAATCCTAACTAAAAATTAACCTAATTAAATTATTAAATTAAGTTATTAATTTAATTATTAAAAACCCTAAAACCCTGAATAAATCCCTAGAAAATAAAATAACAATTCTAAAATCCCTGATTATATTTTTCCATAATAATAAACCCTAATCCCCTAATTAATCCCTTAATCCCCAATTAATAATTAAATTAAGGATTTAATTTAATTAAATTAATCAAAACCCTAAGGGTTCAATATGAACCCTAACCCTTTTCCCCAAGAATCATAACCCTTTCGTATGAACCAAGAACCCTAGCTCTAACTTTTCCAGAAATATGCGTAAAAACCCAATCAATCAACAACAACACAAAAAAAAAGCTAAGTATTCGAATTACCTCCCCTTTCCGTGACCAATTTGCCTTTGTGTTTTTTCCCCTTCCTTTCTTTCCTTTGCATTATTTCCCTTTTTTTTATTTCTTTGTGTATTCCTTTTTCTCTTGGTGGTGATTTCCTTGTACCTTTTCCCCTTCTTTTGGTTTCCTTTGTCCCTTTGAGGGATGTTGAAGGTATAGGGTTTAATATTGTTGAGGGTTTAAGGTTTACCTTTTTTTTGCCTTTGAGGGATGTTGAAGGTTTATAGTTTAATATTGTTGAGGGTTTAAGGTTCTTCTTTTTTTTATGCCTTTGAGGGATGTTGAAGGGATGTTGAAGGTTTAGGGTTTAATATTGTGGAGGGTTTTAGTGTTGTTGCTCTTCGATGTGTTAAGAACAACAACTTTTTTTATCGTATGGTTTGTACATCTCCCCCAAAAACTGTGTAAATATGTCCTATTTATAGATGACAATTATGGTTAAAAAAAAATCAAGTTGATCTATCAACATAATCAAAAGCCCAAAAATAGATTTTTATTTTGTGATTTTCTTATCAATCATATTGATTCTAAAACATAAAAATATTATCTAAAAAGTAAAAAGAACAAAATTTTTTCTAATATTTTATATTTTATGAATTTTTGGATATTTTTATGAATAAGATGGAAAAAGGTGAAAAATTAATATTTTTAAAAAATTCCTATTTAAAAATACGAAAATTAATAATAAAAAATGAAAAAAACAATTTTTTGTGATTTTTTAAGATTTGAAAATAAGTAGAATAGTTAAAAACAAATAACAGAGAAAAACCACAAAAAGTAAGAAAGGTGGGATTCAAACTCATGATCTTACTCCCTTGCAACTCCTTATACCTTTTTCTACCACCTATGTCATTCCATTTATTTGAAATAGAATAGCATTAACAAATATCTAATAATAATAATAATAATAATAATAATAATAATAATAATAATAATAATAATAATAATAATAATTAACTCTAAAAATAATATCTTATTATCATCTAAAAAGCCCAAATAAATATAAAATCCTAATTAATTCTACAATAATAAAAATCTTAAATAAAAATTCTAAAATGAAATCCCTAATAAACTTAAAAGAAAACTTTACTTCCTAATATTTTAAAATAATTGAACAAAATTCTAGATCTTATCTAATAAAATTAAACTTATAACTTTTTAAATTCTAACTAAATATAAAAAGTCCCTTAGATAGACCCAAACCCCAACATAGGCCTAAAAACCCCAAAGCCCATTGAAATTTAAATGACACCCCTAATAGCAAAAAAAAAAAAATAATAATAATAAAAAAACACTGGTCAAAATTTAGGGTACTACAGTATCAAAACCAATTATGATCAAACAGTTGTTGTATCATATGAGGGCTTTCCAAAATGGCCAAGAACTCCATCAAATTCCACTTGGGCCATGAGATATGACAATGGCAATATGCCTTGCTGAAAACTGCCAAAGCAAGGCAGATTTTGGAGTTTTGCTCGATTTGCCCAAATTTTGCAAAGGGCAAGCAAATCTATGCATCTGAACACCTCAAGGGGGGACCAAGGAGGAACCAACTCTGATCCCTAGCCTCCCAAGTCTTTGGAACCAAAAGTAGCATGCCAAACCTAGAAATTCCTAAAAGCGGGACAAGACTCCAATTTTGGATTGGAGCATTTAATGGATGCACCAAGGTGGCATGGACTGACACATTTGCAACTGAATTCAATCAAGAATGATCCAACAACTAGGGAACCACAACTCTGTGCTCTAACCTCTCGTCAATGGCTAGAGGAGACTTGAGATTCCAAAGTGCAACCATTGGCCAAACCTCTGCAGCAGTTGCCATTCACTATTGCTTGCAAAACAAACTTGCTCTACTATAAATAGAGCTCATTTGTGCTCAGTTTGAGTACACCAAAGCCATCAAAGAGATGTTTTCCTCAAAATCACCTTCTCACTTCCAATTTTGCCTTCTAAGGCAAGTCACCATCGGGTTTTGAGTTTGAGAGCTATTCCAATCAAACAAATCACACACACACACCTCATAAACATCATATAGAAGTGATCCAAACACTCACATAACATCTGGAACACCAAAATCACAAAATCACCAGCCAACTGCTCAAGCCTTTGACAAATTTGCAATTGGGGTGCCATCTCAAGGTCCAGATTATTTCAATCTATTCCAAGCATTTACACACACTCCATGGCACCTAGCGAAGCTATCCAAATCAATGGAACCTAGCTGTAACACCCCTAACCCAAAACACGATCACCAGCTGCAAGTGGTAAGCATGAGCTCTTCTAACTCTATGATCCATGCAATTTTTGTTGCACAATAATTTGGCCATATGTTCATAATCATGCATGGAGTGTTTCCCCTAAATCAATTGCATTGTTTGAATCATGTATGGAATTTCTGAACCTTCATGCAGAATTTAGGGTTCTTGAGGTTTCTCTTTGATTTCTTATTCCATGCTTAAAATAAATGAAATTAAAGACCATAGACATGATAGTGAGGTTGAAACAAGTAGATTGATATGTAGATTGCATGATATAATCAAGTATTCAGTGAGATTGGATAGAAAACGCAAATCTGCAGAAAGAGAGGGTGGCGCGTGTTCTTGCCCTTGTTCTTGGCGCCTTTTTTGAAAATTCAAATATTTGAATTTTGTGATTTTATTTAATTGATTCAAAAATTAATTTCTCTCTGAGTTTTAATGATTTTGAGTTGATTCTTTTTTTAATAATTCACAAAAATGTTAAAATATTTTATTTTACCAAAAAATCCCAAAAATATTATTTATTTCATATAATTGATATTTTTGCAAAGAATTAATATTTTAATTGTTTTTTACATTAAAAATATTTTTCCTTCTTGATTTTGCATATTTTAATGACTTCTAATCATTTTGTAGGTCAAAACTTGATTTTTGAAACATTAATCCAAGATCACAATTTGTTTTCCACATGTTTAACAATTTTGATCATTTTAATTTTATTTTTATTCAATTAAAATACATTTTGAAAACAAATTAGAGTTTTTGATTAATTCAACCCTCATAAAACTTTTTCAAACTCTTTGGGCCTCTAATAGAGTGTAAGGCCCAATCCCTTTGTAAATACACCACCTTTTGGGCCTCAGTCATTGTATAAGTCCCCCTGTATTTTCAAAAACAATGGCGCTATCGTCGCCTCTTTTAAAAAAATCATTTGGGCCTACCCTCGTGTTGTAAGCCCCATTTCTTTTCTTTAAACTCTTTGGGCCTCTCCTCGAGCTATAAGACCCATTCAAAACCATTTTGGGCCTCTAGTAGAGTGTAAGACCCAACACTTTTAGAAAAACCAAAATAATTTGGGCCTCAGTTGTTGTATAAGTCCCACTGTGTTTTCAAAATCTCTGCACGATCGTCGCTTTTCAAAAACATTTTCATCTGGGTCTACCCTCGTGTTATAAGCCCCATTCTTTTTCTTTAAACACCTTTGGGCCTCTAATAGAGTGTAAGACCCAATCCCCATTTAACCAAAACAATCTTTGGGCCTCAGATATTGTATAAGTCCCTCTGCGTTAAAAGAAAATCTCGGCGCAATTTCCAGTTCAAAAATCAAACCCTTGGGCCTACCCTCGTGTTATAAGCCCCATTTCTTTTTCTTTCAATCATTTCTGGGCCTCTTGAGAGAGTGTAAGACTCATCCCCTTGTACAGAAAACCTTTCTCGGCCCTCAGTCACTTGTATAAGTCCCTGTACAAAACGACAGTGCGATCACTGATAAAACCCTGGGCCTCTCCTTAAGTTGTAAGCCCCAATTTTCCTTTCAAAAGCACTTTCTCCTTTGATTTTGAATATAATATTGTTATTAAAGCTTTCTTTGTTGAACAAACTAACCAAACAGCATGGAAGCTCTACAACCGAGTAAGTGTTTATCCGTTTTCATTTACGGCTTTCATAAGTATAGAACTGTATTATGGGGCTGTTACACTGTAAGTCTTCTTTCATAAACTCATATCAACTGTGTAATACTAGTATAGATATTTAGAGTTTCCCCGGCAACTACGTCTAGAACTAGGCAAAACCTCGTCTCCTTACCTCCGACGTTCTCCCGGATATTTCAAACATAACCTAAACCATGAATTTTCTTTTACAACAATTTAGATAACTAGATCTAAGAAATCTCCCCCTTAAACAGTTCATATACAGAAGGCCAATGTTCCAAGTGAAACCCCTTCTGGAATTGTTCATCAGCCTCCTCTTGGGCTTAGTGCAAGTGTCATACCCCAAATTTTGACCACTAAAATTTCCCATCATTGTGCAAATCATCACCACAATATGGATGAACCATCATACTTCATTAGTCTCCCCAAAGATGGGTGAGCATGCACTACAATCAAAATTAGGGTTTCAAGCCCTCTCTGAGTGCTTAGACAAAGGATCTTCAATTTGTCTAACCCCTCAAACATCCACAATGGATCAAGAGGACTCCCACTTCAAGGATTAAGCACAAGGTTGCTCCCTTCAAGGTGGATCAAGCTACAAGATCGCCAGTGTCACCAAATTAGGGTTTTGGTCGACCAGGGCCTCCAGATGGAAATTGTCCTCTGGGAATGAGCCAATGCTTCAAAGCATATCCTAATATACTCCATGGAACCTCATGGACCCAATCATCAAGTCATTTTGGCCTCAAGGGATGAATACATCAAAAATCAGGAAATAGGGTTTCTTGACCTAATTCACCCCTAAGTTGACTTTTGGGACAAATCATGAACCAAGACCTCAAGACATGATTTGAGGGTCTCTAATATACCATACTTATCCATTTGTAACAATGGATTGATCCAAGAAGCTTGAGCAACAAGTTTCAATTTCATCTGAACCACAGTTAGGGCTTCGCGAGAAAAGTTAACTGTAGCTTTGACTTTTGACCAGGACATGCTCCCAAACCCTAGGACATGATTCAATACACCCCATAACACCCATGGAACATGTCAATCAAGTTTGATTTAGGTCAAGGGCATTATTTCATAAAGGATTGCACAGTTTAGAATTCATCTGATAAAAAGTCAACTGTGCACAAAAGTCAACTTTGACTTTTTGAGATTTTTCATAAAAATGGCTTTTTAACCCTAAAATAATGTTAATGTATGACTTGAATTATCATTCATCAAGAAAAATCAAAGAAAGTGGGATAACTTGTAAAAGGGGTAACCATAAAAACTTAGAAAATTTTCTAAGTTATGAAATAAAGTGACAAAGGTACCAACTTTGGAGGATCATAACTCCTAAACCACAAAGCCATTTTTTTCCATCCAAAGCTTGATTTGTAGAACTCATTTCCCTCTACAAAAGCTTTATACTGACCTATGTCCAAATTCCTCATGGATTTTGAGTTATGTTGTGATCAAAATTAAGAAAAGTCACTTTGTTCCAACACTTAGTGAAAATTTCACTAAGTCAGAATTTGCCTTACTTTTTTCCAAATGTAGGGGGATTTTTCACTTGGATCCAAAAGGTATCAAAACCAAATATGATGAAACAGTTGTTGTATCATATAAGAGCTTTCCAAAATGGCCAAGAACATCACCAAATTCAACTTGAGCCATGAGATATGACATTGGCAAGTTGCCTTGCTGAAATCTGCCAAGGCAAGGCAGAATTTTGTACTTTTGCTCGATTTGCCAAAATCAGCCAATTCCAAGCCTTGTCATCACTTTGGACACATCTGAGGATTGAATCTAAAGGGGACAATCACCGAGCCAAGCCTCCAAAGTCCTTGGAACAAGAAATAACATGCTAAACCTAGAATTGTCCAAAATAGGGACAAGACTCCAATTTTGGATTGGAGCATTCAATGGAAGCAGCAAGGTGGCATGGACTGAGCCATTTGCAACTGAATTCAGTCAAGACTTATCCAAGACCAAGGGGACCAACAGCCTGTGCCCTAACCTCTAGTCAATGGCTAGAGGAGACTTGGATTTTCATTTGCCAAGATTGGACAACCCTACTCAGCAGTTGCCATTCACTATTCCTTGCA
Source organism: Lathyrus tuberosus (assembly GCA_022829125.1). Taxonomy (NCBI): domain Eukaryota; kingdom Viridiplantae; phylum Streptophyta; class Magnoliopsida; order Fabales; family Fabaceae; genus Lathyrus; species Lathyrus tuberosus. The sequence continues at coordinate 261,374 of JALAZF010000593.1, forward strand.
AAACAAACTTGCTCTACTATAAATAGAGCTCAATTGTGATCAATTTAAGTACACCAAAGGCCTACAACACTTGCCTTTCTCAAAATCCACTTCTCACTCTCAAAAATGCCTTTCTTAGCAAGTCACTATCGGGTTTTTCATTAGAGAGCAATTCCACTCAAACCAATCACACACACCCCTCACATACATCATATGAGAGTTGATCAAACACTCAAACAACATCTGGAACACTGATTTCTCAGAATCACCAGTCAATTGCTCAAGGTTTTAACCAAGTTGCAGTTGAGATGCCATGAAGTGATCCAGCCAATTTCCATCAAATCCAAGCATTCAAACACACTCCATAGGGTGTAGGGAAGCTGTTCAGATCATCACAACTTATCTGTAACACCTCCAAATCAGAATTCAATTTGCTCTTGTTGTCACGACCTAGAGGTAAGCCTAAACTTGGTCATCTCTCAATCTATGCATATTTCCTCGCACAATACTTTTGCCAAATGTTCATAATAATGCATGGAATGTTTCCCCTCAAGTAATTGCTTTGTTTGAATCGTGTATCAAAAATCTCAGCCTTCATGCAGAATTTAGGGTTCTTGAGGATTTATCGTGATTTCTTGTTTTATGCTTAATTTAAATGAAATTAACTGTCATAAACATGATCGTGAGGTTGCGACGAGCATATTGATATGTAGATTGCATGATATAATCAAGTATTCAGTGAGATTGGATAGAATACACAAATCTGGGCAAAACTGAAAAACGCGCGTTTTCTTCAGCTGTTCATGGCGCCATTTTTCTCAAATTCAAATATTTGAATTTTGTGATTTTATTTAATTGATTAAAAAATTAATTTCTCTTTGAGTTTTAATGATTTTGAGTTGATTATTTTTTTAATAATTCACAAAAATGTTAAAATATTTTATTTTCCCAAAAAATCCCAAAAATATTATTTATTTCATATAATTGATATTTTTGTGAAGAATTAATGTTTTAATTGTTTTTGACATTTAAAATATTTCTTCCTTATTGATTTTGCAAATTTTAAGGATTTCTAATCATTTTGTAGACAAAACTTGATTTATGAAGCATTAATCCAAGATCACAATTTGTTTTCCACATGTTAAACAATTTTGATCATTTTAATTTAATATTGTATTCAGTTAAAACACATTTTGAAAACAAATTAGGGTTTTGATTAATTCGACCCTCATAAATCATTTTCAAAACTTTTTGGGCCTCTATTAGAGTGTAAGACCCAACCTCTTTGAAAACCAAATCATTTTGGGCCTCAGTCTTTGTATAAGACCCCCCGGTGTTTTCAAAATCTCGGCGCGATCGCCATTTCACAAAAAAAGTCATATGGGTCTACCCTCGAGTAGTAAGACCCATTTCTTTTCTTTAAAACTCTTTGGGCCTCTTGAGAGAGTGTAATACCCAAACCCCCTTGTACAAACCATTTTGGGCCTCACTTATTGTATAAGTCCCTCTGTACAAGTAAACGGCGCGATCGTCGCCTTTTAAAAAAATCAATTGGGCCTCTCCTCGAGCTATAAGACCCATTCAAAACTTTTGGGCCTCTAATAGAGTGTAAGTCCCATCCCTTTTGTAAATAAATATTTTGGGCCTCAGATATTGTATAAGTCCCTCTGTACATTTACAAAGTTCGGCGCGATCGTCGCCTTTTAACAAAAAAAGACCATTGGACTTCTCCTTGAGCTATAAGTCCCATTTCTTTTCATTTTTAAACCTTTGGGCCTCTAATAGAGTGTAAGACCCAATTACTTTGTAAATACCAAAATTTTGGGCCTCAATCACTTGTATAAGTCCCACGGTGTTTCCAAAACCTCAACGCGATCGTCGTCCTTTTCAAAATTAACCATTGGGCCTACCCTCTAGTAGTAAGACCCATTTATTTTCTTTAAAACTCTTTGGGCCTCTTAAGAGAGTGTAAGACCCAAACCCCCTTGTACAAACCATTTTGGGCCTCACTTATTGTATAAGTCCCTCTGTACAAGTAAACGGCACGATCGTCGCCTTTTAAAAAATCAATTGGGCCTCTCCTCGAGCTATAAGACCCATTCAAAACTTTTGGGCCTCTATTAGAGTGTAAGACCCAACCCCCTTTTAACCAAAACAACTTTTGGCCTCAGATATTGTATAAGCCCCTTTTGCGTTAAAAGAAAATCTCGGCACGATCGCCATTTCAAACTAAAAATCATATGGGCCTACCCTCGTGTTATAAGCCCCACTCTTTTTTCTTTAAACCTTTTAGGCCTCTTGAGAGAGTGTAAGACCCATCCCTTTGTACAGAAAATAATTTTTGGGCCTCAGTCACTTGTATAAGTCCCTCTGTACAAATTCAACAGTGCGATCACTGATAAAACCCTGGGCCTCTCCTTGAGCTGTAAGCTCCAAATATTTCTTTTTCAAAGCACTTTCTCCTTTGATTTTGAATTATACTGTTGTTTTCAATCTTTCTTTGTTGATAAACTAACCAAACAACATGGAAGCTCTACAACCGAGTAAGTGGTTATTGCTTTCATTTACCGCTTTCATATACATATAACTGTATTGTGGGGGTTGTTTCACTATAACTCTTCTTTCATAAACTCATATCAACTGTGTAATAATAGTATAGATATTTAGAGTTTCCCCGACAACTACGTCTAGCATTAAGCTCGTTGATCACTCTTAAATAGTCAAAACTAGATCCCCATAGGATTACCAGACACAGTCTTCCCTCCTCTTGGGGTTAAACAATATGGAGACATGAAAGGCAGCATTCTCGGTGAACCCTTTCATAGTCTGTCAGTCGTAGAAGTTGTCAAAGAAACTCTATTCCCCAGAGATGATCTTTTCTCTGTGAATGGGATCTCTCGAGTTTCTTCCAAATTCTCGGACTTTCCTGGCTTGATCTATTCTCTGTGAATAGCTTGTCTTGAACTTATCGGGGTTTGGGGACCCACGGGCTTCCTAAAACCATCCCCGCCTCCTCTTGGGCGTTGTACAAGGACCCGTCGGCTTCTTAGAAGTATTCACCGCCTCCTCTTAGGCTTTGTATAAATGATTTCTTCCTCCGGGAATGATAGCCTCCTCTTGGGCTTCGTACAAATTGTCCCTCGGCTTCTTAAAAGTTTCCAGCCTCCTCTTGGGCTTCGTACAAATTGTCCCGACGACCTCCTAAAGGTATAGGAACAGAAATTAGTCATCTTAATAGAATAGTCTTTCCAAGAGTCTACTACTGTTTCTCAAAGCATAGTACAAAAGATGAAACTCTAGACTTGGACAGTCTAATTTCCTTGAGTCTCAAAGACATTCTCAAGCACCCTTCAAAAATAGGAAGGAACCCCGTAGACTCAGACAGTCTCAATACCCTTTGGATTTCCCATTTCCTCAAAGAAAAGGCAATATCCCTGATCCTCGAATCAAAATCCTTGAGTACAACATTACTCATATAAGAACTGATTTTCTCTTTAAACCAATATACTGGACCTATCACTCAACTGAAACAGTACCCTCTTTCGCCTCCATCTCGGGCTTTGTACGATATACAAAAGGTTCTTATTGAATCAACACTTTAGCCTCCATCTCGGGCTTTATACGAGATACAAAAAGAAAAAAGACTCCCTTGTTGAGTCAAACACCTTTTAGCCTCCGTCTTGGGCTATGTACAAGACACAAATCACTCCCTTGTTGAGTCAAACTCCTTTTAGCCTCTTTCTCGGGCTTCGTATGAGACACATAAAAAACACCCTCTTGTTGGGCCAATAGCCTTCTCTTAGGCTTTGTATAAGAAAACCACTGGTTGATCCAATCAACCTTTTAGCATCAAAGTTGTGCCTCGTTCACAGTACACAAACATCAACAACTCTTTTCCCCTCATCTAATCGCTGTAAACGGCAAGCCTCTGGATCATCTACATCCATGCCACTGTCCCTCCTTTAGCATGATAAATTCCTAAGGAAAGAAGCCATTGCTCTAAATTGAGTTAAAGTCTTCTCCTTCAGGTTGGAAATCCCCTATAAAGGAAATTATGGCATTACCGGATTCACACATCCCGGTTAAAGTAATTCTCCTTTATAAATAGTTGTGACAAACAAACCCCTCTTTAGAGATGAGAAATTCACTCTAAAGACAACGCCTTTTAGCTTCACATATTGGGCTTCGAACAAGATACAAATAGACCCTTCAGCTTCACATCTTGGGCTTTGAACAAGATACAAACTACCTTTAGCTTCACATCTTGGGCTTTGAACAAGATACAGATCACCTCTTTCGCTTCACGCCTTGGGCTTTGAACAAGACACCAAAACACCATTTCCTCCCGTAGAATAGGAGGAACTACGATCGCTCTGATTTCCCTGTTTTGGAAAAACAAGAATACGTAGGCATAAGATTGAAAGAAAAATCTTAGCGAGTACACTAAACAAAAATCCTAAATCCCATATCAATTGAAAAACATCAGTCCTAACTTCCTGTCCATAGAATAAATCCGTCATTCTGTCAAAATATCACAAGAGAGGCCCCACTACCACATAGCATCCGTAACCTAACAGACCGTTGTTTAAACTCAGTATGCAAGCAAGGTTAATTGGAGACATCTATTTCCCTTCCTTCATCAGCTTTAATAGGATAAAAAATGAATCGACCTGTAGTAACCCCAAGGAGCGACAGTGCTTAAGAAACACGTCCAATTTCGCTCGCTACAGAAAAATGGCCCCCACCGTGGGGCCCCTCTCTGTTTTTCTTTCTTTTCATCTCTTGTGTCGAAACCACAGAATGGCGTTTCCGTCGGGGAGCCATTTTCTGTCAGGAACGTAGGATTCATAGCTTTAAAAGTCTAGGACATTAGGACAAATATATATACTGCTTTTCCTAATTGATATCTGTGTTTATTTTTCTGCTAATGGGAATGCGTGTGATGCCGCATGTGGAAAGATTGAGTATACACCTAGGAAAAACCCCTTTAGTGGCACAGAGGCTATCGAAAATAGTTGTCATGCGATGCCACCCTCTTCTGAGGACTCTTCAAAAAACACCACCTAGCACGGTTCCCGACCCGCTGGTGTTTTCTTGACAAGAGTTAATGATGAAGAGAGACAGGTACAAAAATCACCAGTAAACCTTTGGGATGGGTAGAGCCTTGACTCCATGACACCGACCCTTTGACCCCATGTTTTCTCTATGTGTTTGTGTGCTGCATTCATGCATTTATCTAAAAAACATTAAAACAAAGAAAAATTTTCTCTTCTAGTCTCTCTATTTTTTCAAATTAAACTAAGACTGTGATTACAAATATCAGAGAAAAAGGATTACGCTACTGGATTTCGGTAGAAGGAGAACTCATAAGTACACCTTCAAGATTCTAAAACTAGAGGATTTAAGAGGTTTGGCGAGGATGATCACAAACCAAAAGGCTTTTAGAGCCAAGTACGGAGGTTTGCTATCTCTGCTAAGAGTCCATATGATTGAGGGAATCATGGATGCACTCGTTCAGTTCTACGATCCGGTTTATCATTATTTCACATTCCCGGATTACCAGCTAGCACCAACGCTAGAGGGGTACTCTCATCTGACTGATCTACACATTACTGATCAAGCTCCATTTTCTGGACTGGAAGAAATTCCAAAGAATCAGACCATTGCAAGAGCCATTCAGTTGGACGAGTCTGAGGTCAGGACTCACATGACCACTAAGGGTGGCATACAAGGTTTGCCAGCCCAGTTCTTGACAAAGAAAGCCCTGTACTTCGCCAGTCTCGGGAACGTGCCTGCTTTTGAAAGCATCTTTGTTTTACTCACCTACGGGTTATTTTTGTTGCCCAACATTAATAACTTCGTCGATATCAACTCCATTAAGGTTTTCCTCATTGGAAACCCTGTGCCAACTTTGCTCGCAGATGCGTATCATTCTGTACATTTAAGGAATTTGTACAGCGAAGGGGAGATCACTTACTGTGTACCTCTGCTTTATAAATGGTTTATCTCCCATTTGCCTAAATCTGCTGCTTTTTGGGATCACAAGAGTGCCTTATGTAACGACCCAGTCAGTTTTGTCAGTTTTGTCTTTTTGATTAATTGAGTCGTTTTGAGTATTTTATTATTATATTATTTTATTTCTGACTTTTATGTGAAAATATGTTATTTTTCATCGGGATTATATTTTATCGCATTTTGGGAGCGTTTGCGAGATATTTGAGTGTAGGGGTATTTTGGTCATTTTGGTTTATTTTGTTAAGTTAAGAATAGAAATAGAATGAGAGAAAAGAAAAGGAAAGAAAAAAGAGAAGAAGTAAAGTAGAGAGAAAGAAGAAGAGAAGAAAAAGAGAGGAAAAAGTTGAGAAAGAAGAAACCAATCTCCCGACTTTTCTACACACGATTAAATCGGGTAAGGGTGCGAAACTAAATTATACTATGTTTGTGTATGATTATGTGTGTGTTTGCTTGTATGTTTTCATGTCTTTCCATAGCTTGTGAGTTTTAGGTTGAAATGAGAATTTTGTGAGAAATCGATACTTTCGCGGTTGGAAATCGACGTAAACGTGGTAGAATACTTGTTGCCATGATTGTAATAGGTTCTGATTGATATATGTTAATTTGGAAATGTTTTGGTTGGAAAAAATATCATTTTGGGTTTTCAACAGCGCTGAGAAATTCTGAGTTTTCGCAGGTTCGCCTAGCGAACCTGGGGCGAAGCATTAGCGAGTGATGTTTTCGTAGGTTCGCCTAGCGAACCAGTTAGCGAGGGTCAGCGAAGGTTCGCTGAGTTGTTCGCCTAGCGAACTTTGTATGTTTTTGGTGCTGGTGGTTGTTGCCTTGGTTTGCCAAGGGGTTCGCCTAGCGAACTTTGTGTCTGTTTTCTAGCTGGTAGTGGGTTCGCTGGACATTCGCCTAGCGAAGGTGGTAGCGAATGCTCGTTAGAGGGTTCGCCTAGCGAACATGGCTGTTTGTGCAATTTTGTTTCTTTCATAACTTTTGATCTGTGGTTCGGTTTGAGGTGTGGTTTGATGCGTTAGAAAGCTTATAAAATGTTCTTTTTTTTATGATGGTTTTGTGATCGTTGGCCGATTAAATTATGTCGGGAATTAGAAAATATGATGTTTTGCTGTCGACTTTTGCCGTTTAATTGTGTGACCTTGATGTGTATATGCCATATGCTGTTGGTGTGGATATTGTATGACTTGTGTGCTGTTGTGTGATGAAATTGCATGAAGTATGTTGTGATAATGATTGGTGGCCTTAGGGAAAGAAAATGCAATGCGTGGTAATTGACGATATATGCATGATTATGGATGTGTATATGTGTGCATTTTAAATGTCATGAGTCATTGTATGCCAAGCATCATGATATGCATTCTTGAGACGTCCTGAGCGACGGATTGATTCTAGAGTGAATCTGCTATAACATCGTGAGCCTTAAAAATAAGAGGTTTGAATCGCCTTAAAAATAAGAGGACCGAAAGCGATGGTTATAAACGGTCGTGTGCCCATGTGGGGTCTGAGCGATCGGGTCGTGTGACCGTGTGGAGTGTGAGCGATCGATAAACGTCGTGTGCCCGTGTGGGGTGTGAGCGACGGGGAACATCGTATGCCCGACGGGGAGTTACAGTGATGTAACGAGTGATGGTTCCAGCAGAGTTCCTGAGTGAACTAGTATTGAGAAATGTTGGAAGTCGGTACCGCATGTGCATTGCATAGAGTCGTTGTGTCGGTCTCTGTGCATTTGCATAAAACATGGATTAATTGTGTATGGAATTGTGAACGTGATTGACGAGAGGGCATATGTATAATTGTCTTGATGATGAGTGTATTGTGTATGACTGATGTGTGTTGGTATTGGATATCTGTGACTTGTGTTGTGTGGTAATTAATTGTAGTGCATTTGTGGTGAGAATATTATACTTGTGTATTTATTTGTTAATACATAATTATATGCAACTGTATTATGATTGTGTTTCTCACCCTTCTGCTATTTTATAATGCTCTATGTGGCATTGCAGATTAGAGTTGTTAGAGGTCTTTTTGTGAAGCTTAGGTCTTCATTCTTTTGTTGGTCGGATCTGATATGTGACACCGGGTAGTTAGGGAGGCCGTTTGTGATTATTTGTATTATGTATATGTATCTTTTGGTTTGTACATGTATGATGTTGTATATGACAAACAAACTTTTCACGATATATATATATATATATATATATATATATATATATATATATATATGAGATTCAGTTACGGATTTTCCACTTTTATTCTGTAATTGGATTGTGGGTGTTAGGAACTCAGTTTCTTTATTGTGCTACCTGAATTGTTGCATATCTTTATGAGCAGGTGTTGTATGTTTGTTTCAAATTGATGCGACCCCCTGATCTATGCCGTGCATGTTTTAAATATACTCTGATGAAATTTTGTATTTTATTTATCGCTTTAATAGCTTGGGGGTATAGATTGGAGGTGTTGCATTAAGTGGTATCAGAGCTAGTCCATGTCAGTTTGTGCCTGGTTGTGTCTTGTCGGTCTTGGTGTTGGGGTGAGCTGTTTGTTTAACCATAGTTTCTATTATTGGAAATGAACAGAATATGGCTGGTAGGAATGACGCTGCTTTGGCTGCTGCTATGCAAGCAATGGCCCGAGTTGTGCAGGGTGCACCTAATGCTGCTGGTAATGATGAGTTCAGGAAGAACAAACCGCCTGTCTTTAAAGGGAGACATGATCCTGATGGTGCACAGATTTCGTTGAAAGAGATTGAAAGGATTTTTCGAGTTATGGATTGTGATGAGGATCAGAAGGTGAGACTGGGTACTCACATGTTGCAGGTGGAAGCGGATGATTGGTGGGTTAGTACTCGTCAGGTGTTGGAAGCTGGGGATGAAGAAGTTACTTGGGAATTGTTTAGCCGGGAGTTTCTGAGGAAGTATTTTCCCGAAGATGTAAGAGGAAAGAATGAAATTGAGTTCTTGGAACTGAAACAAGGTAATATGTCTGTTGTTGATTATACTGCTAAGTTTGTGGAGCTTGTGCAGTTTTATCCTCATTATGCTGAAGCGACTACAGAGTTCTCTAAGTGTGTGAAGTATGAGAGCGGATTGCGTCCTGAGATTAAGCAGCCTATCAGTTATCTAAGGATTCGAAGGTTTTCTGATTTGGTGGAATGTTGTAGGATTTATGAAGAGGATAGTAAGGCTCGTTCTACTCACTATAAGAGTGTGAGCGAGAGGAAAGGGAAACAACAGTTCCGTGGTGGTCCGTATGTGACACCAGCTGATAAGGGTAAGCAAAGGGGTACTTTTGATCGAAGGTCAAGTGGTGGAGGTATGTCTTGTCCTCTGAGGTGTTATAGGTGTGGTGAATTAGGACATCGTCAGTATGAGTGCAGAAAAGATATGAGGAAGTGTACCAATTGTGGGGGTTTAGGACATGTTGCAGATGAGTGCAAAAGGACGAATGTGGTGAAGTGTTTCAACTGTGGTGACCCTGGTCATATTAGCACGAAGTGTCCGAAACCGAAGCAAGCTTCATCTGGTGGGAAAGTTTTTCCATTGGCAGGGACTCAGACTACTAATGCAGATCGTCTGATCAGAGGTACTTGTTTTATTAATAGTACGCCTTTAGTTTCTATTATTGATACTGGAGCGACTCATTCGTTTATTTCGTCTGAGTGCGCTAAGCATTTTAATCTTGTGTTGTCTTCGATGGATGGTGAGATGGTTATTGATACTCCAGCAATGGGGTCAGTAACTACTTCTTTGGTTTGTTTGAGTTGTCCTTTGACCATTTATGGTAAAGACTTTGAGATGGATTTAGTGTGTTTGCCGTTGGAGGGATTAGATGTAGTTCTGGGAATGAATTGGTTGCAGTTCAATAGAGTTCACATTGATTGTTATCATAAGTTAGTAAGGTTTCCTTCTCTTGAAGAAGATGAAGATTCGAGTTTCTTGTCTACCAAAGAGTTGAAGAAACTTTTGGCGGATGAAGCTTAGTTGTTTGGGTTGTTTGCGTCCTTGACTGTGGATAGTCAAGTTTTGCTTGATGTGTTTCCTGTCATGTGCGAATTTCCGGAAGTGTTTCCTGAGGATATTTCAGACTTGCCGCCAGAGAGAGAGGTGGAGTTTTTGATAGATCTAGTTCCTGGTACTAGACCTGTTTCTATGGCACCTTATCGTATGTCGGCATCTGAGTTGGTTGAGTTAAAGAAGCAATTGAACGAATTGTTGGAGAAGAGGTTTGTAAGGCCAAGTGTTTCTCCTTGGGGTGCTCCAGTTTTGTTGGTGAAAAAGAAAGATGGAAGTATGCGGTTGTGTATTGATTATCGCCAGTTGAATAAGGTGACGATTAAGAATAAGTATCCTCTTCCAAGAATTGATGATTTGATGGATCAGTAGTTGGTGCTTGTGTGTTTAGTAAGATTGACTTGAGGTCGGGGTATCATCAGATTAGGGTGAAGGAAGAAGATATTTAGAAGACGGCTTTTAGGACACGATACGGTCATTATGAATATTTTGTGATGCCGTTCGGGGTTTCTAATGCGCCAGGTGTGTTTATGGAATACATGAATCGTATTTTCCACGAACATTTGGATCGATTTGTTGTTGTGTTTATTGATGACATATTGATTTATTCTAAGTCTCGGGAGGAGCACGCGGAGCATTTGCGTATTGTTTTGCAGGTTTTGAAGGAAAAGAAGCTTTTTGCCAAATTATCCAAGTGTGAATTTTGGTTGTCGGAGGTGAGTTTTCTTGGACACGTAATTTCAGGTAATGGTATTGCTGTGGATCCATCTAAAGTAGAAGCAGTTCTACAATGGGAGGCTCCGAGATCTGTTACTGAAATTCGAAGCTTTTTGGGTTTACCAGATATTATCGAAGGTTCATTGAAGGTTTTTCTAAGCTAGCACTTCCTTTAACCCAGTTGACTTGTAAGGGGCAAGCGTTCATTTGGGATATTCGGTGTGAGGAAAGTTTTAATGAGCTGAATAGAAGATTGACGACAGCTCCGATTTTGATTTTACCGGATCCTAATGAACCATTTGTGGTGTATTGTGATGCGTCTTTGATTGGTCTAGGTGGTGTTCTAATGCATGAAGGTAAGGTTGTGGCGTATGCTTCAAGGCAGTTAAGAGTGCATGAGAAGAATTACCCTACGCACGATTTGGAATTAGCGGCTGTGGTGTTTGTATTGAAAATTTGGAGGCATTATCTATTTGGTGCGAGGTTTGAAGTCTTTAGTGATCACAAGAGTTTGAAATATCTGTTTGATCAGAAGGAATTGAATATGAGGCAACGAAGATGGTTGGAATATTTGAAGGACTACGACTTTGGCTTGAATTACCATCCTGGTAAAGCTAATGTGGTAGCCGATGCGTTGAGTCGGAAATCGTTGCATATGTCCGCTTTAATGGTGAAGGAGTGGGAACTTTTGGAATCGTTTAGAGATTTGAGTTTGGTATGTGAAGTGACGTCGGATAGTGTGAGGCTGGGTATGCTGAAGGTTACTAATGATTTTCTGATGACGGTAAGTGAGAAATAGAAGTTGGATGTGAAGTTGGTGGATTTGATGTTGGTTGGCGGAAAAGATGTGAGTGGTGATTTTCAAGTGGATATTAATGGTGTTTTGAGGTTCCAAGGTAGAATTTGTATTCCGGATGATTCGGATTTGAAACGATGATTTTGGAAGAAGGACACCGGAGTAATTTGAGTATACATCCGGGAGCGAATAAGATGTACCAAGATTTGAAAAATATTTTCTGGTGGTCTGGATTGAAAAGGGATGTGGCTCAGTTTGTGTATGCTTGTTTGACGTGCCTGAAGTCGAAAGTGGAACATCAGAGGCCTAGTGGTTTGTTGCAACCGTTGGATATTCCGGAATGGAAATGGGATAGAATTTCGATGGATTTTGTAACGGGGTTGCCAAATACTCAGCGAGGGCATAATGCTATTTGGGTGATTGTGGATAGGCTAACTAAATCGGCTCATTTCGTTCCGATTGACATCAGTTTTTCTTTGGAGCGGTTAGCGGAGATTTATATCAGTGTGATTGTGAAGTTGCATGGGGTTTCGATAAGTATTGTTTCGGATCGAGATCCAAGGTTTACCTCGAGATTTTGGGAAAGTTTACAGAAGGCGTTGGGTTCTAAATTGAGATTGAGCTCGGCTTATCATCCGCAGACAGATGGGCAGACGGAGATAACGATTCAGTCTTTGGAAGATTTGTTAAGGGCGTGTGTTTTGGAACAAGGTGGTGCGTGGGATAGTTATCTTGCGTTGATTGAATTCACGTATAATAACAGTTTTCATTCTAGTATTGGAATAACACCATTTGAAGCATTGTATGGACGAAGGTGTCGAACACCGTTGTGTTGGCACGAATCTGGTGAGAGTTCGGTGGTTGGAACGGAGTTGGTACAGCAGACTACGGAAAAGTGAAGCTTATTCGTGAGAAAATGAAGGCTTCTCAAAGTAGACAAAAGAGTTATCATGATCGTAGAAGGAAAGATCTCGAGTTTCAAGAGGGTGATCATGTATTTCTGAGGGTTACGCCGGTAACGGGTGTTGGTAGGGCATTGAAATCGAATAAGCTTACTTCTCGGCTTATTGGTCCTTACCAGATATCTGCGAGAGTGGGTGCTGTGGCTTATAGGGTGGCGTTGCCGCCGAGTCTGTCGAATTTGCATGATGTGTTCCATGTTTCACAGCTTCGAAAGTATGTTCCGGATCCGTCGCATGTGATTCAGATGGATGAGGTTGAGGTAAGGGAGAACCTTACGGTCGAGGCTTTACCGGTGAGTATTTTGGATCGCGAGTTGAAGCGGTTGCGGGGAAAAGATATTGCACTTGTGAAGGTAGCGTGGGGAGGCGCTGCTGAGGGCAATTTGACTTGGGAGTTGGAGATTCGGATGCGGGAGTCGTATCCGGAGTTGTTCATCTCAGGTATATTTTCGAGGACGAAAATTTCTAAGTGGGGGAGAGTTGTAACGACCCAGTCAGTTTTGTCAGTTTTGTCTTTTTGATTAATTGATTCGTTTTGAGTATTTTATTATTATATTATTTTATTTCTGACTTTTATGTGAAAACATGTTATTTTTCATCGGGATTATATTTTATCGCGTTTTGGGAGCGTTTGCGAGATATTTGAGTGTAGGGGTATTTTGGTCATTTTGGTTTATTTTGTTAAGTTAAGAATAGAAATAGAAAGAGAGAAAAGAAAAGGAAAGAAAAAAGAGAAGAAGAAAAGTAGAGAGAAAGAAGAAGAGAAGAAAAAGAGAGGAAAAACTTGAGAAAGAAGAAACCAATCTTCCGACTTTTCTACACACGATTAAATCGGGTAAAGGTGCGAAACTCGATTATACTATGTTTGTGTATGATTATGTGTGTTTTGCTTGTATGTTTTCATGTCTTTTCATAGCTTGTGAGTTCTAGGTTGAAATGAGAATTTTGTGAGAAAACGATACTTTCGCGGTTGGAAATCGACGTAAACGTGGTAGAATACTTGTTGCCAAGATTGTAATAGGTTCTGATTGATATATGTTAATTTGGAAATGTTTTGGTTGGAAAAAATATCATTTTGGGTTTTCAACAGCGCTGAGAAATTCTGAGTTTTCGCAGGTTCGCCTAGCGAACCTGGGGTGAAGCAGTAGCGAGTGATGTTTTCGTGGGTTCGCCTAGTGAACCAGTTAGCGAAGGTCAGCGAAGGTTTGCTGAGTTATTCGCCTAGCGAACTTTGTATGTTTTTGCTGCTGGTGGTTGCTGCCTTGGTTCCCCAAGGGGTTCACCTAGCGAACTTTGTGTCTGTTTTCTAGTTGGTAGTGGGTTCGCTGGACATTCGCCTAGCGAAGGTGGTAGCAAATGCTCGCTAGAGGGTTCGCCTAGCAAACGTGGCTGTTTGTGCAATTTTGTTTCTTTCATAACTTTTGATCTGTGGTTCGGTTTGACGCGTGGTTTGATGCGTTAGAAAGCTTATAAAATGTTATTTTTTTATGATGGTTTTGTGATCGTTGGCCGATTAAATTATGTCGAGAATTAGAAAATATGATGTTTTGTTGTCGACTTTTGCCGTTTAATTGTGTGAACTTGATGTGTATATGCCATATGTTGTTGGTGTGGATATTGTATGACTTGTATGATGTTGTGTGATGAAATTGCATGAAGTATGTTGTGATAATGATTGGTGGCCTTAGGGCAACAAAATGCAATGTGTGGTAATTGACGATATATGCATGATTTTGGATGTGTATATGTGTGCATTTTAAATGTCATGAGTCATTGTATGCCAAGCATCATGATATGCATTCTTGAGACGTCCTGAACGACGGATTGATTCCAGAGTGAATCTACTATAACATCGTGAGCCTTAATAATAAGAGGTATGAATCGCCTTAAAAATAAGAGGACCGAAAACGATGGTTATAGACGGTCGTGTCCCCATGTGGGGTGTGAGCGATCGGGTCGTGTGCCCGTGTGGTGTGTGAACGATCCATAAACGTCGTGTGCCAGTGTGGGGTGTGAGCGATGGGGAACATCGTATGCCCGACGGGGAGTTACAGTGATGTAACGAGCGATGGTTCCAGCAGAGTTCCTGAGTGAACTAGTATTGAGAAATGTTGGAAGTCGGTACCGCATATGCATTGCATAAAGTCGTTGTGTCGGTCTCTGTGCATTTGCATAAAACATGGATTAATTGTGTATGGAATTGTGAAAGTGATTGACGAGAGGGCATATGTATAATTGTCTTGATGATGAGTGTATTGTGTATGACTGATGTGTGTTGGTATTGGATATCTGAGACTTGTGTTGTGTGGTAATTGATTGTGGTGCATTTGTGGTGAGAATATTATACTTGTGCATTTCTGTGTTAATACATAATTATATGCAACTGTATTATGATTGTGTTTCTCACCCTTCTGCTGTTTTATAATGCTCTATGAGGCATTGCAGATTATAGTTGCTGGAGGTCTTTTTGTGAAGCTTAGGTCTTCATTCTTTTGTCGGTCGTCTCTGATATGTGACACCGGGTAGTTAAGGAGGCCGTTTGTGATTATTTGTATTATGTATATGTATCTTTTGGTTTGTACATGTATGATGTTGTATATGACAAACAAACTTTTCATGATATATATATATATATATATATATATATATATATATATATATATATATATATATATATATGAGATTCAGTTACGGATTTTCCGCTTTTATTCTGTAATTGGATTGTGGGTGTTAGGAACTCAGTTCCTTTGTTGTGCTACCAGAATTGTTGCATATCTTTATGAGCAGGTGTTGTATGTTTGTTTCAAATTGATGCGACCCCCCGGTCTATGTCGTGCATGTTTTAAATATACTCTGATGAAATTTTGTATTTTATTTATCGCTTTAATAGCTTGGGGGTATAGATTGGGGGTGTTGCACCTTACGTTGGTCGCAGAAAATCATGTCTCTCACCAACTATGACATTGATTGGTGTAATAGGATTTATGATGGGATCAGGATCATTGATCGTTGTGGAAACTTCCCCAATGTACCTCTTATAGGAACTAAGGGAGGAATCAATTACCATCCAATTCTCGTTCATCGTCAATTTGGATACCCGATGAGGCACGTCCCACGGGGTGTTCATCTGGAAGGTCTTTTCTTCAAGGAAGGAGAAAGTTACAGAGCACTAAAGATGGAAATAGTGCACGCTTGGAAACATGTTCATAAAAAAGGACGGGAGTCTCTAGGAAAACCGGACTGTGTCTCGGTGGAGCCTTATCTCCACTGGGTACAAACTAGAGCTCTCAAGCTAAAGATGCCTTATCCTCGTCACAGAGTCCTTCCACCGAGGGAGTCTATCATGTACTTCATGACTGAGACTGAAAAGCTTCAGGTTACTCTCAACAAAGTTCAAAGGGAGAGGAAGTCTTGGAAGAACAAGTACCACACCCTCAACGTAGAGTGCATTAAAATACAGTAACTACTGAAAGATAAGGACGCTCTGATTGAAATTTTAGAGCAACATGCTATAGAGAATCAAGATGACCAAAGGAGTTTGCTCACTCCTTTCACCTGGCAAAGGAATGACAACCCGACAACGGCCCAAGAGCCCCGGTCAAAGAAAAGGAAAGTACTAGAGTCAGCACCCGATTTCTCTTCAGAGAGGACTCGGGACCCATTATCTTAGGTTTCTGTTTCTGCACCTTGTAATCTACTCTATTTCCATTTCAGTAATCCTTTGAATTCAATAAAAAAGGGTTTCCCCACTGTTTGATATTTGCAATCTAATTGTCGAAGTTTATTTTGATTAAACCAAAAAACAATTAATATAACCATTGCATTCATCATTCTCACATCGCGTATTCTTCTTACCTACGAATCTCACGTTTGTGTCTCGGTTCTAGAGTCAAACTATCTCATTCGTATAATACTCGGGCCAATCGTCAGAAAAACATGGATGATCTTGAGGAAGAAAACAGAGAGTTGAAAGAAGAGATCGACGCTCTGAGAGAGGATATGAGAAAGCTTCGTAACGACATGCAAGCCATGGCAGAAGCTCAGCTACAAAGGACTGTGATCTCAGAGATCACCTCAACGCCCATAGTGGAGAAGTATGATCCTAGGTATCAAATGCCGAAAGATCGTCCTTGGGGCATGCCTGTTAACTATATCCCGGAATGATATGTTCCGCCGATCACTGAAGATCAGGGAATCATAACAGAAGCCGCTGGGCCTGAAGGTTACAAACTTTGGGAAAGCGAAGATGCCAGGGGTATACTGAAGACTCCTGAAGGTTACAAACTTCGGGAAACGCCAAGATTCACTGTCGTAGTCACGGTACCACCCCCTGTGATGCACACTGTCCCGGAAGGACAGATTCCATAGATACCTTCTGGTAAGAAGGAAACTATGTTCGATAGAATGGATGAATTCCAGGAACAGTTCCTGGAAATGCAGAAGGAACTGCAAGCCATCCGCGGTAAGGATTTATTTGGAAAGGACGCCGCAGACCTTTGTCTGGTCCCCAATGTGAAAGTTCCGCACAAGTTCCAAGTGCCCGACTTTGAAAAATACAAGGGTAACTCTTGCCCTCAAAGTCACTTGGTGATGTACGCTCGGCGAATGTCAGCTCAGACGGAGAATCAGGACCTACTGATTCACTACTTTCAGGATAGTTTAACCGGTGCCGCACTCAAATGGTACATGAGTTTAAACCGTGCTACAATTAGCACATTCATAGATCTTGGTACTGCCTTTGTCCAACAATACAAATACAATTTGGACATGACACCGGACAGAGATCAACTCAGATTAATGTCACAAAAGGACAAGGAAACCTTTAAGGAGTACGCTCAAAGATGGCGTGAAATTGCCGCTCAGATTTGTCCACCTCTTGAGGAAAAAGAGATGACAAAGATCTTCTTAAAGACCTTGAGCTCATTTTACTATGATAGAATGGTTGCCAGTGCGCCCAGTGATTTCACCGAGATGGTGAGCATGGGAGTTCGTCTTGAGGAAGCTATCCGAGAAGGACGTTTGGTAAAAGACGCTGGATCATCGAGTAATACAAAACGATAGGGTAGTGCTCTCCCTAAGAAAAAAGAGCAAGATATTAGGAATATCTCTCTCAGAAAGCAAAGGCAACGGTACCAGCCGGTAGCAGCTGTAACTCCTGCTATCAGCGCTGCGCCTATTCCTACGTATCAACCTCAGGTTGCGTAGAGCCAACCTAATCAGCAAAGGACACAACAACCTCTTCAGCAGGCTCGTCCTCTATACAATAACAACCGTACAACGCGGCCACCAGGGTTTGATCCTATACCCATGTTGTACGCAAAACTATTTCCGTAACTACTGGCTAAGGGGCACATCCAGACTAAGTCTCCTCTTACAGTACCGAAAAATCCGCCTTTTTGGTTTAAGGTGGATCAGACACGCCCTTATCATCAAGGAGGTCCAGGGCATAACATAGAGAACTGCCTCAATTTCAAATCCGACGTGCAAAATCTTGTTAGGAGCGGGCTCTTATCTTTCAAAGATATGAATCCCAATGTTCTCATAAACCCGCTGCCTCAACAAGAGAAAGCTGAAGTCAACTTGATTGAAAAAGAATTTAACAACGTCTATCAAATTCATGATGTACTTTTGTTAAGGACCAATCTGGTCAAGATGCATTGTAGACATAGTGGGTATGGCCATGTGCCACCTCATAATTATCATCAATGTGATATCTGCTCTAAAAGCAATCAAGGATGTTCTGTAGTGCAAGCAGCTCTACAGGAACAGTTGGATCTAGGATGGATCCAAGAGCACCGAGTTCGTGGAGTTAACATGGTCTACACGAATTCCAACGTCATTCAAAACCACGACATCTGTGCGATGAATGTCAACCTGGTGGAAATGCATTTAAGGCAAAGCCAGTATCATAATCTACCGCGGCACGATTACAGTTCTTGTCTGACTTGCTCGGTAAACAAACATGGATGCTCTTTCATACAGGAGGCCCTCCAGCGTCAGATAGATCTTGGATGGATCCAAGACTACCATGATAGGAATCCCTATCAGATCAATATGGTTCAGATCTTCGACATTCGGTTGATGAATACCAACTTGGTAGAGTTGCATGCTGAGCAAGTCCGACTCGAATTCCTGATCTCACATAATTATCACAGCTGTAAAGCGGGTTGCGAAAATGATCATGGATGTGCCCTTGTCCAGGAGGCACTTCAGCACTTGTTAAATCATTGGTGGATGCCAATCTACATGGATGAAGATACTCTGCAAATTAGTATCAATAACAGAAACCCCACTCGTCGTCAAAGTCAAGATGTCCGACTCGTGGAAGCTAACCTAGTGAGGTTACATTGTATTCAAAGTGTGTGTGGCCAGGTGCCACCACACAACTATGAACGTTGTGGAGTCTGTTCAGAAAGTAACCAAGGATGCTACCTTGTGCGAGCAGCTCTCCAGGGGCGGGTGGATCGTGGAGAGATTCGCCCATATCCAGGTTCCAGACCCATCAATTGGTCGTCGAACTACCTTACCAATCAAATTGAGGACGTTGTCGTCATCTCTGATCATCAGAGGACCAGGAATGTTTTTTCCATTAGCCCTCTGCTTGACGAATCAAGAATTCCCATCTGGGAACGGATCGAGATTACGTACGATGGTCAGAAAAACAAGAAGGTTCCCATAGTCATCTATCTGCCGGGACCACTACTATATGAATCAGCTAAGGCAATCCCTTACAAATACGGTGCAACAACAATTGAAAATGGAAATGAAATTCCATTACCCTCCATCGTGAATATTGCAGACATCAGTCGTGTAACACGGAGTGGTAGAATCTTCAACAGAGGAGTTGGAGAGTCAAACAAAGAAAAGGAACTTCAGACAGAAGCTCCCAATCCACCCGTCGGTCAATACAGTAATCCTGACCTTTCGAAAAATGATGATGAGATGCTGAAGCTCATCCAGAGGAGTGAATACAACATTGTTGATCAACTGTTACGGACTCCTTCAAAGATCTCGGTGTTATCACTATTACTCAGTTCAGAAGCGCACAGGGAGGCTCTGCAGAAAGTCTTGGAGCAAGCCTTTGTGTAACAGGATGTAACAATCAGACAGTTCGATAGTATTGTCTCTAACATCCCTTCTTGCAATAATTTGGGATTTAGTGATGAGGAATTACCTGAAGAGGGTCGCCGTCATAACATGGCGCTCAATATCACGGTCCACTGCCAGGACGATGCTTTAGCCAGCGTACTGGTAGACACAGGGTCAGCCCTGAATGTTATGCCAAAGTCCACTTTGATGCAATTATCATTCAAGGGCCCTCCGATGAGAACCAGCGAGGTCGTCGTCAAAGCGTTGTACGGATCCAGAAAAATGGTTATCGGCGAAGTTGACCTTCCCATAACTATTAGTCCTCACACTTTCCAAGTCACTTTCCAGGTCATGGACATCCGGGTAACGTACAATTATTTATTAGGAAGACCTTGGATACATCAGGCTGGAGCGGTCACCTCGACCCTCCACCAAAAGCTAAAGTTCGTCCAGAACGGCCAACTCATCACAGTCTGTGGGGAACAGGCCTTGCTCGTCAGCAATTTATCGTCATCCACTTATGTGGAACCAGAAGGGATAATCGAAACCCAGTTCCAAGCGCTTTCGCTACATAAGGACGATCAATCCGGAGGAGGAACTTCGATTTCCTCATACAAAGATGCTATTAAAGCAGTCGAGAGTACCGATACGACAGGATGGGGACAGCTTGTCATTCCTACTAGCAATACAACAAAGAAGGGTCTTGGTTTTTCTGCAACCTGTACCCGGACAACTGCTAACGATGAAAGTCTCTATCCCATTCAGAACTTCTTTCCCAAGGGAGGGTTTCTTCACCCAGTGCCTCAGGCAATCCATGCTATCAATGAGGAGGATTCCTCCGACATGGATGAAGAATGGAAGTCCTATCTGAACGAGAACGGTTATATGCCTCAGGAAGAGGTGCCTACGCCATTTTGCTATCCCGCACAGAGTCCGAGATTTATACCATGGTCAGATGTCAAAATGATATATGGAGATTGTGATCCTGAAAGATGCCGTGCTCCGCGAAATTCATTAGAGGAGGACACTCTGATGAAAGACAACTTTGACCACAATTACTATGGCCCGATGGATGGTCTTCCAATGTGGTAGCCTTACCCAGGAGACTTGGGGCCAGAAAGTCAGCCGAGTAATGAAACTCAGCTGAGCATCATTGAACAGAATACCTGTGTCCCCACCATGTCATGGAATCAACACTCAGGTCATTCAGAAAATATTCAACATGACGATGGATTTGCAACGTTTGCAGGACTAGAGTTCATCAACTATGCCTTTCCCGAGGTCAACGTCATCGAAATGGATGACCCCTCCAGTTCCAAAGAAGTGTGGGACACCCTGGGACAACCGAGTGGAAAATACGACTATGTGGTCAAGTACACCGCTCCCGAAAGCTCTCATATCAGGCTCAAAGATATCCAGCCAACTGGATGGGGAGATACAGTTGAGAGCACAAATGCTATGCAAAATACAACTAAGGAATCCTCCTACGACAATTCTGCCTGGGAGACAGATTCCAATGATCGTGCTCCACCAGAAATCAACGTTATTTCTGAAGACAAATCAAGGAAGGTGCCAAACTTTGTGATTCACCGAGGAGTTCGCCGCCAGTGGGTTGCTGTCGATGTTCCAAGGATTGTTCATAAGTCAAAGTAATTGCCATCTTTAACCTTTTGCCCTGCCCAGGTGAAACAGATGTTTTGATAGGGCTCGCTTTCTGTAAATTTCCCTCTTCGCTTCGCCCAAAGCGACAGAGTCTTGTTTTATAGGGCTGTAGTTTCAAGAATCGACTTGTTCATTAATAAAATAACTTCGTTATGTAATTTCCACAGTTATTGCTGTTTTCTCTTTTTGCTTTTCTCAGAAAATGGTAATCCTAAAAAACAATTCAATAACAAAAACAAGCAGTAAAAAAAATACACTGCACACACTTGCATTTTCTATATCTCTTTTAAACACGAATCATCACGTCATGCAGATTGCTTGTTTTAAACCCCGCTGAAACATACGATCCGATGCCTTCTCCCGACTTTGAGTTCCCGGTATTTGGGGCTGAAGAAGAAGTTGACAATGAAATTCTAGAAGAGATCTCCCGACTACTCAGACAAGAGGAAAGGACCATTGAACCTCACAAAGAGCCGTTAGAAATGGTAAACTTGGGTTCAGAAAAAGAGAGAAAAGAAATCAGGATTGGGGCACTGCTCAGTCCAACTGCCAAAGAGAGTTTGATAAAGCTTCTCAAAGAATTCCCCGATGTATTCGCTTGGTCCTATCAGGATATGCCAGGGTTGGATACCAGCATCGTAGAACATCACTTACCGTTAAGATCAGAATGTCCGCCAGTAAAACAGAGGTTGAGACGCACTCACCCGGACATGGCCATCAAAATCAAAGAGGAGGTACAGAAACAGATTCACGCGGGTTTCCTTGCTACATCTGAATATCCTCAATGGTTAGACAACATCGTACCCGTTCCGAAAAAGGACGGAAAGGTCAGAATGTGTGTAGATTACAGAGATCTAAACAAGGCAAGTCCAAAGGATGACTTTCCTTTACCACACATTGACATGTTGGTTGACAGTACAACAAAGTTCAAAGTTTTCTCCTTCATGGATGGATTCTCGGGCTATAACCAGATCAAAATGGCGCCGAAGGACATGGAGAAAACTTCGTTCATTACCCCATGAGGTACCTTTTGTTACAAGGTAATGTCGTTCGGTTTGAAGAACACCGGAGCAACCTATCAAAGGGCCATGACTACTCACTTTCATGACATGATACACAAGGAAATCGAGGTATATGTCGATGATATGATTGCAAAATCTAAGACTGAGGAGGAGCATGTGACCCGCCTGTCAAAACTATTCGAGCGCCTGAGAAAATACAAACTCTGCTTGAATCCCAATAAGTGCACCTTCGGTGTCCGTTCAGGGAAACTTTTAGGGTTCATCGTCAGCTAGAAAGGAATTGAGGTTGATCCTGACAAGGTCAAGGCCATTCAAGAAATGCCTTCTCCGAAAACTGAAAAACAAGTCAGTGGATTCCTGGGACGTTTGAACTACATCTCCAGATTCATATTCCTTATGACCGCCACATGTGCGCCAATTTTCAAATTACTCAAAAAGAGCTAGGATTGCGTTTGGACAGAAGATTGCCAAACTGCCTTCGACAGTATTAAGGAGTATTTGTTGAATCCTCCGATTCTATCATCTCCAGTGGAAGGAAGACCACTGATCATCTACCTCACAGTCTTGGAAGACTCAATGGGGTGTGTACTTGGCCAACAGGATGAAACCAAATAGAAAGAGTCTGCCATTTACTTTCTAAGCAAGAAGTTCACCGACTGTGAAACTCGGTACACGATGCTCGAGAAAACCTGTTATGCTTTGGCTTGGGCAGCCAAACGTCTGCGCCAGTACATGATTCATCACACTACTTGGTTGGTCTCCGAAATGGACCCAATCAAGTATGTATTTGAAAAACCTGCTCTCACGGGAAGAATCGCCCGTTGGCAGATGTTGTTATCAGAATATGACATAGAGTACCATGCTCAAAAAGCCGTTAAAGGAAGTATTTTAGCCGATCATTTGGTTCATCAGCCGATTGACGATCAGGAACCAATCGGGTTCGACTTCCCAGACGAAGATGTCATGTATCTAAAGATGAAGAACTGTGACGAACCACTACCCAGTGAGGGGCCAGAACCAGGTTCCCAATGGGGACTTATCTTTGACGGAGTAGTTAATCATTATGGAAGCGGAATTGGGGCAATCATTGTTACCCCTCAGGGTACCCACATTCCTTTCACCGCTCGACTTACGTTCAAATGTACGAACAACGAGGCCGAATACGAAGCTTGTATTATGGGTCTCGAAGAAGCGATTGATTTAAGGATCAAAAACTTGGACGTATATGGCGATTCAGACTTGGTTATCAATCAGATAAAAGGAGATTGGAACACATACCAATCAGGATTGATTCCTTACAAAGATTACGCGAGAAGGTTGCTACCCTTCTTCAACAGAGTTGAGTTTCATCACATCCCTCGTGATGAGAATCACATGGCTGATGCATTAGCCACTCTATCTTCCATGATTAGTGTAGGTTAATGGACTGACCTACCTAAGATCGACATAATGCGCCTTGAAAGGCCCGCTTACATCTTCACGATTGAAGCAGTCATAGACGACAAACCTTAGTATCACGATATCAAATGCTTCCCTCAGAAACAAGAGTACCCACCTAGGGCATCTAGGAAAGACAGAAGGACCCTCCGAAGACTGGCTGGCAGCTTTTTTCTGAGCGGTGATACTCTCTATAAGAGAAATTTTGACATGGTCTTGCTCCGATGTATGGACAGACCAGAAGCAGACATGCTTATGAAAGAAATTCATGAAGGATCCTTTGGCACTCATGCCAACGGACACACAATGGCGAGAAAAATTCTATGAGCAGGGTACTATTGGTTGACAATGGAATCCGACTGCTACAAGTACATGAGGAGGTGTCACAAGTGTCAGATATACTCCGACAAAATTCATGTACCGCCAACACATCTCAAAGTTATTTCTTCCCCATGGCCTTTTTCCATATGGGGAATCAACATGATTGGCTTGATTGAGCCTAAGGCTTCAAACGGACATCGGTTCATCCTAGTAGCCATTGACTATTTTACCAAGTGGGTCGAAGCAGCGTCATACACCAATGTAACCCGACAAGTCGTGGTCCGCTTTATCAAAAACAATATCATTTGCTGTTATGGTGTTCCAAGCCAGATCATTACTGATAACAGATCTAACTTGAACAATAAGATGATGAAAGAGTTGTGCGTAGAGTTCAAGATCGAACACCGTAACTCATCACCCTACCGACCAAAGATGAATAGAGCGGTAGAAGCGGCTAACAAGAACATCAAGAGGATTGTTCAGAAGATGGTCGTAACCTACAAAGATTGGCACGAAATGCTACCCTTTGCTCTTCACGGTTATCAAATATCTGTCCGCACTTCAACAGGGGCTACCCCTTTCTCTCTAGTATATGGCATGGAAGTAGTGCTCCCCATAGAAGTAGAGATCCCATCAATCCGGGTATTGATGGAAGCTAAGCTTACAGAAGCTGAATGGTGTCAAAGTCGACACGACGAATTGAATCTGATCGAAGAGAAGCGAATCATGGCACTATGCCACGGTCAGTTGTATCAACAAAGAATGAAGAGGGTGTTCGACAAAAAGGTTCGACCCCGTGTCTTCAGGAAAGGAGACCTTGTGCTAAAAAAGATACAATCATTTCTCACTGATCCTCAGGGAAAATGGACTCCGAATTATGATGGCCCCTATATGGTCACGAAAGCTTTCTCAGGCGGCGCCTTGAGACTTGCAACCATGGACAGAGAGAAATTTTCCTACCCCACAAATGTTGATGTAGTCAAGAAATACTTCGCCTAAAAAAAACGTCGCGGTGGATTGAAAACCCGAAAGGGAGGCCCAGGCAAAAGTTAGAGACAAAATAAAAAAAAAATCATCCCGGTGGATTGGAAACATCACAGTACAATCCAGGCAAAAGTTAGGGATAATGGCAAGTAACTATGTTCAACGGAGGCAAGTCCCTCATCAGCAGTTACACCATCCATCGGAGGAAAGCTCCGGTCAAGGTCATCTTCGACAGAAGCTCAGGATGTCCCGAATTCAAAGTTGGTAGAAGGATAGTGGTCGTTATGTTTCAACGTAGCCCTTTTCCCTGTAAATTACCATTTTCTACCTTTGTAAATACTCTTTGGAATCACGCGTTGGCTGATCTCCATCTTATCAATAAAATTTGAGCCCTTGTGCTTTTGTTTGTAATTCTCATTTGTTTTAGCTTTACAGAACGACATTTTAATATGATTAACGATTCTTGAAATAAAACAAAAATGAATTTACTTGTCAAACTTTTTTTTGCTTTTAAAAATAAAGATGGCAATTTCTTTTGACTGTTAAACATCAAAAGAACATCGACCGCTTCTCCAGAAGTAAGCGAACTTCAAAGTGCAGAATCAAAGTACTCATTCTAACCCAGTATGCCTGAATGAAGGGATCAACTGTGTCAGAAACCTTATTTCGTCTGACACGCCTCGGTCGAGTTCTTATCTCCTAAGCCCGACCAACATAGTTCCCCGCGAGGACTACTTCTCCTAAGCAAGGTAGAATTGCTACTTTTGGACCAACGGTACTTCTTCGCCCCGCGATGGCCGAGTATCCAGTCATGTTCATCTTTTAGTTTGTATGTCGCGTCAGTTTTGTCAACATATACATACGTACATCATGCACTATTGATTTGCATTCACATTTCATATTGCATCGCTATCACTCCAGTCGGTCTTATCCCCTGGTGATAAAAAGTCCTCTCAACAGAGTTGTCAGTTCTTTCCTCGTCAGGAAGTGAATCATCTAAGCAATCTCTCTCCGGTTGATCTCTGGACTAGAGACGGTCCTCAACCACTTGGATAACTTGAACCTCTGAAAAACTAGAGAGACCTTAGTCAACATCACTCTTCGTCATTGAAGATGATATCCTTGCTTTCCCGGATTAAGAAAAATCCCGAGAGAAAGCCTCCTAATCAGAGATTCGGTGGTACAACAGTTTTTCTCCGAAAAAACCACTGATGAAAAGGTCATCGGCACCTCAAATTGGATCTCATCATATGGCATTTCTCCGGGAAGATCCCGAGAAAAGTATGATGTAAGACCCCAAACGGAAACAGTCTCTCAAGAGACTCGCTTTCCCCAGTAGAAACAAATGGCGTCTCCAACAGAGAAGTTTGTACAACTCTACAACTCAGACGATTGGGCTCCCCAACAAGTCTGACGTTAACTTTTTCTATCAAATGGCATCTCCCCGGGAAAATTCGGCGAGAAGTTTGAGGAAAACCACTACGAATAGCGTCCCTTTTCAATAAAGTTTATTGACAAAAGAAACTTAGACCAATTCCTTGGTAGAAAGCCAGGATCGAGGGGAAGTTTATTTCAGAAACTAAGACCAGTTCCTTGGTTGGAAACCAGGATCGAGGGGAAGTTTAAATCAGAAACTAAGACCAGTTCCTTGGTAGGAAACCAGGATCGAGGGGAAGTTTAAATCAGAAACTAAGACCAGTTCCTTGGTAGGAAACCAGGATCGAGGGGAAGTTTAAATCAGAAGTTGAGACCAGTTCCTTGGCTGAAGACCAGGATCGAGGGGAAGTTTACCTTTTCTAAGCATCATTGCTTAGCAAAAGAAGATGAATGCGTAAGCTACCATTCATAACCACCGTCAACATTTCGGGTATTCCGATATTTAATCCTCATGCACCTCGAATGCCCGAATACCTTCGCCATTCACACCTTCGTGTCCAAGAAGATTAAATAGGGGCATCTGTCATACCCCAAATTTTGACCACCAAGATTTCCCATCATAGTGAAAATCATCACCACAATATGGATGAACCATCATACTTCATTAGTCTCCCCAAAGATGGGTGAGCATCCACTACAATCAAAATTAGGGTTTCAAGCCCTCTCTGAGTGCTTAGACAAAGGATCAATCAAGGAATGACATGATATTAAACTTGTCTAACCCCTCAAAGATCCACAATCGATCAAGAGGACTCCCACTTCAAGGATTAAGCACAAGGTTGCTCCCTTCAAGGTGGATCAAGCTTCAAGATCGCCAGTGTCACCAAATTAGGGTTTTGGTCGACCAGGGCCTCCAGATGGAAATTATCCTCTGGGCATGAGCCAATGCTTCAAAGCATATCCTAATATACTCCATGGAACCTCATGGACCCAATCATCAAGTCAATTTGGCCTCAAGGGATGCATACATCAAAAATCAGGAATTAGGGTTTCTTGACCTAATTCACCCCTAAATTGACTTTTGGGACAAATCATGAACCAAGACCTCAAGACATGATTTGAGGGTCTCTAATATACCTTATTGATCCATTTGGAACAATGGATTGATCCAAGAAGCTTGAGCAACAACTTCCAATTTCATCTGTACCACAGTTAGGGTTTCGCGAGAAAAGTCAACTGTAGCTTTGACTTTTGACCAGGGCATGCTCCCAAACCCTAGGACATGATTCAATACACTCTATAACACCCGTGGAACATGTCCATCAAGTTTAATTTAGGTTAAGGGCATGATTTCATAAAGGATTGCATAGTTTGGAATTCATCTGATAAAAAGTCAACTGTGCACAAAAGTCAACTTTGACTTTTTGAGATTTTTCATAAAAATGGCTTTTTAACCCTAAAATGATGTTAATGTATGATTTGAATCATCATTCATCAAGAAAAATCAAAGAAAGTGGGATAACTTGTAAAAGGGGTAACCATAAAAACTTAGAAAATTTTCTAAGTTATGAAATAAAGTGACAAAGGTACCAACTTTGGAGGATCATAACTCCTAAACCACAAAGCCATTTTTTTCCATCCAAAGCTTGATTTGTAGATCTCATTGCCCTCTACAAAAGCTTCATACTAACCTATGTCCAAATTCCTCATGGATTTTGAGTTATGGCGTGATCAAAATCAAGAAAAGTCACTTTGTTCCAACACTTGGTGAAAATTTCACTAAGTCAGAATTTGCCTTACTTTTTTCCAAATGTAGGGGGATTTTTTACTTGGATCCAATAGGTATCAAAACCAAATATGATCAAACAGTTGTTGTATCATATAAGAGCTTTCCAAAATGGCCAAGAACATCACCAAATTCAACTTGAGCCATGAGATATGACATTGGCAAGTTGTCTTGCTGAAATCTGCCAAGGCAAGGCAGAATTTTGCACTTTTACTCGATTTGCCAAAATTAGCCAATTCCAAGCCTTGTCATCACTTTGGACACATCTGAGGATTAAATCTAAAGGGGACAATCACTGAGCCAAGCTTCCAAAGTCCTTGGAACAAGAAATAGCATGCTAAACCTAGAATTGCCCAAAATAGGGACAAGACTCCAATTTTGGATTGGAGCATTCAATGGAAGCACCAAGGTGGCATGGACTGAGCCATTTGCAACTGAATTCAGTTAAGACTTATCCAAGACCAAGGGGACCAGCAGTCTGTGCCCTAACCTCTAGTCAATGGCTAGAGGAGACTTGGATTTTCATTTGCCAACATTGGACAACCCTACTCAGCAGTTGCCATTCACTATTCCTTGCAAAACAAACTTGCTCTACTATAAATAGAGCTTAATTGTGATTAGTTTAAGTACACCAAAGGCCTACAACACTTGCCTTTCTCAAAATCCACTTCTCACTCTCAAAAATGCCTTTCTTAGCAAGTCACTATCGGGTTTTTCATTAGAGAGCAATTCCACTCAAACCAATCACACACACACCTCACATACATCATATGGGAGTTGATCAAACACTCAAACAACATCTGGAACACTGATTTCTCAGAATCACCAGTCAATTGCTCAAGGTTTTAACCAAGTTGCAGTTGAGATGCCATGAAGTGATCCAGCAAATTTCCATCAAATCCAAGCATTCAAACACACTCCATAGGGTGTAGGGAAGTTGTTCAGATCATCACAACTTATCTGTAATACCTCCAAATCAGAAATCAATTTGCTCTTGCTGTCACGACCTAGAGGTAAGCCTAAACTTGGTCATCTCTCAATCTATGCATATTTCCTCACACAATACTTTTGCCAAATGTTCATAATCATGCATGGAATGTTTCCCCTCATGTAATTCCTTTGTTTGAATCGTGTATCAAAAATCCCAGCCTTCATGCAGAATTTAGGGTTCTTGAGGATTTATCGTGATTTCTTGTTTTATGCTTAATTTAAATGAAATTAATTGTCATAAACATGATCGTGAGGTTGAGACGAGCATGTTGATATGTGGATTGCATGATATAATCAAGTATTCAGTGAGATTGGATAGGAAACGCAAATCTGGGCAAAACAAAAAAACGCGCGTGTTCTTCAGCTGTTCTTGGCGCCATTTCTCTCAAATTCAAATATTTGAATTTTGTTATTTTATTTAATAATTCAAAAAAATTTTAAAATATTTTATTTTCCCAAAACTCCCAAAAATATTATTTATTTCATATAATTGATATTTTTGTGAAGAATTAATGTTTTAATTGTTTTTGACATTTAAAATATTTCTTCCTTATTGATTTTGCAAATTTTAATGATTTATAATCATTTTGTAGGACAAAACTTGATTTATGAAGCATTAAATCAAGATCACAATTTGTTTTCCACATGTTAAACAATTTTGATCATTTTAATTGAATATTTTATTCAATTAAAACACATTTTGAAAATAAATTAGGGTTTTGATTAATTCAACCCTCATAAATCATTTTCAAAACTTTTTGGGCCTCTATTAGAGTGTAAGACCCAACCCCTTTGAAAACCAAATCATTTTAGGCCTCAGTCTTTGTATAAGACCCCCCGATGTTTTCAAAATCTCGGCGCGATCGCCATTTCAGAAAAAAAAAAGTCATATGGGCCTACCCTCGAGTAGTAAGACCCATTTCTTTTCTTTAAAACTCATTAGGACTCTTGAGAGAGTGTAAGACCCAAACCCCCTTGTACAAACCATTTTTGGCCTCACTTATTGTATAAGTCCCTCTGTACAAGTAAACGGCGCGATCGTCGCCTTTAAAAAAAATCAATTGGGCCTCTCCTCGAGCTATAAGACCCATTCAAAACTTTTGGGCCTCTAATAGAGTGTAAGTCCCACCCCTTTTGTAAATAAATATTTTGGGCCTCATATATTGTATAAGTCCCTCTGTATATTTACAAAGTTCGGCGCGATCGTCGCCTTTTAACAAAAAAAAGACCATTGGGCTTCTCCTTGAGCTATAAGTCCCATTTCTTTTCATCTTTAAACCTTTGGGCCTCTAATAGAGTGTAAGACCCAATTCCTTTGTAAATACCAAAATTTTGGGCCTCAATCACTTGTATAAGTCCCACGGTGTTTCCACAACCTCGGCGCGATCGTCGTCCTTTTCAAAATTAACCATTGCGCCTACCCTCGAGTAGTAAGACCCATTTCTTTTCTTTAAAACTCTTTGGGACTCTTAAGAGAGTGTAAGACCCAAACCCCCTTGTACAAACCATTTTGGGCCTCACTTATTGTATAAGTCCCTCTGTACAAGTAAACGGCGCGATCTTCGCCTTTTAAAAAATCAATTGGGCCTCTCCTCGAGCTATAAGACCCATTCAAAACTTTTGGGCCTATTTTCGAGTGTAAGACCCAACCCCCTTTTAACCAAAACAACTTTGGGTCTCAGATATTGTATAAGCCCCTTTTGCGTTAAAAGAAAATCTCGGCACGATCGCCATTTCAAATGAAAAATCATATGGGCCTACCCTCGTGTTATAAGCCCCACCCTTTTTTCTTTAAAACTTTTGCGCCTCTTGAGAGAGTGTAAGACCCATTCCTTTGTACAGAAAACCAAATTTGGGCCTCAGTCACTTGTATAAGTCCCTCTGTACAAATTTAACAGTGCGATCACTGATAAAACCCTGGGCCTCTTCTTGAGCTGTAAGCCCCAAATCTTTCTTTTTCAAAGCACTTTCTCCTTTGATTTTGAATTATACTGTTGTTTTCAATCTTTCTTTGTTGAACAACTAACCAAACAACATGGAAGCTCTACAACCGAGTAAGTAGTTATTGCTTTCATTTACCGCTTTCATATACATATAACTGTATTGTGGGGCTGTTTCACTGTAAGTCTTCTTTCATAAACTCATATCAACTGTGTAATAATAGTATATATATTTAGAGTTTCCCCGAAAACTACGTCTAGCATTAAGCCCATAGGATTACCAGACACAGTCTTCCCTCCTCTTGGGGTTAAACAATATGGAGACATGAAAGGAAGCATTCTCGCTGAACCCTTTCATAGACTGTCACTCGTAGAAGTTGTCAAAGAAACTCTATTCCCCAGAGATGATCTTTTCTCCGGGAATGGCATCTCTTAAGTTTCTTCCAAGTTCTCGAACTTTCCTGGCTTGATCTATTCTCTGTGAATAGCTTGTCTTGAACTTATCGGGGTTTGGGGACCCAGGGGCTTCCTAAAAGCATCCCCCGCCTCCTCTTGGGCATTGTACAAGGACCCGTCGGCTTCTTAGAAGTATTCACCGCCTCCTCTTAGGCTTTGTATAAATGATTTCTTCCTCCGGGAATGATAGCCTCTTCTTGGGCTTTGTACAAATTATCCCTCGGCTTCTTAAAAGTTTCCAGCCTCCTCTTGAGCTTCGTACAAATTGTCCCGACGACCTCCTAAAGGTATAGGAACAAAAATCAGTCATCTTAATAGAACAGTCTTTCCAAGAGTCTACTACTGTTTCTCAAAGCATAGTACAAAAGATGAAACTCTAGACTTGGACAATCTAATTTCCTTGAGTCTCAAAGACATTCTCAAGCACCCTTCAAAAATAGAAAGGAACCCCGTAGACTCGGACAGTCTCAATACCCTTTGGATTTCCCATTTCCTCAAAGAAATGGCAATATCCCTGATCCTCGAACCAATATACTGGACCTGTCACTCAACTGAAATAGTACCCTCTTTCGCCTCCATCTCGGGCTTTGTACGAGATACAAAAAGGTTCTTATTGAATCAACACTTTAGCCTCCATCTCAGGCTTTATACGAGATACAAAAAGAAAAAAGACTCCCTTGTTGAGTCAAACACCTTTTAGCCTCCGTCTTGGGCTTTGTACAAGACACAAATCACTCCCTAGTTAAGTTAAACTCCTTTTAGCCTCTTTCTCGGGCTTCGTACGAGACACATAAAAAACACCCTCTTGTTGGGCCAATAGCCTTCTCTTAGGCTTTGTATAAGAAAACCACTGGTTGATCCAATCAACCTTTTAGCATCAAAGTTGTTCCTCGTTCACAATACACAAACATCAACAACTCGTTTCCCCTCGTCTAATCGCTTTAAGCGGCAAGCCTCTGGATCATCTACATCCATGCCACTGTCCCTCCTTTAGCATGAGAAATTCCTAAGGAAAGATGGCATTGCTCTAAACTGAGTTAAAGTCTTCTCCTTCAGGTTGGAAATCCCCTATAAAGGAAATTATGGCATTGTCAGATTCACACATCCCGATTAAAGTAATTCTCCTTTATAAACAGTTGTGACAAACAAACCCCTCTTTAGAGATGACAAATTCTCTCTAAGGACAACACCTTTTAGCTTCACATCTTGGGCTTCGAACAAGATACAAATAGACCCTTCAGCTTCACATCTTGGGCTTTGAACAAGATACAAACTACCTTTAGCTTCACATCTTGGGCTTTGAACAAGATACAGATCACCTCTTTCGCTTCACGTCTTGGGCTTTGAACAAGACACCAAAACACCATTTCCTCCCGTAGAATAGGAGGAACTACAATCGCTCTAAATTTCCCTGTTTCGGAAAAATGGGAATACGTAGGCATAAGATTGAAAGAAAAATCTTAGCGCGCACACTATACAAAAATCCTAAATCCTATATCAATTGAGAAACATCAGTCCTAACTTCCTGTCCATAGAATAAATCCGTCATTCTGTCAAAATAGCACAAGAGAGGCCCCACTACCACATAGCATCTGTAACCTAACAGACTGCGGTTCAAACTCAGTATGCAAGCAGGGTTAATTGGAGACATTGTTTTCCCTTCCTTCATCAACTTTAATAGGATAAAAAATGAATCGACCTGTAGTAACCTCAAGGAGCGACAGTGCTTAAGAAACACGTCCAGCTTCGCTCGCTACAGCAAGGACCCACAAAAGCATCCCCGCCTCCTCTTGGACATTGTACAAGGACCCGTCGGCTTCTTAGAAGTTTTCACAGCCTCCTCTTAGGCTTCGTATAATGATTCTTCCTCCGGGAAGATAGCCTCCTCTTGGGCTTCGTACAAATTGTCCCTTCGGCTTCTTAAAAGTTTTTCTCGCCTCCTCTTGGGCTTCGTACAAATTGTCCCGACGACCTCTTGAAGGTAAAGGAACAGAAATTAATCATCTTGATAGAACAGTCTTTCAAATAGTCTAGATCTTTCTACGGCGAACAACTGTCTCTTGATCTCTCTTAAGGATAGTACAAAAGATAAAACTTTAGACTTGGATAGTCTAATCTCCTTGAGTCTCGAAGACATTCTCAAGTTCCTTTCAAAAATAGGAAAAAACACCCGTAGACTTGGGCAGTCTCAATCCCCTTCGGATTCACCGTTTCCTTAAAGAACAGGAAATAATCCCGGTCCTCAGATCAAATCCATGAGTACAACATTACCCATATAAGAACTGATTTTCTCTTTTAACCAACATACTGGACCTGTCACTCAACTGAAACAGTAACCCTAGCCCCCTCTTGGGCTTTGTACAATGATTCTCCCCAGCAGAGCTAACCTTTGCAGCCTCCATCTCGGGCATTGTACGAGATACAAAACACTCTCTTGTTGAGTATAAAACGCTCTCTTGTTGAGTCAAAAATTTTTAGCCTCCATCTCGGGCTTTGTACGAGATACAAAATCACTCTCTTGATGAGTATAAAGGGCTCTCTTGTTGAGTCAAACATTTTTAGCCTCTATCTCGGGCTTCGTACGAGATACAAAACGCTCTCTTGTTGAGTTAACCCTTTTAGTCTTCATTTTGGACTTTGTACGAGATACAAAACACTCTCTTGTTGAGTATAAAAAGACTCTCTTGTTGAGTCGATCACCTTTAGCCTCTATCTCGGGCTTCGTACGAGATACAAATCACTCTCTTGGTGAGTATAAAAGACTCTCTTGTTGAATCAAACCCTTTTAGCCTCTATCTCGGGCTTCGTACAAGACACATATAAAAACACTCTCTTGTTGAGTCAACCCTTTTAGCCTCTATCTCGGGCTTCGTACGAGACACAAAAGCCTCCTCTTGGTGGGTCATTAGCCTCATCTTAGGCTTTGTATAAAGAAATCCCCGTTTGATTCAATCAACCTTTTAGCCTCAAATCATGCTTTGGTCACAGCATACAAACATCAACAACTCCTTTTCCCCCATCTAATTGTTGTAAGCGGCAAGACTCTAGATTATTTACATCCATGCCACTGTCCCTCTTTTAGCATGAGAAATTCCTAAGGAAAGATTGTAACGCCCCGATTTTGATTATTCCATTATTCTTGAGTCTTTTAATTTAATTGGGTGATAAATTATTTTATTTGTTGAATTGGTGTGTTAAATGTTATTTTACCGTTTTTCGAGAGTTTTCGGGGAAATTAGAATGGAGGGCATTTTAGTCTTTTCTCAATTAATTATAAGTTTGAAATTTTGTGGAATTAGAATTGTGTGAGAAAAATGAATTAAATTGATTTAGTGGAAAATGAGAGAAAAGAAATAGAAAAGAAAGAAGATAGAAAGAAAAAGGAGAGAAAGAAAGAAAAAGGAGAAAAAGAAAGAAGAGGAAGAGAAAAGAAGAGGAAAGGAGGAAAAAAAACTTAGAAATTCATCAAGATCAATCAATTAGCAAGCTTGGAATCCGGGTAAGGGTGTGAAACATTGTTATCTTATCAATGTATATGATTATGTATGAATTGTTGTTGTTGTTGATGAATTTTGTGAGTTTTAGGGTATAACCCATTTTTGAGAAATTGATTAGAAATTGATCCAAATGTATTAAAACTTATGTTGATTGTGTTCATAGTTGTTTATACATGATTGGTATGTATTGTTATACATCAAATTGGCATTTTTCTGAGTATTAGGTGAAGATTTGGATGATTGGGGAGTGGAAAACGCAGAACTTGGTTCTGCAGAATTTTTCTGGGTATGCTCTGGCCATACGCGTAAGGGGCATGTCCATACGCGTATGAGCCAAGGCAATACGCGTATCATTGGCTTATTTTTGGGCCAATATGCGTATGAATATTGGCATTACGCGTAACAGGGGCGAGCCATGGGCCAATACGCGTATGGGATTTGGAACGAGGAATTTGTGAAGGAAATGGGTTCTGTCCGTACGCGTATGGACATGGGTGATACGCGTATGGACAGGAGGAATGTAAAAATGGGATTTTTCAAAATGTCGTTTTCGGTTTCGTCCGTAACTTTTGTTCCGAGTATCCGATTTTTACATTCTTGGTGTCGTTGGAAAGGTATTGAGCTGTACTTTCTTATTGTGATGTTTTGAAAATCGTTAGCCGATTTAATTATGTCGGAAAGTCGGGAATAGTGCTATGTAGCGACTTTTACCGTTTTGACTGTGTGTTTGAATGTGAATCATACAATAGTGCATTGATGTGAATGTATATAGATTGTATGTGATTGTATGAGATGAATGCATGAATATATTGTGAATATGTATGCATTTCAAGAATGTCTTTTGAGTCATTTTGCATGTGAAGCATCATGATGTGCATTCTTGTGTTGTGCGATTCTAATGAGAATCCGTCGTAACGTCGTGTGCCCATGTGGGGGTGTGAGCGATGATTACGAATGATTGTGTGCCCATGTGGGGTGTGAGCAATCGGATCGTGTGCCCGTGTGGGGTGTGAGCGATCGGGTCGTGTGCCCATGTGGGGTGTGAGCGATCCATAAACATTGTGTGCCCATGTGGGGTGTGAGCAATGGGTGAACATCGTAGGCCCGACGGGGAGTTACTTCGGTAACGAGCGATGGTTCCAGCAGAGTTCCTGAGTGAACTAGTGATGATTGAGTCGGTACCGCATTGCATTTGCATAGAGTCGTGAGTCGGTCTCTATGA
The DNA here is from genome assembly GCA_022829125.1 of Lathyrus tuberosus. Classification (NCBI taxonomy): domain Eukaryota; kingdom Viridiplantae; phylum Streptophyta; class Magnoliopsida; order Fabales; family Fabaceae; genus Lathyrus; species Lathyrus tuberosus. The sequence continues at coordinate 297,639 of JALAZF010000593.1, forward strand.
TTTGCATTTATCATCTTTATAATGATGTGTTGTTGAATGAACATAATTGTGTATGTTTATACGGAATGATTGAGAAATGTGAAAGTGTGCATGATGAATATACTTGTTATATATATATATATATATATATATATATATATATACATTGTGAGGTATATAGATGAAAATGTGATGAATTGTGGTGAGAATGTGTAATATGTGTATTTTTATGTTAAGATATATATATAATTGTATGCATTGTTATTATGATAATATTTCTCACCCTTCTGCTGTTTTATGATGCTCTATGAGGCATTGCAGAGTAGGTATGCTGGAGGTCTTTTTGTGAAGCGTGTCTTCATTCTTTTGGTCGGTTGGCTCTGATATGTAGCACCGGGTAGCTAGGATGTATATTATTCTTTTGTGATACATTTGCATATGTATCTTGCTGATGAATTTGTGTATAAACATGATGTAGCTAGTGATTCATACTGGATGATGTACATATGTGTTGTTCTTCAATATTTTAGATGTTTCCGCTTTTATTCTAAATATTGAGATGTGGGTGTAAGGACAAAGTTCCTCGGTGGCAAGTTACCCCACTGTTGCATATCAATATAATGAGCAGGTGTTGTATGTATTAATTGTGTGTATGATGTGACATGCCTCTTTTATACCATGTTTTAATCGTACTCTGGCGAATTTTTATATTTTTTTTTATATGTGCCTAAATGATTTATGTGATTATTTGGGGGTATAGAAAGGGGGTGTTACATTAAGTGGTATCAGAGCCAGAGTTGAGTCAGTTGTGTCTGTCTTGTTGTTGTGTTGGTTGAACTGTTGTTTAACCTTGTTGTCATTTTTGGGAATAATCAGAAGATGTCTGGTAGAAACGACAATACGATGGCTGCTGCTTTGGAAGCAATGGCTAGGGCGGTGCAAGGTGCACCTAACGTGAATGCTAATGACGAGTTCAGGAAGAATCAACCACCGATTTTCAAAGGAAGATTTGATCCCGATGGAGCTCAATTGTGGTTGAAAGAGATTGAAAGAATCTTCAGAGTGATGGGCTGTGCGGAGGAGAATAAGGTGAGGCTTGGGTCTCACATGCTGAAGGAAGAAGCCGACGATTGGTGGGTCGGTATGCGTGAAGTTCTTGAGGTGGATGATGAAGAGGTAACTTGGAATTTATTTCGTACTGAATTTTTGAGGAAGTATTACCCTGAAAGTGTGAAGGGAAAGAAGGAGATGGAGTTTCTTGAACTGAAACAAGGTAGTATGTCTGTGGTGGACTATACTGCTAAATTTGTGGAGTTGGTTCAATTCCATCCTCATTATGCTGCGATTACTGCTGAGTTCTCAAAGTGTATTAAATATGAGAATGGTTTACGTCCTGAGATCAAACAAGCTGTGGGATATCAAAGGATAAGGAGGTTTGCGGATTTGACGGAATGTTGTAGAATCTTCGAAGAAGATAGTAAGGCTCGTTCTACACATTACAAAAGTTTGAATGAGAGGAAGGGGAAGCAACAAGCTAGAAGTGGACCTTATGTGACACCCGTTGATAAGGGTAAGCATAGGGGAAGCTTTGATAGGAGGTCTGGAGGAGGAGGTTCCGGTGTTGTTAGGTGTTACAAATGTGGTGATATAGGTCATAAATCTTTTGAGTGTGGGAAGCCTGTAGCGAAATGTTCTAATTGTGGTGGTCTTGGGCATGCTGCTACAGATTGTAGAAGAAATATGGTGAAGTGCTATAATTGTGGAGAAGTGGGTCACATTAGTACTAAGTGTACTAAGCCGAAACAAGCTCAAGTGGGCGGAAAGGTGTTTGCATTGGCGGGGACTCAAACTACGAATGCGGACCGTTTGATTAAAGGTACATGCTTTATTAATAGTACACCTTTAGTTGCTGTTATTGATACGGGAGCGACTCATTCGTTTATTTCGTCTGAGTGCGTGAAGCGTTTGAATCTTGCGTTAACTTTGATGGGTGCTGAAATGGTTATTGAGACTCCTGCTTCAGGGTCGGTAATTACATCTTTGGTGTGTATGAGTTGTCCTTTGACCATGTATGGTAAAGACTTTGTTATGGATTTAGTATGTTTGCCGTTGGAGGGATTGGACGTAATCTTGGGTATGAACTGGTTGCAATTTAACCGAGTTCATATAGATTGCTATCACAAGTTAGTAAGGTTTCCTTCTTTGGAAGATGGTGAATTTGAGAGTTTCCTATCCACTAAAGAGTTGAAGAAACTTTTAGCGGACGAAGCTCAATTGTTTGGTTTGTTTGCATCATTGTCGGTGGAGAGTAAAGTTGAGCTGGATGTGTTCCCAGTGGTGTGTGAATTTCCAGAAGTGTTTCCGGAAGATATTACGGAAGTACCGCCGGAAAGAGAAGTTGAATTTTCTATTGATCTAGTTCCGGGTACTAGACCGATTTCGATGGCACCGTATCGTATGTCGGCATCGGAATTGGTAGAATTGAAAAAGCAATTGAATGACTTGTTGGACAAGAAATTTGTAAGGCCAAGTGTTTCTCCTTGGGGTGCTCCGGTATTGTTGGTAAAGAAGAAGGACGGGAGTATGCGGTTATGCATTGATTATCGACAGTTGAACAAGGTGACAATTAAGAACAAGTATCCGCTTCCAAGGATCGATGATTTGATGGACCAATTGGTTGGTACGAATGTTTTTAGCAAGATTGATTTGAGATCAGGATACCACCAGATTCGTGTGAAAGGAGAGGATATTCAAAAGACGGCATTTAGGACACGGTATGGTCATTACGAATACTCCGTGATGCCATTCGGGGTTCCTAACGCGCCGGGTGTGTTTATGGAATACATGAATCGTATTTTTCATGAACAGTTGGATCGTTTTGTGGTTGTGTTCATCGATGATATTTTGATTTACTCTAAGTCTCAAGAGGAGCATGAAGAGCATTTGAGAATTGTGTTGCAAATTTTGAAAGAGAAACATTTGTATGCTAAGTTGTCGAAGTGTGAATTTTGGTTGTCGGAAGTAAGTTTCCTTGGACATGTTATTTCCGGTAGTGGTATTAGTGTTGATCCATCCAAGATAGATGCGGTGATGCAATGGGAGGCTCCTAGGTCGGTTACGGAGATTCGAAGCTTTTTAGGCTTGGCGGGTTATTATCGGAGGTTTATTGAGGGATTTTCGAAATTGGCACTTCCTTTAACGCAATTGACTTGTAAAGGAAAGGCTTTCATTTGGGATATTCATTGTGAAGAGAGTTTCAATGAGTTAAAGAGAAGGTTGACAACGACTCCGATCTTGATTTTGCCTAATCCTAATGAACCATTTGTTGTGTATTGTGATGCTTCATTGACAGGTTTAGGTGGTGTTTTGATGCAAGATGGAAAAGTTGTGGCATATGCTTCTAGACAATTGAGAGTGCATGAAAAGAATTATCCTACACATGACTTGGAGTTAGCGGCGGTGGTGTTTGTTTTGAAAATATGGAGGCATTATCTTTATGGTGCGAGATTTGAAGTTTTTAGTGATCATAAAAGCTTAAGATATTTATTTGATCAGAAAGAATTGAACATGAGACAAAGGAGGTGGCTAGAACTTTTGAAGGATTATGATTTTGGTTTGAATTACCATCCGGGTAAGGCAAACGTGGTGGCCGATGCCTTAAGTCGGAGGTTGTTACATATGTCCGCATTGATGATGGAAGAATGGGAACTTTTGGAAGATTTCAGAGATTTGAGTTTGGTTTGTGAAATGACGCCGAGGAGTGTGCGACTTGGTATGTTACATGTTACGAATGATTTTCTTGCAACGGTTAGTGAAAAGCAAAAGTTGGACTTGAAATTCGTTGATTTGATGTTGAATGAGAATGAGGATTTCAAGGTTGATAATTATGGAGTTTTGAGATTCCGTGGTCGTATTTGTATTCCCGACGACGCGGAGTTGAAAAAGATGATTCTAGAGGAAGGACACCGAAGTAATTTGAGTATTCATCCGGGTGCGAATAAGATGTATCAAGATTTGAAGAAGATCTTTTGGTGGTCCGGTTTAAAGAGGGATGTGGCTCGATTTGTGTATGCATGCTTAACTTGTCAAAAGTCTAAGGTGGAACATCAAAAACCAAGTGGATTTATGCAACCGTTGGATATTCCGGAATGGAAATGGGATAGTATATCGATGGATTTTGTTACGGGATTGCCGAATACGCAAAGAGGTCATAATGCTACTTGGGTAATTGTTGATAGGCTTACTAAATCTGCTCACTTTATTCCAATTGATATTAGTTATCCTTTGGAGAAGTTAGCCGAGATTTATGTTCTTGTGATTGTGAAGTTACATGGAGTTCCTAAGAGTATTGTATCGGATAGAGATCCAAGGTTTACATCGAGGTTTTGGGAGAGTTTACAAAAGGCTTTGGGTTCTAAGCTAAGATTGAGTTCGGCTTATCATCCGCAAACGGACGGTCAAACCGAGAGGACGATTCAATCGTTGGAGGATTTATTGCGTGCTTGTGTACTCGAGCAAGGTGGTGCTTGGGATGGTTATTTGGCGTTGATTGAATTCACTTACAATAACAGTTTTCATTCGAGTATAAGTATGGCACCATTTGAGGCTTTGTATGGTCGGAGATGTCGAACACCTTTGTGTTGGCATGAAACCGGCGAGAGGACGATAGTTGGACCGGAAATGGTACAACAAACAACGGAGAAAGTGAAGTTTATTCGGGAGAAGATGAAAGCTTCTCAAAGTAGACAAAAGAGCTATCATGACAAGAGAAGGAAGGATCTTGAGTTTCAAGAAGGTGACCATGTATTTTTGAGAGTTACACCAGTTACTGGTGTGGGTCGTGCTTTGAAGTCGAAGAAGTTGACTTCTCGTTTTATTGGTCCGTATCAGATTACTTCACGAGTTGGTGTTGTGGCTTACCGTGTGGCGTTGCCTCCGAACCTTTCGAATTTGCATGACGTATTCCATGTTTCGCAACTTCGGAAATATGTTTCGGATCCGTCACATGTTATTCCTATGGACGAGGTTGAAGTGAGAGATAACCTTACGGTGGAAGCTTTACCGGTTAGGATTTTGGACCGCGAAGTTAAGAAACTAAGGGGCAAAGATATTGCGCTGGTGAAAGTAGCGTGGGGAGGCGCTGCGGAAGGCAATATGACGTGGGAGCTAGAGAGTGGGATGCGAGAGTCGTATCCGGGGTTATTTGAATCAGGTATTATTTTCGAGGACGAAAATTTCTAAGTGGGGGAGAGTTGTAACGCCCCGATTTTGATTATTCCATTATTCTTGAGTCTTTTAATTTAATTGGGTGATAAATTATTTTATTTGTTGAATTGGTGTGTTAAATGTTATTTTACCGTTTTCGAGAGTTTTCGGGGAAATTAGAATGGAGGGCATTTTAGTCTTTTCTCAATTAATTATAAGTTAGAAATTTTGTGGAATTAGAATTGTGTGAGAAAAATGAATTAAATTGATTTAGTGGAAAATGAGAGAAAAGAAATAGAAAAGAAAGAAGATAGAAAGAAAAAGGAGAGAAAGAAAGAAAAAGGAGAAAAAGAAAGAAGAGGAAGAGAAAAGAAGAGGAAAGGAGGAAAAAAACTTAGAAATTCATCAAGATCAATCAATTAGCAAGCTTGGAATCCGGGTAAGGGTGTGAAACATTGTTATCTTATCAATGTATATGATTATGTATGAATTGTTGTTGTTGTTGATGAATTTTGTGAGTTTTAGGGTATAACCCATTTTTGAGAAATTGATTAGAAATTGATCCAAATGTATTAAAACTTATGTTGATTGTGTTCATAGTTGTTTATACATGATTGGTATGTATTGTTATACATCAAATTGGCATTTTTCTGAGTATTAGGTGAAGATTTGGATGATTGGGGAGTGGAAAACGCAGAACTTCGTTCTGCAGAATTTTTCTGGGTATGCTCTGGCCATACGCGTAAGGGGCATGTCCATACGCGTATGAGCCAAGGCAATACGCGTATCATTGGCTTATTTTTGGGCCAATACGCGTATGAATATTGGCATTACGCGTAACAGGGGCGAGCCATGGGCCAATACGCGTATGGGATTTGGAACGAGGAATTTGTGAAGGAAATGGGTTCTGTCCGTACGCGTATGGACATGGGTGATACGCGTATGGACAGGAGGAATGTAAAAATGGGATTTTTCAAAATGTCGTTTTCGGTTTCGTCCGTAACTTTTGTTCCGAGTATCCGATTTTTACATTCTTGGTGTCGTTGGAAAGGTATTGAGCTGTACTTTCTTATTATGATGTTTTGAAAATCGTTAGCCGATTTAATTATGTCGGAAAGTCGGGAATAGTGCTATGTAGCGACTTTTACCGTTTTGACTGTGTGTTTGAATGTGAATCATACAATAGTGCATTGATGTGAATGTATATAGATTGTATGTGATTGTATGAGACGAATGCATGAATATATTGTGAATATGTATGCATTTCAAGAATGTCTTTTGAGTCATTTTGCATGTGAAGCATCATGATGTGCATTCTTGTGTTGTGCGATTCTAATGAGAATCCGTCGTAACGTCGTGTGCCCATGTGGGGTGTGAGCGATGATTACGAATGATTGTGTGCCCATGTGGGGTGTGAGCAATCGGATCGTGTGCCCGTGTGGGGTGTGAGCGATCGGGTCGTGTGCCCATGTGGGGTGTGAGCGATCCATAAACATTGTGTGCCCATGTGGGGTGTGAGCAATGGGTGAACATCGTAGGCCCGACGGGGAGTTACTTCGGTAACGAGCGATGGTTCCAGCAGAGTTCCTGAGTGAACTAGTGATGATTGAGTCGGTACCGCATTGCATTTGCATAGAGTCGTGAGTCGGTCTCTATGATTTGCATTTATCATCTTTATAATGATGTGTTGTTGAATGAACATAATTGTGTATGTTTATACGGAATGATTGAGAAATGTGAAAGTGTGCATGATGAATATACTTGTTATATATATATATATATATATATATATATATATATATATATACATTGTGAGGTATATAGATGAAAATGTGATGAATTGTGGTGAGAATGTGTAATATGTGTATTTTTATGTTAAGATATATATATAATTGTATGCATTGTTATTATGATAATATTTCTCACCCTTCTGCTGTTTTATGATGCTCTATGAGGCATTGCAGAGTAGGTATGCTGGAGGTCTTTTTGTGAAGCGTGTCTTCATTCTTTTGGTCGGTTGGCTCTGATATGTAGCACCGGGTAGCTAGGATGTATATTATTCTTTTGTGATACATTTGCATATGTATCTTGCTGATGAATTTGTGTATAAACATGATGTAGCTAGTGATTCATACTGGATGATGTACATATGTGTTGTTCTTCAATATTTTAGATGTTTCCGCTTTTATTCTAAATATTGAGATGTGGGTGTAAGGACAAAGTTCCTCGGTGGCAAGTTACCCCACTGTTGCATATCAATATAATGAGCAGGTGTTGTATGTATTAATTGTGTGTATGATGTGACATGCCTCTTTTATACCATGTTTTAATCGTACTCTGGCGAATTTTTATATTTTTTTTTATATGTGCCTAAATGATTTATGTGATTATTTGGGGGTATAGAAAGGGGGTGTTACAAAGATGGCATTACTCTACACTGAGTTAAAGTCTTCTCCTTCAGGTTAAAAATCCCCTATAAAGGAAATTATGGCATTGCTGGATTCACATATCCCAGTTAAAGTAATTCTCCTTTATAATCAGTCACCCAACAATTGTGACAAACAAACCCATTTAGAGAGACAAATTCTCTCTAAAGTCAACACCCTTTTTAGCTTCACATCTTGGGCTTCGAACAAGATACAAATAGACCCTTCATCTTTACATCTTGGGCTTTGAACAAGATACAAACCACCTTTAGCTCCACGTCTTGGGCTTTGAACAAGACACCAAAACACCATTTCCTCCCATAGAATAGGAGGAACTACGATCGCTCTAATTTCCCTATCCCGGAAATACGTAGGCATAAGATTGAAAAAGAATCTTAGCGAGCACACTAATCAAAAAACCTCAAAGTCCCCTACGTCCAGCCAATCTAGCACAGTATTCCAACAAATTCCCCATGAACAGTCCCGATATTTCGTTCTGAACAAAATAAGCAGAGAGAGACCCACGAACTAAAGCCGCATCTGTAAACCAACAGTTTTGACTCTTTAACCTCAGTATGCAAGCAGGGTTAATTGGAGACATCTATTTCCCTTCCTTCATCAGCTTCAATAGGATAAAAAATGATTCGGCCTGTACTACCAAAGCGATAGTGATTCAAAACCATAAAAACCGCGCTACAGCATGGAGTCATGGCACTACCCATCCCCAAAGGTTGTACTATGGTGAATTTTTGTACCTGTTCTCAAAATCATTGACCCCCCTTGGGATAACAACAACAAGTTGGTTCACCCGAGCGAGTTGTAGTATCTTAGGGTAATCTAAATTGAGTGTAGTATTGTGTGTCAACTATTTCCGATAGCTACCGCACTACTAAATAGCCACATGGTTACTGTCTACTAAATCCTCAGTTTCATGGATACCACAATCGGACAATCTGCTTTCACAACCGAAGTCGTTAGACATTGAATCCGCAAAGGGTACCTCAATTGATTTGATGGTCTACTGGGACAGCTTATTCGGGATTCACTCCCTGTAAGACCTCCCGTCTCTGCCATCACCTATCTTAGGTATCACTCAAACTTTCCACATGCGGCATCACTCGCATTCCCATTAGCATAAAAATAAACACGGATATCAAGTAGGAAAAGTGATATATATATATATATATATATATATATATATATATATATATATATATATATATATATATTATGATTCCTAAAGCTAACATCCTAGACCTTTTAGGAATTCTAGTCTATAATCCTAAACAGACAAAATGACATCCCCAGCAGAGTCGCCATTTTACTGTTGGAAAATCGTGACGATGATGAGTAAGGTAAAACAAATCCTAATGGCACTCCTCAACAGAGTCGCCATTTTACTATAGCGTGCGATTTTTGTCGGTTACGCTGTCATACCCCAAATTTTGACCACTAAGACTTCCCATCATTGTGCAAATCATCATCACAATTTGGATGAACCATTAGTCTCCCTAAAGATGGGTGAGCCTTCACTACAATCAGAATTAGGGTTTCAAGCCCTCTCTGAGTGCTTAGACAAAGGATCAATCAAGAAATGACATGATCTTCAACTTGTCTAAACCTCTTAAACATCCCCAATGGATCAAGAGGACTCCCACCTCAAGGATTAAGCACAAGGCTGCAACATTCTGAGTGGATCAAGCCTCAAGATCGCCAGTGTCGTCGACCAGGGCCTCCAGATGGGAATTTTCCTCTGGGAATAATCCAATGCTTCAAAGCATAACCTAATATACCCCATGTAACCTCATGGACCCAATCATCAAGTCAATTTAGCCTCAGGGGATGCATTCACCAAATATCAGGAATTAGGGTTTCTTGACCTAATTCACCCCTAAGTTAACTTTTGGGAAAAATCATGAGCCAAGACCTCAAGAGAGGATTTGAGGGTCTCTAATAAACCATATTGATCCATTTGCTACAATGGATTGATCCAAGAAGCTTGATCAACAAGTTTCAATTTCATCAGAACCACAATTAGGGTTTTGCAGAAAAAGTCAACAGTGCCTTTGACTTTTGACCAGGACATGCTCCCAAACTCTAGGACATGATTCAATACACCCTATAACACCTATGAAATTAATCCATCAAGTTTGATTTAGGTCAAGGACTTGATTTCATAGAGGATCGCACAGTTTGGAATTCATCTGACAAAAAGTCAACTGTGCACAAAAGTCAACTTTGACTTTTTGAGTTTTTTCACAATTATGGTTCCTTAATCAGTCTGGGTACAGGTTGTAGAAAAACAAAGACCCTATCGCTAGTTCAAAAACAAATCATCCGGGCCTACCCCCGTGTTATAAGCCCTATTTCTTTTCCTTAAACTCTTTGGGCCTCTTGAGAGAGTGTAAGACCCATCCCTTTGTACAGAAAACCTTTTTGGGCCTCAGTCACTTGTATAAGTCCCTGTACAAATTCAAAACAACAGTGCAATCACTGATAAAACCTTGGGCATCTCCTTGAGCTGTAAGCCCCAACAACCCTTTCAAAGCACTTTCTCCTTTGATTTTGAAAATAATATTGTTATCAAAGCTTTCTTTGTTGAACAACTAACCAAACAGCATGGAAGCTCTACAACCGAGTAAGTGTTTACCCGCTTTCTTTATCCGCTTTCATATATATATATAACTGTATTGTGGGGCTGCTCACTGTAAGTCTTCTTTCACAAACTTTTATATACTCGTCATATATCAACTATGTAATACTAGTATAGTTGTTTAGAGTTTTCCCCGACAATTACGTCTAGCACTAGGTAAAGCCCTGTTGGTCACTCTTAAATACAAACAAAACTAGATCCCCATAAGATTACCAGACATAGTCTTCCCTCCCCTTGGGGTTAAACAATATGGAGACGTGAAAGGTAGAATTCTCGGTGAACCCTTTCTCAGAATGTCACTTTTTAGAAATTGTCAAAGAAACTCTACTCCCCAAAGATGATCTTTTCTCCGTGAATGGCATCTCTTGAGTTTCTTCCAAATTCACGAACTTTCCTGGCTTGATCTATTCTCGGTGAATGGAATGTCTTGAACTTCTCGGGGTTTGGGGACCCACAGGCTTCTTAAAAGCATCCCCGCCTCCTCTTGGGCGTTGTACAAGGACCCTTCGGCTTCTTAAAAGCTCTCATGCCTCCTCTTGGGCTTAGTACAAGGACCCAGAGACCTCTACAGGTATAGGAACAGAACCTAGTCATCAATTTGCTAGAGCTGTCTTTCTGAGTCAAGTGTCAGACCAGTTAATGGGTTGACCTTCATCCCTTAACATACCAGCCTTCTCTTGGGCATCATAAAAGATCATTTACTACCTGAGAACCGATTTCTCAAAACACCAGTAGACTTGGACAATCTCAATACCCTTTGGATTTCCGTTTCCTTAAAGAACAGGAAATAACTCTGATCCTCTGAACAATCCCAAAGCACAACAATACCTTTAATCGTTCCCTTCATAAGAACTGATTTTCTCTTTTATCCAACATACTGGACCTGTCACTAAACGGAAACAGTCACCAACACTTTAGCCTCCTCTTGGGCTTTGTACAAATGATTCTCCCTAGCGGAGCTAACCTTTTCACACTCTCTTTTTGAGTATAAAAGACTCTCTTGTTGTGTTAAACCTGTTCATCCTCCATCACGGGATTCGTACGAGATACAAAAACACTCTCTTGTTGAGTATAAAAGACTCTCTTGTTGAGTCAATTCCCTCTCAGCCTCTATCTCGGGCTTCGTACGATATACAAAATCACTCTCTTGTTGAGTATAAAAGCACTTTCTTGTTGAGTCAAACCCCTTTTAGCCTCCATCTCGGGCTTCATACGAGATAAAAATCACTCTCTTGTTCAGTATAAAAGACCCTCTTGTTGAGTCACCCCCTTTAGCCTCCGTCTTGGGCTTCCTACAAGACACACAAAAGCACCATCTTGTTGAGTCAGACACATAAAAGCACTCTCTTGTTGAGTCAACCCCTTTTAGCCTCTCTCTTAGGCTTCGTACAAGACACATAAAAACACCCTCTTGTTGGGTCAATAGCCTCCTCTTAGGCTTTGTATAAAGAAAACCCCGGTTAAGTCAATCAACCTTTTAGCATCAAAATCTGTGCCTTGCTCACAGTATACAAACATCAACAACTACTTTTCCTTCATATAATTGCTATAAGCGGCAAGCCTCTGGATTATTTACATCCAAGCCACTGTCCCTCTTTTAGCGTGATAAATTCCTAAGGAAAGATTGCATTGCTCTAAACTGAGTTAAAGTCTTCTCCTTCAGGTTAAAATCCCCTATAAAGGAAATTATGGCATTGTTGGATTCACATATCCCAGTTGAAGTAATTCTCCTTTATAATCAGTCACCCAACAGTTGTGACAAACAGACCAATTATCCCCCTTTAGAGATGACAAATTCTCTCTAAAGTCAAAACCCTTCAGCTTCACATCTTGGGCTTCGAACAAGATACAAATAGACCCTTTAGCTTCACATATTGGGCTTTGAACAAGATACAAACCACATTTAGCTTCACGTCTTGGGCTTTGAACAAGACACCAAAACAACCTTTTTTCCTCCCATAGAATAGGAGGAACTACTGTCGCTCTGATTTCCCTGTTTCGTTAAACGGGAATATGTAGGCATATGATTAAAAAAATCTTAGCGAGCATACTAATCAAAAACCCAAAATCCCGTACCTTCATACATCAATCGAAAAGCATCAGTCCTAACATCCTACCAATAGCCTAGACATTATTCTTAACAAAATAACCTAAGAGAGACCCACAATCTTAATAGCATCTATAAACCAACAGTCAACTGTTTAAACTCAGTTTGCAAGCAGGGTTAATTGGAGACATCAATTTCCCTTCCTTCATCAGCTTCAATAGAATAAAAAATGAATCGAACTGTAGTACCCCAAAGCGATAGTGCTTCGCAACCACACAAAAATTCGTGCTACAGACACGACCAACTTATCGCAAAATTTGGGTTTATCTCCTCACAATGAGGAGGGGGAGTGCTACTTTCTGATTTCTTATTTATACCGTGAAGCTGGAAGGGAAAGGGAAGCTATCTAAAACTAACCTTACACGCGAATGTTTAACTGAACAAATGCTTAAAGAGATTCAGGGAGTTCGGGGTCAGGTTATACAATGGGGAGTTGTCAATTACCCATCATATATTTGGTTATCCATAGGTTGTTAGTTTTAGGTTCTGCTTTGTACTTGATGGTGTTTATCTGTTGATGGGTTGGGAAAGTTTCTTTTTTGGGAGATATGAGAGAGAGTTTTTGATGATTTTGATGAGGTACTAGACCTCAGTTTTTGATTGGTATGAAGGTACTGGACCTAGAGTTTTTGATTGGTATGCTCACTAAGATTTCGTAATCTTATGCCTACGTATTCCCGTTTAAAGAAACAGGGAAATCAGAGCAATCGTAGTTCCTCCTATTCTATGGGAGGAAAAAGATGTTTGGTGTCTTGCTTAAAGCCCAAGATTGAAGCTAAATGTTATTATTTGTGTCTTGTTCAAAGCCCAAGATTGAAGCTAAAAGGTTTGACTGAGAGAGAATTTGTCATCTCTAAAGGGAGACATCTCGTCTGTTTATCACAACTATTGGGTGACTGTTTATAAATGAGGATTGCTTTAACTTGGATATGAGAATCCAGCAATGCCATAATTTCCTTTATAGGGGATTTTTCCTGAAGAAGAAAACTTTAACTCAGTGTAGAGCAATGTCATTTTTCCCTATGAGTCTTTCATGCTAAGAGAGGGACAGTGGCGTGGATGTAAATAATCCAGAGGCTTGCCGCTTACAGCAATTAGATGAAAGAGGAAGTTTACCAGGATAAGAGATAGACGACAGATTGGATATTTGAATCAACAAGTGTGCCACTTACAACGGTTATCTGGGATTAGGGTTTGTTTTGAATGTCTGTTTTGATGTGTGATAACACAGAGAAATGTCTTCCTAGAGAGAGATTTTGACTTCCTCTGAGGGGATGTTGGTTTTGTGTGCCTTGATCAAAGCCCAAGATTGAAGCTAAAAGGTTGATTGAATCCACTAGGGAAGTCCTTATGCAAAGCCTAAGAGGAGGCTGGAGAAGGGCTGACTCAACAAGAGAGTGATTATCTGCCTTGTACAAAGCCCGAGATTAAGGCTAAAAAGAGACTGGCTCTTTGGGGATATCATTATATAAAGCCTAAGAGGAGGCTAAAAGTTTGACTTTTCTGGGGAAAATATTTTGTTTGTCTTGTACAAAGCCCAAAATTGAGGCTAAAAGGGATTTTGACTCTGCTGAGGAGGGTTTGTATGTGTCTTGTACAAAGCCCAAGATTAAGGCTGAAAAGAAGACTGACTCTGTGGGAAAGAAATCTTTATCTGTCTTGTACAAAGCCCAAGATTGAGGCTAAAATGAGACTTTACTGACTCGGCTGGGGATATTTTAGGTTTCTTGTACAAATCCCAAGATTGAGGTTGAAAAGAAATTTGACCCTGCTGGAGAGTATTATCTGTCTTGTACAAAGCCCAAGATTGAGGCTGAAAAGAGGATCGACTCCACTTAGGGATATTATTTCTCAAAGCCTAAAAGAATGTTGGGAGGAATTGACTCCACTGGGGAAGATATTTATCCAGAGCTTAAGAGAAGGTTACAAAGATTTTGTCTTTGTTGTAGAAAGCTTATATATGTCTTGTACGAAGCTCAAGATTGAGGTTGAAATGTTAATGATTGACTTAACTAGAGAGTGTTTTTATCTGTCTCTTACAAAGCCCGAGATTGAGGCTGAAAGGGTTGACTCAACAAGAGAGTGTTGTTGTTTTATACCATTGACTCAACAAGAGAGTGTGGAAAGGTGATTAACTCAACAAGAGAGTCTGAAAAGGTTAGCTCAGTTGTGGAAAATCATTGTACAAAGCCCAAGAGGAGGCTGACTTTGCTAGGGAAGAACAAAGAAAGAAATCATTATATAAAGCCTAAAAGGAGGCTGAATATGCTGAGGAAACGAATGATTATTATACAAAGCCTAAGAGGAGGCTTACTTCTACTGAGGATTATTGAGATCTATATGCAGGTCCAAATGGGGAATCAACTCTTGCTGAGGTTTACAGAAGAGTTGAGATATCAGATGCCTTGAGGTTCTGATTTATGATAGTGTTATATTGATGATAAATTGACCCTGGCTGGGGAATTTTCAGGAGAAAGACTGGGTTTTAGAACCCATGGGTTTTAACTCAACTGGAGATTAATTAAATGACCAGGGTTTTTCCTGTGTTGGCAAGGAACTTGAGAATGTCTTTGAGACTCAAGAGGGGATTAGACTGTCCAAGTCTACTGGTATGAAAGTGTTTATCCTTGTATGATGCCCAAGAGGAGGCAGGTGCTTTAAGGGATAAGTATCAACCCTTTAGATTGGTCTGAGGTTTTGACTTTGGAAAGACTACTATAGCAAAGGATGACTAAGTTTTGTCTTATACCTTTAAGAGGTCTTCAGGCTCCTTGTATTAAGCCCAAGAGAAGGCAAGATAACTTCTAAGAAGCCGGAGGGTCCTTGTACAAAGCCCAAGAGGAGGCGGGGTTGCTTTTAGGAAGCCTGTGGGTCCCAAACCTAACAAGAGTTCAAGAAAAGTTTCACCGAGAATAATCTTTTCTTTAATGAACAGTTCTAGGGTTTGAAGAAATTCAAGAGAGGTTTCACCGAGAATTAATCCGCTATGGGGAAATGAGTTTCTTTGACAATGTCTAAAAGTGACAGTCTGAGAAACGTTTCACCGGGAATAATGCCTTTCTCTTTATTCCATATTGTTTAAGCCCAAGAGAAGGTAAGACTGTATCTGGAAATCCTATGGGGATCTAGTTTTGATTGTATTAAAGAGTGACCAACTGCCTTTACCTAGTTCTAGACCTAGTTCCTGTGGAAAATTCTAAGCAGATATACTAGTATATATACAGTTGATATATGACAAGTATTTAAAGGGATATGAAAGAAGGACTTACAGGTGAGCAAGCTTCCATCAATACAATTATATATATATATATATATATATATATATATATATATATATATATATATATAAGCAAGTAAATGAAAGCTGATAAAACTTACAGGCGAGCAAGCTTCCATTGTAACAGCTCTATGGTTAGTTATTCAAGAAATTAAAGAAAGTTTTGACAACAACTATGAGTTTAAACCTAAATAAAAAGCGAAAGTTATTTTTGAAAAGATTGTTGGGGCTTATACTCGAGGAGAGGCCCAGATGAAAAACAGTAATCGTACCGTTGTTTTGTAGACTGTACTAGGGCTTATACAATGACTGAGGCCCAAAGAGGTTTTCTGTATAGAGGGATGGGTCTTACAACTCAAGGAGAGGCCCAAAGGTTTGAAAAAGAAAAGAAATGGGACTTACAACACAAGGGTAGGCCCAGATGAAAATGTTTTGAAAAGCGACAATCGCCGAGATTTTGAAAACACAGTGGGACTTATACAATGACTGAGGCCCAAAAGGGTTTTGGTTAAAAAGGGATTGGGTCTTACACTCTAATAGAGGCCCAAAGTTTATTTTATATACAAGTGATGAGGCTTACAACTCAAGGAGAGGCCAATGTGATTTTTGTTTAAAAGACGACGACCGCGCTGAGATTTTAAAATCACAATGGGACTTATACAATGACTGAGGCCCAATTTTATTTATGTACAGGGAATGGGTCTTAAACTCTATTAGAGGCCCAAAATTGTTTCGAAAAGATTTGTTAGGGTGATAGTGATCAAAACCCTAATTTGATTAAAAATGGAATTAATTTTGATTAAAAATTAATGAAAATTATTGAAACATGTGAAAAAATAAATTGTGATCTTGGATCAATGTTTCAAAAATCATATTTTTATCCATAGAATGATTAAAAATCATTTAAGTTTGGAAAATCAAGAGGAATAAATATTTTAAATGTTAAAAATAAATAAAAAATTATTTCTTTGCAAAAATATCAAATTTATGAAATAAAAAATATTTTTGGGAAATTTTTGTAAAATAAAATATCTTAACATTTTTGTGAATTTTGAAAAAAATAATCAACTCAAAATCATTAAAATTCAGAGAGAAGTTAATTTTTGAATCAATTAAATAAAATAGCAAAATTCAAATATTCAAATTTTCAAAAAAAGGCGCCAAGAACACGCGTGTGTTCTGATTTTTGCAGATTTTCCAAATCAATGATTTCTCACTGATTACTTGATGAAATCATATGATCCAAATATCAAACTTGCTCATTTTTTACTCACGATCATGACTATGACATTTATTTTTATTTATTTTTCAGTGTGGAATGAGATAATCGTGATGAACACAGATGAACCCTAATTTGCACAAACCAATATGAAATTCCATACACGATTGATTCATGGCAATTGATTTAGGGTTATTACTCTATAGACATTCAGAAATAAGATGGTAACTCAAAAATTCATTTATGATGCATGGATCATAGGGTTTGAGAGAGTCAAGCTTACCTCTTGCAGCTGATGATCGAATTCTGATTTGGAGGTGTTGTAAGTTGGTTCCAATGATCTGGACAACTTCCTTAGGTGCGAAGGGATGTGTTGAATGCTTGGAGTGATTTGAAATGGGCTGGAACTTAAGATGGTACATCAACTGCAACTCTGTCAAGAACTTGAGCAGTTGGCTGGTGATTTTGTTAAATTAATGTTCCAGATGTTATGTAAGAGTTTGGATCACTTCTATATGTTATATATGAAGTGTGTGATCCATTGGTTTGGTTGGAATCACTCTCAAATGCAAAACCCGATAGTGACTTGCAAAAGAATGTGTTTTTGGAGTGAAAGTTGGGATTTTGAGAAAGGCATATGTTTAGGACCTTTGGTGTACTCAAACTGAGCATAAATGAGCTCTATTTATAGTAGAGCAAGTTTGTTTTCCAAGAAATAGTGAATGGCAACTGCAGCAGGTCTGTTGCACATCGTGGATCAAATGGAATCTCAAGTCTCCTCTAGCCATTAACTTGAAGTTAGAGACATGCCTATGGTCTTTTGGTTCAAAGATAAGGCTTAACTCATTCAGTTAAACTTGCCTCAGTTCATGCCACCTTGATGCATCCATTGAATGCATTGAAACAAAATTGGAGTCTTGGTACTTTTTAGCTCTTTTAGGTTTGGCATGGCTATATGTAGATCCTTGGACTTGGGAGGCTTGGGGATCAGATCATTCTCCTTTTGTTTTATCCTCAGATGTGTCCAAATGGATGACAAGGCTTGGAGTGGCTCAATTATGTCAAATAGAGCAAAATACCATATTTTGCCTTGCCTAGGACAGCTGGAAATGGTGACTTTGAGGGATTCATATCTCCCTGCTCAGGTTGAGTTATAGGAGGCTCTTGTGCTTTTTAGAAAGCCCTCATATGATACAAAACATGTGTGATCATAGTTTGTTTTGAAACTATTTGGATCCAACTGAAAAAACCTCATGAACATTGAGGTTCAAGGCATGTAACTTAGGCAGATTTTCACTAAGTGTTGGAAAAAGTGTCATTTTCATGTTTTTGTCATTTTGATCACTACATAACTTAAAATCCATAAAGAATTGGAGTTGGAGGTAGTTGAAGCTTTTGTAGATTGTAGCAAGACCTACAAATCCAGCTTTGGATCACCCTAAATCGTTGCTTGGATCTCAAGTTATGGTCCTTGGAAGTTGGTACCAAAACCACTTTTATTCCATAACTTAGAAAATTTTTGGTTTCTCAAGGTTTCCCCTTTTGCAAGAAACCTCACTTTTCTTGATTTTTCTGGATGGATGATGATCAATATCATACATTAACATTGTTTTTGACTTAGGGGAACCATATTTGTGAAAAATTCCAAAAAGTCAAACTTGATTTTGTGCACAGTTGAATGAAATCCAAACTGTGCGATCCTTTGTGAAATCAAGTTCTTGACCTAAATCAAACCTAATGGATGGATTCCATAGGTGTTATAGGGTGTATTGAATCTTGTCCCAAGATTTGGGAGCATGTCTTGGTCAAAAGTCAAAGATAGAGTTGACTTTTTCTTCAAAACCCTAATTATGGTCCTGGTGAGATTGAAACTTGTGAACCAAGCTTTTTGGCTCAATCCATTGTTAGAAATGGATCAATGTAGTGTATTGGAGTCCCTCAAATCATGTCTTGAGGTCTTGGCTCATGCTTTGTCCCAAAAGTCAACTTAGGGGTAAATTAGGTTAAGAAACCCTAAATTCCAGATTTTTGGTAAATGCATCCCCTGAGGTTAAATTGACTTAATGATTGGGTCCATGAGGTCCCTTGGAGTATTTTGGGTTGTGCTTTGAAGCATTGTCTCATGCCTAGATGAAAATTTTAATCTAGAGGCCTCAGTCGACCAAAACCCTAATTTGGTGACACTGGCGATCTTGAGGCTTGATCCACTTGGAATGTTTCAAATTTGTGCTTGATTCTTGATGTGGGAGTCCTCTTGATCCTTTTTAGATGCTTGAGAGGTTAGACAAGTTGAAGATCATGTCATTTCTTGATTGATCCTTTGTCTAAGTGCTCTGAGAGGGCTAAAAACCCTAATTCTTGATTATGGTGAATGCTCAACCATCTTTGAGGAGATTGATGAGGCATGAAAGTACATACATATAATGATGATGATTTGCACATTGATGGGAAATCTTGGTGGTCAAAATTTGGGGTATGACATCATGTCGTAAAACAGAGTAGTCATGGCCCTTTGATAGGTTGCCCTGCGTTCTTCAAACCAAACGACATTACCTTGTAACAAAAGGTGCCCCATGGGGTGATGAATAAAGTTTTCTCCATGTCTTTCGGCACCATTTTGATTTAATTATAGCCCGAGAATCCATCCATGAAGGAGAAGACTTTGAACTTTGTTGTACTGTTTACCAGTATGTCTATGTGCAGTAATGGAAAGTCATCCTTTGGACTGGCTTTGTTCAGATCCCTGTAGTCTACACACATTCTGACTTTTCCGTCCTTTTCCGGAACTGGCACTATGTTGGCCAACCATTAAGGATATTCTGAGCTGGCGAGGAAACCCACGTCAATCTGTTTCTGCACTTCCTCCTTGATTTTGATATCCATATCCGGCTGAGTCTGTCTCATCCTTTGTTTCACCGGAGGACATTCTGATTGCAACGGTAAATAATGTTCCACGATGCTGGTATCCAATCCTATCATGTCCTGATAGGACCAAGCAAACACATCTGGAAACTCTTTGAGAAGTTTTATCAAGCTTTCTTTGCAAATCGTACTGAGCAATGCTCCAATCTTGACTTCTTTCCTCGCTTCTTCTGAATTCAAGTTGACCATTTCCAATGGCTCTTTGTGAGGTTCAATGGACTTTTCGTCTTGTCTGAGTAATCGGGAGATCTCTTCTGGAATTTCTTCGTCTTCTTCTTCTTCAGCTTCAAATACCGGGAATTCAAAGTTGGGAGAAGGCATTGGATCGTATGTTTCAATGGGGTTTAAAACAAACAATCTGCATGACGTGATGATTTGTTTTTTAGAAGAGATAGAGAGAAATGCAAGGGTGTGTGCAGTGTATTTTCAGAAAAATGCTTGTTTTTATTTTAAGTTGTTTTAGGATTACCATTTTCTGAAAAGCGAAAAGTGAAAACAGCAATAACTGCGGAAATTACAAAATCACGTTATTTATTTATGTTTTGGTCGATTCTTGAAACTACTGCCTTATAAAACAAAACTTTGTCGCTTTAGGCGAAGCGAAGAGGGACATTTACAGAAAAGTGAGCACTATAAAAACATCCGTTTCACCTGGGCAGGGTGAAAGTTAAAGACGGCAATTACTTAAACTTATGGACGCCTTTCGGGACATCGATAGCAACCCATTGGCGACGAACTCCTCGAAGAATCACAAAATCTGGTACCTCTTTCTTAATTTGTCCTCAGAAATGATGCTGATTTCTGGCTGAGCAGGATCGTTGGAGTCTTCCTCCCATGCAGAGATGTTGTAAACGAACTCTTCTGTTGTATCTTTCTTAGTGTTTTCACTCTCGAGAGGATCTCCCCATCTAGTTGGCAAGATATCCTCGTACCTGATGCGAGAGCTTTCAAGAGCGGTGTACTTGACCAAGAAGTCGTACTTGCCACTCGGCTGTCCTAAAGTGTCCCATACTTCTGTGTGACTGGAGGAGTCATATTTCTCGATGACATTGACCTCAGGAAAGGCATAGTTAATGAACTCTTGTTCTGCAATATTTGCAGATTCATCGTTGTGCTGGATATTTTCTGAATGTCCTGAGTAATGATCCCATGACTTGGTGGTGACGCAGGTATTCATTTCAATGATGCTCGGCTGATAAGCATCGTTTGGCTGACTCTTTTTCCCCAAGTCTTCTGTGTACGGCTTCCAGATAGGCAAGTCATCCAAGGGGTCATAATAGACATAGTCGAAGTTGTCTTTCATTAAATCGTTTTCTAATGAGTTAGGCGGAGCACGGAATCCCTCAGGATCACAATCTCTGTACATCATCTTGACGTCTGATCTTGGTATATATCTCAGACTCTGCATGGGAAAGCAAAATGGCGTATGTGCCTCTCCCTGAGATATATAACCGTCCTCGTTGAGATAGGACTTCCACTCTTCATCTGTATCGGAGGAGTCGCCCTCATTGATGATGTGTACTTCTTGAGACACTGGATGGAGGAAGCCTCCACTATGGAAGAAGTCCAGAATGGGATGAAAACTTTCATCTTTCTTGGTAGTTTGGGCACAGGCTGAGGAGAAACCAAGACCTTTCTTTGTCTTGTTATCAGTAGAAATTACAAGTTGCCCCCATCCTTTTACGTCGTTACCCTTGATCACTTCGAGAGGATCTTTATATGAGGAAATCGACGTCCCTCTCTCTGATCGATTCTCATAGCTCACCGAGAGTGCTTGAAAATGGATTCCAACGAACTCCTCGGGTTCTACACAGGAGAATGATGATAAGTTGCTCACTATTAAGGCCTGTTCTCCGCATACTGTGACTAACTTGTCATTCTTGACAAACTTCAGCTTCTGGTGAAGTGTCGAAGTGACTGCCCCAACCTCGTGTAACCAAGGTCTTCCTAATAAACAGTTGTATGATGCCTGGATATCCATGTCCTAGAAAGTGACTTGGAAAGTGTGAGGACCGATGGTTATGGGAAGATCAACTTCGCCGATAACTGTTTTTCTGGATTCGTCAAAGGCTTTGACGATGATCTCACTGCCTCTCATCGGGGCTCCTTGAAATGATTGTCGCATCAGAGTTAATTTTGGCATCACATTCAGAGCTGATCTTGTGTCTACCAGTACGTTGGCTAGAGCATCGTCCTGGGAGTTGACTGTAATATTAAGCACCATATTGTGATTTTTACCTTCTTCTGGCAGTTCTTCATCACTGAATCCTAAGTTGTTGCAGGAAGTATTGTTGGAAATAATGCTGTCAAACTGTTTTATCGTTACATCTTGTTCCACAAAGGCTTGCTCTAAGACTTTCTATAAAGCTTCCCTGTGAGCTTCAGAACTAAGCAGGAGAGATAACACAGAGATTCTAGATGGAGTTTGCAACAGTTGGTCTACAATGTTGTTCTCACTTTTTTGGATGAGCTTCAGCATCTCATCGATGTTCTTTACCAGTTCTGGATTACAGGATTACCCGACTGGTTGATTTGGAACTTTCGTTTGAGGTTCCTTTTCCTTGGTGGGTTCTCCAACTTCTCTGTTGAAGATCCGGCCGCTCCGTGTTACTCGACTAATATCAGCAATGTTTACAATGGAGGGTAATGGAGTTTCCTTTCCTTTTTCGATTATTGTTGCACCGTACTTGTAAGGGATAACCTTATCGGATGTGTACGGTATTGGTCTCGACAGATAGATAAACACAGGAGCCTTTTGATTTTTCTGACAATCGTAGCCGACCTCAATTGGTTCGAGGTATGAGAATCTTTCTACTATCAAGAGGAACTCTTAATTCATGGAGTAGAGGGATTATGGCGCATATGTCTTTGGCCATTTCGTGATTGGAGATTATGACAACGTCTTTGCCTTCATCAGGAAAATAGTCTTGTATCACGTTGATCGAACCAGAACTTGAACATGGTCGAATCTCTTTCCAGTCCAACTGATTTTGAAGAGCTGGTCGTACAAGATAACATCCCTGGATGTTCTATGAGCAAACTCTACAACACTCATAATTATGTGGTGGCATCCGGCCACGTCTGCTTTGTATGCAGTGTAACTTTACTAGTTCTATTTCCATCGAGCGGACATCCTGACTTTGATGCCTATCAGGATTCTCGTCAGTCATACTGATCTGTTATGTAGCTTCATCCAAGTATATTGGAAGCCACCAGTGGTCCAACAAGTGTTGAAGTGTTCTTTAGACAAGTACACATCCTTGGTCGTCCTCACGACATTCTTCACAGTTTTGATAATATTGTGAAGCCAGAAAGTCAAGTCTGACTTGCTTAGCATGTAGTTCTACCAGACTGGTATTCATCAAGCATATGTCAAAGATCTGAACCATATTGACCTGGTGGTTATTTCTCTCATGGTAGTCTTGGATCCATCCGAGATCCATCTGAAGTTGAAGGGCCTCTTGTACAAAAGAGCATCCCTGATTGCTTGTTGAGCAGATCTGACAAGTATTGTAATCGTGCCATAGCAGATTATGATGTTGACTTTGCCTTTATTGCATTGCCACCAAATTGATGTTCATCGCAAGAATATTGCGGTTCTGAACAATGTTGGGATGTGCATGGGCCATGTTGACTTCCCGGATTTGGTGGTCCTGATCCAACCCAGATCCATCTGTTCTTGTAGAGCTGATCTGACTACGAAACATCCTTGATTATTCTTTGAACAGATATTAAACTGGTGATAATTGTGGGATAATACATGACCGTATCCGCTCTGTCTACAATGCATCCTGACCAGATTGGTTCCTAATAGGAGTACATCGTGAATTTGATAACTGCGGCTAAATTCTTCTTCTGTTAAATTTACTGCAGTCTTCTCATGTTGAGGCAACGGGTTCGTCTGAACATTTGAATTGGTATCTTTGAAAGATAAGATCCCGTTGCTGACAAGCTTCTGCACATCGGACTTAAAACTGATACAATTCTCAATGTTGTGCCCCGGTCCTCCTTGATGGTAAGGGCAAGTTTGATTTGCTTTGAACCAAAAAGGAGGATTTTCCGGTACTGTAAGAGGAGACCTGGTTTGGACGTGCCCCTTGACCAGTAATAGTGAAAATAGTTCTGCGTAAAACATCGGTATTGGGTGAAACCCTGCTGGTCGTGTTGTACGATTGTTATTTTTGTACTGAGGACGAGCCTGCTGAAGAGACTGTTGTGTCCTTTGCTGATACTATTGTTGATTTTGTTGGTTCTGAGCAACCTGAGGTTGATACTTTGGAGCTGGCGCAAGGTTGATAGCGGGAGTTACCGCTGCTACTGGTTGATACCTTCGCCTTTACTTTCCGAGAGAGATATTACCAATATCTTGCTCTTTTTTCTTTGAGAAAGCACTACCGTATCTTTTGGTACTGCTTCATGGCTCTGCATCTTTAACCAATCGTCCTTCTCGAACTGCTTCTTCAAGGCGTACCCCCATGTTCACCATTTCAATGAAGTCACTGGGCGCACTGGCAACCATTCGGTCGTAATAGAAGAAGCTTAAGGTTTTCAGAAAGATCTTGGTCATCTCCTTTTCCTCAAGAGGGGGACAGATCTGGGCGGAAATTTCACGCCATCTCTGAGCATATTCCTTAAAAGTTTCCTAGTCTTTTTGCGACATTGTTCTGAGTTGATCTCGGTCTGGTGCCATGTCCAGGTTATACTTATACTGCTAAATAAAGGCAGCGCTGAGATCTCTGAAAGTATTGATCTTAGTGCGGTTTAAACCCATGTACCATTTGAGTGCGGCACCAGTTAAACTGTCTTGGAAGTAATGGATCAGTAGCTGTTGATTCTATGTCTGAGTTGACATCTTTCGAGCGTACATCACCAAATGACTTTGAAGGGAAGTGTTGC
This sequence comes from Lathyrus tuberosus, assembly GCA_022829125.1. Lineage (NCBI taxonomy): Eukaryota > Viridiplantae > Streptophyta > Magnoliopsida > Fabales > Fabaceae > Lathyrus > Lathyrus tuberosus. The sequence goes on from JALAZF010000593.1 coordinate 322,323, forward strand.
CCTTATATTTTTCAAAGTCAGTCACCTTGAATTTGTGCGGTATTTTCACGTTAGGGACCAGACACAGGTCTGCGGCGTCCTTTCCAAATAAATCCTGACCGCGAATGGCATGCAGTTCCTTCTGCATCTCCAAGAATTGCTCTTGGAACACATTCATTCTTTCGTACATGTCTTCGTTTCCACCAGAAATTACTTGTGGAATCTGTCCTTCCGGGACAGTATGTACCACTGATTATGGTATAGTCATTACGTGGTTGACTCTTGGTGCTTCCATGCCCCGAAGTTTGTAACCTTCAGGAGTTGCTGTCATAACCTTTGCGTCTTCGCTTTCCCGAAGTTTGTAACCTTCAGGCCCAGCGGTTCCTATTGCAGTTTTTGGGTCTTCAGTGACTGGCGGGATATATCCTTCAGGGACAAAGTTGATAGGCATGCCCCAGGGGCGACCTTTAGGCATGTTGTTGCCCCTACGGGCGTAGATGTGATCTCTGAGATCACAGTCCTTTGTTGTTGCCTCTGAGATGCTTCCAGGGATTGCATGTCATTGTGAAGTTTTTCCAAACTTTCCTTTAGAGCGTCGACTTCTTCTCTCAGCTCTCAGTTCTCTTCCTCGAGATCGTTCATTTTCTTTTGTCGATTGGCCCGAGTATTGTATGAGTGAGACAATTTGACTCTAGAATCGTGACACATACGTGAGACTCGAAGATAAGAAGAACGCGTTATGTGAAAATGATGAATGATATGCAATGCTATATATTTTTTTTTTGCTTTAATAAAAAAGAAACTTCAACAAATAGATTGCAAATATCATACAGTGGGGAGACCCCTTTTATTGAATTTGAAAGATTGCAGTATGTTACAAAGAAAAGTACAGTATTTTACAAAGTGTTATAAGTAAAACGTCTAAGCTCATGGATCCTGAGTCCTCTCTAAGGAGATATCAGATGTTGGTTTTGGTATTTTCCTTTTCTTTGATCGGGGATCTTCAGCCGTTGTCAGGTTGTCAGTCCTTTGCCAAAGAAAGGAGTGAGGAAGTTCCTTTGATCTTCCATAGCATAATGTTCTAGAATCTTAATCTTTTAACAGTTCCTGAATTTTGGTACACTCAACATTTAGGATTTGATACTTAATTTTCCAATAGCTTTTCTCCTGTTGAACTTTGTTGAGAACAACCTGGAGTTTTTCCTTATCAAATATAAAATAAAGGACAAATTCCTTTAATGGAAGAACTTCTTGACGAGGGTAAGGCATCCTCAGCTTGAGGGCTCTAGTTTGTACCCAGTGGAGATAAGGTTCCTTGGAGGTATAGTATGATCTTCCTAGAGGCTCTCTTCCTTTCTTGTGAATGTGTTGTCAGGCATGCACTATTTCCGTCTTTAGTGCCCTGTCATTTTCACCTTCCTTGAAGAAAAGACCTTCCAGATGAACATTATGTGGGATATGCTTCATCGGATATCCGAGTTGACGGCGAACTAAAATTGGATGATAGTTGTTCCTCCTTTAGTTCCTATGAGGGGTACATTAGGGAAGTTTCCACATCTGTCCATGATCCTTATCCCCTTATAAATTCTATTATACCAATCTATGTCAGAGTTGGTGAGAGACATAATTCTCTGTGACCAACGTAGAGTACTCTTATGGTCCCAAAAAGCTGCAGACTTGGGTAAATGGGAAGTGAACCATTTGTAAAGCAGGGGTACACAACATGTGATTATTCCTCCACTGTACAAATTCCTTAAGTGTATAGAATGATAAGCATCTGCGAGCATGGTTGGTACGGGGTTTCCAATCAGAAATATCTTAATGGCATTGGTATCGACGAAGTTATCGATGTTGGGAAAGAAGAATAAACCATATGTGAGTAGAACAAAGATATCTTCGAAAGCAGTTATGTTTCCTATACTGGCAAAGTATAGAGCTTTCTCTGTCTGGAATTTACCTGGTAAACCCCGGATTCCTTCTTTAGTGGTCATGTGAGTCCTGATTTCTGACTCGTCCAAATAGATTGCTCTTGCAATGGTTTGTTCCTTTGGAATTTCTTCCAGTCCAGAAAAGGGAGCTTGGTCAGTGATGGGTAAATCAATCTGATGAGAGTACTCCTCCAGTGTTGGTGCTAGTTTATAATCCAGGAATGTGAAACAGCGATAAACCGGATTGTAAAATTGAATTAACGTGGACAGGATTCCTTCAACTACGTGGACCCTTAACAGAGACAACAGTCCTCCATACTTAGCTTTGAAAGCATCGGGGTTGGTAATCATCCTTACCAACCTTAAATCCTCTAATTTTGGAGCCTTAAAGGTGTACTTGTGTGTATTTCTTCTACCAAAATCCATAACGCAATCTTTCTGATATTTGGAATTATTGTTTTAGTTTATTTTGAGAAAGAAAGAGGAAAAGGAAAGAATTTTTTCTTTGTTTAAGATTTTTTTTAAATGAATGCATGAATGCAGCATACAAAAACATTGAAAAAACACGGGTTCAAGGGTTCAACGTCACGAGCATGGAGTCATGGCTCTACTGATCCCCAAAGGTTGTATTCTGGTCAATTTTTGTACCTGTAGAATGGATCCTAAGGTTCCCAAAATCATTGACCCCCCTAGGGATATGAACAACAAGCTGGTTCACCTGAGCGAGCTGTAGCATCCTAGGGTAATCTCATTTGATTGTAGCCTCGTGTATCAACTATTCCCGATAGTCACCGCACTACCAAGTGGTCATATGGTTAATGTCTACTAAATCCTTAGGGTCACGGGTGCTGCACTGAGACATCGTCTGTTTTCACGACGATCGGTCGTTCAACATAGTATCCACACGGGCCCTCGCCTGATTTGGTAGTCCACCAGGATCGCTTATTCGGGAATCACTCCCTGTAAGTCCACCTGTCTATGCCACCCCTTATCTTAGGGTTCTCTCAAACTATCCACATGCGTATAAATCAGATTCCCATTGACAGAAAAATAAACATGTATATCAAGTAGGAAAACCAATATATATATAGTATAGTATGATTGCTAACAACCTAGACCTCTTAGGAATTCTAATCCTAAAGACTCCCCAGCAGAGTCGCCATTTTCCTGTAGCGGGTGATTTTTTTCGGTGATGTGACCACCTTATCGCCATGGGTTTTTTTCACCACAATGGTAGGGATTGGGTGCTACTTTCTGATTTCTTATTTATCCTATGAAGCTGGAAAGAAAAGGGAAGCTATCTAAAACTAACCTTGCACGCAAATGTTTTACTGAACAAATGCTAAGAGATTCAGGAGTTCGGGGTCAGGTTATACAATAGGGAGTTGTCAATTACCCATCCTATATGTGGTTATCCACAGGTTGTTAGCAATTTCTACACTGTTTTCTACTTACTGGTGTTTGTCTGTCGTGGGTTGGGAAAGTTTCTCCTTTGGGATTGTTAGAGAGAGAGAGTTTTTGTATATTTTGGGTTTTCTGATGTTTTTTTGTGAAGCACTGGACATAAGGTTTTTGATTGGTGTTTGAAGGTACTGGACCTAAAGTTTTTGATTGGTCTGTGAAGGTACTGGACCTAAAGTTTTTGATTGGTGTGCTTGCTAAGATTTCACAATCTTATGCTTACGTATTCCCGTTAAAGAAAACAGGGAAATCAGAGCAATCGTAGTTCCTCATATTCTATAGGAGGAAAAGATGTTTGGTGTCTTGTTCAAAGCCCAAGATTGAAGCTAAGTGAGTATTTGTGTGTTGTTCAAAGCCCAAGATTGAAGCTAAAGGTTTTGACTGAGAGAGAATTTGTCGTCTCTAAAGGTAGATGAAATTCTGGCACAGATATCAGATGTCCTACACAGATGTTGAGACACTGATATCCAACACAATGAGCAAGATAACAAAAATAGTAGTGCAGAAAGTAAATAACACAGTGATATGTTTACCGAGTTCGGATCAACAATCCTACTCTAGGGGCTACCAAGCCAGGGACGAAACCAATATACGATAGTATCAATTCACAGATCATACAATTACCCAATAATCTGCTCACTTAATCACTACCCTTCCTATGACTTCTACCTAAGACTCACCTAGGTATGAGGCCCTCCTCAAATCCCTCTGCAACCACAACCCGTGATTGGTATCTTTCCACACAAGTAACAAACCGAAAGTCACACTTTCAAAACACACAATTCTCAATACTTCAAAGCTTATGAGAATTGACACACAAGAAACTCAATGCTTAAAAGCTTACGAGTAACTGACAGAACTTGCAACACAAAAACCAGTCCTTATATTGTTATCAGAATGATACCAGTTAGACTCACAAAATACACTCGAAAATCCTAATAAAAACACATGTAAGTTCCACACCTAAACTAGGTTTACATCAGTCAATATATAGCATTTAATCTGGACTGAATTGGGCTTCAAAAACGCAGCAAATAGACTGCTCACAAATCTGCAAAATAAACTCCAACAAAATAGGACTTCAATCCAAAGTTTCCTAATATGTCTCCATAATTAGAAACAGCTGAAAATCCAAAAAACCAACATATAACCATAATCCAAAAATGCTTTGGATGCCACATAGGATAACCAAATATTCACAGAATATTTAGTAACAATTCACAACAACAGAATCTGCTTTAAAAACTGAATCCAAACGCGATGTCCTATGAGCAGGTATGGGACATCTTCATTCGACATGTTGAATGCAGCAAATTAGAACTTCATGTTTCAACTTCTTGCTGCTAGAATAGTTTTAGCAAAATAAATGCCAACCACAAAAGCACAGAAATAACAGTAGATATCTCGTCTGTTGGGTGACTGATTAAAAGAGGGGGACATTGGATTAGATGTAAATAATCCAGAGGCTTGCCACTTATAGCAATTAGATGAAAGAAAGGGGATTTACCAGGATAAGAGATGGACTACAACTTGGATTTTTGAATCAACAAGTGTGCCACTTACAACAGTTATTTGGGATTAAGGTTTGTTTGATTTTCTGTGTGATATACAGAGAAGTATCTTCCTACAGAGAGATTTTGATTTCCTCTATAGGGAATGTTGGTATTTGTGTGCCTTGATCAAAGCCCAAGGTTGAAGTTAAAAAGTTGATTGACTCCCTGGAGAGTTTATTATCTGTCTTGTACAAATCCCAAGATTGAGGCTAAAAGAGAGACTGACTCTTTTGGGGATATCCTTATACAAACCCTAAGAGGAGGCTGGACCTTGACTTTTTCGGGGAAATATTTTGTCTGTCTTGTACAAAGCCTAATATTGAGCCTATAAAAGGGGGTTTTTGACTCCACTGGGAAATATTTGTATGTGTCTTGTACAAAGCCCAAGATTGAGGCTAAAAGGGAAAACTGACTCTATTGGTGAGAGGTTTTATCTGTCTTGTACAAAGCCCAAGATTGTTGCTAAAAGGGATTGACTCTACTGGAGAGTATGATTTTTCTTGTACAAAGCCCAAGATTGAGGCTGAAAAGAGGATTAACTCTGCTTAGGGAGATTTATATGTGTCTTGTGCAAAGCCCAAGATTGAGGCTAAAAGATATTTAACTGACTCAACTAGAGAGTGTTTATGTGGTGTCTTGTACAAAGCCCAAGATTGAGGCTGCCTTTTGTTGAGGAAAAGAAGGATCATTATACAAAGCCTAAGAGGAGGATGAAAATGATTGACTTAACAAGAGAGTGTTTTTATCTGTCTTGTACAAAGCCTAAGATTGAGGCTGAAAAGATGATTGACTCAACAAGCGAGTGTTTTAAGATCCTTAACAAAGCCTAAGAGGAGGCTGAAAGTGATCAACTCAACAAGAGAGTGTGGAAAGATCCTTATACAAATCCCAAGAGGAGGCTAATTTGGGGAATTTCTTATATAATGCCTAAGAGGAGGCTAACTTCTGCTGAGGATTATTGAGATCCAGAGGCAGGTCCAAATTGGGGAATCAACTCTTGCTGAGGATTACAGAAGAGTTGAGATATCAGATGTCTTGAGGTTTTGATAAAGGTTTATTGATTGTGATTTGACCCTATCTGGGGAAATATAGAAGTGAAAAGTTTAAACTCTGTTGGTGATTGATGAGATTATTAAGGTTTATCCTGTACTTTTGGGAAACTTGATGGTTTCTTTGAAATCCAAGAGGAAATGAGACTGTCCAATTCTACTGGCATGAAAAAGTTCATCTTTGTATGACGCCCAAGAGGAAGCTGGTATTTTAAGGGATGAGAATCAACCCTAAATTGGTTTGATGTTTTGACTCTTCGGAAAGACTGCTCTAACAAAGGATGACTAGGTTCTGTCCTACACCTGTAAGAGGTCTTTGGGTCCTTGTACTGAGCCCAATAGGAGGCATGAGAACTTCTAAGAAGCCTGGGGGTCCTTGTACAAAGCCAAAGAGGAGGCTGGGGATGCTTTTAGGAAGCCTGTGGGTCCAAACTTAAGAAAAGTTCAAGAAAAGTTTCAGCGGGAATAATCTTTTCTTTAGTGAATAGTTCTAGGGTTTGAAGAAATTCAAGAGAGGTTTCACCAGGAATTAATCCTCTCTGGGGGAAATAAATTTCTTTGACAATTTTCTAATAGTGACAGTCTTGAGAAAAGTTTCACCGGGAATAATGCCTTTCTCTGTTCCATATTGTATAAGCCCAAGAGGAGGCAAAACTGTACCGGGAAATCCCTATGGGGAACTAGTTTTGACTGTGTTGAAAGAGTGACCACTGACTTTATCTAATCCTAGACCTAATTGCCGGGGAAAACTCTAAGCAAGATAATATACAGGCATATATATACAGATGAAATATGTACTGTATGTAAAAGAGGGTAGGAGGACTTACAGGTGAGCAAGCTTCCAGCATTACAAACAAATATATATATATATATATATATATATATATATATATATATACAAGTATGTAAAAGAAAGCTGATAAAACTTACAGGTGAGCAAGCTTCCATTATAACAGTTGTATGGTTAGTTGTTCAAGAAATTAAAGAAAGTTTTGATAACAGCTAGGGATTTGAATCTAACTCAAAAAGGAAAGTTGTTTTGAAAAGGATATTGGGGCTTATACTCAAGGATATGCCCAGATAAAAAACAGTAATCGTACCGTTGTTCTGAAAATTGTAATAGGACTTATACAATGATTGAGGCCCAAAATGGTTTTCTGTACAAAGGGGCGGGTCTTACATTCTATTAAGAGGCCCAGAGTTTATTTTTGTACAAGAGATGGGGATTACAACTCAAGGAGAGGCCCAGATGAAAAATAATGATCGCACCATTATTTTGAGAATCATATCGGGACTTATACAATGACTGAGGCCCAAAAAGGTTTTTAATTACAAGGGATGGGTCTTACACTCTATTAGAGGCCCAAAAGTGTTTTGTGAAGTTTGAAAAGGAATCAACATTAAGAGAAAACCCTAATCTTGAATTAAATATATAATTTTCAATGGAAATTTAAATAATAAATGATATAAAATACCTAATATATTCAAAAACAAGTTCTATACTTTGAAAAATATTTTAAAAAATTATATTTAATCACATGAAAGTTTGAAATTCATTTGAAGTTGAAAAATCAAGAGAAAGAAATATTTTTAAATGTTTAAAAAACAAATAAAACATAATTCTTTACAAAAATACCAAATATGTGAAATAAATAATATTTTTGTGAAATTTTTATAGAATAAAATATTTTAACATTTTTGTGAATTTTCCAAAAAAGAACTAATAAAAAATGATTAAAATTGAAAGAGAAATTAATTTTGGAATTAATTAATAAAAACCATGAAAATGTGAAAAATTGCAAAATATATGCAAAATGACAAAATGGTTTGGGAAGGTCTTGAACCCACGACCTCCCAACCAAACACACATGCGCGCTACCACTGGGGTGGTGATACATCCAAGTATCAAAACCACCCCATAAACATATATGGGTGACTTGGTTTTTAGGCCTGGCCAAGGCAAAAAACCAAGTTTTGGTGGATTTGCATGAAGGCTCTAACTTGCTCAATTATCCATGGATTTGGACAAAATTTAGGTGTATCCTGCCTAGAATTTCATGAGGAATCCAATGGTGCTTTTATATTTTTCTAAAGATGTCCCTATTTTAAAATCCGATAGTGATTTCAAAATAGGCCTAGATTTTCATGTTCTATGCTATCTCATTATACAGGCAACAAAAGCAGGGCAAGTTGGTTCAAACACAACATATATGATATGTATGAGATGTCCATAATCAATGGACATCAAAGCAATGCATGATTTAAAGAGTTCAAAGCATATATCGTACATGAATAATACGTTTGGTACTGAAATATATATGTACAAGTTCCTAGTTAACACATTGTATACCTTAAGTGCCCTAAATACAAAGTTCTAAATACTACGGCATAACGTATACAAGATGTCCCAAAATGCACTAAGAACTAGATCAATACAATGATCTCAAAATAAAACGCCATAGCGGAAGCCATGCCATCTCAAAAGCTACGATCCGTAAGGAAAAGTCAAACCACCTTATCCTTACCCTTCACCGAACCTGTAGAACCTGTGATGTAAACAACAACAGTGGGGTTAGATACATCAAATATCAATGAGTTCGCTATCTGATAGTCCTCTCGGCTTTACAAGGTTCTAATAAGCCTAACTCAAGTCAAAGGGAAGGGAAGTGACTTTGAGTACACACACGATATAAATACATTCACACTCGTGAGCCTGTTAACTCACAATAGTAATAAAGTAAGTTCTGAGCCTGTTACTTCAGAATCTCACAAATCAATAACCGTACCAAGGCATCCCCTATTCCCGTCCGCTTCTACGTCTAGAAGACGAACCGAGTCATGGATCCTTGTATTTACTTGGCATATAAATTGGATTCAGGATCATCGGCCCGTACACCGTGTTCCGCACTTCACACGGCCCGTACACCGTCACAAGTCTCTTCACCCGTAGGCTCCAATCGTACTATACGCGGGAATCAAACCTCCCAAGTAATTGTGCATACATTTCAGAGGAGGTGCTCGAGTCTCATGAAACTACACCGCAAGATCAATCGGTTATGATTACTAGACACACGCCTCGGCCTCTTTTGCACGAGCGTTGTCACCATGTCATTTACACACTTTCAATACCATTTACAGTAATGTTCCCCACTCTACCTATTCATATTTTAACATGCACGCATATTCCAACATGTTTCACAATAATAACATAGGCATGTAATCGTCAATCACATAAGGGAACACCAAAACTCAACCTACCATAATTTATACCAATTTACGATTCCCTCCGATTCATTTAATCGAGCAATAAATAGATATTTCTCACTACTATCAGCTAGAATACGTTCCTAGCTTCACAACGATATCAAGAATACGCAAAACGGATAACCGAGTCAAAAGTTATGCAAGAAACAAATGGATGTTCTGCTATATTCGCATTGCGAATAAGCCAGCGAATGCTCGCTACTTCATTCGCAGTGCGAAGCGTCCAGCGAACTCCTAGCCAACACTTGCTCACTGCACCATTCGCAGTGTGAATGCTGGCAAACCAAGGCAGTAGCAAAAACAACGTAAGGTTCGCAATGCAAACCACTGGCGAATGCTCGCCTTCGCATTCGCAGTGCGAGCTTCCAGCGAGTGCACGATTTCCCCTTCGCTGGGGGATTCGCGGTGCGAATCTGGGAAATGCAGAAAGTTCATCAGCGTAACAGTTGATCTCCCATGATTCCAAAACCCCACCAAAACATATCCAAACATCCCACAATTAAACATAAATGATTCTACACTCATATAACTCATACTAATCAGTTTATAACACATTTTAACCGTTAATTTCCAAGATTTTGCAATTAATCCAATTCTCTTACAACCCTAACCTAGGTCTTAGAATCCAAGAAAAATCTAAAACAAAAGCATCTATCTAGAACCCACCTTGAATAGATGAAGATGGTGAAGATTTGAAGATGATTGGATGAAGATTTGATGATGTTCTTGATCTTGAGCTTTCCTCTTTTTCTCTTCCTTTCCTTCTCTTTTCTTTCTCTCTACTTCTTTCTATCTTTTTCTCCCTTTGCTTCTAAAGAGGAAAATGAGAGGAAAAGGAAATGATATAGTAAAACATCATCAAATATCAACACTACCAATTGTCCAAAAAGTCTCTAAAGTCCAAATATTTAAATAACCCAGAGTCAGATAATATTAATTAGATTTACTCTAAATCCGACAGTTACCCTAATTATCTCTGCAGATAATTTATCAGAGTACACTAGGACTCAGTTGATCACAACTAATATTATCCAGAGTAACAGAATTTACGGGGTATTACATCCTCTCCCCCTTAAATAGAAATTCGCCCACGAATTTAAAACAATCACCTGAAAAGATGAGGGTAGACCTCCCGCATCTCCGATTTCAATTCCCAAGATGCATCACCCGGATGCGTCTCATCCCACTGGACCTTAACCAGAGAAATCTCTTTATTCCTTAACACTTTAGTTTCTCTTCCGGTGATACGACTCGGTTGAGGCTCAAATGTCAAATCTGCTTCTATCTCAATGGTATCTAGTAAAATTGGCTGAAGAGGATCTGGGACAAATTTTCTAAGCTAAGATACATGAAAAACATCGTGCATCTCGGACAGAGAAGGCGGTAAGGCTAATCTGTAAGCTACTTCACCGATTCTCTCCAAGATCTGATACGGTCCTACGTATCTCGGACATAACTTCTGCGATCGAAACGGTCATTTCAACCGCAACCTCGGAGTAACTTTCAAAAACACGTGACCGTCTTCTTCAAATTCTAAAGGTCTTCTACGGTTATCCGCATAACTCTTCTGACGATCTTGGGCTTGTTTGATCTTATCACGGATCATCCTAATCTTCTCCGTAGTTTCGTGGATAATCTCAGGTCCCAACATCCTATCTTCACCAACCTCCGCCCAACACAACGGTGTCCTACACTTCCTTCCATATAATGCCTCATACGGTGCCATACCAATACTTGCATGATAACTGTTATTATAAGAGAACTCAATCAATGGCAAAAGTTCTATCCAATTTCCGCCACTTCCAAGGACACAAGCTCTCAACATGTCTTCCATGGTTTGTATTGTCCGTTCCGTCTGACCATCCGTTTGTGGGTGATTCGAAGTACTCAAACACAACTTCGTCCCCATCGCTTGTTGAAAAGCTCTCCAAAATCTCGAAGTGAACTTTGGATCTCTATCTGAAACGATAGTAGTAGGAATACCATGCAACCTCACTATCTCCGAAATGAACAACCTTGCAAGGTGACTCGCCTTATAAGTAGTCTTTACGGCCAAGAAATGAGCAGACTTCGTTAACCAGTCTACTATTACCCAAATCGAATCATAACCGCCTTGCGCACGGGGTAAACCCACCGCGAAGTCCATCGAAATACTATCCCATTTCCACACCGAAATTTCTAAAGGTTGCAACAAGCCACCCGGTCTTTGGTGCTCGATCTTCACTTGTTGACACACCGTACATCCTGACACATACTTCGCAATATCCCATTTCATCCCGGACCACCAAAAGTCCCTCTTTAGGTCTTGGTACATCTTTGAAGATCCCAGATGTATAGTAAAAGCACCCTTATGCGCTTCATCCAAAATCCTCCTTTTTAACTCCGTGTTGTCCGGAATACAAATCCTTTGGTTAAATACAATAACTCCATCGGTATCTCGCACAAAACCCGGTTGCAATAACACTTCTTGCAACTTCTCATCTAACCCTTGCTCTTGTTGGATTTCTTCCCTAAGAGTAGAATTGATATCCAAACTCCCCATAATTATACATTCAGGAGTCCAATTAAATTGAAGATTTTGATCTCGAAATTTCTCCAATAAAGTATACTCTAGCATCATCAAGTCGGTACTGTGCAACACTTTCCTACTTAAAGCGTCCGCCACTTTATTCGCTTTACCCGGATGGTATCTTAGTTCCAAGTCATAATCTTTCAAATATTCCATCCACCTCCGTTGACGCATGTTCAACTCCTTCTGATTAAAGAGGTACTGTAAGCTCTTGTGGTCACTAAACATCTCAAAACGCACCCCATACAAATAGTGACGCCACACCTTCAAGGTAAATACAACCGCCGCCAATTCTAAGTCATGCGTTGGATAATTCTCTTCATGGACTTTCAACTGTCTAGAAGCATAAGCCACTACATGTCCATCTTGCATTAACACCCCTCCTAATCCCATCTTAGACGCATCACAATATACCTCATACGACTTGCTAGGATCAGGAATAACCAAAATAGGAGCGGTCGTCAACCTTTCCTTCAAATTCATAAAACTTTGCTCACAAGCCGAATCCCGTTCATAAGAACAATCCTTCCGGGTAAGCCTCGTCATCGGTAAAGCCAGTTGGGAGAAGCCTTTAATAAACCTTCTATAATAACCTGCTAGTCCCAAAAAGCTTCTAACTTCAAACACATTCTCCAGTCTCTCCCAATTTATCACTGCTTCAACTTTGGATGGATCAACCGTTCCACCCCCTTGAGATATGACATGTCCAAGGAAGCTTGGCAAAAAGTTGTCTCTCTTGCAAAATGGATAGAACGATTCTTAGGTGTTCTCCGTGCTCTTGAGGGTCATGAGAATAGATAAGAATATCATCAATGAAAATCACCACAAATTGGTCCAAGTAAGGTTGAAATATCCGATTCATGTAATCCATGAAAACTGCCGGAGCATTCGTCACACCGAAAGGCATCACCAAAAATTCATAATGACCATAACGGGTTCTAAATGCAGTCTTTGGTACGTCTGAACTCTTCACACGAATCTGATGATAACCCGACCGTAAATCAATCTTCGAGAACACACAGGCTCCTTTCAATTGATCTAACAGATCATCTATCCTTGGCAATGGGTATTTGTTCTTGATGGTGACCTTATTCAATTGACGGTAATCAATACACAACCGCATTCCACCATCCTTCTTCTTTACCAACAACACTGGAGCTCCCCAGGGCGAAACACTTGGTCGAACAAAATTCTTAGCCAACAACTCTTCCAATTGATCCTTTAATTCTCTTAATCTTAGTGGTGCCATCCGATACGGAGAAACGGATATTGGAGTCGTTCCCGGTATCAGGTCAATAGAGAATTCCACTTCCCGTTTCGGACGAAGAGAAGTGATATCCTCGGGGAAGACTTCAGGAAAGTCACAAACTACTGGAATGCTCGAAACTTGAAGGTTACTACTCCCCTCCTTAGTAAGAATCATAAGAACAGACTTTTCCTCTTCAAACAAGAAATTAATCATTCCAACCGTACCTTCTAAAATAATAGTTAACACATCCTTCGGAGTAGCTTCAGTAGATGGAATAATGATTAGTTTTTCTTCACACCCGATAAATACCGAATTAGCTGAAAGCCAATCCATTCCCAAAACAACATCCACTTTCTTAAGCGGCAGACAAATAAGATTAATCTGGAAGACTCTTTCATTCACCGACAATACACAATTTTCACACATCAACGGTGTTTCAACAATTTCATCCATGGCAGTATTAACCACCATGGGTGGAGATAAAGGAACAACTTGCAACCCGAGTCGCATCACGCATCGCGTGGACACAAACGAATGCGTTGCCTCACAGTCAAATAAAACAAAACAAGGATTTCCATTCACAAAACACGTACCAGCAATCAAAGAGTTGTCACCCTTTATTTTCCTTGCATCCAAGGTATACACTCGTCCGATATTCTTTTCTTGTATCTGATTCCTCTTCTGAGGACAATCCCTCGATAAGTGACCCATCTTGTTACACTGATAACATCTTATTGCTTCCCAATGGCGACACAACACATATGAAACGGAAGGAAGCGCTTATACTATTTCATGGCTAGGTCGAGGATACGACCTGCTCTGATACCAATTGTAAAGCCCACATATACATATATACATCAAAGCATATATCGTACATGAATAATACATTTGGTACTGAAATATATATGTACAAGTTCCTAGTTAACACATTGTATACCTTAAGTGCCCTAAATACAAAGTTCTAAATACTGCGACATAACGTATACAAGATGCCCCAAAATGCACTAAGAACTAGATCAATACAATGATCTCAAAATAAAACGCCATAGAGGAAGCCATGCCATCTCAAAAGCTACGATCCGTAAGGAAAAGTCAAACCACCTTATCCTTACCCTTCGCCGAACCTGCAGAACCTGTGATGTAAACAACAACAGTGGGGTGAGATACATCAAATCTTAGTGAGTTCGCTATCTTATAGTCCTCTCGGCTTTACAAGGTTCTAATAAGCCTAACTCAAGTCAAAGGGAAGGGAAGTGACTTTAAGTACACACACGATATAAATACATTCACACTCGTGAGTCTGTTAACTTACAATAGTACTAAAGTAAGTTCTGAGCTTGTTACTCCAGAATCTCACAAATCAATAACCGTACCAAGGCAACCCCTATTCTCGTCCGCTTCTACATCTAGAAGATCACCCGAGTCATGGATCCTTGTATTTACTTGGCATACGAATTGGATTCGGGATCATCGGCCCGTACACCGTGATTCGTCACTTCACACAGCCCGTACACCATCACAAGTCTCTTTACCCGTAGGCTCCAATCGTACTATACGCGGGAATCAAACCTGCCAAGTAATTGTGCATACGTTTCAGAGGAGGTGCTCGAGTCTCATGAAACTACACCGCAACATCAATCGGTTATGATTACTAGACACACGCCTCGACCTCTTTTGCACGAGCGTTGTCACCATGTCATTTACAAACTTTCGATATCATTTACGGTAATGTTCCTCACTCTACCTATTCATATTTTAACATGCACACATATTCCAACATGTTTCACAATAATAACATAGACATGTAATCGTCAATCACATAAGGGAACACCAAAACTCAACCTACCACAATTTATACCAATTTACGATTCCCTCCGATTCATTTAATCGGGAAATAAACAGATATTTCTCACTAACATCAGCTAGAATATGTTCCTAGCTTCACAACGATATCAAGAAAACGCAAAACGGATAACCGAGTCAAAAGTTATGCAAGAAACAAATGGATGTTCTGCTATGCTCGCATTGCGAATAAGCCAGCGAATGCTCGCAACTTCATTCGCAGTGCGAAGCGTCCAGCGAACGCCTAGCCAACACTTGCTCGCTGCACCATTCGCAGTGCGAACGCTGGTGAACCAAGGCAGTAGCAAAAACAACGTAAGGTTCGCAGTGCGAACCACTGGCGAATGCTCGCCTTCGCATTTGCAGTGCAAGCTTCCAGCGAGTGCACGATTTCCCCTTCGCTTGGGGATTCGCAGTGCGAATCTGGGAAATGCAGAAAGTTCATCAGCGTAACAGTTGATCTCCCATGATTCCAAAACCCCACCAAAACATATCCAAACATCCCACAATTAAACATAAATGATTCTACACTCATATAATTCATACTACTCAGTTTATAACACATTTTAACCGTTAATTTCCAAGATTTTGCAATTAATACAATTCTCTTACAACCCTAACCTAGGTCTTAGAATCCAAGAAAAATCTAAAACAAAAGCATCTATCTAGAACCCACCTTGAATAGATGAAGATGGTGAAGATTTGAAGATGATTGGATGAAGGTTTGATGATGTTCTTGATCTTGAGCTTTCCTTTTTTTCTCTTCCTTTCCTTCTCTTTTCTTTCTCTCCACTTCTTTCTATCTTTTTCTCCCTTTGCTTCTAAAGAGGAAAATGAGAGGAAAAGGAAATGATATAGTAAAACATCATCAAATATCAACACTACCAATTGTCCAAAAAGTCTCTAAAGTCCAAATATTTAAATAACCCAGAGTCAGATGATATTAATTGGATTTACTCTAAATCCGACAGTTACCCTAATTATCTCTGCAAATAATTTATCAGAGTACACTGGGACTCAGTTGATCACAACTAATATTATCCAGAGTAACAGAATTTACGGGGTATTACAATTTAGGATGATCAAAACCAGCTGGAATCCTCAGGAACAAGTATTGGCTCTTTCTTGCAAAAGTGGTAAAAGTGACCAAAATGGTAACCCTCTCAAATGATGTTCCAGATGAGGGAAACCAATTGGGACAATTTGAGGATGATATTTGGAGTGTCTTTGAGGCCTTGTTTGATTTTGAAAGTGACTAAATCAAGACATGGCTTGAAAAATGCAGAAAAGTCAAAATTTGAGGTTTTGGAGGTTGACTTTCTGATTTTGGTGTTTCAGATCAAGGGTGAGTGTTTGAACAGCTTATATATGATACATTGGATGTGTTTGGATCATGAGCTGTGGTGGAATTGCTCTCTAACTCAAAAACTCAGTGGTGACTTGCAAAAGAAGGCATTTTGGCCAAATGAGAGAGATTTTGAGGAAATCAAGTGTTGTAGTGCTTTGGTGTACTCAAACTGATCACAAATGAGCTCTATTTATAGTAGAGCAAGTTTGTTTTGCAAGGAATAGTGAGTGGCAGCTTGGACAGTCCTTTGGCCAATGTTGATCAAAAGGCATCTTTAGTCTCCTCTAGCCATTGACTTGAGGTTAGGGCACATGCCTATGGTCCTTTGATTCAGAGCTGAATCTTGACTCATTCAATTATGTTTGCTTCAATCCATGCCACCTTGATGTATCCATTGAATGCGTTGAAACAAAATTGGAGTCTTTGAGCTTTTTAGCCTTTTTAGGGCATTTATGGCTACATGTAGTTCCTTGGACTTGGGAGGCTTGTGGATCAAATCATTCCTCTTTGATTTTATCCCTTGAGGTGTCCAAATGGATGACAAGGCTTGGAATTATCTGATTTGGCCAAATCGAGCAAATGACCTATAATCTGCCTTGAACAAAATCAATCCTTGATGCCATGTTCCAAGGGTTGGAACTCCCAACTCAAATTGAATTTGGAGATGATCTGGTACTTGTTGGAAAGCCCTCATGGCATACTTCAACTTTGATGTTCAAGGTTGGTCTTGGTTCAGGTTGAATCAAAGTGAAAAATGCCTCTACATTTTGGAAAAAATAAGACAGATTCTGACTTATTGAAATTTTCATTAAGTGTTGGAAAAAGTGGAATTTTCACGTTTTAGTGATTTTGTTGCATCCATAACTCAAAATTCATGAGGATTTGGAATCTCTTGTAGTTGTCATATTTGAAGTATGTCAGATGGACTTTCATTTGAGCTTTGAATGGGAGAAAAAGGCCTTGTGGTTTAGGAGTTATGAACTTGCAAAGTTGGGTAAATACCACTTTTGTTCCATAACTTAGAAAAATTTTAGTTTCTCAAGGTTGCCCCTTTTGCAAGAGACCTCACTTTTCTTGATGGATGATGATCATATTAACATTGTTTTTGACTTAGGGGAACCATATTTGTGAAAAATTCCAAAAAGTCAAACTTGATTTTGTGCACAGTTGACTTTTTGTTAGATGAAATCCAAACTGTGTGATTCTTTGTGAAATCAAGTTCTTGAACCAATTCAAACCTAATGGATGGATTCCATAGGTATTTTAGTGTGTATTGAATCATGTCCCAAGGTTTGGGAGCATGTCTTAGTCAAAAGTCAAAGATACAGTTGACTTTTTCTTCAAAACCCTAATTGTGGTCCATATGAAATTGAAACTTGTGAATCAAGCTCTTGGGACCAATCCATTGTTGCAAATGGATCAATGTGGTGTATTTGAGGTCCTCAAATCACGTCTTGAGGTCTTGGCTCATGCCTTGCCTCAAAAGTCAACTTAGGGGTGAATTAGGTCAAGAAACCCTAATTTCTAATTTTTTATGAATGCATCCCCTGAGGCTAAATTGACTTGATGATTGGGTCCATGAGGTCCCTTGGAGTATCTTGGGTTGTGTTTTGGAGCATTGGCTCATGCCCAGAGGAAAAGTTTCATCTGGAGGCCTTGGTCGACCAAAACCCTAATTTGGTGACACTAGCGATCTCGAGGCTTGATCCACTTGGAATGTTGCAACTTTATGCTTGATTCTTGATGTGGGAGTCCTCTTGATACCTTATGGGTGTTTGAGAGGTTATACAAGTTGAAGATCATGTCATTTCTTGATTGATCCTTTGTCTAAGTGCTCTAAGAGGGCTTGAAACCCTAAGTCTTGATTATAGTGAATGCTCAACCATCTTTGAGGAGATTGATGAGGCATGAAGGTACATCCATATTGTGGTAATGATTCTCACAATGATGGGAAATCTTGGTGATCAAAATTTGGGGTATGACAGAGCATAAGTTTACCTTGATTTATTTTGATATGTGGCGCTTGTACCTGGGTGCGCATATATGGTCGTGTCGTCATGTTTGTCGTATCGAAAGGGCACGCCGACCGTTAAGGCCTTAGCTATAATATTGTTTTAGCTTTTCGGTGTTCCATGGTCGAGTGAGTTCTCCCCGATAAGATGTTCTAGGTACTAGGCTCCATTCTCCGTTTTTGCTCGAACATGATAGGGCCCCTGATGCTCCGCAAGTGCACGGATTTATCGAAGTAATATAAAAGATTGTCGAAACCACAGAGACCAATGTCAACTTACTGTACTCTTTCGTTGCTTTGTAAAGCTAAGGCTATGATTAAAAAGGTACGAATGGAAATGTAAACGCTACTTACTAAAGGTTTGAAAATAATACTAAAACAAGACCGAAATATGATTTCCGCGGACCTAAGGGACTTGTTGAAAACAGGTACTGATTATGACTATACTACCATTCCGTAGGAAATGCCAACTTAAAGACTCCGTCTCACACTCTCGCACTATTGACAAAAGTCACGCCTAATGATCCCAAGATTTTGCTCTCGCTCGCTCGGTAATTAAAATACGCATTTTGAAAATTAACAAAGCCTAAACGAAGCCTAAAGCGCTCTCGCTGTGTTTAGGATCGATGCTCAGTGTCTACTATCCGGTGCGTACCTCAAACTCTCGCTCTATCGGAGACACCTTAATGCATTTCTCACTCTCGTGACAAAACACTGTTAAGCAACCCCTCGCTCTCACGACAAAGTTACCTAAATTAAACTTAGACACTAAAACCAGAATATCAAACAATCATATTTTCATACCGATGGTTCCTACAGAGTCCCGTTGGAACGACAGTCCTCATACGACGGTCTCTAATTATAATTAACCGGACATAATTAAATCTGATCTTAACATGTTGAAGCATTCAAATTCTAGAACTATCATGTTAAAACAAATTCGAATATAATCTATACTATAATGCAGTAAATAAAGAACCTGTAAAAAAAATGCGGTAAATGGAACTGAAGTCGAATACGAAAATGGCAGCAAGATTTGTATTGATACTTGAAGTGATACAACAGTACAAGGAAATAGGAAATACAAAATGCAGCAATTCCTCAGTGTGAGTAATTGCTGCTTTGAAACTGAAATATATGCCTAAGTTCTATAACGCGATTCGGCAGCGCTTCCGTGCAATTTCCAGATCTCCCCACTGGCCTCCATTAGGGCCTATATATAGAGAAAAATGGCTCCAAACATTTGGGAAAGAATTTGAATTCAAACTGCAAAAAACTGCCAAACTTCTCCCGCGCATAATGGCGATCACCGTTTGCAAATGGCGAACGCCATTTGTTTGAAATGGGATTTCCCTCTTTTTTGGGACATGGCGAACGCCATATGGTTCCCCTTAGGGAATGGCGAACGCCATTCATCTAGAGGAAGGCAGAAAGCTCCAGTTCTTCTCTTTTTCAACTCTTTTGCCAATGGTTCTTGTCCTTTTCTTCGATCAAGCTGATATTGGTCCTGAAAACACAAAGCAAAGGAAAATATAATAAATCAAAGCAAATAGTATGAAAGACTCGATAAAATGGTACTAAAAGTGATCGTAATGAGTCAGAAAATACGATACGAATTCGAGTTATCAAACTCCCCCACACTAAGACTTTTGCTTGTCCTCAAGCAAACTCCCAATGATATAAAAACAGTAAGTTCAACGCTCGACTAATAGGCACGACAAAAACAATCAAAGCACAAGGTTGCTAGGCTAATGATACACGGATGGGTACTAAATAATGAAAACAAGGATACCATAACGACACGATTATACAAAAGCAAACAAAGAGTTCCTTCCTAGGCAATACCAGTTCAAATCATGACATTATAACTTGACCTACAAACTTCGTTCTTTTTCACCTCTCTTTCATTCGAGCACAATCACATTAAGCCCGTTATCCCTCGTGTTTACATGGTAAGTGAACCTGTTAGTGTTTTATGATCCCTTATTCAACACAATTTTTTTTTCTTTTTCTTTTTCTCCCTTTTTTTTTTGCAACGAATTTCAAGAGTCTGAGCCTTTGGGCTAAATGGCCGGGTGAGGACCACCTAGCTTAGTTAGAACAGGTCTTTGATTCGTAATATCTAAATAAAATCACATAATCAAAAACTCTGAGATCAACACATATTTGCATCAGTTCATTACTTAGTTCACATGCAAGGATGGTGCTTACTGCTGATATAAAATAATAAAGAGGCTACTTCTAAAGAACTAGGAACAAGGTCTCGACATAATGTGTATTTAAACCGATATCGCATACTTAGGAACTCTAGGGTGTAGGAATGGTACCAATATTAGCAAAACTTTCCCAAGTCCGTCCACATAGCCTAAAACAAAGATAAAATAACATATACTTAATATGTCATGCCATTGAGTCAAACGGGAAATTTTTAAAATTGGGGTCAAAATAAGGGAGTTTTCAAACAATGCGAAAATGTAAAGTAAAAATTGACTTAACTAGCGCATATGACTCAATAAAGCAACAGACTAGAAAGCGATAAATTGAAAGTGGTAAAGTTCCTCCCCCACGCTTGAATCAAACATTGTCCTCAATGTTTCGATAAAAGGTGGAAAAGGAAAGATAGAACCTGTGTGAATGCTACTGCATGCCAAATCCTCTCTGATCCTCTCTTGTTGTCCATGTTTTCGCTGGCTACTTCTACTTCGGCGGTGGGCGCTTTGAGATACCTTCATTTGTTGAATTTTCTCTTTTTTGAAACAACTCATAGTGCTGCCCGTTTCTGGAGGAAGTACCTGCAAAAAAGTGTTAGAAAAATACAGTGCGGTATCGGTGTCACCACCAGCAGAGACATTCGCAGGAATGTCCGTGGGCACCTAGAAGAAGTTGAGACAAGACAAGCAATACATTTCTTTATTTCCTGCAAACACAGACAATAAAAGTTAAACATTATATTAAAATCTCGTGGGTTGCCTCCCACGCAGCGCTTTGTTTAACGTCGATAGCTCGACGACTAATAATCTTCGGTTTCCATGGCCACTTATCAAGCCATCACACATATCCCTCACCTTTTCTTTTCTTTCTCATGTGGGGTGGTTCATTATTTTGAACTTGTGGTGGCGGTTCTGGATCTATCCTAAGTATCAACTTTTCAAGTTTGAGCTCAGTTATTTCATCCACCACCTCAAAGGATAACCTTACCCTCTTCACTCTAATGGTTTCCCTAGTTTCAAGGTCTTCAAAAATTCTCTTTTTAAGCAGGACCTCAAACAAAGGTACATTGGAGTGGATATTTTCCAATACCTCCACATATGTTTTGGATTTGGAGTCTACCTTAACTTCTACAAACCTTTGCGGGAAAGGAATTGGTGGGATATAGGGAAAAGGACCAATGATAGGTGCATCATTCTCTACCTCTTCGACAACCTCCCTTTCGGATGGTGTCGGTGGAATTTTCTCAATTTCTACACTTTTCTCACCATAACTCTCCTCAAATTCATTATCGCTCTCCCTAGGATTTTCTATTTGTTTTTCACTACTGATTGTTACAACATCCACATGTCTCTCAAGGAAGGGTCCTATAGGTGTCTGTGCTAACAGAGATATTTGAGTCTCCAATGCCTCAGTGTGAGTCACGAAGGACTCGATCACAGTGTTCATATGCCTAAAGGTTTCATAGGTATCGAGATGTTGTTTTCTAAACTCGTCATTCTAGAGAGTTTGCGTCTCCACAAAGCGTTCCATCATGCATTCAAGCCTAGAGTTAGTTGTTGTTTCAATGAAACCCTCAATTAATGTTTCGAGGTTGGAATTATGGGATTCTTGTGGTTCCTTAAAATATCGGGATTGGTAATCATAGAGGAAATTTGGTTGAGAGTGAGTGAGCGTAGCATTGAAATCCTCTATCAACATTTCGAGTTCAGGATTATGGGATTCTTGTGGTTCCTCAAAATATTGGCAATGGTAATCATAGAGGGAACTTGGGTGAGAGTAAGTTATTGTCGCATTGAAATCCTCCATCAATAATTCAAGGTCAGGATTATAGGATTCTTGTGGTTCCTCAAAGTATTGGGAGTGGTAATTGTAAAGGAAATCTGGGTGATACATAGTTTTTTTTTTCAAATAAGAATGCCTTAGTCTATACGGTGCAACAAAGGAATAACATTATTGACCGTTGGTCCCCGGCAACGGCGCCAAAAACTTGATGCTCCGCAAGGGCTATGATTAAAAAGGTACGAATGGAAATGTAAACGCTACTTACTAAAGGTTTGAAAATAATACTAAAACAAGACCGAAATATGATTTCCGCGCACCTAAGGGACTTGTTGAAAACAGGTACTGATTATGACTATACTACCATTCCGTAGGAAATGCCAACTTAAAGACTCCGTCTCACACTCTCGCGCTATTGACAAAAGTCACGCCTAATGATCCCAAGATTTTGCTCTCGCTCGCTCGGTAATTAAAATACGCATTTTGAAAACTAACAAAGCCTAAACGAAGCCTAAAGCGCTCTCCCTGTGTTTAGGATCGATGCTCAGTGTCTACTATCCGGTGCATACCTCAAACTCTCGCTCTATCGGACACACCTTAATGCATTTCTCACTCTCGTGACAAAACACTGTTAAGCAACCCCTCGCTCTCACGACAAAGTTACCTAAATTAAACTTAGACACTAAAATCAGAATATCAAACAATCATATTTTCATACCGATGGTTCCTACAGAGTCCCGTTGGAACGACAGTCCTCATACGACGGTCTCTAATTATAATTAACCGGACATAATTAAGTCTGATCTTAACATGTTGAAGCATTCAAATTCTAGAACTATCATGTTAAAACAAATTCGAATATAATCTATACTATAATGCAGTAAATATAGAACCTGTAAAAAAAATGTGGTAAATGGAACTAAAGTCGAATACGAAAATGGCAGCAAGATTTGTATTGATACTTGAAGTGATACAGCAGTACAAGGAAATAGGAAATACAAAGTGCAACAATTCCTCAGTGTGAGTAATTGCTGCTTTGAAACTGAAATATATGCCTAAGTTCTATAACGCGATTCGGCAGCGCTTCCGCGCAATTTCTGGATCTCCCCACTGGCCTCCATTAGGGCCTATATATAGAGAAAAATGGCTCCAAACATTTGGGAAAGAATTTGAATTCAAACTGCGAAAAACTGCCAAACTGCTGCAGGAAAACTGCCCCCGCGCATAATGGCGATCACCGTTTGCAAATGGCGAACGCCATTTGTTTGAAATGGGATTTCCCTCTTTTTTGGGACATGGCGAACGCCATATGGTTCCCCTTAGGGAATGGCGAACGCCATTCATCTAGAGGAAGGCAGAAAGCTCCAGTTCTTCTCTTTTTCAACTCTTTTGCCAATGGTTCTTGTCCTTTTCTTCGATCAAGCTGATATTGGTCCTGAAAACACAAAGCAAAGGAAAATATAATAAATCAAAGCAAATAGTATGAAAGACTCGATAAAATGGTACTAAAAGTGATCGTAATGAGTCAGAAAATACGATACGAATTCGAGTTATCAAACTCCCCTACACTAAGACTTTTGCTTGTCCTCAAGCAAACTCCCAATGATATAAAAACAGTAAGTTCAACGCTCGACTAATAGGCACGACAAAAACAATCAAAGCACAAGGTTGCTAGGCTAATGATACACGGATGGGTACTAAATAATGAAAACAAGGATACCATAACGACACGATTATACAAAAGCGGACAAAGAGTTCCTTCCTATGCAATACCAGTTCAAATCATGACATTATAACTTGACCTACAAACTTCGTTCTTTTTCACCTCTCTTTCATTCGAGCACAATCACATTAAGCCCGTTATCCCTCGTGTTTACATGGTAAGTTAACCTGTTAGTGTTTTATGATCCCTTATTCAACACAATTTTTTTTTCTTTTTCTTTTTCTCCCTTTTTTTTTTGCAACGAATTTCAAGAGTCTGAGCCTTTGGGCTAAATGGCCGGGTGAGGACCACCTTGCTTAGTTAGAACAGGTCTTTGATTCGTAATATCTAAATAAAATCACATAATCAAAAACTCTGAGATCAACACATATTTGCATCAGTTCATTACTTAGTTCACACGCAAGGATGGTGCTTACTGCTGATATAAAATAATAAAGAGGCTACTTCTAAAGAACTAGGAACAAGGTCTCGACATAATGTGTATTTAAACCGATATCGCATACTTAGGAACTCTAGGGTGTAGGAATGGTACCAATATTAGCAAAACTTTCCCAAGTCCGTCCACATAGCCTAAAACAAAGATAAAACAACATATACTTAATATGTCATGCCATTGAGTCAAACGGGAAATTTTTGAAATTGGGGTCAAAATAAAGGAGTTTTCAAACAATGCGAAAATGTAAAGTAAAAATTGACTCAACTAGCGCATATGACTCAATAAAGCAACAGACTAGAAAGCGATAAATTGAAAGTGGTAAAGTTCCTCCCCCACGCTTGAATCAAACATTGTCCTCAATGTTTCGATAAAAGGTGGAAAAGGAAAGATAGAACCTGTGTGAATGCTACTGCATGCCAAATCCTTTCTGATCCTCTCTTGTTGTCCATGTCTTCGCTGGCTACTTCTACTTCGGCGGTGGGCGCTTTGAGATACCTTCATTTGTTGAATTTTCTCTTTTTTGAAACAACTCATAGTGCTGCCTGTTTCCGGAGGAAGTACCTGCAAAAAAGTGTTAGAAAAATACAGTGCGGTATCGGTGTCACCACCAGCAGAGACATTCGCAGGAATGTCCGTGGGCACCTAGAAGAAGTTGAGACGAGACAAGCAATACATTTCTTTATTTCCTGCAAACACAGACAATAAAAGTAAAACATTAAATTAAAATCTCGTGGGTTGCCTCCCACGCAGCGCTTTGTTTAACGTCGATAGCTCGACGACTAATAATCTTCGGTTTCCATGGCCACTTATCAAGCCATCTCACATATCCCTCACCTTTTCTTTTCTTTCTCTTGTGGGGTGGTTCATTATTTTGAACTTGTGGTGGCGGTTCTAGATCTATCCTAAGTATCAACTTTTCAAGTTTGAGCTCAGTTATTTCATCCACCACCTCAAAGGATAACCTTACCCTCTTCACTCTAATGGTTTCCCTAGTTTCAAGGTCTTCTAAATTTCTCTTTTTAAGCAGGACCTCAAACAAAGATACATTGGAGTGGATATTTTCCAATACCTCCACATATGTTTTGGATTTGGAGTCTACCTTAACTTCTACAAACCTTTGCGGGAAAGGAATTGGTGGGATATAGGGAAAAGGACCAATGATAGGTGCATCATTCTCTACCTCTTCGACAACCTCCCTTTCGGATGGTGTTGGTGGATTTTTCTCAATTTCTACACTTTTCTCACCATAACTCTCCTCAAATTCATTAGCACTCTCCCTAGGATTTTCTATTTGTTTTTCAGTACTGATTGTTACAACATCCACATGTCTCTCAAGGAAGGGTCCTATAGGTGTCTGTGCTAACAGAGATATTTGAGTCTCCAATGCCTCAGTGTGAGTCACGAAGGACTCGATCACAGTGTTCATATGCCTAAAGGTTTCATAGGTATCGAGATGTTGTTTTCTAAACTCGTCATTCTAGAGAGTTTGCGTCTCCACAAAGCGTTCCATCATGCATTCAAGCCTAGAGTTAGTTGTTGTTTCAATGAAACCCTCAATTAATGTTTCGAGGTTGGAATTATGGGATTCTTGTGGTTCCTTAAAATATCGGGATTGGTAATCATAGAGGAAATTTGGTTGAGAGTGAGTGAGCGTAGCATTGAAATCCTCTATCAACATTTCGAGTTCAGGATTATGGGATTCTTGTGGTTCCTCAAAATATTGGCAATGGTAATCATAGAGGGAATTTGGGTGAGAGTAAGTTATTGTCGCATTGAAATCCTCCATCAATAATTCAAGGTCAGGATTATAGGATTCTTGTGGTTCCTCAAAGTATTGGGAGTGGTAATTGTAAAGGAAATCTGGGTGATACATAGTTTTTTTTTTCAAATAAGAATGCCTTAGTCTATACGGTGCAACAAAGGAATAACATTATTGACCGTTGGTCCCCGGCAACGGTGCCAAAAACTTGATGCTCCACAAGGGCTATGATTAAAAAGGTACGAATGGAAATGTAAACGCTACTTACTAAAGGTTTGAAAATAATACTAAAACAAGACCGAAATATGATTTCCGCGCACCTAAGGGACTTGTTGAAAACAGGTACTGATTATGACTATACTACCATTCCGTAGGAAATGCCAACTTAAAGACTCCGTCTCACACTCTCGCGCTATTGACAAAAGCCACGCCTAATGATCCCAAGATTTTGCTCTCGCTCGCTCGGTAATTAAAATACGCATTTTGAAAACTAACAAAGCCTAAACGAAGCCTAAAGCGCTCTCCCTGTGTTTAGGATCGATGCTCAGTGTCTACTATCCGATGCATACCTCAAACTCTCGCTCTATCGGACACACCTTAATGCATTTCTCACTCTCGTGACAAAACACTGTTAAGCAACCCCTCGCTCTCACGACAAAGTTACCTAAATTAAACTTAGACACTAAAACCAGAATATCAAACAATCATATTTTCATACCGATGGTTCCTACAGAGTCCCGTTGGAACGACAGTCCTCATACGACGGTCTCTAATTATAATTAACCGGACATAATTAAGTCTGATCTTAACATGTTGAAGCTTTCAAATTCTAGAACTATCATGTTAAAACAAATTCGAATATAATCTATACTATAATGCAGTAAATAAAGAACCTGTAAAAAAAATGCGGTAAATGGAACTGAAGTCGAATACGAAAATGGCAGCAAGATTTGTATTGATACTTGAAGTGATACAGCAGTACAAGGAAATAGGAAATACAAAGTGCAGCAATTCCTCAGTGTGAGTAATTGCTGCTTTGAAACTGAAATATATGCCTAAGTTCTAAAACGCGATTCGGCAGCGCTTCCGCGCAATTTCTGGATCTCCCCACTGGCCTCCAATAGGGCCTATATATAGAGAAAAATGGCTCCAAACATTTGGGAAAGAATTTGAATTCAAACTGCGAAAAACTGCCAAACTGCTGCAGGAAAACTGCCCCCGCGCATAATGGCGATCACCGTTTGCAAATGGCGAACGCCATTTGTTTGAAATGGGATTTCCCTCTTTTTTGGGACATGGCGAACGCCATATGGTTCCCCTTAGGGAATGGCGAACGCCATTCATCTAGAGGAAGGCAGAAAGCTCTGGTTCTTCTCTTTTTCAACTCTTTTGCCAATGGTTCTTGTCCATTTCTTCGATCAAGGTGATATTGGTCCTGAAAACACAAAGCAAAGGAAAACATAATAAATCAAAGCAAATAGTATGAAAGACTCGATAAAATGGTACTAAAAGTGCGCGTAATGAGTCAGAAAATACGATACGAATTCGAGTTATCAGCCTCTCCCAGTTAGCGGCGAGTTTGCCTTCTCGAGAATCTTTGTGATTCCTCCTTTGGACGAGACTGCCTACTTGGAATTCTCTTTGTATAACTTTGGCGTTGTGCCTAATTGCGATTTTTTGTTTTAGTGAGGCCTCGCGGAGGGCTATTTCTGACCGGACCTCTTCGACAAGATCGAGCTCCTCCCTTAGTGCCTTACTATTTGTCTCCTCGTCTAGGGGATATTCAGCCCTCCTGGAGGGCACGTGTATCTCAATGGGGATTACTGCCTCAGTTTCGTACGCTAGACGGAAAGGGGTTTCCCCGGTTGAATAGTGGGGTGTAGTACGTTAGGCCCAGAGTATGTTGTGCAGCTCCTCGACCCATTGTTTCTTTGTTTCGTCTAGCCTTCATTTGAGGCCTTGTAGGATTATCCTATTTGCTGCTTCGGCTTCCCCGTTAGTCTGGGAGTGCTCGATGGACATGAAGTGTTGCTTGGTGCCTAGTTGGGCGACGAACTTCTGGATTTTTTTTTCTATGAACTGTGTACGGTTTTCGGTGACGATTGCTTGGGGGATGCCGAAGCGGGCAAGAATGTTCTGCTTGTAGAAGCAGAGTATGTTGTGGGCCGTTATTTTGGCCAGAGCCTCTGTTTTTATCCACTTTGTAATGTAGTAAACGCCTACTATCAGATACTTGTTCTGATTTGACCTTACGACAAATGGTCCTAGGATATCCAGGCCCCACCATGCGAAGGGCCACGAGGAGGACATTGCTTTGAGTTCATAGGGCGGTTCCAAGTGCATGTCCCCATGCCGTTAGCATTTGTCGCATTTCTTCACATGTTCCTTTGTGTCATGCTGTGTGGTTGACCAGTAATATCATGCTCGTAGAGCCTTCTTGGCGAGGGATCTCCCCCCGAGGTACTGGGCATTGATCCCCTAGTGAATCTTGCGCAGGACGTGGGCGACCATCTCTTCCTGATGATAAGGGCAAATTGTAACTATTTTTGTATATAAGTTTTGTTGCACTTATCAGTTCTTTTTGTTAATAAAACCCTACTTTGTTGTAAAAATGTGTATTTAATGTATACTTGTGTTTTTGTTTATATATGTAACAAATAATACTTTTCCATTTATTTTTTAGGTATTAAAGCATTGATATTGGAGCATCGCTAGATAGAGCATTGAATAAGCTTTCCAACGCTTCGAACCGGGCGAAAAACAGAGTTACGGTTCAAAAGTTACGAATAAAACAATGCAGAATTTTTGCTGTCTGCTGTCAGCTGCGCCTCAGAAGCGTCGGGCGGTGCATTTTTTAGCGTCCGGCGGTGAGATTTTAGCGCCGGCGGAGGAAATAAGAGAGTTGAAATAAGAGACTTACAGGAGCGTTCCATATTTTTTGCTAGCGACAGGCGGTAGTTCTAGCGCCGGGCGGTACTAGATATTTGTTGCCAGGCTGTTTACGTACACAGCTAGTGTGAGTGGAATAATGGGCTCCGCCGGGTGGTGCATTCTAGCGCCGAGCGGTGGGTCTGAAACTGAATTTTGTATATTAGTTCATTTCACTTTATTTTTTAGAGTTTATGTTGTTTGGAGGTGATTTTTGATCTTCCAACTTCATCAACCTCATTCTTTGGTAGATTAGCTTAGAAAACAACATGGAAGCTTGCATACGGATGAACCGGGGTGGGTTGATCGTCGATCGGCTCTGACAATCCGCGAGATGTTTGGTTCATTTCTCTTCTTCTTTGTGTTTTTCTTCGTTGAGTTGTGTATATGTATTTATTCTGACCTCATGTATATTTGTCGCCCATGGCGTTAAATGAAACTTGCTTTACAAATCTTTATTGGTGATTGTCTCTGATTTTTGCTTTATGCGCGGGGTTTGAGTTGCGTTAGAGATAATCCTCTCAAACTTCGATTAGGGATGATTAGTTGTTAGTTTCTAGATTCTAGAGATAGATTTAAGAGCTAACAATCTTCAATAGGCGTCGAAGCTTAATGCCTCTGTGTCTTGAGTCGCGTGCGAGAGTGTCGGCGAGGGTAACACGATTGTTCTCTCAACTTTGCATTATACATAACCTTTGTTGTAAGCGATGTTGGGTGATATTGAAGAGTATTGTAGGTTGAGTATAACTGGTTGGTAAGTTTAAGTTTGAGAGGAGTTAATTATGTGCACTGCCGGACAAGTTTTTCTCTCTGAAGATTGAGTTCTTTTTATTTTAATGTTTACTTTTCTATTTCTATGTTTAAACCATTTAAACCCAAACTCATTAACGCGAGAGACTGTGGAACGAAATTCTTTCCCTCGAACCGATCTCTGTGGACACGACATAAATCCCGGAAGGAATTCTTTCCGAAAATAAATATTTTTGCTTGCTGGCCCTATTCTGCATTCAACAAAATGGCGCCGCTGCCGGGGATTGGTTTTGATATTGAATCGCATTGCGATAGTTTCTTTGTTTTTGAGTTTTGTATATATCGTATATATTGTCTATTTTCACTTGTTTATAATGATACTTGTATATTTTAACGTTTGTTTAAGTGTTTGGTTAGGACGCTTGCTTTTGATTGCGCGGTGAGACGTCACCATGGCATGAATGAAGGAAGTTACTAATTAAGCACCGTAAAGGCGTCGAGCTTACGACGTAAAACAAGCATGTTTTATAGTTTTTCTTTTCTAATGTTTTGTTTTTTGTTTGGTTGCAAGTCTTGGTCGACTTATTTGAGGATGCTTTGGTGATTTTCCAAGTTGGTTCGTTTCAACTTGCGGATGTATGGTAATGATAATGTTTAAAGTTTGGCACGCGTCCAAGGTATGTGTTTATCGCTTTCTAGACTATAGCATATTCATGATAGTTAGGCTTTTTACAAACTTCCATGTCATTCATTCTTTTGTATACTTGTTCTTGTTGTGAATCACTTTAGTTCCCACCCTTTTTGTGAGGAAGCCTTCTATTGTTCATATATGCACGGAGTACCAACATTCTTGTTTTAACTGGATTTTATTATGCTTAATCTTTTATTTGTGTTGATTATATGAAAGCATGAAAAGGATCAAGGCATTTTTGTTTCATTTTGAGCACAACTACCTTAGCCAAATAGTCATTCACCTTGTGAGCGTGTGATCTTTCGTAACCCCTTTGAGCTTTATGATCTATGTTTTATTTGAACTTAATTCTTGTCTATGAGTATTTAGTTCACTTATTTTTGATTGGATTTTGTTTTTTTCTTGAACCCTCAACTTTTTGTGTTGTTGTATAAATTTTTACCTTGCCTTAGAAAGTAGGGAGTATTCACATGATGATGTGGTTGAATTCAAGTTGGGGAGAGAATGATTGTTTACTCATTGGTTGGTTTCTATGAGGTTGAAAAAGAAAAGAAAAAAGAGAAAAATATGAAAAAGAAAAGAAAAAAGAGAAAAAGAAAGAAACGGAAAATCCTTGAAAAAGGAAACAAAAAGAGTTCAAATAATTGTGCTAAATAAGTATTGTGTTTGTGTAACACTTGGGATGAAAGAAGAAGTTGATTGGAATTTGGTGTTTGAACTTTTGTGAGTTGATCACTCTCTTAGGTTTAGGCAAGTTTTTGTTTCCATTACCTTTAGAAATTGCCCCTTGTTTGTTTACCCGACCACGCTACAACCTTGAAAGTCCTTGTGATTCTTGCCTTTGTATGTTCAATATGATTTTTGGATGGTTGCATAATTTAGTCTATTGTTTGCATGATTGTTGTGTGAGTGATAAGGACCTTATTTTGTGTTTTTCATCTACTGATGATTGTTTTTGCTAGGTGTGATTCACTTTTGAACTTGTGTTGTTTTAGGATGTTTGGCATGATTTTTGTATTTTGCATTTGTTTCGTGACTATGTTATCGTCGTAGTTTAGTGGTAAGTATTTACTTTGTGTGTACCGTTTTCATTTGAACCATTCATTTGTCCATTTTTCAAAACTTGTTGATTAGTCATTCTTTGGATATTGCTTTTGTGTTTTCAAGTTTGTTTGATTCTTGTTTGTGGACAAACAATTATGTAAGTTGGGGAGAGTTTGATAAGTGCAAATTGTAACTATTTTTGTATATAAGTTTTGTTGCACTTATCAGTTCTTTTTGTTAATAAAACCCCACTTTGTTGTAAAAATGTGTATCCAATATATACTTGTGTTTTTGTTTATATATGTAACAAATAATACTTTTCCATTCATTTTATATGTATTAAAGCATTGATATTGGAGCATCGTTAGATAGAGCATTGAATAAGCTTTCCAACGCTTCGAACCGGGCGAAAAACAGAGTTACGGTTCAAAAGTTACGAATAAAACAATGCAGAATTTTTGCTGTCTGCTGTCAGCTACGCCTCAGGAGCGCTGGGCGGTGAGATTTGAGCGCCGGGCGGTGCTGCGGCGGAGGAAATAAGAGAGTTGAAATAAGAGACTTACAGGAGTGTTCCATATTTTTTTCTAGCGCCGGGCGATACTTCTAGCGCCGGGCGGTACTAGATATTTGTTGCGAGGCTGTTTACGTACACAGCTGGTGTGAGTGAAATAATGGGCTCCGCGGGGAGGTGCATTCTAGCGCCGGGTGGTGGGTCTGAAACTGATTTTTGATCTTCCAACTTCATCAACCTCATTCTTTGGTAGATTAGCTTAGAAAACAACATGGAAGCTTACATACGGATGAACCGGGGTGGATTGATCGTCGATCGGCTCTGACAATCTGTGAGATGTTTGGTTCATTTCTCTTCTTCTTTGTGTTTTTCTTCTATGTTGGGTTGTGTATATGTATTTATTCTGACCTCATGTATATTTGTCGCCCATGGTGTTATATGAAACTTGCTTTACAAATCTTTATTGGTGATTGTCTCTGATTTTTGCTTTATGCGCGGGGTTTGAGTTGCGTTAGAGATAATCCTCGCAAACTTCGATTAGGGATGATTAGTTGTTAGTTTCTAGATTCTAGAGATAGATTTAAGAGCTAACAATCTTCAATAGGCGTCGAAGCTTAATGCCTCCGTGTCTTGAGTCGCGTGCGAGAGTGTCGGCGAGGGTAACACGATTGTTCTCTCAACTTTACGTTATACATAACCTTTGTTGTAAGCGATGTTGGGTGATATTGAAGAGTATTGTAGGTTGAGTATAACTGGTTGGTAAGTTTAAGTTTGAGAGGAGTTAATTATGTGCACTGCCGGACAAGTTTTTCTCTCTGAAGATTGAGTTCTTTTTATTTTAATGTTTACTTTTCTATTTCTATGTTTAAACCATTTAAACCCAAACTCATTAACGCGAGAGACTGTCAAACGGAATTCTTTCCCTCGAACCGATCTCTGTGGACACGACATAAATCCCGGAAGGAATTCTTTCCGAAAATAAATATTTTTGCTTGCTGGCCCTATTCTGCATTCAACAAAATGGCGCCGCTGCCGGGGATTGGTTTTGATATTGAATCGCATTGCGATAGTTTCTTTGTTTTTGAGTTTTGTATATATCGTATATATTGTCTATTTTCACTTGTTTATAATGATACTTGTATATTTTAACGTTTGTTTAAGTGTTTGGTTAGGACGCTTGCTTTTGATTGCGCGGTGAGACGTCACCATGGCATGAATGAAGGAAGTTACTAATTAAGCACCGTAAAGGCGTCGAGCTTACGACGTAAAACAAGCATGTTTTATAGTTTTTCTTTTCTAATGTTTTGTTTTTTGTTTGGTTGCAAGTCTTGGTCGACTTATTTGAGGATGCTTTGGTGATTTTCCAAGTTGGTTCGTTTCAACTTGCGGATGTATGGTAATGATAATGTTTAAAGTTTGGCACGCGTCCAAGGTATGTGTTTATCGCTTTCTAGACTATAGCATATTCATGATAGTTAGGCTTTTTACAAACTTCCATGTCATTCATTCTTTTGTATACTTGTTCTTGTTGTGAATCACTTTAGTTCCCACCCTTTTTGTGAGGAAGCCTTCTATTGTTCATATATGCACGGAGTACCAACATTCTTGTTTTAACTGGATTTTATTATGCTTAATCTTTTATTTGTGTTGATTATATGAAAGCATGAAAAGGATCAAGGCATTTTTGTTTCATTTTGAGCACAACTACCTTAGCCAAATAGTCATTCACCTTGTGAGCGTGTGATCTTTCGTAACCCCTTTGAGCTTTATGATCTATGTTTTATTTGAACTTAATTCTTGTCTATGAGTATTTAGTTCACTTATTTTTGATTGGATTTTGTTTTTTTCTTGAACCCTCAACTTTTTGTGTTGTTGTATAAATTTTTACCTTGCCTTAGAAAGTAGGGAGTATTCACATGATGATGTGGTTGAATTCAAGTTGGGGAGAGAATGATTGTTTACTCATTGGTTGGTTTCTATGAGGTTGAAAAAGAAAAGAAAAAAGAGAAAAATATGAAAAAGAAAAGAAAAAAGAGAAAAAGAAAGAAACGGAAAATCCTTGAAAAAGGAAACAAAAAGAGTTCAAATAATTGTGCTAAATAAGTATTGTGTTTGTGTAACACTTGGGATGAAAGAAGAAGTTGATTGGAATTTGGTGTTTGAACTTTTGTGAGTTGATCACTCTCTTAGGTTTAGGCAAGTTTTTGTTTCCATTACCTTTAGAAATTGCCCCTTGTTTGTTTACCCGACCACGCTACAACCTTGAAAGTCCTTGTGATTCTTGCCTTTGTATGTTCAATATGATTTTTGGATGGTTGCATAATTTAGTCTATTGTTTGCATGATTGTTGTGTGAGTGATAAGGACCTTATTTTGTGTTTTTCATCTACTGATGATTGTTTTTGCTAGGTGTGATTCACTTTTGAACTTGTGTTGTTTTAGGATGTTTGGCATGATTTTTGTATTTTGCATTTGTTTCGTGACTATGTTATCGTCGTAGTTTAGTGGTAAGTATTTACTTTGTGTGTACCGTTTTCATTTGAACCATTCATTTGTCCATTTTTCAAAACTTGTTGATTAGTCATTCTTTGGATATTGCTTTTGTGTTTTCAAGTTTGTTTGATTCTTGTTTGTGGACAAACAATTATGTAAGTTGGGGAGAGTTTGATAAGTGCAAATTGTAACTATTTTTGTATATAAGTTTTGTTGCACTTATCAGTTCTTTTTGTTAATAAAACCCCACTTTGTTGTAAAAATGTGTATCCAATATATACTTGTGTTTTTGTTTATATATGTAACAAATAATACTTTTCCATTCATTTTATATGTATTAAAGCATTGATATTGGAGCATCGTTAGATAGAGCATTGAATAAGCTTTCCAACGCTTCGAACCGGGCGAAAAACAGAGTTACGGTTCAAAAGTTACGAATAAAACAATGCAGAATTTTTGCTGTCTGCTGTCAGCTACGCCTCAGGAGCGCTGGGCGGTGAGATTTGAGCGCCGGGCGGTGCTGCGGCGGAGGAAATAAGAGAGTTGAAATAAGAGACTTACAGGAGTGTTCCATATTTTTTTCTAGCGCCGGGCGATACTTCTAGCGCCGGGCGGTACTAGATATTTGTTGCGAGGCTGTTTACGTACACAGCTGGTGTGAGTGAAATAATGGGCTCCGCGGGGAGGTGCATTCTAGCGCCGGGTGGTGGGTCTGAAACTGATTTTTGATCTTCCAACTTCATCAACCTCATTCTTTGGTAGATTAGCTTAGAAAACAACATGGAAGCTTACATACGGATGAACCGGGGTGGATTGATCGTCGATCGGCTCTGACAATCTGTGAGATGTTTGGTTCATTTCTCTTCTTCTTTGTGTTTTTCTTCTATGTTGGGTTGTGTATATGTATTTATTCTGACCTCATGTATATTTGTCGCCCATGGTGTTATATGAAACTTGCTTTACAAATCTTTATTGGTGATTGTCTCTGATTTTTGCTTTATGCGCGGGGTTTGAGTTGCGTTAGAGATAATCCTCGCAAACTTCGATTAGGGATGATTAGTTGTTAGTTTCTAGATTCTAGAGATAGATTTAAGAGCTAACAATCTTCAATAGGCGTCGAAGCTTAATGCCTCCGTGTCTTGAGTCGCGTGCGAGAGTGTCGGCGAGGGTAACACGATTGTTCTCTCAACTTTACGTTATACATAACCTTTGTTGTAAGCGATGTTGGGTGATATTGAAGAGTATTGTAGGTTGAGTATAACTGGTTGGTAAGTTTAAGTTTGAGAGGAGTTAATTATGTGCACTGCCGGACAAGTTTTTCTCTCTGAAGATTGAGTTCTTTTTATTTTAATGTTTACTTTTCTATTTCTATGTTTAAACCATTTAAACCCAAACTCATTAACGCGAGAGACTGTCAAACGGAATTCTTTCCCTCGAACCGATCTCTGTGGACACGACATAAATCCCGGAAGGAATTCTTTCCGAAAATAAATATTTTTGCTTGCTGGCCCTATTCTGCATTCAACAAAATGGCGCCGCTGCCGGGGATTGGTTTTGATATTGAATCGCATTGCGATAGTTTCTTTGTTTTTGAGTTTTGTATATATCGTATATATTGTCTATTTTCACTTGTTTATAATGATACTTGTATATTTTAACGTTTGTTTAAGTGTTTGGTTAGGACGCTTGCTTTTGATTGCGCGGTGAGACGTCACCATGGCATGAATGAAGGAAGTTACTAATTAAGCACCGTAAAGGCGTCGAGCTTACGACGTAAAACAAGCATGTTTTATAGTTTTTCTTTTCTAATGTTTTGTTTTTTGTTTGGTTGCAAGTCTTGGTCGACTTATTTGAGGATGCTTTGGTGATTTTCCAAGTTGGTTCGTTTCAACTTGCGGATGTATGGTAATGATAATGTTTAAAGTTTGGCACGCGTCCAAGGTATGTGTTTATCGCTTTCTAGACTATAGCATATTCATGATAGTTAGGCTTTTTACAAACTTCCATGTCATTCATTCTTTTGTATACTTGTTCTTGTTGTGAATCACTTTAGTTCCCACCCTTTTTGTGAGGAAGCCTTCTATTGTTCATATATGCACGGAGTACCAACATTCTTGTTTTAACTGGATTTTATTATGCTTAATCTTTTATTTGTGTTGATTATATGAAAGCATGAAAAGGATCAAGGCATTTTTGTTTCATTTTGAGCACAACTACCTTAGCCAAATAGTCATTCACCTTGTGAGCGTGTGATCTTTCGTAACCCCTTTGAGCTTTATGATCTATGTTTTATTTGAACTTAATTCTTGTCTATGAGTATTTAGTTCACTTATTTTTGATTGGATTTTGTTTTTTTCTTGAACCCTCAACTTTTTGTGTTGTTGTATAAATTTTTACCTTGCCTTAGAAAGTAGGGAGTATTCACATGATGATGTGGTTGAATTCAAGTTGGGGAGAGAATGATTGTTTACTCATTGGTTGGTTTCTATGAGGTTGAAAAAGAAAAGAAAAAAGAGAAAAATATGAAAAAGAAAAGAAAAAAGAGAAAAAGAAAGAAACGGAAAATCCTTGAAAAAGGAAACAAAAAGAGTTCAAATAATTGTGCTAAATAAGTATTGTGTTTGTGTAACACTTGGGATGAAAGAAGAAGTTGATTGGAATTTGGTGTTTGAACTTTTGTGAGTTGATCACTCTCTTAGGTTTAGGCAAGTTTTTGTTTCCATTACCTTTAGAAATTGCCCCTTGTTTGTTTACCCGACCACGCTACAACCTTGAAAGTCCTTGTGATTCTTGCCTTTGTATGTTCAATATGATTTTTGGATGGTTGCATAATTTAGTCTATTGTTTGCATGATTGTTGTGTGAGTGATAAGGACCTTATTTTGTGTTTTTCATCTACTGATGATTGTTTTTGCTAGGTGTGATTCACTTTTGAACTTGTGTTGTTTTAGGATGTTTGGCATGATTTTTGTATTTTGCATTTGTTTCGTGACTATGTTATCGTCGTAGTTTAGTGGTAAGTATTTACTTTGTGTGTACCGTTTTCATTTGAACCATTCATTTGTCCATTTTTCAAAACTTGTTGATTAGTCATTCTTTGGATATTGCTTTTGTGTTTTCAAGTTTGTTTGATTCTTGTTTGTGGACAAACAATTATGTAAGTTGGGGAGAGTTTGATAAGTGCAAATTGTAACTATTTTTGTATATAAGTTTTGTTGCACTTATCAGTTCTTTTTGTTAATAAAACCCCACTTTGTTGTAAAAATGTGTATCCAATATATACTTGTGTTTTTGTTTATATATGTAACAAATAATACTTTTCCATTCATTTTATATGTATTAAAGCATTGATATTGGAGCATCGTTAGATAGAGCATTGAATAAGCTTTCCAACGCTTCGAACCGGGCGAAAAACAGAGTTACGGTTCAAAAGTTACGAATAAAACAATGCAGAATTTTTGCTGTCTGCTGTCAGCTACGCCTCAGGAGCGCTGGGCGGTGAGATTTGAGCGCCGGGCGGTGCTGCGGCGGAGGAAATAAGAGAGTTGAAATAAGAGACTTACAGGAGTGTTCCATATTTTTTTCTAGCGCCGGGCGATACTTCTAGCGCCGGGCGGTACTAGATATTTGTTGCGAGGCTGTTTACGTACACAGCTGGTGTGAGTGAAATAATGGGCTCCGCGGGGAGGTGCATTCTAGCGCCGGGTGGTGGGTCTGAAACTGATTTTTGATCTTCCAACTTCATCAACCTCATTCTTTGGTAGATTAGCTTAGAAAACAACATGGAAGCTTACATACGGATGAACCGGGGTGGATTGATCGTCGATCGGCTCTGACAATCTGTGAGATGTTTGGTTCATTTCTCTTCTTCTTTGTGTTTTTCTTCTATGTTGGGTTGTGTATATGTATTTATTCTGACCTCATGTATATTTGTCGCCCATGGTGTTATATGAAACTTGCTTTACAAATCTTTATTGGTGATTGTCTCTGATTTTTGCTTTATGCGCGGGGTTTGAGTTGCGTTAGAGATAATCCTCGCAAACTTCGATTAGGGATGATTAGTTGTTAGTTTCTAGATTCTAGAGATAGATTTAAGAGCTAACAATCTTCAATAGGCGTCGAAGCTTAATGCCTCCGTGTCTTGAGTCGCGTGCGAGAGTGTCGGCGAGGGTAACACGATTGTTCTCTCAACTTTACGTTATACATAACCTTTGTTGTAAGCGATGTTGGGTGATATTGAAGAGTATTGTAGGTTGAGTATAACTGGTTGGTAAGTTTAAGTTTGAGAGGAGTTAATTATGTGCACTGCCGGACAAGTTTTTCTCTCTGAAGATTGAGTTCTTTTTATTTTAATGTTTACTTTTCTATTTCTATGTTTAAACCATTTAAACCCAAACTCATTAACGCGAGAGACTGTCAAACGGAATTCTTTCCCTCGAACCGATCTCTGTGGACACGACATAAATCCCGGAAGGAATTCTTTCCGAAAATAAATATTTTTGCTTGCTGGCCCTATTCTGCATTCAACAAAATGGCGCCGCTGCCGGGGATTGGTTTTGATATTGAATCGCATTGCGATAGTTTCTTTGTTTTTGAGTTTTGTATATATCGTATATATTGTCTATTTTCACTTGTTTATAATGATACTTGTATATTTTAACGTTTGTTTAAGTGTTTGGTTAGGACGCTTGCTTTTGATTGCGCGGTGAGACGTCACCATGGCATGAATGAAGGAAGTTACTAATTAAGCACCGTAAAGGCGTCGAGCTTACGACGTAAAACAAGCATGTTTTATAGTTTTTCTTTTCTAATGTTTTGTTTTTTGTTTGGTTGCAAGTCTTGGTCGACTTATTTGAGGATGCTTTGGTGATTTTCCAAGTTGGTTCGTTTCAACTTGCGGATGTATGGTAATGATAATGTTTAAAGTTTGGCACGCGTCCAAGGTATGTGTTTATCGCTTTCTAGACTATAGCATATTCATGATAGTTAGGCTTTTTACAAACTTCCATGTCATTCATTCTTTTGTATACTTGTTCTTGTTGTGAATCACTTTAGTTCCCACCCTTTTTGTGAGGAAGCCTTCTATTGTTCATATATGCACGGAGTACCAACATTCTTGTTTTAACTGGATTTTATTATGCTTAATCTTTTATTTGTGTTGATTATATGAAAGCATGAAAAGGATCAAGGCATTTTTGTTTCATTTTGAGCACAACTACCTTAGCCAAATAGTCATTCACCTTGTGAGCGTGTGATCTTTCGTAACCCCTTTGAGCTTTATGATCTATGTTTTATTTGAACTTAATTCTTGTCTATGAGTATTTAGTTCACTTATTTTTGATTGGATTTTGTTTTTTTCTTGAACCCTCAACTTTTTGTGTTGTTGTATAAATTTTTACCTTGCCTTAGAAAGTAGGGAGTATTCACATGATGATGTGGTTGAATTCAAGTTGGGGAGAGAATGATTGTTTACTCATTGGTTGGTTTCTATGAGGTTGAAAAAGAAAAGAAAAAAGAGAAAAATATGAAAAAGAAAAGAAAAAAGAGAAAAAGAAAGAAACGGAAAATCCTTGAAAAAGGAAACAAAAAGAGTTCAAATAATTGTGCTAAATAAGTATTGTGTTTGTGTAACACTTGGGATGAAAGAAGAAGTTGATTGGAATTTGGTGTTTGAACTTTTGTGAGTTGATCACTCTCTTAGGTTTAGGCAAGTTTTTGTTTCCATTACCTTTAGAAATTGCCCCTTGTTTGTTTACCCGACCACGCTACAACCTTGAAAGTCCTTGTGATTCTTGCCTTTGTATGTTCAATATGATTTTTGGATGGTTGCATAATTTAGTCTATTGTTTGCATGATTGTTGTGTGAGTGATAAGGACCTTATTTTGTGTTTTTCATCTACTGATGATTGTTTTTGCTAGGTGTGATTCACTTTTGAACTTGTGTTGTTTTAGGATGTTTGGCATGATTTTTGTATTTTGCATTTGTTTCGTGACTATGTTATCGTCGTAGTTTAGTGGTAAGTATTTACTTTGTGTGTACCGTTTTCATTTGAACCATTCATTTGTCCATTTTTCAAAACTTGTTGATTAGTCATTCTTTGGATATTGCTTTTGTGTTTTCAAGTTTGTTTGATTCTTGTTTGTGGACAAACAATTATGTAAGTTGGGGAGAGTTTGATAAGTGCAAATTGTAACTATTTTTGTATATAAGTTTTGTTGCACTTATCAGTTCTTTTTGTTAATAAAACCCCACTTTGTTGTAAAAATGTGTATCCAATATATACTTGTGTTTTTGTTTATATATGTAACAAATAATACTTTTCCATTCATTTTATATGTATTAAAGCATTGATATTGGAGCATCGTTAGATAGAGCATTGAATAAGCTTTCCAACGCTTCGAACCGGGCGAAAAACAGAGTTACGGTTCAAAAGTTACGAATAAAACAATGCAGAATTTTTGCTGTCTGCTGTCAGCTACGCCTCAGGAGCGCTGGGCGGTGAGATTTGAGCGCCGGGCGGTGCTGCGGCGGAGGAAATAAGAGAGTTGAAATAAGAGACTTACAGGAGTGTTCCATATTTTTTTCTAGCGCCGGGCGATACTTCTAGCGCCGGGCGGTACTAGATATTTGTTGCGAGGCTGTTTACGTACACAGCTGGTGTGAGTGAAATAATGGGCTCCGCGGGGAGGTGCATTCTAGCGCCGGGTGGTGGGTCTGAAACTGATTTTTGATCTTCCAACTTCATCAACCTCATTCTTTGGTAGATTAGCTTAGAAAACAACATGGAAGCTTACATACGGATGAACCGGGGTGGATTGATCGTCGATCGGCTCTGACAATCTGTGAGATGTTTGGTTCATTTCTCTTCTTCTTTGTGTTTTTCTTCTATGTTGGGTTGTGTATATGTATTTATTCTGACCTCATGTATATTTGTCGCCCATGGTGTTATATGAAACTTGCTTTACAAATCTTTATTGGTGATTGTCTCTGATTTTTGCTTTATGCGCGGGGTTTGAGTTGCGTTAGAGATAATCCTCGCAAACTTCGATTAGGGATGATTAGTTGTTAGTTTCTAGATTCTAGAGATAGATTTAAGAGCTAACAATCTTCAATAGGCGTCGAAGCTTAATGCCTCCGTGTCTTGAGTCGCGTGCGAGAGTGTCGGCGAGGGTAACACGATTGTTCTCTCAACTTTACGTTATACATAACCTTTGTTGTAAGCGATGTTGGGTGATATTGAAGAGTATTGTAGGTTGAGTATAACTGGTTGGTAAGTTTAAGTTTGAGAGGAGTTAATTATGTGCACTGCCGGACAAGTTTTTCTCTCTGAAGAT
This sequence comes from Lathyrus tuberosus, assembly GCA_022829125.1. Taxonomy (NCBI): domain Eukaryota; kingdom Viridiplantae; phylum Streptophyta; class Magnoliopsida; order Fabales; family Fabaceae; genus Lathyrus; species Lathyrus tuberosus. Next base: position 364,234 of record JALAZF010000593.1, read on the forward strand.
TGAGTTCTTTTTATTTTAATGTTTAATTTTCTATTTCTATGTTTAAACCATTTAAACCCAAACTCATTAACGCGAGAGACTGTCAAACGGAATTCTTTCCCTCGAACCGATCTCTGTGGACACGACATAAATCCCGGAAGGAATTCTTTCCGAAAATAAATATTTTTGCTTGCTGGCCCTATTCTGCATTCAACAAAATGGCGCCGCTGCCGGGGATTGGTTTTGATATTGAATCGCATTGCGATAGTTTCTTTGTTTTTGAGTTTTGTATATATCGTATATATTGTCTATTTTCACTTGTTTATAATGATACTTGTATATTTTAACGTTTGTTTAAGTGTTTGGTTAGGACGCTTGCTTTTGATTGCGCGGTGAGACGTCACCATGGCATGAATGAAGGAAGTTACTAATTAAGCACCGTAAAGGCGTCGAGCTTACGACGTAAAACAAGCATGTTTTATAGTTTTTCTTTTCTAATGTTTTGTTTTTTGTTTGGTTGCAAGTCTTGGTCGACTTATTTGAGGATGCTTTGGTGATTTTCCAAGTTGGTTCGTTTCAACTTGCGGATGTATGGTAATGATAATGTTTAAAGTTTGGCACGCGTCCAAGGTATGTGTTTATCGCTTTCTAGACTATAGCATATTCATGATAGTTAGGCTTTTTACAAACTTCCATGTCATTCATTCTTTTGTATACTTGTTCTTGTTGTGAATCACTTTAGTTCCCACCCTTTTTGTGAGGAAGCCTTCTATTGTTCATATATGCACGGAGTACCAACATTCTTGTTTTAACTGGATTTTATTATGCTTAATCTTTTATTTGTGTTGATTATATGAAAGCATGAAAAGGATCAAGGCATTTTTGTTTCATTTTGAGCACAACTACCTTAGCCAAATAGTCATTCACCTTGTGAGCGTGTGATCTTTCGTAACCCATTTGAGCTTTATGATCTATGTTTTATTTGAACTTAATTCTTGTCTATGAGTATTTAGTTCACTTATTTTTGATTGGATTTTGTTTTTTTCTTGAACCCTCAACTTTTTGTGTTGTTGTATAAATTTTTACCTTGCCTTAGAAAGTAGGGAGTATTCACATGATGATGTGGTTGAATTCAAGTTGGGGAGAGAATGATTGTTTACTCATTGGTTGGTTTCTATGAGGTTGAAAAAGAAAAGAAAAAAGAGAAAAATATGAAAAAGAAAAGAAAAAAGAGAAAAAGAAAGAAACGGAAAATCCTTGAAAAAGGAAACAAAAAGAGTTCAAATAATTGTGCTAAATAAGTATTGTGTTTGTGTAACACTTGGGATGAAAGAAGAAGTTGATTGGAATTTGGTGTTTGAACTTTTGTGAGTTGATCACTCTCTTAGGTTTAGGCAAGTTTTTGTTTCCATTACCTTTAGAAATTGCCCCTTGTTTGTTTACCCGACCACGCTACAACCTTGAAAGTCCTTGTGATTCTTGCCTTTGTATGTTCAATATGATTTTTGGATGGTTGCATAATTTAGTATATTGTTTGCATGATTGTTGTGTGAGTGATAAGGACCTTATTTTGTGTTTTTCATCTACTGATGATTGTTTTTGCTAGGTGTGATTCACTTTTGAACTTGTGTTGTTTTAGGATGTTTGGCATGATTTTTGTATTTTGCATTTGTTTCGTGACTATGTTATCGTCGTAGTTTAGTGGTAAGTATTTACTTTGTGTGTACCGTTTTCATTTGAACCATTCATTTGTCCATTTTTCAAAACTTGTTGATTAGTCATTCTTTGGATATTGCTTTTGTGTTTTCAAGTTTGTTTGATTCTTGTTTGTGGACAAACAATTAGGTAAGTTGGGGAGAGTTTGATAAGTGCAAATTGTAACTATTTTTGTATATAAGTTTTGTTGCACTTATCAGTTCTTTTTGTTAATAAAACCCCACTTTGTTGTAAAAATGTGTATTCAATATATACTTGTGTTTTTGTTTATATATGTAACAAATAATACTTTTCCATTCATTTTATATGTATTAAAGCATTGATATTGGAGCATCGTTAGATAGAGCATTGAATAATCTTTTCAACGCTTCGAACCGGGCGAAAAACAGAGTTACGGTTCAAAAGTTACGAATAAAACAATGCAGAATTTTTGCTGTCTGCTGTCAGCTGCGCCTCAGGAGCGCTGGGCGGTGAGATTTGAGCGCCGGGCGGTGCTGCGGCGGAGGAAATAAGAGAGTTGAAATAAGAGACTTACAGGAGTGTTCCATATTTTTTTCTAGCGTCGGGCGGTACTAGATATTTGTTGCGAGGCTGTTTACGTACACAGCTGGTGTGAGTGAAATAATGGGCTCCGCCGGGAGGTGCATTCTAGCGCCGGGTGGTGGGTCTGAAACAGATTTTTGATCTTCCAACTTCATCAACCTCATTCTTTGGTAGATTAGCTTAGAAAACAACATGGAAGCTTACATACGGATGAACCGGGGTGGATTGATCGTCGATCGGCTCTGACAATCTGTGAGATGTTTGGTTCATTTCTCTTCTTCTTTGTGTTTTTCTTCTATGTTGGGTTGTGTATATGTATTTATTCTGACCTCATGTATATTTGTCGCCCATGGCGTTATATGAAACTTGCTTTACAAATCTTTATTGGTGATTGTCTCTGATTTTTACTTTATGCGCGGGGTTTGAGTTGCGTTAGAGATAATCCTCGCAAACTTTGATTAGGGATGACTAGCTGTTAGCTTCTGGATTCTAGAGATAGATTTAAGAGCTAACAATCTTCAATAGGCGTTGAAGCTTAATGCCTCCGTGTCTTGAGTCGCGTGCGAGAGTGTCGGCGAGGGTAACACGGTTGTTCTCTTAACTTTACGTTAGACATAACCTTTGTTGTGAGCGATGCTGGGTGATATTGAAGAGTATTGTAGATTGAGTATAACTGGTCGGTAAGTTTAAGTTTGTGAGGAGTTGATTATGTGCACTGCCGGACAAGTTTTTCTCTTTGAAGATTGAGTTCTTTTTGTTTTAATGTTTACTTTTCTGTTTCTATGTTTAAACCATTTAAACCCAAACTCATTAACGCGAGAGACTGTCGAACTACAATCTTTCCCTCGAACCGATCTCTGTGGACACGACATAAATCCCGGAGGGAATTCTTTCCGAAAATAAATATTTTTGCTTGGTTGCCCTATTCTGCATTCAACACCTGACACTTTTGAGGAGATGGATGGAGAACCCTTGCCTGTAGAGCTTATTCTCGACCAGGACGTAGGAGCACGCTCTGCGCTTGACCACACTAGCTTCTTTAGGATCAGAAAATAGTTCGTCCTTGGCGAGGTATTTGTAAACAGAGGTCATCCAGCAGTTGTTGTCGCCGATCACGTGCACGTCGAGGGACGCGGAAACTCTCTCGATGCTGGGTCGAGGAAGTACTTCCTAGATGAAAGACTTGTTTCCTCCTTTCTTCTTCATGCTCGCCAGCTTTGACAAAACGTCTGCTCGGATATTGTGTTCGCGGGGAACATGTATTACCTATACTGATGTGAACTTTGTCATCTTTTCCTTAACCAAGGTCAAGTATTCAGACAGGTTGTTGTTCTTGGCCTGATATTGTCCCCGAACCTGGAGGTCCACAAGTTAGGAATCGGTGCAGATGTCGACTTCCTCGGCTCCCAGGTCTTCGGCGAGGCGTAAACCTGGGAGAAAGGCTTCGTATTCGGGTTGATTAATGGAAGTGGGGAAAGATAAGGTAAGTGATACCTCGACGAGAATTCCTTCCTCATTTTTCAAGATGATACCTGCCCCGCTTTCCGCCGAGCTGGATGCCCCGTCAACGAAGATTGTCCATTTACGAGCCCCGCAAGTGGGGGAATGAGGCAATGTCATCTCCGCGACAAAGTCCACCAGCACCTGAGCCATAAGGGATTTTCTGCTTTCATACTGGATGTAGAATTCAGACAGTTCCAGCGACCACTTGAGTATTCGGCTGGCCATATCTGGGTGGCCCAATAGTTGCTTTATGGGCTGGCTTGTTCGTATCACGATTTTGTGGGCTAGAAAATAGTGCCTCAGCCTCCTCGCAGCATTGATAAGAGACGGGGCCACTTTTTCTATCTGCTGGTATCTCAATTCCGGTCCTTGCAGCGCTTTGCTCGTGAAGTATACAGGCTTTTCCCATTAGGGGTTTCACGAATGAGGGTGGCGCTGCCGGCCTCGGTTGCGACAGCGAGATAGAGGTACAGGGTTTCCCTGTTATTAGGCCGGGAGAGGGCCGGTGGTTCTGACAGAGCTTGTTTAAGGTGGAGGAGGGCTTTGTCTCATTCCCCCGTCCATTCGAAAGTCGCCTCCTTGCGAAGGAGTTTGAAAAAGGATAGTGCGTGTTGAGCAGATTTCGCCACGAAACGGGACAACAAAGTGAGCATCCCGTTTAGGGATTGGATAGACTTCTTCGAGTTCGGCGTAGAGAACTCGGAGAAGGCCCTGCATTTGTCGGGGTTAGCTTCGATTCCTCGTTCTGTTTGGTAAAATCCGAGGAACTTGCCCGCTCGTACCCCGAACGCGCACTTCTCCGGGTTGAAGCGCATCTTGTACTTCCTGGCCTGCTCGAAGACTTTCCTAAAATGGATCGTGTGATCGGATTCCTCGTGGGATTTCATGATCATGTCGTCCATATAGACTTTGAGCATATCCCAGATTTCTACTCGGAAGACCTTGTTCATCATTCTTTGATAAGTAGCGCCAGTGTTTTTCAAGCAGAAAGGCATTACGTTGTAGTAATAATTGCCCGATTCGGTCATGAAAGATGTGAAACTTTTGTCGCTTTTTGCCATGGGTATTTGGTTATAGCCCGAATATGCGTCCATGAAAGATAACAATTTAAAACCAGCTGAATTATCAACTAATTTGTCTATGTATGGGAGGGGATATGCGTCTTTAGGGCAGGCCCTATTAACATCAGTATAGTCAACACACATGCGCCATTTTCTATTTGATTTTTAACGAGTACAACATTGGACATCCAAGTAGTATACTTGGCCTCCGAAATAAAATTTGCCTCTAAGAGGTTTTTTACAGCCTGTTCGGAAGCCTCCATTTTTTCTGGAGACTGTTTTTTCCTACATTGAGCAACTGCCTTAGCGGCAGGGTCGATGGTGAGTTGGTGGCAGGCCACGTCGGGATCTAGCCCAGGCATCTCTGCGGCGCTCCACACGAACAGATGTGCGTTCTCCCGGAGGCAGGCTTTAAGCTGTTTCCTCGCTAGGTTGGGGAGTCTGGTCCCGATCTTCACTCCTCGCTGGGGGTCGTCACTGAGCAAGACAAGTTCAAACTCGCCATCCAGAATTATGTGCATCAGATGGAAGGTTTCGCCGCTACTGGTCAAAGTTGAAGGGTTGCTCGAACATGTCTGGATCTCTTTCCCCTTCCTTCTCTCCTCCCTCTGGTTTTCCTCGGAGAAACGGCTGTCAAGGTCAATGGAGTCGACGCGGGGCAACGGATTTGCCTCCTTGGAGTTATTGGGAAGATCAGGCTTGCTAAGAGTCTTCGGCTTTGCAGCAATCGTGTTTAACCCTTTAGAGGCTGCCTCGAAACATCTCTTTGCCGCTTCGATGTCCCCGTGCAGAGTGGCGACGAGATCCTTAGAAGTGTAGTAGTTCATCTTCAGGTGCACAGTCGAAGGCACGGCTACAAATTCGGCCAATGATGGCCGCCCAAAGATGCATTTGTATAGGGATGGACAGTCAATGACCAGGAACTAGACTTTGATAGACCTGGTCGTTTCTGCAAACCCGAAAGTCACGGTCAGTTCCAGGTACCCCCAAGGCTTTGTGATTGACCCATTAAAGCTTTGTAGGTCAGAGCGTACGTAGGGCGTCAGGTGTGTCTCATCTAGCTGGAGGGTGGAGAATAGCTGGGAATGCATGATGTCGACCGATCTGCCTTGATCGGCTAGGATTCAGCAAACATCAAAGTTGGCTATTTGTGCTCTCACGAGAAGCGGAATGCTTGAGTTGGGAGCACCACCGAGGAGTTCCTCACGGTAGAAGGTGACGAGGACCGACTCTCCTCGGAATTTGTCAAGCATGACACTCCGGTTAGACCTCGTGCTGAAGATGCTCAAACTTCCTCTTGACGGAGCTCAAAGTAACCTTGTTGAAGCCTCCTCCGGAGATGACCATGGTGGAGGGAAAGGTTTCCCATGGGCTGGGCGCAGCAAAGTAAAGGGGACATTGAGCCCCTCGGGGATGTGGAAGTCTTTAGGCCGCAAAATGCTCATGACGACCTGAAGGCTTGTCTCTTCCGAGGAAGGCACCTCCTCCTCGACCTTCTTAGACTCCTGGGCATCCTGCCGTGGAGCATCCTTCTTCTTGGCGAACTATTTCAGGTGTCCGTCCCTGATGAGTATCTCAATGGCATCCTTCATTTGGATGCAGTCGTCGGTCATATGGTCGTGGCTCTTGTGGAACCGGTAATACTTCGACTTGTCAGTATTAGGCTTGGCCGGTATCTGTTTAGGGAATCAGACCCCTGCTTGTCGGAACTCCGAGTTGGCACATTCAGAGACGATCTTCTCCCTAGAGACGGTTAGGGGAGTATATTCGTGGAAGCGGTCGGAGGGCCCTTTGTTGTCCCAGGGCTCCCGAGGGCGGTCTTCGTGTCTTCTATCTCCCCGTCGAGACGTCGATGGGTTGTCGTGCTTGGAGGACCTGGCACTCTCTTATTGCCTTGAGTCCCGAGCAGAGCTGGCAGCTTTTTTCTCCTCGTACTGGATGTACACTTGCACCTTGAGGAGGTAGGCATCAAGCGTCGTCGGGGTTTCAATGCCAACTGCTTTGGCTAATTCACTGCGGGGGCGGAGTCCTTGCTCGAGGAAGAACTTCTTCATATCATCGATCGTGGAGACCTGGACAGATTCTTTATTGAACCTTTCGATATAGGCTTGAAGAGGTTCGTTTTTCCCTTGAATGATGGCCTCAAGGGAAACTTCGGTCTTTGGGTGACGACGGGAGGTCGTGAAGTGTCTGGAGAACATTATCCCCATCTATCTCCATGATGTGATGGATTCGTCGGGGGGCTTCTTGTACCAAGTCATCGCCCTCTTCCTCGGTGTGGTAGGGAACAATCAAGATGTGTAGTACCGTCATACGTGCTCAGAGACGATGGTTTCTCCAGCCCCTTTGGTAGGCGCATGGCCATGATTTCCTGGGACAACAAGCCGCAAGGCTCTTCGTCGCTGCTGCTGCTGGACCATGACGGGGAGCGAGTGCTTCGTCCAAGGGTAGGACGTTGATCTCGCCGGGGAGACGGGGGTTCGTGCCTGGCCCGTGGATCTGGGCGGAGGTGAACGCTGGGGCTTTGCTCGCTGGTCCCTTCTGATCCTCTTGGTCCTCAGGGAGTACTGGCTCTGGGGGAAGATGCGGTCGCGCTTCCTAATTTCCTAGGACTCAGGCTTAGGTGGCGCCTGGCGGTCTCGTCCGGGATGAGGGCTCCGAGATCTTCGGTGTTCTTTCCTTGGCAGAGGGTATCTTGGCCGGCGGGACTCTTCTAGGGCTCCAATCCTCGCGTTCTGTTGGAGGGTTAGGAGGTTGGTCTTATTGAGGGCTTCGAGGAAGACCGCCGTGGTCGGGTCGGCGCTGGGCAGAATCGAGACAGGTTGGTGGTCCTGGGAAAGCTGAACCTCAATGTGATCAGCGCGAACGGGGGAAAGAGACGTGGTGAATCCATCTCTCTGTTAATGGGCGTCTCCCCCAATAAAAGGGGTTGCTCCGTCAGTATCAGTCTTTCTGACAGGGAGGAAGGCAGTGTTGCAAGCGTCGTGGACATTGTCATGGCTGGCCATGATCGAAATCTTGGAAGAGTTGTTTTGATTTTGAATCTACAATGGGAGGAAGACAGAGATAACAAAGTTTCCCACAGACGGCGCCACTGATCTTGACGGCTGATCAGAACCTGAAGTGGGCCAGAGATGACGTCTGCGATGTTGGGTGTGAAATATGAGAAGGGGGTGTACCTACAAGGCACTCTGATGCTAAAGTAAGAATCGAGGGGAGAGAAAGCAAGTACATAGTATGTGTGTCTTAGGATAATTTTGAATACCTGACCCTCTAAAATTAAAGGGTTTTTATATTGCCCCTAGTGTTTGGCAATTGGTCCCTTTTTTCGGGGCGAAATAATCGTTCTCCAAAGAATAGGTAACTGCCAGAAACTAGCCGTTTGGACGGGCAGAGGTGCCCAAAACTAGTCGTTTGGACGGACAGAGGTGCCCAAAACTAGCCGTTTTCACGAGCAGAGGCGCAGTTGCGGGCACAAGCGTCACGCTTGTTTCTGAATGGTGTAACCGTGCGTGACTGACAGGAACTGCTGAGGAGGGGCAGCTGACCCTGTAGGTCAACCGACCAGCCTTCTCCGGTAGAGGGGCAAAAAGGTAAATGATGGATTAAATTGATTAGAATTTAACAATTGAACCGTTCTATAAACAAAAGTGGATTAGATTATACCTAACTATTGAGCCAGTCCAGAACATTTACATAGGCAGAAGATGGAGCCTTAGAGCATCCTTTCATACTATCATTAATAATTTTGTAATATGTTCCTATCAACTAGCCAATACAATAGCTTTTCTGTTGCATTTATTAGAGCAACTATACATTCAGTGGTGTACATTTATTTATTGCAACTTTTTTAGTTAATAATTAATGAGTGTAAGTGTATCACTTAGAGGCATGGTGGATAACTGGATATATAGTACAGACAACTAAGTTTTGGTCTCGTTGAAAAAGTGACCTTAGTGTAAATAGAAAATAGCACTGAATTAATGATGGAGGAAGGATAAAGTTATGCTTGTCTCTTATTTGGAAACCCCTTACCTAACTGAGTTGAATCCTTATCAGCTAGACCATGATATACATATTTTATCGCTGTGCAACTTGCAAATTTGAAAAACTTTTTAGAGAAATAATGAAACATATATCATCAAAATAATTTTGAAGAATTTTATTCAGAGTTCAATCATGGAGAAAAATCATGATACATATTTTATTAGAGTTCAATCAGATCAAAAAATTTAATGTGTAACATTAAGAATAATGGTAATCAAACAAATGATGTTAAACAATAATAATTTTTAATGAAATGAGAAAGTGAATTAATTTGATAGAAGAAGATAAAAGAAGGCGTGAAACACAAAATGTCTATTTATCCAGTTCGATCAAATAATTTACGATTGAGGGAGGAGCTGCTCTACAATTCACTATATTCCAAAAATTATTACAAGAAATTACATATGAGTAAAAAGAAAAATAGTCTTTCAAATTTTTAAAAGTATATACTATTTTTTACCAAAATGTTTCCCAAAATCTCTACTTCTCAATATAGTATCCAAGGTGTTTAGAAGAAGTATTGACTAATTCTTCTAAAAAACTCTCAGAGTGTGTTTGGATAGGGTAATTAAAATTTTTAAAGGAATTTAAAATTTTAAACAATTTAAACGATTCAATTGAAATTCATTCATTTTTAAATTTTTTTATTTGGATGGAATATTAAAATGATTCATTGCTAAATTTTTGAGGTTATTTTCATAAATTTTAAAATTTTTGGGTCAAATTTAAAATAACAAAAACAGTGACCAATTTGCAATATTTAAAAATTTGAAGAACCAATTTGTAACATATAAAATTTATTAAGGAATTATTTGCATTTTATTTGAAAATTTTAAGGGGTATATTTAAAATTTTCATAAAATATGAGGACTATCTTGTAAATTTTGAAAAATTAATAATAAACAATTTAAGATTTACATTTTATAGAGTGAAAAAACAATTTCAAATTCTTTACTCTTTGGTGTCATTTGAAATTCCTTAAATTTAATCTAAATAAAACACTTCATAAATTTATTCATTTTAACAATTCTCCATACTTTTTATCCAAACAACAACTTTTGGTTAAATAATTTTAAATTCTTTTAAAAATTTAACGACTTTTGGTTAAATAATTTTAAATTCTTTTAAAAATTTACTTTCCTTTATTAAAATGCTTCATGCAAAAACACTCTAAAAGTGTTCTAAATCCTAAACCCTAATTTCTTCTTTGTAAAGCTTTCAAGATTTTTGCAAATACAATAACAAAAGAGAAATATATTTATAAAGACTAAAATCACATATTCATAATAAATCCAAAAACACATCTCATTAATTATTAGTATATCTTATAATATCTCTTAAAATATTATAAATATATATCTTATAATATTTCTTTTTTTACCAAATCTTATAACATTTTTTAAAACATTAAAAATATTTTATAATATCTTTTAAAATATTATAAATATTTTAGAATTTGTTATATTAATTTATATTATCTCGAAATTAATATAAAATATTATAATATTAATGAACGATTTTAAGTTGATCATTCATAATTTTTCTCATCTTTATTTTAACAATTTATACATATATATATATATATATATATATATATATATGGCCGTCTTTGAGGGTATGCAAGGCGGCCTATAGCACATGGCCTCACATTTTTTCATGATTTAACTATGGAAAAAAGGGCCTCTGTCCACATATTTTAAGGTTAAATTACGGTTAAATAGGGCCCCTAGATAAAATTTCACGATATAACTGATAATAACCGCAAGTTTTTACACAGAGCCTCTCAAAATTTTGAGACGGCTATATATATATATATATATTATAAGGCATACTTCAACGTACTTTATTTTCATATTAACTGGTAAGCTACAACTAAGATGGATATTTTTAACTTTGACATCCCAATCTTCAACAAATTTGAAGAAATAGGGAACTAGTTTTGCTTGAGATGGATTGCTTCTTATATTAATGTGAATTCTATACAATTGGATGTTGACATAACCATGACTCAAAAGTTTTAGCCAATGAGTCAAAGTGTCACCATAATAAGAGAATGAGCGCCTAACTAGAGAAAGAAAAAAAAAACAAAAAGATTAAAAGTAAATGAAGAAATGGAAAGATTAAAGAAGAAATAAAAAGATCACATAGAAATAAAGAATCTCACTTTTATAAATGCTAAATGTTGAAATAGAATAACAAGATATCTAAAATCATATTGCTAGCAAGCTTTCCTCGTTTATAACAATATATTTTCATCACCCATCACTTCAATAATATTCTTTTCAAAAATCTTGGTGGGTGCTGCAAATCTAGCTGAGAATGATCTTGAAATATTATCAGGATCAGTTGAATAGCCATCATCAAAGTTTTGTAAGTAGGAGCTAGGATCATATAGAAACAAAGGTGAATAGGATCTAAAGTTTTTCCTCTTCTTTTCTCTCTTGATCTTCCTCCACAATGTTTTCAACTTTGAAATTTTCATTGATCTAGGGACAAATTCATTGATACGTACAATAGGGTCATAGCAGATTCTCTCATAGCTTGAGCAAATGTTGTTGCTTCTTGTGCTTAAACAGTTGCAAATTTCAAGGTTCATGATGTATGATGGAGTAGAATGTGTAGGAGGCATAAATTGTTTTAAGGAACCAATATGTTTCAAGTGCGTGCATTAATATGACTAAGAATAAGACTAAAGGCCATTTATATAGTGATGGCTTGAATCACTTTCTATTTTCACACTCCTCGTCACCACCTCAGCTAAGCACATATTTTGAACTAGATAGGGCCAAGAAAAAGAAAAGAAATTTATTTTGATTTTGATGTTGGAATTTCAAGTCATAATTGGTAGTTTTTATATCAATTATCTTAAATTAGCATAAATTGAAATTGATTTATATTTCTATTATAAATATAATATTCTGAAATTATGGCTCGAAATATCAAATAATTTAACAAAAGTTTTAGTTTTCAGATTTAGTCTTCCATAATGAGTTTTTAAGCTTCATATCTTTTATAAATGTGTCCGAAACTAGATCTTCTCATTTTAAACTCCATTAATGTCATTGAAGATTATTCGAACGAAATTTGAAACGAAGGAAAGGCGACAAAACTCGAAAGAAGCAAGAAAAGGAAATAAAACTCGAAACGAAGCTTCCTTCCCCATTGTCTTTGTGTTATCTATCGAGTTTTTGGTACGCAAATCACTTTATCCATTAATGTAACTTATAAATGTCAATTGTTATTGTTGTAAAATGTTTAATGTTGTGATTCTTGTTGAGATTGAAGATTTAACTATGTTAGTAATAGATGTTGGTATCCTTTGCTATCCATCTTCTAATGTTTTTTTCATCATTATATTATGTTGAATATTGAAGTATTAATAAAGTATGATCTACCTCCTTACAATACTACGAAAAACCCATTTAACGACGCCAGGTTTACCACGGATTCGTATCCCGACGTTGTAACACGTTAAAAAATTTATAACGTCATATTTAACGACGGTTGTACTAAAGAACCGTTGTAATACAAGCTGTGTAACAAGCTTCGATTCTCTGCTACTACATTTTTTTTTCCATATTTTTACATTTTAAACACGGTTGTATTAAAACACTGTTGTAATACATGTAACAAGATTCGATTCCCAGCAACTATACTTTTTGTCATGTTTTTGTATTTTAAACATATATTTTATTTCTTTTGTTAGTGTTACAGGGATAAATTTAAAAATATATATTTTAAAAACTCAAAATATATTTTAAAAACATATATTTTAAACATATATTGTATTTCAAAACTCAAAATTCATCATTGTTTTTCTTTTAAACATATATTTTATTTCTTTTGTTAGTGTTTTTAAGTGCAAGAGAATAGTATATATAACTTTAAAAATAAAACTGTAAGAGATGAGCATATATAAAATAACATTTTATTAAGATTCCATTAAAAAGAGTACATTGATAACATATTACATATATTAATCAATGTCAGAGCCCATTGCTGCAAATGCATCTTCATAATCCAGACATCTCTCCTCACTCCCCTCATCGGAACCATAATAAACTGTTCTCATTTTCTTCTTTATCTTTTTCTTCTTCAGCTTCTTCTTCTTCTTCTTCTTATCCTTCCTCACCCTTAAGGCATCCCTGGCTGCTGGTTGGGCCTCCTCTATTGGCGCCTGACGTTCTTCGTTGGTGATTCTAGGATTCTCATTTGTAGAACTCATTGTTACGAAGAATATATTATGAAGAAATGTAAAGTTGTCTATTTATAGATGAGGTTGAAGATGAAAAGTCTGATAGTTTAATGCTTGCAATGATGATAACTTGTAAATGGTTGATATTCTGGAACGATATTTTTTGAAAAATGGAGAAAATTTTAAATCATTATGGCCAGAATGTTCTCTACTCCGGGAAGAGCAAGGGTTATAATAATACAACAGTTAGTAATAATAGTCGTAGCGATACCCCTTATAATATTACAACATTTTTCTATTTTACGTAATTATAGGAAAAATGTTGTTGCCTGGAGTCGAACCTTGTACCAAATAAAAGGGTTATCGCTACGGTTAACATAACTAACCGTTGTGATATTATTAAAATAATATATATACTTATCATTACGGTTATTTTAGAAAACCGTTGTGAAAGATTTACCTATATGAAGGAATTAACTTTCTATTTTTGACAGTAGCCCCGTTTCCTTCACAGCGAAACCCTAGCACCCATTTTTTTGCAGTAAACTTCATCTTTTTATAGAATCCGCGAAAAGAAATACAAGAAGTATGAAGCTTTTGATTTAAGCTTCTTCCTCCTTGTATTTCTTCTTGTAGAATCTAAAACTAGTTGAACATGGTGATGATGCTGACGGTAGCAAGCTTATTGTACATATTGTTTATGGAAAATAAGGTAGTCTTCTACTTCAATCTTTTAGTTAGATAGTTCTCATTATCTCGTTTGCTTCATGTTGTTTTTGTTGATTATTCTCATTTTGTGCAGATTCGACTTCAATGCTTCACAAGCAGGGTGAACTTCATTGTAATGGTACAGTCCCACTTCTTAGGGTTTTGTTTCAACTTTTGGTTATTTTGTTTTGAATACTAACTAATTTTCTTCATTGCTTCCCACTTCTTAGGGTTTGTTTCACATGGTGATGATGATGATGGTACCAATATTTATATGAATTCATTCTGATATGGTACATATATATGAATTCATTCTGATATTGTATATGAAATTTAGTTTATTATATACTATATATATTGTTTGTTTCACTATCCTTTTATTGAAAATGCAATCAGTTAAATTGATATAGAACATTAGTTTATTATATATATACTATGTATATTGTATATAGTTAAATTGAATACTAACTAATTTTCTTCATTGCTTCCCACTTAGTAGGGTTTGTTTCACATGGTGATGATGATGGTGGTACATACATATGAATTCATTCTGATAAGGTACATATATATATGAATTCATTCTGATATTGTATATGAAATTTAGTTTATTATATACTATGTATATTGTTTGTTTCACTATCCTTTTATTGAAAATGCAATCAGTTAAATTGATATAGAACCTTATAATCTGAAAATTAGGATGTATTTGAAAACCAACCTTTATCATGTCAATGTTTTCCGAATTGCATCCATTTTATTCAGCACATTTAATGTTCCTTAACATAAAATTTATGGTCCAATGGTCCGTTTGCTTCAATTCATCGATATCTTTTCTTATAGTTTACCTCATCGTCGTCACTAGTCATCGTGGTTGTTAAGATCATGATTGTTATGATGATAAAATCACGATGATTTTTGGCGATGATGAGATAAACTATAATAAAAGATATCGATGGATTGAAGGAAACCGACCATTGAACCGTAAATTTTATGTTAAGGAACATAAAATGTGTGGAATGAAATGGATGCAATTTGGAAAACAGTGGTGTGTTTAAGTTGGTTTTCAAGAACAGTTTAATTTTCAGATTATATAGTTCTTTACCAATTTTAATGGTTTTATTTCTTTAATTAGGTGTATGGTAAAACAAGCAATAAACATTTGTTTTTAATAAACTAAGGGTACATTCCACAACGGTTGAGACACATAACCGTTGTTTTAGTTAATATATATGATAACGGTTGATACTCATAACCGTTGTGATAGTTAATTGATATTACAACGGTTGAAATACCTAACCGTTGCAATATATCGCGCGCTTCCAGAATACAACAACGGTTTCCAGACCGTTTTAGAAACGGCGAACTTACAACGACAACCTACATAACGACGCCTTCGCCCGCGTCATTATATGTTATTCCCAACCGTTGCTAAATGGGTTTTTCGTAGTAGTATTATCAAAATTTATCTTTGTAGCACCAATAATACCTCCCATGAGTAACGTTAATATTTTCACTAACTATGTTAGTGATATATGTTGTTGTTGTAAAATGTTTAAATTTGTTGTTGTTGTTGAGAGTGAAAGCTTTATTGAATCATTTGCAAAGGCATTTTCTCCCTAAAATAATGTTTAGTTGTTATTGTTGTTATTGTTGTTGTTGTTGTTTAATGTTCGGGATCCTTTATTCAATGATACTTTTCGCATAAGATTAACTTGTTAAACAAGTTAATAAGTACCCTAAAATGTATATGTAAAACTAAAAAATATGTTTGATTTTATTTTCATAAGGTAGTTATGGATCGTAGTTGGATGAAAACAAATATATTAAGTGCAGAGTGTGAGAATTGAGTGGTTGAATATCTTCAATTCGCTGAAAGAAATCTTCTTAAAAACCATAGAATTTTTTATTGTCCTTGTGTTTCTGGGAATAATAAAAATGTAGAAAAATTGAATCATTGAATCATCTATGTTGTGATGAAATTTGTTAACATTATATGGTATGGATGTGGAATGATATAGTCTCAAAAACCCCAACTACGATACACAAAAATGAAGCTAAAGAAGATATGGATGATCGACAATAAGATATGATCTGTGATATTGGAGAAGATTCTTTTAAGAGAGCACGTGTGTATGATACTTCACATAATGACAAGAAAAAATTGTTATATCATGGGTGAACAAATTTTACATAATTGTTAGTGGTGTTAAGATTGTTTAATCTGAATGCTAAATGCGTTGTCGAATAAAAATTGGACGAAAAAAAGTTTCACTTAATTGCTTGAATTTTTTAAAGACAATTTTCCATAAGTTAACGCGTTGTCTAACCGAAATTATGAGACCAATAATATATTGTGTCTAATGGGAATTTGCATATTATACATGAATGGGTATAGAAAATGAATTGGAACTTGAAGTATGGGGAGTCGCGCTATAATTGAAGAACAATGATGTAGATGAAGATGATGGTATAAGTAAGAAGGGTCCTCCTACTTGTTGAAATATTAGATTAGATTTGATTTGATATGATTAGATTTGATTTGATTTAATATTTAGATATAATCCAAGTTGTGTTAGCCAAACCCAATTAGGGTTGTATATAAATAGACCTAGCTTGTATCATTATTTACACAATTCAATAGTACAAATCCTTATTTCCTTACTCTCTCTCTTTCTCTCCTCACTAAAAGTGCCCACGCACTAACAAATTGGTATCTAGAGCTTCCGGTTATTGTTCTTGATCGAGTTTTCAAGAACTTCACGTCAGAGATCGTGTTTTCAGGGTAAGTGAATCAACCGATGCAAAGATGACTGGTGATAAGAGCATTCTGAGTTCCCTTCCAATGCTTGACGGCAAGAATTGGATCAGATGGAAAAAACAGATGCAATCCTTATTTGGCTTCCATGAGACCCTAGAAGTGGTTAACGGTGGTGTTCCTGTGTTAGCTGAAAAATTCAATTGAAGAGCAGAAAAAAACCCACAATGAAGTCAAGAAGAAAGATTGCAAGGTTGCTTATTGCATTCAGACGGCGGTCGATGCTGCTAACTTCGACAGAGTCTCTCATGCTGAAACGACGAAGAAGGCATGAGATATTCTGGTGAAGTATTATGAAGAAGGTAAGAAAGTCAAGGTTGTCAAGTTGCAAACCTTGCGTCGACAATATGAGTTGTTGTCGATGGGAGAAGACGAAAAAGTCGCAGAATATGTGTCGAAGGTTCAGAAACTCGTCCATCTCATGAAGGGTTGTGGTGAAACCATAACTGATAAGATGATAGTTGATAAGGTAATGAGAACGTTGACCTCTCACTTTGATCACATTATCGTAGCTATTCAAGAATCCAACAATCTTGAAACCATAAAAGTGGAAGATTTAGTAGGTTCGTTGGAGGCACTTGAGATGAGGATTGTCGAAAGAAAGGGAGTTCAGGATTCGATACAAGCACTGCAGGCTCAGTCATGGAAAAAGAATGAAGGTTCCAACAAATTCAAAGACAACGTCGACAAGACTCAAGGAAAGAAGTCTTGGTCAAACCCTCACAAAAATCAGGTCAAAGATAGAGCTTCTGAATCCTCGAAAAGAGGAGGAGGAAACTATCAAAAGGACAAAGAAGATAAGAAAGGTATACGGTGTTATAACTGTGAAAAGAGGGGTCATTTGGCCAAACATTGTTGGTACAGGAAAGGCAATGGATCGGAAAAAGGCAAGGAAGAAGGAGCGAACCTTGCACGCCAAGATTCAGATGATTCTGAAGTTGGTATGGTGGTTATGGCTGTAGTAGCAGATAACCATGTCGAATCCAAGATCTGGTTTCTCGACTCAGGCTGCTCAAATCACATGACTGGTCGAAAAGAGTGGTTGGAAGATTTTGATGAGTCGAAGAAGAGCAAGATAAAACTTGTTGATAACAGATCGTTGCAAGCAGAAGGTACTGGCAACATAGTTTTTCAACTGAGTAATGGAGCGAAAGCTATGATCAGAGATGTGTTCTATGTACCTGGAATGAAGTATAACCAGTTAAGTGTTGGACAACTGGTCAAAAAAGGCTTCTCAGTTGTCATGAAAGATGGAGTTTGGAAATTGTTCGACACCCAGAACAATTTGGTCTTGAAATCTCCGTTGTCGAAGAATAAGACGTTTAAGACCATGATCAGTTCGACTGAAGTACAATGTCTAAAAATTGTTGTCGACCACAAGGATAGTTGGTTGTGGCATTTGAGGTTTGGACATTTGAACTTTCGTTCACTCAACCAGCTGATTACTCAAGATATGGTATCTGGTATTCCAAGTCTTGAGATGCCTGACAAACTCTGTGAAGGTTGTTTAGTCGGAAAGCAATCCAGAAATTATTTCGTTTCGACTATGCCAATGAGATCATCCTGCATACTCGAAGTTGTACATTCAGATGTATGTGGTCTGTTCGAAGAACATACCATTGGTGGAAACAGATATTTTGTTTCGTTTGTCGATGAGTTTAGTCGAAAGCTGTGGATCTATGTGATCAAGTGAAAGGATGAAGTATTTGAAATCTTTAAGAGATTCAAGATGCTTGTCAAAAACCAGAGTGAGAAGAGGATCAAAGTTCTGCGAACAGATGGAGGTGGCGAATACACTTCGAAGATGTTTGAAAAATTCTGTGCAGAACATGGTGTTGATCATGAGGTAACTGCTATTTATACTCCTCAACATAATGGAATTGCTGAAAGAAGAAACAGAACCATATTGGATATGGTGAGATGTATTCTCAAGCAGAAGAATTTTCCAAAATCTTTATGGGGTGAAGTTGTTTCGACTGCAGTTTATATTCTGAACAGGTGCCCGACCAAGAAGCTAAAGAACAAGGTTCCTGAAGAAGTGTGGAGTGGCAAACGACCATCAGTGAGTCATTTGAAGGTGTTTGGCTCTATGTGTTACAAGCATGTTCCTGATGCAAGAAGAAGGAAGCTTGATGACAAGATGAACCTATGATTCTGGTAGGATATCATAAGACTGGTGCATACAGGATATTCAATCCAATTAATGAGAAGATTGTGTTAAGTCGAGATATTGTGATTGATGAAAATTCTGCCTGGGATTGGAATTCTAGTAATTCAATTAACAAGCCATTGATGAGCTCTGATTTCGACGAAGAAACTGATGAAGTCGAAATTGAAGAAATTGTTGAGTATCAAGTCAAAGTCGAAGTAGAAGCAGTTGTTGACATTCCTGATATAGAGGTTGTGGCTGAAACAAGCCAAAGACCTCAACGAAATAGAGTTCCTCCAACAAGACTTCATGATTATGAAGTGACTAGTGATGATAAAGTCACACCTGATGGAGAATTATTCATTTTGCTTTACTTGCAGGTGCTGAACCAATCAACCATAACGAAGCTTTAAAAATTCAACTTTGGAAGTTAGCTATGGTCGAAGAGTTACAGGCAATCAAAAGAAACAACATATGGGAATTAGTCGAATAACTGGCACATACAAAAGCTATTGAAGTAAAATGGGTGTTCAAGTTGAAACACAATGCTGATGGGTCGATAGTTAGACATAAAGCAAGATTAGTAGCTCGAGGGTTTCTTCAAAGAGAAGGACTTGACTACTCTGAAGTATTTGCTCCAGTAGAAACACTAGAGACTATTCGACTAGTGGTAGCATTGCTATGTAACCAAGGTTGGTCGACATTTCACTTAGATGTGAAGTCAGATTTTCTGAATGGTCCGTTAGATGAAGAGGTCTATGTCACACAACCTCCTGGGTTTGTGATTCATAAGGAAGCGAGTAAAGTATATAAGTTGCACAAAGCGCTCAATGGCCTTAAGCAGGCACCTAGGGCATGGAACCAGAAGATCGACTCATACTTAGTCGAATTAGGATTTGTCAAATGCAAGTCTAAGTATGGTGTCTATGTTCTGGTTGTAGCACAAGATATAATAATCATCTGCTTTTATGTCGATGACTTGTTAGTAACTGGAAATAGCCTGAAGAACTTGTCGAAGTTCAAAGAGCTGATGAAGAAGGAATTTGACATGTCAGATCTGGGAAAATTGTCTTATTTCCTAGGCATGGAATTTCATATGTCGAAGCAAGGTATGGTGCTACATCAAAGGAAGTATGTCAAAGAGATACTCAAGAGATTCAGAATGGATGATTCGAATCCTGCATCCTCACCTGTCGAACTAAACTTGAAGTTGTAGAAGCACGGAGAGGAAGACAAAGTTGATGTAACTTTGTTCAAACAAATAGTTGGATCTCTGAGATATGTGTGCAATAGTCGACCTGATATAGGTTTCGCAGTCGGATTAGTGAGCAGATTCATGAGCGAACCAAGAGTGTCACACATGAAAGCGGCAAGAAGAATTCTAAGATACTTAAAAGGAACAACAGATTTTGGAATTATATTTTGACGAGATTCTGAAGGCAAATGTCATCGTTTCAGATGCATATTGGTGTGGAGATAAGGAAGATTGAAGAAGTACAACTGACTATTTATTTCAAGTATTTGGTGCCCCAATCTCATGGTGTTCGAAGAAGCAACCTGTGGTGGCATTGTCATCGTGTGAAGCTGAATATATAGCAGGATCTTATGCTGCATGTCAAGCAATTTGGATCAGATTAGTACTTGAAGAAATGGAGGTCGAAGTGAAGAAACCTCTTGTGTTACAAATCGACAACAAGTCAGCTATAAATCTGGCGAAGAATCCAGTTCTACATGGAAGGAGTAAGCATATGGAAACCAGATTTCACTTCTTAAGGGAAAAGGTAAATCGAGGTGAACTTGAAGTTAGGCATTGCTCAAGTGAAGCACAGTTGGCTGATATTTTCAACAAAGGGTTGAAGATCGACAGATTCCTGAATTTGAGAAAGAAATTAGGAATAGTTCAGATCGACTAGCGTATGTTCGACAACTTGGATTGTGGGGGTGTGTTGAAATATTAGATTAGATTTGATTTGATATGATTAGATTTGATTAGATTTAATATTTAGATATAATCCAAGTTGTGTTAGCCCAAGCCCAATCAGGGTTGTATATAAATAGACCTAGCTTGTATCATTATTTACATAATTCAATAGTACAAATCCTTATTTCCTTATTCTCTCTCTTTCTCTCCTCACTAAAAGTGCCTCACGCACTAACACTACTAAAGTTATGTGGTACCTACCAATAATTTTAAGTCTTAAGAGACTATTTGTTTATATAAATGACACACAAAACATTATATGGCATACATATGAAATAAAATGTGACGGAAAAATTCGGCATGTAGCTGATTCTTTGCATCAGAAGAAAATTAATTTGTTATGTTTGGATTTTGGCCATGAGCAGAGAAACCTTAGACTTGGACTTGCCATTAATGGAACCAAATAGTACTAAATATACTATTTGGTATATTCTTATATTAATTTACAACCCATTTATGTGGTTGTGCTTGAAGCGCAAATATATGATTTTATCTGTGATGGTTTCGGCCCCAAGATAACTAAGAAACTACATAGATGTTTATATGAGTCAAATAATTAGAGATTTAAGATTTTTTTATGATGAATGCATTGATGTTGATGATGTGTATTCGGGGGAAAGTTTGAAATATGTGTCATGTTATTCTGCACAATCAACGACTTTCATGCATACATAGTATACTTTATACTTGAAGCTGTTACACACCACCGCCAACTAAAGAATGGAAAAAGACTGTTTACTGTGAGCATCCAAAATTTCTAAGACCCAATCATCCATTTCGTAGATTGAAGAAGAATTTTAATGGAAAGCATGAGTTTGATATTGCTCTAACGCCCTTAACCGGAGAGAAAATTTATCAACGACAATAACACATTAATGATGTCTTTGGAAAAAGTGGTTGGTGTTCTTTGATCTTCCATATTCGTCTAACCTTTATTTAAGACATTATTTTGAGGTGATGCATATGGAAAAAAATTTGTGAGGCAGTGTAATTGAAATTCTTTTAAACATACAAGGAAAGAAAAAAAATGGTAACAATGTTTGTCTAGATATGGTGGAGATGTGTATACGTCAAGAGCTGGCCCCATAAGAAATGGGTAAAAGAATATATTAGACCCCAAGATGTCACACACTTTCTAAAAAAACAAAAAAATAAATTTTTGTGAATGTTTGCAAGGTATAAAAGTTTTCCAGGGGTACTCATCAAATGTCGAGAAATATGTATCAATGAATGATCACAAATTAATTGGCTTAAAATCTCATGATTCTCATGTCTTGATGCAACAACTTCTACTAGTAGTTATTTATGGCATCTTGGCAACAAATTTAATGGTTGTTGACAGAGCATAACAAAAACTTTATAGATTGGTTTAATATAATTAATTCAAATGTAGGAAGTGCATCCATACAATTAAATGAATTTCAGTTACGCCTAAATTTAATGTAGTAAATGAAGTGCATACGACATTAGTAAATTTTCCTTCTACACAAAGTCAAAAAGAGACTGTGGTACCATGAAAAATAGTGGAGTTCCAGTTTAGGCTGAATCTTTGTATATCTCTAGTTCTGAAGATAAGAATCATGTATTGTCATTTAGATTGGACTTTGGGGTAATTGAATAGACTAATGAGATTGACTGTGTTATATTTAAAGTGTCTTTATTTAAATGCAAGTAAATTGATAGTAACATTAGTGTTCAAATTGATGAATTAAGATTCACATGGGCGACCTTTACCAGGTAGCTTATATGAACGAATATTTCATTATGAAATTTGAAGAAAACTAAATTTTTTATGTCACTGATCCTTTTAACAAAATATAATAAATTTTTCTCAAAAGAAAACACATTACTGCTAGTGATGAAAATTAAAATTTAACTCTTGATATTTCGTAGACTTATTCTTTATCAACACATGTGTTAGGAAACTTCGTCTAATTTCCCCAAAGTCAGATTAATGAGAAGTGATAAATGCGGAATAATAAAACACAAAAATTGATAACGGAGTTCGGCCAAGTATGCCTACGTCTTCGGGCTGCTGCAGATGTTTCTATTGAAAAGGGGAATTTACACAAAGTGTTTACAAACACTCACAATCTCTCACTACCCAAAATCCCAATTACACCCAAGAATTTCACTAACTAGAAATCTCTCTAATTCTCTTGAAACTCTCTCAAGGTTGTTATATATTTTTCTCTCAATGTTGGAATGAATAGAATGCTTTGCTTATGGTCCTATTTATAGGAAAAGTAAGCTAAAGGTGCCTTCCATGCAAATCACCAAGTGTTACTCATGCATGCACTTTGCTTCTTGATCAAGATAATAGGTGGCTAATATCTTGCTTCTTAACTAAGATAATAGGTGGCTAGTATCTTGCTTCTTGACTAAGATAATAGGTAGCTAATATCTTGCTTCTTGACTAAGATAATAGGTAGCTAGTATCTTGCTTCTTGACTAAGATAATAGGCAGCTAATATTATTATTAACTAACAATCTCCCACTTGAAGACTGATTTCAATCGGTCTTCACACATCAATCATGCAGCAGCCTTCCCTGGTCTATTACTCTAGCAGGCCTACTGAAGTTGAGCACAACTTCAGTTTGTCAATGGTTACCACCTTTGTTAACATGTCTGCTGGATTCTTTCTTCCTTCAATCTTCTTCAATGTTAATACCTCATCCTCAAGAAGAGATCTGATGAAGTGATAACGAAGATCAATGTGCTTTGTTCTTGAGTGAAATGCTGAATTCTTTGCAAGATGTATTGCGCTTTGATTGTCACTATGTAAGACACTTTGCTTCTGGATGAAACCCAACTCTGTCTACAACCCTTGAAGCCATATCAATTCTTTGCTAGCTTCAGTTATTGCTACATATTCAGCCTCTGTAGTGGACATAGCAAAAATTTTTTGTATCCGCGACATCCAACTAACTGTTGTAGTACCGACAATGAATACGTAACCAGTGGTACTTCTTCGGTGATCGACC
Source organism: Lathyrus tuberosus (assembly GCA_022829125.1). Classification (NCBI taxonomy): domain Eukaryota; kingdom Viridiplantae; phylum Streptophyta; class Magnoliopsida; order Fabales; family Fabaceae; genus Lathyrus; species Lathyrus tuberosus. The sequence continues at coordinate 387,916 of JALAZF010000593.1, forward strand.
TCACCTGCAAAGTCTGCATCTACATATCCTTGTACTTTAATTTCTCCTTTACTGAAATACAAGCACTTCTTTGTGGTGCCTTGTAGATACCTCAAAATCCACTTAACTGCTTCCCAATGAGCTTTACCTGGATTTGACATAAACCTGCTAACAACTCCCACTGCATGGCCAATGTCTGGCCTCGTACAGACCATTGCGTACATAAGACTTCCTATAGCTGAGGCATATGGAATCTTAGCCATGAGTTTTTTCTCCTCCTCGGTCTGAGGTGATTGTTCCTTGGATAAGCGAAAATGATTTGCCAAAGGTGTGCTGACTGGTTTTGCATTGATCATGTTGAATCTTTGCAAGACACGGCTGATATACTCTGCCTGAGATAATTGTAAAACTCCTTTTTTCTTATCTCTCGTGATTTGCATTCCAAGGATCTTCTTTGCAAGACCCAAGTCCTTCATGTCAAATTCTTTTGACAACTGCATCTTCAAGTTTCTAATCTCGTCTATATTTGAACCTGCCACTAACATGTCATCGACATAAAGTAGCAAAATGATATAACTAGAGTTATATCTCTTGAAGAAGCAACAATGGTCGGCATTGCACTTCTGGAAACCTTCCTTGTGCATGAAGCTTTCAAACCTTTTGTACCACTGCCTTGGAGCTTGTTTCAGGCCATACAAACTCTTCATTAATCTACACACTTTGTTCTCCTTACCTTTTTCTGAGAATCCTTCAGGTTGGTGCATGTATATCTCCTCGTCTAATTCTCCATGAAGAAATGCAGTCTTCATATCTAATTGCTCAAGAAAGAGCTCTTCACTGGCAGTAATACTTAATACTTGTAATACCCCAAATTTTGACCACTTAGATTTCCCATCATTGTGAAAATCATCATCACAATATGGATGAACCATCATGCTTCATCAGTCTCCCCAAAGATGGGTGAGCATCCAATACAATCAAAATTAGGGTTTCAAGCCCTCTCTGAGCTTTAGACAAAGGATCAATCAAGAAATGACATGATCTTCAACTTGTCTAATCTCTTAAACATCCACAATGGATCAAAAAGGACTCCCACTTCAAGGATTAAGCACAAGGCTGCTCCCTTCTAGGTGGATCAAGTCTCAAGATCGACAGTGTCACCAAATTAGGGTTTTGGTCGACCAGGGCCTCCAGATGAAAATTTTCATCTGGGCACAAGCCATTGATCCAAAACATAACCTAATATACTTCATGTAACCTCATGAACCCATGCATCAAGTCAATTTTGCCTCAGGGGATGCATTCATCAAAAATCAGGAATTAGGGTTTCTTGACCTAATTCACCCCTAAGTTGACTTTTGGGACAAACCATGAGCCAAGACCTCAAGAGATGATTTGAGGGTCTCTAATACACCATATTGATCCATTTGGAACAATGGATTGATCCAAGAAGCTTGAGCAACAAGTTTCATTTTCATTTGCACCACAATTAGGGTTTTAAGGGAAAAGTCAACTGTAACTTTGACTTTTGACCAAGACATGCTCCCAAACCCTAATACATGATTGAATACACCCTATGACACCCATGGAACATGTCCATCAAGTTTGATTTAGGTCAAGGACATGATTTCCTGAAGAATTGCACAGTTTGGAATTCATCTGATAAAAAGTCAACTGTGCACAAAAGTCAACTTTGACTTTTTGAGATTTTTCACCAAAATGGATTTTTAACCCTAAAATGATGTTAATGTATGATTTGAATCATCATTCATCAAGAAAAATCAAGAAAAGTGAGATAACTTGTAAAAGGGGTAACCATAAAACTTAGAAATTTTTCTAAGTTAAAAATAAAGTGGCAAAGGTACCAACTTTGGAGGACCATAACTCCTAAACCACAAGGCCATTTTTTCTCATCCAAAGATGGATTTGTAGCCCTCATTATCACCTACAAAAACTTCAACTACAAGTCATTCCAATTCATTAAGGATTTTGAGTTATGGAGTGATCAAAGTGGCTGAAAAGTGAAAATGTCACTTTTTCCAACACTTAGTGAAATTTTCACTAAGTCAGAATTCTGCTTCACTTTTTGCCAAATGTAGGGGGATTTTTCACTTGGAATCAAAAGAGATCAAAACCAAACTTGTTCAAACAGTTGTTGTATAATGTAAGAGCTTTCCAAAATGGCCAAGAACATTGCCAAATTCAACCTACACCATGAGATACAACATTGGCAAGTTGCCTTGCTGAAATCTGTCAAAGCAAGGCAGAATTTGCATTTTGGCTCGATTTGCCAAAATCAGCCAATTGCAATTGCTCCAATCCACTTGGACACCTCAGAGGATTGAATCCAAAGGGGACAATCACTGAGCCAAGCCTCCAAGGTCCAAGGAACAAAAAATAGCATGTTGAACCTAGAGTTGCCAAAATAGGGACAAGACTTCAAATTTGGAATGAGGCATTCAATGGAACCATCAAGGTGGCATGGACTGAGCCATTCTCATCTGAAATCAGTCAAGACTTATCCAAGACCAAGGGGACCAAAGCTCTGTGCCCTAACCTCTAGTCAATGGCTAGAGGAGACTTTCATTTCCATTCGCCAACATTGAGGAAACCTACTTACCAGCTGCCATGTACTATTCCTTACAAAACAAACTTGCTCTACTATAAATAGAGCTCAAGTGTGGTCAGTTTGAGTACACCAAAGCCATCTAACAGATGCTTTCCTCAAAATCTCTTTCTCTTGGCAAAAATGCCTTTCTTAGCAAGGTAGCTAACGGGTTTTGAGTTTGAGAGCAATTTTGCACAAACTAATCACTCACACACCTCACATACATCACATATGAGCTGATCAAACACTCACATAACATCTGAAACATCAATTTCACAAAATGACTTGCCATCCACACAAGTTTGAAGTGAAGTTGCAGCTGAGATGCCATAAACTGATCCAGTCCATTTCAATACAATCCAAGTGTTCAAACACACTCCATATGGTATAGGGAAGCTGTCCAGATCATCACAACTTATCTGTAACACCTCCAACTCAAAATCACATCTGAACTTGCTGTCACGACTTGGAGGTAAGCCTAAACTTGGTCATCTCTCAATCTATGCATATTTCCTCGCACAATAATTTGGCCATATGTTCATAATCATGCATGGAATGTTTTCCCTCAATTAATTGCATTGTTTGAATCGTGTATCAAAAATCCTAGCCTTCATGCAGAAATTAGGGTTCTTGAGGTTTCTTCGTGATTTCTTGTTGTATGTTTAATTTAAATGAAATTAAAGTACATAGACATGATCGTGAGGTTGAGGCGAGCATAATGATATGTGGATTGCATGTTATAATTACGTATTCAGTGAGATTGGATGGAAAATGCAAATCTGGGCAAACTGAAAAACGCGCGTGTTCTTGGTGTTGTTCTTGGCGCCATTTTCATATATTTGAATATTTGAATTTTTGTGATTTTGTTTAATTGATTCAAAAATTAATTTCTCTCTGAGTTTTAATGATTTTGAGTTGATTCTTTTTTTAATAATTCACAAAAATGTTAAAATATTTTATTTTATCAAAAAATCCCAAAAATAATATTTATTTCATATAATTGATATTTTTGCAAAGAATTAATATTTTGATTGTTTTTGGCATTTTAAATATTTTTTCTACATTGATTTTGCAACTTTTGATGCTTTCTAATTATTTTGTAGGTCAATACTTAATTTTTGAAGCACTAATCCAAGATCACAATTTGTTTTTCACATGTTAAACAATTTTTGATCATTTTAATTGAATTTTTATTCAATTAAATACATTTTTGAAAACAAATTAGGGTTTTGGATTAATTCAACCCTCATAAATCATTTTCAAAACACTTTGGGCCTCTATTAGAGTGTAAGACCCAACCCCCTTTTTTTGACCAAATCATCTTTGGGCCTCACTTATTGTATAAGTCCCGATACCGTCAAAAAACAAACGGCGCGATCGTCGCCTTTTCAAAAATCATCTGGGCCTACCCTCGAGTAGTAAGATCCATTTCTTTTTCTTTAAAACACTTTGGGCCTCTTGAGAGAGTGTAAGACCCATCCCTTTGTACAGAAAACCTTTTTGGGCCACAGTCACTTGTATAAGTCCCTCTGTATAAATTCAAACAGTGCGCTCACTGATAAAACCCTGGGCCTCTCCTTGAGCTGTAAGCCCCAAATCTTTATTTTTCAAAGCACTTTCTCCTTTGATTTTGAATATACTATTGTTTTTAATCTTTCTTTCTTGAACAACTAACCAAACAGCATGGAAGCTCTACAACCGAGTAAGTGGTTATCGCTTTTATTTACTGCTTTCATATTATAAACTGTATTGTGGGGCTGCTCACTGTAAGTCTCCTTTCATAAACTCATATCTACTGTGTAATAATAGTATAGATATTTCGAGTTTCCCCAGCTACTACGTCTAGAACTAAGTGACGCCGTTTCATTTATTCGTAGACATAGACGCCTAGATCCCCAATAGGAGCACCAGATACAGTCTTCTCTTCGGCTGTCCTCCTTAGGAATCGTCAAGAAATTCTATCCCCCAGAGATGAATTATTCTCGGTGAAACTTCTCTTGAATTTCTTCAAACCGCCGAACGGTTCGGACTCTCTCTAAAAGTTAAAGTCACTGGATGGTAAACCTCGCACGTTTACCAGTGGTTTTAACTCTAAAAGTGTTTTCCTGAACTTTTCTTTGGTTTGGGACCCACGGGCTTCTTAAAAGCACTGGCCTCCTCTTGGGCATCATACAAGGACCCACGGGCTTCCTAAAAGCAACCCCGCCTCCTCTTGGGCATTATTCAAGGACCCTACGGCTTCTTAGAAGTATTCACAGCCTCCTCTTAGGCTTCGTATAATGATCTCTTCCTCCGGGAATGATAGCCTCCTCTTGGGCTTCGTACAAGGACCCGCCGGCTTCTTAAAAGTTTCCAGCCTCCTCTTGGGCTTCATACAAATTGTCCCGACGACCTCCTAGAGGTATAGGAACAGAACCTAGTCATCCTCATAGAACAGTCCTTTCATAGAGTCTACTACTGTTTCTCAAAGCATAGTACGAAAGATAAAAATCTAGACTTGGACAGTCTAACTTCCTTGAGTCTCAAAGACATTCTCAAGCACCCTTCGTTAAATAGGAAGGAAACCCGCAGACTCGGATAGTCTCAATACCCTTTGGATTTCCCGTTTCCTCAAAGAAAAGGAAATATCCCTGATCCTCAAATTAAATCCCTGAGTACAGTGTTACTCATATAAGAACTGATTTTCACTTTTAAATCAGTATATTGGATCTGTCACTCAACTGAAACAGTTACAATAGCCTCCATCTCGGGCTTCGTACGAGATACCAAAATTCTCCCCAGTGGAGTCAAAACAACCTTTTAGCCTCTCTCTCAGGCTTTGTATGAGACACAAAAGATTCCCTCGTTGAGTCAATCACCCCTTTTTTTGCCTCCATCTCGGGCCTCGTACGAGATATAAATCCCTTAAGCAAAAGTCGAACTCTTTGCTAGCCTCCTCTTAGGCTTTGTATAACGATATGCCCCACTGGGTCAAAAACGTTTAGCCTCTCTCTCGGGCTTTGTACGAGACACAAAATAGCCTCCTCTTAGGCTTTGTATAATGATTTTCCTAGCGGAAATTAGCCTCCTCTTAGGCTTTGTATAAGAAACCACTGGTTGATCCAATCAACCTTTTAGCATCAAAGTTGTGCCTTGTTCACAGTACACAAACATCAACAACTCCTTTCCCTTCATCTAATCGCTGTAAGCGGCAAGCCTCTGGATCATCTATATCCATGCCACTGTCCCTCTTTTAGCATGAGAAGTTCCTAAGGAAAGATGGCATTGCTCTACACTGAGTTAAAGTCTTCTCCTTCAGGTTAAAACCCTTTCTTCGGAAATTATGGCATTGCTCGGATCCGCGTATCCCAGTTAAAGTAATTCTCCTTCCCCCTCTTTAGAGATGACAAATTCTCTCTAAAGTCGAGGTCTTTCAGCTTCACGTCTTGGGCTTTGAACAAGACACAAATAGACCTTTTAGCTTCACATCTTGGGCTTTGAACAAGATACAAACCACCTTTCGCTTCACGTCTTGGGCTTTGAACAAGACACCAAAAACCAATTTCCTCCCATAGAATAGGAGGAACTACGAACGCTCTGATTTCCCTGTTTCGGTAAACGGGAATACGTAGGCATAAGATCGAAAGAAAAGATCTTAGCGAGCGCAATCAACAAAAAACCCAAATCCCATATCTCCATCAATTAAAAGCAGTAATTCAAAAGCATCAGTCCTAACATCCTAATCTTTGTTCCCCACCAGAAACCTTTTGCCCGAGCCCTAGAAAGAAAGAACCGTATTGGCGAAATACGAATAACCAGTACAAAGGCCCCCACATTGATAGCATCCGTAACCTAACAGACAGCTGTTTAAACTTAGTATGCAAGCAGGGTTAATTGGAGACATCTATTTCCCTTCCTTATTCAGCTCACAATAGGATAAAAAATGAATCGACCTGTAGTTTTAAGCTCAACCGCATAGAGCGACCAGCGCTTAAGAACCGCGTCCAAAATCGCTCGCTACAGAAAAGTGGCGCCCACCGTGGGGCAGTTCAAAGTTAGATCTAGGCACGGTCGTCCCCATTTTTCACAGAAAAGTGGCGCCCACCGTGGGGCCTGTCTCTTTCTTTCTACTTCTCTTGTGTGAAAAAATTACACAAATGGCGGCTCTGCTGAGGAGTCTCCTTTTCTGCCTTAGGGCATCATCCCCGTTTTCTACGGAAAATGGGAACTCTACCGAAGAGAAAGATTGACCTATGCTGGTCCATCTCTTAGGCAGGGAACCACAGATTAGGGCTTTCGCCGGGGAACCCATTTCTGTCAGGAACTTAAGATTCATAGCTTTATAAGTCTAGGATGATTAGGACAAATATATATATACTGCTTTTCCTAATTGCTATACGTGTTTATTTTTCTGCTACTGGGAATGCGTGTGATGCCGCATGTGGTGAGATTGAGTATACACTTAAGAAAAGCCAACCTTTTTCGTAGTGCGGAAGCTATCGGAAATAGTTGTTACGCGATACTACCCTCATTTGAGGCTGGTGATCTATTCTCGGTGAATAGCACTTACTCTAAGATTGCACACAACTCGCTGGCGATCCGCTTGTTGTTTTGCTTTCCTGGGAGGAGCTGATGATAATGAGTACAGGTACAAAAATCACCCTAGTATAAACCTTTGGGGATGGGTAGAGCCTTGACTTCATGACAACGACCCTCTGACCCCATGTTTTTTCTATGTTTTTGTGTGCTGCATTCATGCATTCATTTAATAAAACATTAAAACATTCAAAAAACTTTCTCTTCTAGTCTCTCTGTTTTTCAAATTAAACTAAGACTGTGATTGCAAATATCAGAGAAAAAGATTATGCTAATGGATTTCGGTAGAAGGAGAACTCACCAGTATACCTTCAAGGTTCCAAAACTAGGGGATTTGAGAAAGTTAGCGAGGATGATCGTTAACCCAGAGGCTTTCAGAGCCAAGCAGGGTGGTTTGCTACCACTGTTAAGAGTCCATGTGATTAAGGGGATCATGGACGCGCTCATTCAGTTCTACGATCCGGTTTATCAGTGTTTCACATTCCCGGATTACCAGCTGGCACCAACGCTGGAGGAGTATTCTCATCTGACTGATTTACACATTACAGATCGAGCTCCATTTTTTGGACTGGAAGAAATTCCAAAGAATCAGATCATTGCAAGAGGAATTCATTTGGACGAGTCTGAGGTCAGGACTCACATGACCACTAAGGGTGGCATCCAAGGTTTGCCAGCCCAGTTCTTGACAAAGAAAGCTCTGTACTTCGCTAGTATAGGGAACGGGACTGCTTTTGAAAGCATCTTTGTCTTGCTCGCCTACGAATTATTTTTGTTTCCCAACATCAATAACTTCGTCGATATCAACGCTATTAAGGTTTTTCTCATTGGAAACCCTGTGCCGACTTTGCTCGCAGATGCGTATCATTCTATACACTTAGGAAATTTGTACAGCGGAGGGGAGATCACATGCTGTGTACCTTTGCTTTACAAGTGGTTTATCTCTCACTTGCCCAAGTCTGCCGCTTTTTGGGATTGCAAGAGTGTCTTACGTTGGTCGCAGAAGATCATGTCCCTCACCAACTCTATATAGATTGGTGTAATAGGATTTATGAGGGAATCAGAATCATTGACCGTTGTGGAAACTTCCCCAGCGTACCCCTCATAGGAACTAAAGGAGGAATCAACTATCATCCGATATTGGTTCTTCGTCAATTTGGATACCCGATGAGACACATCCCACTGGGTGTTCATCTGGAAGGTCTTTTCTTCAAAGAAGGAGAAAACGACAGAGCACTAAAGATGGAAATAGTGCAAGCTTGGAAACATGTTCATAAGAAAGGACGAGAGTCTCTGGGAAAACCGGATTGTGTCTCGGTGGAGCCTTATCTCCATTGGGTACAAACTAGAGCTCTCAAGCTAAAGATGCCTTATCCTCGTTATGGAATTCTTCCGCCGAGGGAAATTATCATGTACTTCATGACGGAAACTGAAAGGCTTCAGGTTACTCTCAACAAAGTTCAAAAGGAAAGAAGGTCTTGGAAGAACAAGTACCGCACCCTCGACGTAGAGTGTATCCAAATACAGCAATTACTGAAAGAGAAAGATGCTCTGATTGAAATTTTGGAGCTGCATGCTGTAGAGAATCAAGATGACCAAAGGAATTTGCTCACTCCTTTCACTTGGCAAAGGAATGACAACCCGACAACGGCCCAAGAGCCTCGGTCAAAGAAAAGGAAAGTACCAGAGTCAGCACCCGATTTCTCTTCAGAGAGGACTCGGGACCCATTAGTTTAGGTTTCTGTTTCTGCACTTTGTAATCTACTGTATTTCCATTTCTGTAATCCTTTGAATTTCAATAAAAAGGGGTTTCCCCACTGTTTGATATTTGCAATCTAATTGTCGAAGTTTATTTTGATTAAACAAAAAAAAAACAATTAATATAATCATTGCATTCATCATTCTCACATCGCGTATTCTCCTTACCTACGAATCTCACGTTTGTGTCTCGATTCTAGAGTCAAACTGTCTCATTCGTATAATACTCGGGCCAATCGTCAGAAAAAGATGGATGATCTTGAGGAAGAAAACAGAGAGTTGAAAGAAGAGATCGACACTCTGAGAGAGGATATGAGAAAGCTTCGTAACGACATGCAAGCCATGGCAGAAGCTCAGCTACAAAGAACCGTGATCTCAGAGATCACCTCAACGCCCATCATAGAAAAGTATGATCCTAGGTATCAGATGCCGAAAGATCGTCCTTGGGGCATGCCTGTTAACTATATCCCGGAAGGATATGTTCCGCCGATCACTGAAGATCAGGGAATCGCAACAGAAGCCGCTGGGCCTGAAGGTTACAAACTTCGGGAAAGCGAAGATGCCAGGGGCATACTGAAGACTCCTGAAGGTTACAAACTTCGGGAGGCGCCAAGACTTACTGCCGTAGTCACGGTACCACCCCCTGTGGTGCACATTGTCCCGGAAGGACAGATTCCACAGACAGCTTCTGGTAAGAAGGAAACTATGTTTGACAGAATGGAGGAATTCCAGGAACAGTTCTTGGAAATGCAGAAGGAACTGCAAGCCATTCGCGGTCAGGATCTATTTGGAAAGGACGCCGCAGACCTCTGCTTGGTCCCAAATGTAAAAGTCCCGCACAAGTTCCAAGTGCCCGACTTTGAAAAATACAAGGGTAACTCTTGCCCTCAAAGCCATCTGGTGATGTACGCTCGGCGGATGTCAGCTCAGACAGAGAATCAGGACCTGCTGATTCACTACTTCTAGGATAGTTTAACCGGTGCCGCACTCAAATGGTACATGGGTTTAAACCGTACTACGATCAGCACTTTTAGAGATCTTGGTACTTCCTTCGTCCAACAATACAAATACAATTTGGACATGGCACCCGACAGAGATCAACTCAGATCAATGTCACAAAAGGAAAAGGAAACCTTTAAGGAGTATGCTCAAAGGTGGCGTGAAATTGCCGCTCAAATTTGTCCACCTCTTGAGGAAAAAGAGATGACAAAGATCTTCTTAAAGACCTTAAGCTCATTTTACTACGGCCGAATGGTCGCCAGTCCACCCAGTGATTTCACCGAAATGGTCGGCATGGGTGTACGTCTTGAGGAAGCCGTCCGAGAAGGACGTTTGGTAAAAGACACTAGATCAACGAGCGGTACTAAAAAATACGGTAGTGCTCTCCCTAAGAAGAAAGAGCAAGATATTGGGAATATCTCTCTCGGAAAGCAAAGGCGACGTTATCAGCCAGTAGCAGCTGTTACTCCTGCTATCGGCCCCGCGTCTGCTCCTATGTATCAACCTCAGGTTGCGCAGAGCCAACCTGACCAACAAAGGACACAACAGCCTCTTCAGCAGGCTCGTCCTCCATATAACAACAACCGTACAACACGACCACTAGGGTTTGATCCTATACCCATGTTGTACGCAGGACTATTTCCGTTACTGCTGGCTAAGGGGCACATTCAGACTAAGTCTCCCCTTTCAGTTTCGGAAAATCCGCCTTTTTGGTTTAAAGCGGATCAAACATGTCCTTATCATCAAGGAGGTTCAGGGCATAACATTGAGACTTGCCTCAATTTCAAATCCGACGTGCAAAAGCTTGTTAGGAGCGGGCTCTTATCTTTCAAAGATACGAATCCTAATGTTCTTACGAACCCGCTGCTTCAACACGAGAAAGCTGCGGTCAATCTGATTGAGAAAGAGACTAACAATGTCTATCAAATTCACGATGTACTCTTATTGGGGACCGATCTGGTCAAGATGCATTGTAGACAGAGTGGATATGGCCATGTGCCACCTCATAATTATCACCAGTGTGATATCTTCTCTAAAGACAACCAGGGGTGTTCTGTAGTGCAAGCAGCTCTACAGGAACAAATGGATCTTGGATGGATCCAAGAGCACCGAGTTCGTGGAGTTAACATGGTTTACATGAATTCCAACGTCATTCAAAACCACGACATCCGTGTGATGAATGTCAACTTGGTGGCGATGCACTCAAGGCAAAGCCAGTATCATAATCTGCCGCGGCACGATTACAGTTCCTGTCTGATTTGCTCGGTAAACAAACAGGGATGCTCTTTCATACAAGAGGCCCTCCAGTGTCAGATGGATCTTGGATGGATCCAAGACTACCATGATAGGAACTCCTATCAAATCAATATGGTTCAGATCTTCGATATCCGCGTAATGAATACCAACCTGGTAGAGTTACATGCTGAGAAGGTCCGACTTGGATTCTTAATATCACATGACTATCAAAGTTGTAAAGCGGGTTGCGAAAACGATCGAGGTTGTACCCTTGTCCAGGAGGCACTTCAGCACTTGTTAAATCACTGGTGGATGGCAATCTATATGGACGAAGATACTCAGCAGATTAGTATCAATAACAGGAATCCTACTCGTCGTCAAAGTCATGATGTCCAATCAGTGGAAGCTAACCTAGTGAGGTTACATTGTATTCAAAGTGGGCATGGCCAGGTGCCACCACACAACTATGACAGTTGTAGCGTCTGTTCGGAAAGTAACCAAGGGTGTTACCTTGTGAGAGCAGCTCTTCAGGGTCAGATCGATCATGGAGAAATTCATCCATATCCGGGTTCTGGACCCATCATTTGGTTGCCGAACTACCTTGCCGATCAAGTTGAGGATGTTGTCATGATCTCTGGTCATCACTAGATCAGGGATGTTTTTGCCATCATTCCTCTACTTGACGAATCTAGAGTTCCCAACCAGGAACGGATCGAGATTATTTATGATGGTCAGAAAAATCAGAAGGTTCCCATAGTCATCTATCTACCGGGACCATTACCGTATGAATCAGCTAAGGCGATCCCTTACAAATACGGTGCAACAATAATCGAGAATGGAAAGGAAATTCCATTACCCTCCGTCGTGAATATTGCAGACATCAGTCGAGTAACACGGAGTGGTAGAATCTTCAACCGAGGGGTTGGAGAATCCAACAAAGAAAAGGAACTTCAGGAAGAAATTCCTGATCCGCCAGTCGGTCAATCTAGTAATCCCGACCTTTCGAAAAATGATGATGAGATGCTGAAGCTCATCCAAAGGAGTGAATATAACATTGTTGATCAACTGTTACAGACTCCTTCAAAGATCTCGGTATTATCACTGTTACTCAGTTCAGAAGCCCACAGGGAGGCTCTACAGAAAGTCTTGGAGCAAGCCTTTGTGGAACAGGATGTAACAATCAGACAATTCGATAGCATTGTCTCTAACATCACTTCCTGCAATAATTTGGGATTTAGTGATGAGGAATTACCTGAAGAGGGTCGTCGTCATAACATGGCGCTCAACATTACGGTTAAATGCCAGGGCGATGCTTTAGCCAACGTATTGGTAGACACAGGGTCAGCCCTGAATGTTATGCCGAAGTCCACTTTGATGCAATTATCATTTAAGGGCCCTCCGATGAGAGTCAGTGAGGTCGTCGTCAAAGCATTCGACGGATCCAGAAAAACAGTTATCGGCGAAGTTGATCTTCCCATAACTATTGGTCCTCACACTTTCCAAATCACTTTCCAGGTCATGGACATCCGGGCAACATACAGTTGTTTATTAGGAAGACCTTGGATACATCAGGCTGGAGCGGTTACTTCAACCCTCCACCAAAAGCTAAAGTTCGTCAAGAACGATCAACTTGTCACGGTTTGTGGGGAACAAGCCTTGCTTGTGAGCAACTTATCATCATCCACTTGTGTGGAACCCGAGGAGGTTATTGGAACTCAGTTCCAAGCACTATCGGTGAGCAAGAACGATCAATCCGAAGAAGGAACTTCAATTTCTTCATACAAAGATGCTATCAAAGCGGTCAAGAGTACCGATACAAAAGGATGGGGACGGCTTGTCATTCCTATTGACAATAAAACAAAGAAGGGTCTTGGTTTTTCTGCAACCTGTACCCAGACAGCCGCCAACGATGAAAGTCTTCATCCCCTTCAAAACTTCTTCCACAGTGGAGGTTTTCTTCACCCAGTGTCTCAGACAGTTCATGCTATCAATGAGGAAGATTCCCCTGACACAGATGAAGAATGGAAGTCCTACCTTAACAAAGACGGCTATATGTCTCAGGAAGAGGTGCCTATGCCTTTTTGCTTTCCTACAGAAAGTCTGAGATTTATACCAAGATCAGATGTCGAAATGATCTACGGAGATTGTGATCCGGAAGGATGCCGTGCTCCGCCAAATTCATTAGAGGAAGACACTCTGATGAAAGAAAACTTTGATCGCAATTACTATGGCCCGATGGATGGTCTGCCAATGTGGCAGCCTTACCCAGGAAACTTGAGGCAAGAAAGTCAGCCGAGTAATGAAACTCAGCTGAGCGTCATTGAACAGAATACCTCTGTCCCCACCCTGTCATGGGATCAACACTCAGGTCATTCGGAAACTACTCAACATGAAGATGAATTCGCAACGTTTGCAGGACTAGAATTCATCAACTATGCTTTTTCTAAGGTCAACGTCATTGAGAGGGATGATTCCTCCAGTTCCACAGAAGTGTGGGACACCCTGGGACAACCAAGTGGAAAATACGATTATATGGTCAAGTACACTGCTCCCGAAAGCTCTCGTATCAGGCTCGAAGATATCCAGTCAACTGGATGGGGAGATACAGCTGAGAGCACAAATGCTATGCAAAATACAACAGAGGAATTCTCCTATGACAATTCTGCCTGGGAGACAGATTCCAATGATCCTGCTCCACCAGAAATCAGCGTCATTTCTGAAGACAAATCAAGGAAGGTGCCAGACTTTGTGATTCACCGAGGAGTTCGCCGCCAATGGGTTGCCGTCGAGGTTCCGAAGGTCGTTCGTCAGTCAAAGTAATTGCCATCTTTTAACCTTTCACCCTGCCCAGGTGAAACAGATGTTTTGATAGGGCTCGCTTTCTGTAAATTTCCCTCTTCGCTTTGCCCAAAGCGACAGAGTTTTGTTTTATAGGGCTGTAGTTTCAAGATTCGACTAGTTCATTAATAAAATAACGTCGTTCTGTAATTTCCGCATTAATTGCTGTTTTCTCTTTTTGCTTTTTCAGAAAATGGTAATCCTAAAAAAAAAACATTCAATAATAAAAACAAGCAGTAAAAACAAATACACTGCACACACTTACATTTTCTCTATCTCTTCTAAACACGAATCATCACGTCATGCAGATTGCTTGTTTTATACCCCGTTGAAACATACGATCCGATGCCTTCTCCCAACTTTGAGTTCCCGGTATTCGAGGCTGAAGAAGAAGTTGACAACGAAATTCCAGAAGAGATCTCCCGACTACTCAGACAAGAGGAAAGGTCCATTGAACCTCACAAAGAACCGTTGGAAACGGTAAGCTTGGGTTCAGAAAAAGAGAGAAAAGAAATCAGGATCGGAGCATTGCTCAGTCCAACTGCCAGAGAGGGTTTGATAAAGCTTCTCAAAGAATTCCCCGATGTATTCGCTTGGTCCTATCAGGATATGCCAGGGTTGGATACCAGCATCGTGGAACATCACTTACCGCTAAGATCGGAATGTCCGCCAGTAAAGCAAAGGTTGAGACGGACTCACCCGGACATGGCCATCAAAATCAAAGAGGAGGTACAGAAATAGATTGACGCGGGTTTCCTCGCTACATCTGAATATCCTCAATGGTTAGCCAACATCGTACCCGTTCCCAAAAAGGACGGAAGGGTCAGAATGTGTGTTGATTACAGAGATCTAAACAAGGCAAGTCCAAAGGACGACTTTCCTTTACCACACATTGACATGCTGGTTGACAGCACAGCAAAGTTCAAAGTATTCTCCTTCATGGATGGATTCTCGGGCTATAATCAGATCAAAATGGCGCCGAAAGACATGGAGAAAACTTTGTTCATTACCCCATGGGGTACCTTTTGTTACAAGGTAATGTCGTTCGGTTTGAAGAATGTCGGGGCAACCTATCAAAGGGCCATGACTACTCTGTTTCATGACATGATACACAAAGAAATCGAGGTATATGTCGATGATTTGATTGCAAAATAAAAAACAGAGGATGAGCACGTTAAACATCTGTCAAAATTGTTCGAACGTCTAAGAAAATTCAAGCTCCGCTTGAATCCCAACAAGTGCACCTTCGGTGTCCGTTCGGGGAAATTACTAGGGTTCATCGTCAGCCAGAAAGGAATTGAGGTTGATCCTGACAAGGTCAAGGCCATTCAAGAAATACCTTCTCCGAAAACTGAAAAACAAGTCAGAGGATTCCTGGGACGTTTGAACTACATCTCCAGATTCATATTCCTTATGACCGCCACTTGTGCACCGATTTTCAAATTACTGAAAAAGAACCAGGATTGCGTTTGGTCAGAAGACTGCCAAACTGCCTTCGACAGTATTAAGGAATACCTGTTGAATCCTCCGATTCTATCACCTCCAGTGGAAGGAAGACCCCTAATCATTTACCTCACAGTCCTAGAGGACTCAATGGGATGTGTACTTGGCCAACAAGACGAAACTAAAAGGAAAGAGTCTGCCATTTACTATCTGAGCAAGAAGTTTACCGATTGTGAAACTCGGTACACGATGCTTGAGAAAACTTGTTGCGCTTTGGCTTGGGCAGCCAAACGTCTTCGCCAGTACATGATTCGTCATACTACTTGGTTGGTCTCCAAAATGGATCCAATCAAGTACGTTTTCGAAAAAACCTGCTCTCACGGGAAGGATTGCCCGTTGGCAGATGTTACTATCAGAATATGACATAGAGTACCACGCTCAGAGAGCCGTTAAAGGAAGTATTTTGGCCGATCATTTGGCTCATCAACCGATTGACGATCAAGAATCAATCGGGTTTGACTTCCCAGGCGAAGATGTCATGTATCTAAAGATGAAAGATTGCGATGAACCGCTACCCAGTGAAGGGCCAGAACCAGGTTCCCAGTGGGGACTTATCTTTGACGGAGCAGTCAATCATTATGGAAACGGAATTGGGGCAATCATTGTTACCCCTCAGGGTTCCCACATTCCTTTCACTGCCAGACTTACGTTCAAATGTACGAACAACGAGGCCGAATACGAAGCATGTATTATGGGTCTCAAAGAAGCGATTGATTTAAGGATCAAAAACTTGGACGTATACGGCGATTAAGCTCTGGTTATTAACCAGATAAAAGGAGATTGGAACACATACCAATCAGGATTGATTCCTTACAAAGACTATGCAAGAAGGTTGTTACCCTTCTTCAACAGAGTCGACTTTCATCACATCCCTCGTGATGAGAATCACATGGATGATGCATTAGCCACTCTCTCTTCCATGATTAGTGTAGGTCGATGGAATGACATACCTAAGATCGACATCATGCGCCTTGAACGGCCCGCTTACATCTTCATGATTGAAGCAGTCATAGACGACAGACCTTGGTATCACGATATCAAATGCTTCCTTCAGAAACAAGAGTACCCATCTGGGGCACTCAGAAAAGACAGGAAAACCCTCAGAAGATTGGCTGGAAACTTCTTCCTGAGCGGTGACACTCTTTATAAGAGAAATTTTGACATGGTTTTGCTCCGATGTGTCGACAGACCAGAAGCAGACATGCTCATGAAAGAAATTCATGAAGGATCCTTTGGCACTCATGCCAATGGACACACAATGGCGAGAAAAATTCTCAGGGCCGGGTATTATTGGTTGACCATGGAATCCGACTGCTACAAGTACATGAGGAGGTGTCACAAGTGTCAGATATACTCCGACAAAATTCATGTACCGCCATCACATCTCAAAGTTCTTTCTTCCCCGTGGCCTTTTTCCATATGGGGAATCGACATGATTGGTATGATTGAGCCCAAGGCTTCAAACGGACATCGGTTCATCCTGGTAGCCATTGACTATTTCACCAAGTGGGTCGAAGCAGCGTCATTCGCCAATGTAACCCGACAAGTGGTGGTCCGATTTATCAAAAACAATATCATCTGCCGTTATGGCGTTCCAAGTGAGATCATTACTGATAATGGATCTAACTTGAACAATAAGATGATGAAAGAGTTGTGTGCAGAGTTCAAGATCGAACACCATAACTCATCTCCCTACCGACCCAAGATGAACGGAGCGGTAGAAGCGGCTAACAAGAACATCAAGAAGATTGTTCAAAAGATGGTTATAACTTATAAAGACTGGCACGAGATGTTACCTTTTGCTCTTCACGGTTATCGAACATCTATCCGCACTTCAACAGGGGCTACCCCTTTCTCTCTAGTATATGGCATGGAGGCAGTGCTTCCCATAGAAGTAGAGATCCCGTCAATCAGGGTATTGATGGAAGCTCAGCTCACCGAAGCTGAATGGTGTCAAAGTCGACACGACGAACTGAACCTGATCGAAGAGAAGAGAATCACGGCACTATGCCACGATCAGTTGTATCAATAGAGAATGAAAAGGGCGTTCGACAAAAAAGTCCGACCTCGTATTTTTAGAAAAGGAGACCTCGTGCTCAAGAAGATACAATCATTTCTCACTGACTCTCGGAGCAAATGGACCCCAAATTATGATGGCCCCTATGTGGTCACGAAAGCTTTCTCAGGCGGCGCCTTGAGACTTGCAACCATGGACGGAGAGGAATTTGCCTACCCCACGAATGTTGATGTAGTCAAGAAATACTTCGCCTAAAACTAAAAAAAAAAAAACGTCTCGGTGGATTGAAAACCCGAAAGGGCGGTCCAGGCAAAAGTTAGAGACATGAAATAAAAGAAGAATCATCCCGATGGATTGGAAATCTCATAGTACAATCCAGGCAAAAGTTAGGGATAATGGCAAGTAACTATGTTCGACAGAGGCAAGTCCCTCAGCAGCAGCAGTTACAGCATCATCTATCGGAGGAAATCTCCAGTCAAAGGTCATCTTCGACAGAAGCTCAGGATGCCCCGAATTCAAAGTTGGTAGAAGGATAGTGGTCGTTATGTTTCAACGTAGCCCTTTTCCCTGTAAATTACCATTTTCTAACTTTGTATATACTCTTTGGAATCACGCGTTTGGCTGATCTCCATCTTATCAATAAAATTTGAGCCTTTGTGTTTTTGTTTGTAATTCTTAACTTGCTTTAGCTTTACAGAACGACGTTGTTTAAACTTAATCAGCGATTCTTGAAATAAAACAAAAATGAATTTACTTGTTAAAACTTTTTCTGCTTTTAAATTAAAGATGGCATTTCTTTTGACTGTTGAACATCAGAAGAACATCGATTGCTTCTCCCGAAGTAAGCGAATTTCAAAGTGCAGAATCAAAGTACTCCTTCTAAGCCAGTATGCCTGAATGAAGGGATCAACTGTGTCAGAGACCTTGTTTCGTCTGACATCCTCGGCCGAGTTCTCATCTCCTAAGCCCGATCAACATAGCTCCCCACGTGGACTATCTCTCCTAAGCAAGGTGAAATTGCTATTTTGAATCAACGGTACTTCTTCGCCCCGCGATGGCCGAGTATCTAATTGTGTTCATCCATTAGTCTGTATGTCGCGTCTGTTTTGTCAGCATAAACATACATACTTCATGCATTTTATTTGCGTTCGCATTTCGTATTGCATCACTATCACTTGAGTCGGTCTTGTCCCCTAGTGATAAACAGGTTTCTCAATCGAGTTTGTCAGTTTTTTCCTCGTCAGAAAATGTTGCGTCTGCACAATCTCGCCACCAGTGTATCTTTAGATCAGAGTCGGCACTTGGCCACTTTGATAACTTGAACCTCTGAAAGATCAGAGAACCTTCAACAAATGTCACTCTTCGCCATTGAAGATGATATCCTTGCTTTCCCGGATTAAGGAAAATCCACAGAGAAAGCCTCATAATCAGAGATTCGGAGGCATGCCAGTTTCGCTCCGAAAAGATCGCTGATGAAAAGGTCATCGACACCTCAAAACTGGATCCCATCATATGGCGTTTCTCCGGGAAGATCCCGAGAAAAGTATGATGAAAGATCCCAAACGAAAACAGTCTCTCAAGAGACTCGCTTTCCCCAATAGAATCGACAGATGGCGTCTCCAACAGAGAAGTTTGTACAACTCTACAACTCAGACGACTGGGTTCCCCAGCAAATCTGACATCAAAACTTTTTCCACTCAAATGGCATCTCCCCAGGAAAATTCAGCGAGAAGTTTGAGGAAAGCCGCTATGAATAGCGTCCCTTGTCAAGAAAGTTTATTGACAAAAGAAACTAAGACCAGTTCTTGGTAGGAAACCAGGATCGAGGGGAAGTTTAAATCAGAAACTAAGACCAGTCCTTGGTAGGAAACCAGGATCGAGGGGAAGTTTAAATCAGAAACTAAGACCAGTTCTTGGTAGGAAACCAGGATCGAGGGGAAGTTCAAATCAGAAACTAAGACCAGTTCCTTGGTAGGAAACCAAGAACGAGGGGAGGTTTATTTCAAAAGAAAACTGAGACCAGTTCCTTACCTGAAAACCAGGATCGAGGGGAAGTTTACTTTTTCTAAGCATCATTGCTTAGTTAAAGAAGATGAATATGTAAGCTACCATTCATAACCACCATCAAAATTTTGGATATTCCGATATTTAATCCTCTTGCACCCCGAATGCTTGAATACTAACGTCATTCATACCTTCGGGTCCAAGAAGATTAAATAGGGGCATCTGTAATACCCCAAATTTTGACCACTTATATTTCCCATCATTGTGAAAATCATCATCACAATATGGATGAACCATCATGCTTCATCAGTCTCCCCAAAGATGGGTGAGCATCCAATACAATCAAAATTAGGGTTTCAAGCCCTCTCTAAGCTTTAGACAAAGGATCAATCAAGAAATGACATGATCTTTAACTTGTCTAATCTCTTAAACATCCACAATGGATCAAAAAGGACTCCCACTTCAAGGATTAAGCACAAGGCTGCTCCCTTCTAGGTGGATCAAGTCTCAAGATCGACAGTGTCACCAAATTAGGGTTTTGGTCGACCAGGGCCTCCAGATGGAAATTTTCATCTGGGCACAAGCCATTGATCCAAAACATAACCTAATATACTTCATGGAACCTCATGAACCCATGCATCAAGTCAATTTTGCCTCAGGGGATGCATTCATCAAAAATCAGGAATTAGGGTTTCTTGACCTAATTCACCCCTAAGTTGACTTTTGGGACAAACCATGAGCCAAGACCTCAAGAGATGATTTGAGGGTCTCTAATACACCATATTGATCCATTTGGAACAATGGATTGATCCAAGAAGCTTGAGCAACAAGTTTCATTTTCATCTGCACCATAATTAGGGTTTTAAGGGAAAAGTCAACTGTAACTTTGACTTTTGACCAAGACATGCTCCCAAACCCTAATACATGATTGAATACACCCTATGACACCCATGGAACATGTCCATCAAGTTTGATTTAGGTCAAGGACATGATTTCCTGAAGAATTGCACAGTTTGGAATTCATCTGATAAAAAGTCAACTGTGCACAAAAGTCAACTTTGACTTTTTGAGATTTTTCACCAAAATGGATTTTTAACCCTAAAATGATGTTAATGTATGATTTGAATCATCATTCATCAAGAAAAATCAAGAAAAGTGAGATAACTTGTAAAAGGGGTAACCATAAAACTTAGAAATTTTTCTAAGTTAAAAATAAAGTGGCAAAGGTACCAACTTTGGAGGACCATAACTCCTAAACCACAAGGCCATTTTTTCTCATCCAAAGATGGATTTGTAGCCCTCATTATCACCTACAAAAACTTCAACTACAAGTCATTCCAATTCATTAAGGATTTTGAGTTATGGAGTGATCAAAGTGGCTGAAAAGTGAAAATGTCACTTTTTCCAACACTTAGTGAAATTTTCACTAAGTCAGAATTCTGCTTCACTTTTTGCCAAATGTAGGGGGATTTTTCACTTGGAATCAAAAGAGATCAAAACCAAACTTGTTCAAATAGTTGTTGTATCATGTAAGAGCTTTCCAAAATGGCCAAGAACATTGCCAAATTCAACCTACACCATGAGATACAACATTGGCAAGTTGCCTTGCTGAAATCTGTCAAAGCAAGGCAGAATTTGCATTTTGGCTCGATTTGCCAAAATCATCCAATTGAAATTGCTCCAATCCACTTGGACACCTCAGAGGATTGAATCCAAAGGGGACAATCACTGAGCCAAGCCTCCAAGGTCCAAGGAACAAAGAATAGCATGTTGAACCTAGAGTTGTCAAAATAGGGACAAGACTTCAAATTTGGAATGAGGCATTCAATGGAACCATCAAGGTGGCATGGACTGAGCCATTCTCATCTGAAATCAGTCAATACTTATCCAAGACCAAGGGGACCAAAGCTCTGTGCCCTAACCTCTAGTCAATGGCTAGAGGAGACTTTCATTTCCATTGGCCAACATTGAGGAAACCTACTTACCAGCTGCCATGTACTATTCCTTGCAAAACAAACTTGCTCTACTATAAATAGAGCTCAATTGTGGTCAGTTTGAGTACACCAAAGCCATCTAACAGATGCTTTCCTCAAAATCTCTTTCTCTTGGCCAAAAATGCCTTTCTTAGCAAGGTAGCTATCAGGTTTTGAGTTTGAGAGCAATTCTGCACAAACTAATCACTCACACACCTCACATACATCACATATGAGTTGATCAAACACTCACATAACATCTGAAACATCAATTTCACAAAATCACTTGCCATCCACACAAGTTTGAAGTGAAGTTGCAGCTGAGATGCCATAAACTGATCCAGTCCATTTCAATTCAATCCAAGTGTTCAAACACACTCCATATGGTATAGGGAAGCTGTCCAGATCATCACAACTTGTCTGTAACACCTCCAACTCAAAATCACATATGAACTTGCTGTCACGACTTGGAGGTAAGCCTAAACTTGGTCATCTCTCAATCTATGCATATTTCCTCGCACAATAATTTGGCCATATGTTCATAATCATGCATGGAATGTTTTCCCTCAATTAATTGCATTGTTTGAATCGTGTATCAAAAATCCTAGCCTTCATGCAGAAATTAGGGTTCTTGAGGTTTCTTCGTGATTTCTTGTTGTATGTTTAATTTAAATGAAATTAAAGTACATAGACATGATCGTGAGGTTGAGGCGAGCATAATGATATGTGGATTGCATGTTATAATTACGTATTCAGTGAGATTGGATGGAAAATGCAAATCTGGGCAAACTGAAAAACGCGCGTGTTCTTGGTGTTGTTCTTGGCGCCATTTTCATATATTTGAATATTTGAATTTTTGTGATTTTGTTTAATTGATTCAAAAATTAATTTCTCTCTGAGTTTTAATGATTTTGAGTTGATTCTTTTTTTAATAATTCACAAAAATGTTAAAATATTTTATTTTATCAAAAAATCCCAAAAATATTATTTATTTCATATAATTGATATTTTTTCAAAGAATTAGTATTTTGATTGTTTTTGGCATTTTAAATATTTTTTCTACATTGATTTTGCAACTTTTGAGGCTTTCTAATTATTTTGTAGGTCAATACTTAATTTTTGAAGCACTAATCCAAGATCACAATTTGTTTTTCACATGTTAAACAATTTTTGATCATTTTAATTGAATTTTTATTCAATTAAATACATTTTTGAAAACAAATTAGGGTTTTGGATTAATTCAACCCTCATAAATCATTTTCAAAACACTTTGGGCCTCTATTAGAGTGTAAGACCCAACCCCCTTTTTTTGACCAAATCATCTTTGGGCCTCACTTATTGTATAAGTCCCGATACCGTCAAAAAACAAACGGCGCGATCGTTGCCTTTTCAAAAATCATCTGGGCCTACCCTCGAGTAGTAAGACCCATTTCTTTTTCTTTAAAACACTTTGGGCCTCTTGAGAGAGTGTAAGACCCATCCCTTTGTACAGAAAACCTTTTTGGGCCACAGTCACTTGTATAAGTCCCTCTGTATAAATTCAAACAGTGCGTTCACTGGTAAAACCCTGGGCCTCTCCTTGAGCTGTAAGCCCCAAATCTTTCTTTTTCAAAGCACTTTCTCCTTTGATTTTGAATATACTATTGTTTTTAATCTTTCTTTGTTGAACAACTAACCAAACAGCATGGAAGCTCTACAACCGAGTAAGTGGTTATCGCTTTCATTTACTGCTTTCATATTATAAACTGTATTGTGGGGCTGCTCACTGTAAGTATCCTTTCATAAACTCATATCTACTGTGTAATAATAGTATAGATATTTCGAGTTTCCCCGGCTACTACGTCTAGAACTAAGTGACGCCGTTTCATTTATTCGTAGAAATAGACGCCTAGATCCCCAATAGGAGCACCAGATACAGTCTTCTCTTCGGCTGTCCTCCTTAGGAATCGTCAAGAAATTCTATCCCCCAGAGATGAATTATTCTCGGTGAAACTTCTCTTGAATTTCTTCAAACCGCCGAACGGTTCAGACTCTCTCTAAAAGTTAAAGTCACTGGATGGTAAACCTCGCACGTTTACCAGTGGTTTTAACTCTAAAAGAGTTTTCTTGAACTTTTCTTTGGTTTGGGACCCACGGGCTTCTTAAAAGCATCGGCCTCCTCTTGGGCATCATACAAGGACCCACAGGCTTCCTAAAAGCAACCCCGCCTCCTCTTGGGCATTATTCAAGGACCCTACGGCTTCTTAGAAGTATTCACAACCTCCTCTTAGGCTTCGTATAATGATCTCTTCCTCCGGGAATGATAGCCTCCTCTTGGGCTTCGTACAAGGACCCTTCGGCTTCTTAAAAGTTTCCAGCCTCCTCTTGGGCTTCGTACAAATTGTCCCGACGACCTCCTAGAGGTATAGGAACAAAACCTATTCATCCTCATAGAACAGTCCTTTCATAGAGTCTACTACTGTTTCTCAAAGCATAGTACGAAAGATAAAACTCTAGACTTAGACAGTCTAACTTCCTTGAGTCTCAAAGACATTCTCAAGCACCCTTCGTTAAATAGGAAGGAAACACGCAGACTCGGATAGTCTCAATACCCTTTGGATTTCCCGTTTCCTCAAAGAAAAGGAAATATCCCTGATCCTAAAATTAAATCCCTGAGTACAATGTTACTCATATAAGAACTGATTTTCTCTTTTAAATCAGTATATTGGATCTGTCACTCAACTGAAACAGTTACAATAGCCTCCATCTCGGGCTTCGTACGAGATACCAAAATTCTCCCCAGTGGAGTCAAAACAACCTTTTAGCCTCTCTCTCAGGCTTTGTATGAGACACAAAAGATTCCCTCGTTGAGTCAATCACCCCTTTTTTTGCCTCCATCTCGGGCCTCGTACGAGATATAAATCCCTTAAGCAAAAGTCGAACTTTTTGCTTGCCTCCTCTTAGGCTTTGTATAACGATATGCCCCACTGGGTCAAAAACTTTTAGCCTCTCTCTCGGGCTTTATACGAGACACAAAATAGCCTTCTCTTAGGCTTTGTATAATGATTTTCCTAGCGGAAATTAGCCTCCTCTTAGGCTTTGTATAAGAAAACCACTGGTTGATCCAATCAACCTTTTAGCATCAAAGTTGTGCCTTGTTCACAGTACACAAACATCAACAACTCCTTTCCCTTCATCTAATCGCTGTAAGCGGCAAGCCTCTGGATCATCTATATCCATGCCACTGTCCCTCTTTTAGCATGAGAAGTTCCTAAGGAAAGATGGCATTGCTCTACACTGAGTTAAAGTCTTCTCCTTCAGGTTAAAACCCTTTCTTCGAAAATTATGGCATTGCTCGGATCCGCGTATCCCAGTTAAAGTAATTCTCCTTCCCCCTCTTTAGAGATGACAAATTCTCTCTAAAGTCGAGGTCTTTCAGCTTCACGTCTTGGGCTTTGAACAAGACACAAATAGACCTTTTAGCTTCACATCTTGGGCTTTGAACAAGATACAAACCACCTTTCGCTTCACGTCTTGGGCTTTGAACAAGACACCAAAAACCAATTTCCTCCCATAGAATAGGAGGAACTACGAACGCTCTGATTTCCCTGTTTCGGTAAACGGGAATACGTAGGCATAAGATCGAAAGAAAAGATCTTAGCGAGCGCAATCAACAAAAAACCCAAATCCCATATCTCCATCAATTAAAAGCAGTAATTCAAAAGCATCAGTCCTAACATCCTAATCCTTGTTCCCCACCAGAAACCTTTTGCCCAAGCCCTTGAAAGAAAGAACCGTATTGGCGAAATACGAATAACCAGTACAAAGGCCCCCACATTGATAGCATCCGTAACCTAACAGACCACTGTTTAAACTCAGTATGCAAGCAGGGTTAATTGGAGACATCTATTTCCCTTCCTTATTCAGCTCACAATAGGATAAAAAATGAATCGACCTGTAGTTTTAAGCTCAACCGCAGAGAGCGACCAGCGCTTAAGAACCGCGTCCAAAATTGCTCGCTACAATACTGTCCTGATAGTATTGAGCTTCACAACCGGGGCAAAAATTTCTGTGTAATCAACTCCTTCCTTTTGCTGGAATCCCTTGGCCACTAGTCGAGCTTTGTATCTCTTGGAACCATCATGGTCCTCCTTTACTCTATACACCCATTTGTTGTTAAGTGCCCTTTTTCCCATAGGTAACTCAACTAGTTCCCATGTTTGATTTGAGATTAAAGACTTCATCTCGTCTTTCATGGCAAACTCCCACTTGCTAGCATCTGCAGTTTGACATGCCTCTGCATAGTCTTCAGGCTCTCCTTCATCTGTTAACAAAACATAATCTGCTAACCTCTTGTTAGGAACATGTGATCGAATAGACCTTCTCAATGAAGGAGAACGTTCTCCGCTGCTTGATTCAGATAGTTCCTCAGATTGAGGAATTTCAGGAACATCATCTAAGTCTGCACACACAAGCTCACGAGCTTCTGAATCTCTAGTGGTTGTGTTATGCCTATCCTTGTACATCACTCTTTCATTGAATATCACATCTCTACTGCGGATCATCTTTTTGTTTTCATCATCCCAAAGACGGTATCCAAACTCATCCTCACCATAACCGATGAAAGTGCACTTCTTAGATTTAGGATCAAGTTTATTTCTACCTTGATCACTAATATGCACATATGCTACACACCCGAAAACTCTAAGATGTGAGAGTTTGACCTCCTTTCCACTCCATACCTCTTCTGGTATTTTATGCTCCAATGGTACCGATGGACCTCGGTTGATCAAGTAGGTTGCTGTGTTGACTGCTTCTGCCCAGAATTGCTTTGGTAGGCCTGACTGCATACGTAAGCTTCTGGCTCGTTCTATCAACGTTCGATTCATACGCTCAGCTACACCATTGTGTTGAGGCGTACCAGGCACGGTTCTCTCCATTCTGATACCGTGCTCATAGCAAAACTTCTTGAATTTTGTGTCTTCGTATTCACCACCATTGTCGGTTCTGAGCTTTTTGATCTTCAAGCCTGTCTCATTTTCTACCATGGCTTTCCACTTCTTAAAAGCCTCAAATACTTCTGACTTATGTTTTAGAAAGTATGTGTATACCTTTCTAGAGTGATCATCGATAAAAGTCATGAAGTAATTCTTCCCACCAATGGATGAGACGGTTGTTGGACCCCAAACATCAGAGTGTACAAGTTCGAGTTTATCTTTCTTTGGGGTTCTTCCACTTGTCTGAAAGCTGACTCTTTTCTGCTTTCCAAATATGCAGTCTTCGCATATGTCAATTTCTATTGACCGGAGACTTGGAAGTTTTCCCTTTGAGTGCATAATCTTCATCCCTTTTTCACTCATATGGCCTAATCTCTGGTGCCATAGATTGGGATTTTCATTTGCTGCAATTGCAATTAAATGACATGTTCCTGCTGTCTTGTAAAGAGTACCACTCTTTTTACCGCGAGCGATCATCATTGCACCCTTTGAAATCTTCCAATCATCACCCTGGAATACTGTTTTGTATCCGTCACTAGCCAACTGGCCTACCAAGATTAAGTTCTTTGTTAGGTCGGGAATATGTCTGACATTTTTCAATTCCCAAACAGACCCACTCAACTTAATCTTCACTTCACCTTTGCCTACAATCTCACAAGATTGCTCATTACCAAGATAAACTTTACCAAGGTTACCAGGGACATAATTCTCGAAGAATTTTTTCTGTGAAGTAGCATGAAAAGATGCTCCAGAATCTAACACCCAAGACTCTTCCTTACTTTCTAGAGAGCATATTAAAGCATCATCTTCTCCTGAGCTAGAAGCAACGTTGGCCTCGTCCTTCGCTTCCTTGTTCTTTGGTGGACTCTTGCATTGATTTTTGAAGTGCCCCGTCTTTCCGCAATTCCAACACTCGATAGTTTTCGAGTTGTAGGAACTACGATGATTTCTGGATTTGGACCGCCTGTCCTTTGATTTACCGCGTCCATTTCCTCTGGTTGAATTTCTTCCTCTTGACTCTGTATGCAACAATGAAGAGGATGAAGATTCACCCAACTCTCTTCGTCGGATCTCTTCACTGAGAACCAGATCACGAACATCATTAAACTTCAACTTTGTACTTCCTGACGAGCTACTCACGGCGGTGACAGTAGCACTCCAACTATCTGGTAGGGAAGACAAAAGTATTAATGCTCGTACCTCATCATCAAACTCGATTCCAACTGAACTCAACTGGGTTATGACGATGTTGAGTTCATTGAGATGTTGAGTAGCTGAAGCGCCTTCTCCCATCCGTAACGTAAACAACCGCCTCATCAAATGAACTTTATTTGATGCTGATGGCTTTTCATACATGCTAGTAAGAGCCGCCATAAGACTCACGGTGGTCTTTTCCTTTGCAATATTAAATGCAACGTTACGAGACAACGACCATCGAATAAAACCGAGAGCTTGTCTGTTGAGGAGCTTCCACTCATCATCTTTCATGTCATTTGGTTTCTTTCCTGTGAGAGGTTGGTAAAGCTTTTTGTGATACAAATAATCCTCTATTTGCATCTTCCAAAAGCTGAAGTCAACACCATCGAACTTTTCAATTTTCACCTTTCCTTCGTCTGCGGCCATCACTCCCACTTGAACCTGACTTGCTTTGATACCAGTTGTTAGGAAACTTCGTCTAATTTCCCCAAAGTCAGATTAATGAGAAGTGATAAATGCGGAATAATAAAACACAAAAATTGATAACGGAGTTCGGCCAAGTATGCCTACGTCTCCGGGCTGCTGCAGATGTTTCTATTGAAAAGGGAAATTTACACAAAGTGTTTACAAACACTCACAATCTCTCACTACCCAAAATCCCAATTACACCCAAGAATTTCACTAACTAGAAATCTCTCTAATTCTCTTGAAACTCTCTCAAGGTTGTTATATATTTTTCTCTCAATGTTGGAATGAATAGAATGCTTTGCTTATGGTCCTATTTATAGGAAAAGTAAGCTAAAGGTGCCTTCCATGCAAATCACCAAGTGTTACTCAAGCATGCACTTTGCTTCTTGATCAAGATAATAGGTGGCTAATATCTTGCTTCTTAACTAAGATAATAGGTGGCTAGTATCTTGCTTCTTGACTAAGATAATAGGTAGCTAGTATCTTGTTTCTTGACTAAGATAATAGGCAGCTAATATTATTATTAACTAACAACATGTGGATATATCATATGGGGCAAATGATTCGGATAACTTGCATGATATTCTTGATGATTATCAATAATGGATATGAAAAAACTGAAAAATTGATCTATTAACTATCTATCCATAATTTATATGATATTTGTACTGTCTAACAAAATTGATATTTCGACACAAAGAATTACCTTATCATTCTATATTGTCACCATAGTGTTTAGACAGAGGATGGGGCCTTAGAGGAACCTTTCATAGGGTCATTAATAACCTTGTAGTTTCTGATAGATATGTCCCTATCAATGAGCCGATACAATAACTTTTCTGTTCCATTTATTTGAAAAACTATATAGTCAGTGGTGTATATTTATTTACTGCAGCTTTTTAAGTTAATAATTAATGAGTGTAACTGTATCACTTAGAGACATGGTGGATGAATAGTACAGACATCTAAGTTTTTGTCTCTCTGAAAAGTAACTTTAGTCTAAATAGTAACAGTATTCACTTATTGATGGAGGAGGACAAAGTTTTGTTTGTCTCTCATTTGGAAACCCCTTACCTAACTGACCTAACTGAATATGTTTATTGTTAGAAACATGTTAATCCACTTTTTTTTATTGAATTTCTTGCTTTAATTGTGTGACGTATTTATTGATTTCGACCGCATGGTCATTGGTCAATGGTGGAGTTTGTTTAACATTAATTTATTGATCTCAAATTGATAGCCAATATTGATTCTTGAATGTAACTATGTGATAATTGTATGATAGGGAATTTGATCTTCTTAATCCACTGAGTGGGCTTGGTTCTAATAATACAAATTTCTTAAAATTTAATTAATTATAGAAATTTAAATCGTAAAACGTTATTGACATCATCAGTTGAGTACTGCTGGTCATCGTCTTATGTTTTATTTTTAGATGATTTTTCTGATTTTGTGTGGATACTTCCTCTAACAAATAAATTTATAGTTTTTTAAATGTTCACTTCTCTCTCAAATTAAATTCGCACACAATTTTTTCAAACGGCCAAATGTTTTTAATATGATAATGACGAGAATATGATAATACATATTTTCATAATTATTGTACTGCTAATGATCTCATTTTTTTCTTTTCTTGCCCTCACACTTCATCACAAAATAGCAAGGCTGAACAAAAAATATGCACCATTAACAACATGATTCACACTTTTCTCGCTCATGCTTCCATTCCTCCCTCATTTTGGCATCATGCACTTCAAATGACTACATATCTTCTTAGCATTCTTTCCTGAAAAACTATGTCTAATCTCTCTCTTACTCAACTTCTGTATCACTGTGATCCCTCTTACATGCATCATTATGTATTTCGTTGTCTCTGTCATCCCTTTTTTACTCCACTATCATTAACAAATTACAACCCCTGCTGCACTCCATGTATTTTCTTAGGGCATCCCCTTAATCACAAAGGTTATAAAGGTTTTGATTTGTCGAACTGAAAAATCATCATCTCTCGGCATGTCATCTTTGATGAGACTAAATTTCCCTTTGCTAGCCTGTCCTTCACACCTGCCTCTACATACGACTGTTTCACTAACGCTTTACACCCTTCTATTATACCTTAGTGGACTCATCCTTCTTTACAGTCTCCACTATATGACCTTCTCAAACAATCAACCATACCTGACCCTCACCATATATCAACAACCTCCCTAGCCACTCTCCCCTCCTTATCTTTGAATCTCCTGGATACCTCTCCCTCACCTACACTGTAACACCCCAATTCCCATCGCGAATAAATAATACATAAATAAAATCAGAGTAACTAAAAATTTATTTTTTCCGACAGAAACAAGGGTTTAAATAAACAAAACCTCATCCCTGCTCATATATTTGATACATAACACAAACAATTGAATACCCTCAAGGGGAAACCTTTTCCATATTAAAGGAAGTGTCAATTATGGAACAAAGCGAAAGATCCATAACCGACTTGTTTTACAAAATAAATGGTTTATAACGTCAAAGTACACATACACAAGTAATACAAAAATATATTCCACAATTATATACATATATAACATAATCGTTCCCCGACTCCCGTGCTACGTATCAGAGCAGACAAACGACAAAGGACGGAGGACTAATCTCCACAAAAGCCTCCAAGACACTAATCTGCAATTGCCTCATAGAGCAATAAACCACAGCAGAAGGGTGAGAAATAACAACTAAATCAAGATTGCATAATAATATGCAAACACACATTCAAACACATGTATAAATCATCTCACCCATACCATCACATACTAACACATATAGCATGCCACAAATACAAAACATGTCACACATAATAAATCAAATCATGATTTTCCACACATAACGCATCCATTCACAATTCTCACCACAATTCATCACAACTCACTCATATACATCACAATGTATATATATACAAAACCAAGCATATTCATCATGCATACTTTCACAATTCTTATCATTCCACATAAACATACATATTCATGTTTATTCATCAATGCACAATTATAAAGATGATAAATGCAAATCATAGAGACCGACTTACGACTCTATGAAAATGCAATGCGGTACCGACTCAATCATCTCAAGTTCACTCAGGAACTTATTGGAACCATCGCTCGTTACCAATGTAACTCCCCGTCGGGCCTACGATGTTCACCCATTGCTCACACCTCACATAGGCACACAATGTTTATGGATCGCTCACACCCCACACGGGCACACGACCCGATCGCTCACACCCCACATGGGCACACGATCGTCTATAATCATCGCTCACACCCCACATGGGTACACGACGTTATAGCGGATTCCCTCTGGAACCAATCCGTCGCTCACACCCCACATGGACACACGACATTACAAGATGCATATCATGATGCTTGAAACCCAAGAACTCATGACAATCAAATGCATCTTCACACATATATGCAACCACAATCATGCATATATTTCAACTCATCATCATTATTCATGCATTGAAAACAATTCAAACAATGTATTTCAACCATAAAGGCCACCAACCACATACATTGGAATTTCACATAAACAATGCATATCATCACAAACCACAACAATCATACAATCACAATTACTTCCACAAGGGATTCACACCACAAAGGCTACCCACAACACATCATAACAACATACATTGATATTCAATCAAACAATATATTTTACCACACAACCACATCATTATCACATGCATTAACATCATATAGAGATAGCACTAAAGACCCACATTTGTATGACGATAACATATCACGTCGAACACCAACAAACACAACAAACCTACAAAACCACTAATCATCCCCTACCAAATATTCTTAGTTAACACATGGTATCACATCACCATTTAATAGCATATCAAGTTATCTATCCATGGCCTCAAGTCCCACATCAATCGGACTCGCGATTCGGGAGTTATGGTGGAAACATAAACCGCACTTTCTACACATACATCACTTTTCCATATTTTCTTATCAATCCATGGCTTAAACATATGATCCTATTCCACTATCCAAAAGAGCATTGAAAGAGCTTTCCAACGCATTCGATCGTGCCTCAATCCGATTTACGGATAAAAAGTTATGAAGGAAACAAAATCGGAAATTCTGTCACGTTCGCAATGCGAACGGCTAAAGAAAGTTCGCTGAATCCTTTGCTGGGGCTCGCAGTGCGAACCTGCGAAACTCAGAATTTCCAGCAGCGATAACTTAGGCCACTTTTGGTCAAAATCCCTCATTTCTTTCACCCAAACACTTCCAAATCATACTATAACAACAAAAACATGATCCAAACCTAATGACAAGTATTCTACTCAGTTTTTATCGAATTTCATCCGCGAAAACATCGATTTCTATCAATCGCTCCTAATTCCAATCGATGCGAAAAGTCGCGAAACAATCAAAACAATTACAACAAACAACACATATACATACACAATCAAGTTATAATTGAAACTTCTCACCCTTACCCGATTAATCGCGCTCGAAACGGAGTTATGTTCGATTTTCCTCTTTTCCTCTTTTTCTCCTCTTCTTTCTTTCCTTCTCTTTTCTTTCTCTTCTTTTTCTTTTCTTCCTATTTCTCTCTACTTTCTATTTATATAAAATATCTAAACTCCTAAAAGACCATTTTACCCCTCAGCTCAAATATCTCGCAAACGCTCTCAAAATGCGATAAAACATAAACAGCGATGAAAAATAATATATATCCAAATAAAAGTCAAAAATAAAATAAAATAATAAGAAAATAATCAAAACGACTCAATTAAATAA
Organism: Lathyrus tuberosus; assembly: GCA_022829125.1. NCBI lineage: Eukaryota > Viridiplantae > Streptophyta > Magnoliopsida > Fabales > Fabaceae > Lathyrus > Lathyrus tuberosus. The sequence continues at coordinate 420,852 of JALAZF010000593.1, forward strand.
AACTGACAAAACTGGGGCGTTACATACACCACCGGCCGAACACGCACCTCCTACCTAGACTATGACCACTCGCAGCATGAGGGGTATTTAATATTTTGTTACTTAGGGGACAAATGTCGAACATGATGCTTCAAGAGCTGGTTTGACAAGTTAAATAGAAAACAACACAATAGCAAACACTAGATGACGAAGCAGAAAAATAGTAAATACACTACTACAAAACGTGCAAACAACAACGTCAGGTTTACAACGGATTCATATACACCGTTGTAATATATTAAAATTTTCGCGCCCAGTGAGTAGCTGGATTTATAAATAGTTATTTAATGACGGTTGTCTATAAAAATCGTAGTAATAAATGATGTTTAAAAAACTTCGATTCTCAACAACTTCATTTTTTCCATTTTTTAGAGTACATTAAGCGTGTGTCACTTAAGTCCTTTATTTAAAAAAATAAAATGTAAATGATTTTACAACGGTTTGTTTAAACAACCGTTGTTATACGCTTGTGTCACTTAAGTCCATTATTTAAAAAGTAAAATGTAAATGATTTTACAACGGTTAGTTTAAACAACCGTTGTTATACGCTTGTGTCACTTAAGTCCATTATTTAAAAAATAAATTCTAAATGATTTTACAACGGTGAAGAAAATCAACCATTGTTAGAGGACTTACATTTCCACTACGGTTGTGTTACACAAACGAGATTTAAGGGTTTACAGATAAATTAAAACAAAACTTATTTTGTATTTTTTTCATAAGACGCCCTAGGAGAACAAGCGAGCCAGAGACAACAGCGGTGGCGTAATCTTTACTTTCTTTGTATCCATTCATTTGGAGCTCAAATCTTCATCTTTCTCAATATGGTACTATTCAACATCTTCATTCCTTTTATCTTGGATTATGTTGTATATGCTCAAATATTCACCCTTTTCCTTCATTTAATTCCTCAGCTTCGAAGTACGGTACTCTTCAACATCTTCATTCCTTACGTGCATAAGATTCTCAGCTTTGAAGTACGGTATTCTTCAACATCTTCATTCTTTTTTTCTTTGTTTTTGTTGTATATGCTCGAGTCAGTATGAGTGTACATGTTTCATATGCTTTACGTTATGATTGTCTGTTGGGCTGTACTTTGGTATAAGTTACCAATTCGTAATACATACCATGGTAATCTGATTTCATTGGCTATGATATGACATCTGTTAGTTATCATAGATAGAATTTTGATTTCTCTTGTGGAAGTTACAGGTATATAGAATAGGGTTCTGCAAAGTTTTGCAAGAAATTCGATAGGCATGATGTTCAAGTTGGTGTTAGGTAACACTTGTTGTATTGCCAATATCATCAGTATTGTGTTAGTTATGCCTCGCTTGCCATATACGCTATGTTTTAATGCCTTCAGTTGTTTCTGTAACAGAAAGAATGCCGAGGAAGCTATTCAGGGATTGAATGGAACAATGACATTAAAGCAAACCGTGCATCTTTTTTGGATAGTAGTTTGCGAAATAAGCATGTCAGTTCTATTTTCTTCTACTTCAAACTTAATTTATTCATAATCTGGTCCAGTTTGATGTTTGTGTACTAAAACTTCTAATCTAAATTTTGTCATCGTAACCATGTACATGCATCATCAATTAATGTTTTTATATCATCATTATTTAATATTTTGTGACAGGTTATTTTAGTAAAATTTTATACATAACAAAAATTTATAGGAACATCATGGTGTGGCATCTTAGGGCCCATTATTCCTTAAACTCACATTACCACTTCTTATGTAAATAGCATTAGGGCCTATATTAGTTTATTTAATGTTTTGATATCCAATGCCCCATCTTAAATAAGAATATAATAAAAAATGAATGAGTAACTTGACCATCATTATTCAATAACCAACAATGGTTTTTGAATTAAAGAAATAATAATGACTTTCAACTAAAACGATTAGATTTTCAATGTAGGGAGAAGATGAAGAATTAGAGAAATTATTATAACTACGTTATTCCTCTTCTTACCATCACACAAGCAGCATCATTTAAGAGGAATAATCAAAATGAGTTCCAACAATGCAGTCCAGGTTCAACAAACTGTAGATGTTCAACAACCTGTCCAGGTTAAAGATGTTGTAGATGTCCAAGAAGTTGTCCAGGTCGTAGAGGCTGTAGATGTCCAACAAGTTGTCCAGCCCGAACAAGCTGTATAGACCCAACAGGTGGTCACCTTGCAAGGAATACGAACCAGGAGGAGAATAAAGAGATCAAGAAGAAAGAGAAGGAGGACAACTATGTTCGATTCAGATGATTATGATGTAGAACCGTATAGTTGGAGTAAATTTATGTCATCTAGGGCATTTATATTTGATAATTAAAACTTAAAAGTGTCTTTGTTGTCTTCAATATTCAGGAGTTTTAAATGTATTAAATATGAAACTTGCACTTGTGAAACATTTTGTTGTCTTCAATATGGCACACAATTCTTATTAAAAGAAGTTGAATGAAAACTTTATCACAAATGTGGGTTGTATTTTCTACTATGATATGATGAACAATTATACAGGTTAAAAAATGGGATTATATATAAAAGCATGATGATGTTTGTTAATCCTGAAGAATATATAACAACGGTTATACATCATAACCATTATAATATCTCGCGCGCTATCTAGAAAAAAGTAAATATCAAAACGGTGCAATTTGGAATCGAACTAAGGACCATTATATTTATCACAATGGTTCGTTTGAAAAACTGTTGTGATAGGGTGCGCTATTTCCAGGTTATTACAACGGTTAATGGGTCGTCATAGTAAGTATCATTTTACAACGACACTCTGCATAACAACGCCTGCGCCCGCGTGATTATACATCTTTCCCAACCGTTGTTAAATGGGTTTTCCGTAGTAGTGATAATACAATAGTTGTTTACCCAGTTTGGTGAAACTAAGCCTACGTCTTTGGGGCTGAGTCCACAATCTAAGAAAGGAAATTCACTATTAGTAGTTTATTACAATTAGTCTTACAAGAAAAAACAAAACCTATGTTGTTCAAAGCCTCTTCCTAACACTACCCCATAATTTTATATTTAGAGCATCCCCCTAAATATGAGAACCTACTCACTTTCTTCTCAATCACATAACCTGTGATTGGAGATTACAACTCAATAATCAATGTTTAATACTACCACTAAACTCTAGACAAACCTTTTATGCCATGTTACTGAAACATAGAGGTGTACATACAAGAATAACAAGGACTCAAAATAAACCATAGCACTCTAAAATCTTCAATGTGTTTCTTGGCTTCCAGTGTAGGTTTTTAGATCCTTATCTTCATTAATAATTCAGGGTTTTTTCCTTGGATAATATCTTTAATTTCGTCCATGACTAATATAGAATTTGTTGGATATTTGATTTTTTCCTTGAATATATCCAACAAGATATGATTTGTTTTAGCTTAAATTCCAATTTAAATCTTCATTTAAATCTGAATCAATCTTCGTCCAGCTATCAAGAAAATCACCTAATCATGTTGCTAAGTCAATTAGCAATAAAATAGAACTGAATCTTCACAAAAGATTTAATCAAAACACGACAATCTAGCACCTGTTGAGCAAGACTCAAATGTCGTACCAACAAGCTGGAGCATCGCGCCTAACATCTGTCCTTTTTATTGCTTAAGCAAGCTAGACAAATTTGAATACCTTGACACTATTCCATGTTGTTTGTTTTTGCTAAATATGGCCAATCCAATGAGTCAGTACAATTGGATTTATAATCTCCCCCTTTGACCAATTGTGGCAAAACAATTCTTCAAGATAAATAGCACTTATTCCATCAGAAAGGATGACAACTAGTAGAACTACTGGACTATTAAAACATACAATCAGTACTAGGAGCCATCTTCCAAATATCAGAGTTATGCACCAGCAACAGCAGCATAAGACTTAAGCATCAACGTTTAGATGCTTAAACATAGTCCATTCAGTTTCTCAAAACCAAACAGACAATCATGCAATCATTCACAGACTTAGTCATGCATGAATCTAGTTTGTTCATAGTTAGTAGCACACAATCCTACTAACTAACATATATCAGCATGCAATCATTCACATACTTAGTCATGCACACACAATCAGTCAGTAGTTGATAACAGAATATGCGAAGAATACTACTAAAATATATATGTTTTCACATATACAATGGCCAAATGTCTTGCCCGGTGCTCTAGCATGTAAGCACAACATTAGCACTTACCCATATGATTAGTACTAAATAAATACTTGTTTTACATCAGCAACACCATACTAAACAAATACATGTGTTACCTCAGCCAAACCATACTGCCCCCCCTTTTTACCCTAATTTGGAAAAGGAATGGAAATAACATCTATCTTCAGAGATCATAATAGAATCCAAACCAAAGCAGCACAAAATAGTATGATACAGTCAAAAGACACAGGTAGCTACCCATGAGGAATACCATCATTCTGAACCTCAATCTCCTACTAGCTTTAGAATTGCCTTCAATAACTGATCATCATTATGAAACTCCTAAAGCTCATTATACATCAATGCCAAAATAAATCTTCGACAAACTTATTTGCAGATTCTTCTTCTTCCATAGTTCCTTTCTCATAATTTTATCAATAGAGGGAACCTTGATTCTGTTCAACCAATTAAAAGTTGACGATGAAGGTTTCCTCTATCAAACACTTTCCTCAGCTCCTTAACTTAATTATCATAGCTAGGACCATCATCAGAAATAGTCTTCATGGTATCTTCTCCTTGCTCCCTTTTTGCTTCAAACCTTCTTTGAAAAGTATACTTCTACTTCTGAAAATTTGTTTCAGGATATAATGACACATTTTCCATGTGAGGAGAGGTGACATCCACATGCGATCTCTTTACTTCAACCTTTCTCCTTAAGGTGGACACAATATCTTGGACCTTTGCTTCAACATTTGTCTCAGATTCACTTATTTGATCAAGCTCGTCATTCACTTTATAAATAAAAATGCCAACCTTTTCATCCTTCCATTGAGTTGGAAATTCAGTCACCAACATGTCACACATGTTTTCTAGTGCATCCTGGTTGACATCTTCATTACCCTTTTTGATGACATCATTGATCATTTGGTTGTTACAGAATTTTTGAGTGGAACTTTTATTAGCATAAGTAACTTGAGAAACACAAGCGTAGTTTTTAACTTGAAAATTATGAAGGCAACTTACATCTTCAACCATGATTAACTCAATGTCGGACTTAGTCAAAATCTTCTTCAACATGTTGACAAAAGGAAAGTCTTCAACTTCCACGTTCAAGTTCCTATTGAGGAAGGTACTTTGTTCTTCCATCTGGATAGGTTTGAGTTTTAGGATACATGACAGTCTAGGTCTCACACCAATGGTTCTAAAAATAGCAGCATCACAAACACTCATATCTTCTTTAGAAGGTAGCAAAGTGTTTCCTAGTAATACAGTAAGAACTTTCCCCATAACAAGACCACTGAGATAACATACTTCACTTTATGGGGAGTCATAACACAAACTACACGTAAGCGTTCATCCTCACTTATCATATCTTCACACAATGTCTCCACATGATCATGGGTATTAACACCACCACAATTGGGGTTACACAAGAGACCGCACTCAAGAGATTAGGTCAACATATGAACAAGCATCATGCTTAAAATATCATCAAATTGAATCAACATTCAAAAATATTTAGATAACCAAATAAATTCAAATTAAAAGCTCAAACTCATGGCAAAGTACTCAAGAATAAGTTAGTAAGAGATCCCTAAAATAAAAGCACAAAGTCATCCTCAAATCAAATCAACAAGGTAAACATGTTTCACTAATCGAACAAGAATCAATGGCCAAACAAAATCAATTAAGAAACATCCAAGAATTGATCATCCAAGCGCCATAACCACATTCAAACATTCATCAATTAAGTGTCAAACTATGTTGGAAAAATTGTCACAAGAAGACAAACAAAAGGGATCAATAATACAAACCCTAATTCGAGGTTAAATAGGTCAAAGCACTCTCCTAATTAATTCAAAATAAAATAGAAAAAATAGTTTAAAAATAAAATTAAAATTAATAAAAATATCTCAAGACATCCAACAATAAGAAACCTATTTTTTAATATTTTTAAAAAGGTTTGAACAATTAAAAATAAAATGAAATTGAAAATAACATGAAAATAAAATAAAAAGGGAAGAAACAAGCTAGGGGGTGCAAGAGTACTTCAAAATTGAACTAGGCTTATGTACAACGTGCGTTTGGGACTCAAACTATGGGGTGTGGAAATCAAATAAAGTAAAGCCCAAAACACAATGATCAGAAACCAAACAAAAATATGCATGCGTGGAGGCCATGTCACCCTCATTAATTGAGGTGCATCTAGTCACGCATGAGGGAGAATTAAAAAGAGACATGCAATTACATTTGAATTTAAAAGAATGGCGCCAAGGCCACGTCAGGTCATCCCTGACCTCAGAGATGTCGGAGCCTTAGCTCCGATCGTCTTCTCCGGTGAGACGCCACCGGAGCAACCTGTAACCACCCAGAAACACAAGACAAAACCACTATCTCACTCAAATTTTCACGCTGGCCACGATTCCAACTTTCATTTTCACAAATAAACAAGTTAACATGAAGAAATAAAGGCACGAAAGTTAAACACCAAAACTGAAACTCAACCAAAACAACACAACAACCATTGCAAATGATGCCTACTATAAGTAGGACTTCAGATTCAATAATAATGACCTCAGAATGCACATAAATCTGGCCAGAAAAGTTTGTGAAGGTTACCTAGTAGAGAGTCTCCACTTCACCTTCAAAACTTGCAAAACCTTGAGGAAAACTTCTAGAAAAGCTTCAATAATCTTAAAAAATGATGATGCTAGCATGAAAATGTGGAGAAATCTCTTGAACAACGAGCTTCGAATATGAGAAGTTTATAGAGAAATTTTGAATCTTATATCTGAAAATGGAGAGAATGAAGCTCAAGTTTGGAATGGAATGCTTATAAATAGTGCATTTAGGGTTGGAATGAGGTTAGAGGGCGAGAAAACATGGTTTGGAGTTGGTTGTAGTGGTTTGGAAAAATTGAAAAATGAAAAAGGAAGCACATGTACTTTGGCACAGGTTCAGGTTTGGAGAGAGGTTTTTGATGTGGTTTGTTGTGAATTTAGATGTGGAAATGAAGCACAAGAAATGCATGAAAAGAGTGATACGTGAGAACGAAGAGTGAGGTCATGTTTAAGTGCATTTCCACTGTTCCTTCTTTAGCAAAAAAGTTCATGAGATGTGCATGGGGTATATGGTGATGTTTAAGCATTTTTGGCAAAGATTTGAGGTCATGTGAGTGTGGAAATGATGGTATAAGGATGTTGCAAGAAAAATCACAAGTGTGCCAAGAAATATTGCATGAAAGACATATTCACATGATCAACTTTGAATGGTTAGGACTTGGTGAATATGGGTTCAATTGGTTTGAAATTGGTATCACAGTAAATTAGGAAGAACATAGAACAAGTTTCATGTTGATAGTCAAATGAAATAGGGGTTGGAATATGATGAAAGGTTCTCTTGAAGTTGGTTACAAAATCTGCCCAAGGACACTTAGAAAATTCTAAGTTATGAAGAGGTTTTGACATCTATGAACCACCAACTTTGTAACATCATATCTTGGGGAGCATTGATCCAATTGAGGAGATCTTGGTATGCATGGAAAGCTTGAAACATCAAGAACAAATCTCATGCTGAAAGGAAATTGAGTTGAAGTTGGCTTCATGAAGTTGACCCATGACCTATAATTTTGACCACTTGAAAAACCCATTTTTATAATCATCATAACTTGAGTTCTATACATCCAAATGGAGAGTTCCTATTATCAAAAGAAAGCTTGAAGAATAAGGAACAAATTTCATGTTGGAGGAAGTGTGAGATAAATCATGGATCATCAAGAAAATAGCCTTTGAAAACATGCCCTCCAAGCTGAAATTCTATACTTAGAAAAATTCTAAGTGTTGAAAACATGAATCTTGATTTTTTCAACTTTAAGCCACCATAACTTTTGATCTATGAATCTTTTGAAGTTTCTTTCTTCTACAAACTTGTAGTATGTGATGTCCCCTTTAGTTTGATTACAAGTTTGCCTGATTTGGATCAAGGATGAGGAAGTTATGAATCTTGCAAGATAGCCCCAAAAAAACAAATTCTCCATACTTAGTGAAATTCAAGAAAAACCCTAATTTAGTAACTTCCCCTGATTTTATTATTTCTCTTGATCCTTATTGATCCAACATCATAATAACATGGATGATGACTTGAAATGCCCAAATGTGACCCAAGAACTCAAGAGTTGACCTTGGTAAGGCATCAGTTGACTTTTTGACCAAATGAATCCATTTCCTTCTCTATCCACTTGGGAACCTTCGGAAATTATCTGTGGTGGACCATGAGACATATAGAGAACCTTTGAGATGTATGTTAAGCCATAGAACCATGCTTAGCTCAAGAGAGCAATCACAAGTAACCTTTGTACAAAACCCTAGCTCATAGCCACTAGGAGCTTGATCAGATGAATCTCTTAAAATTCTTGAAACCCTAATCCTCAGATGATTGGGTGATATTATTGAGAATGCCATGATGAATATGAGAAATTTGTAGCTCAATAATAACATGATGTTGAGACCATCTCCTTTCTTATTGCTTTGAGAACCATCTCGTCCTCTTGAGGACCACCAAAGACACCTTGATCCCATGTCTAGAACCAATGTTATGCACACATGAAGATGCAAATGAAATGAAGCATAACACAAAAAGGATAAAGAAAATAAGAGAAAATTTTAGGGTGTTACACATAGTAAGTAACTATCCCTCGTCAATTAAGGCATCAGATATGGATTTAGGTTCAATATGAGAAATCAAAGCATATTACTTCCATAAACTGTTAACCTATGACCTAGTACATACTCCCATTTTGATGTCTCCCAGAATTTGATCTAACGGATGATCCTTTGCGATTGTCCAATCTCGAGCAGCTGGTTCGAGGTATCTTGTTTTTCATGCTCATATAAGTTTTCCTCTTTATCTTCTGTAATGTCCTTATCCTTTATTGTTGGTTCAGGATCCTCTTTAGAACTCTCGTTGTTGATCAATCTTTTTGTTATCACATTTAAAACCTCTGAACAAATACGTTTCCCCGACTTTAGGGGTGAGGACTCATCAAAAGCAACATGAATTGACTCTTATACAGAAGAAGATTTATGATTGTAAACCCTTTAAGCTTTTCTTGTTGATGAGTACCCCAAGAATATACCTTTAACAAATTTTGCATCAAATTTACCAAGGTTGTCTTTTCCATAATTCAAAATAAAGCATTTGCAGTCTTCTCCATGATGGATCGAATGATCACCCAGTTTAAAACATGACATGCGGTGTTAATCGCATCTGCCTAAAAACACTTAGGTAGGGTTATCTCATTTAACATAGTTCAGGATAATTCTTCCAAAACACGGTTTTTGGTCTCTACAACACCATCTTGTTGTGGATTTCTCATACATGAAAAATTGTGAGCAGTATTATTTTTAGTGCAAAAGTTTTAAAAATGTTGGTTAATGGATTCCCCACCATGATCACTACGGAGATTGATGATTTGAAATTCAAAAACATTTTGAACAACCTTATCAAAATCAACAAAATCATTAAAAACAACATCCACGTAAATCTAGAGTAGTCATCAATAATAAAGAATACGTAATGATTGCCTCATAGACTTCCTATTTACGAAGGGCCAAACAAGTCTAAATGGAGAAGCACAATAGGTTTTGATGTCGAAATAACCTTCTTTGGCAAGCATCACATCATTTTTCTTTTAAAAACTTTATTTTAGGAAGTCTAAATACTAGATTTTAGGATGCTATTTAATTTAGAAAGTCAAAATGCACATGACTTAAGCGTCTATGCCATAACCAAGAATCTTTATTCTTAACTACTAAAGACTTAGTCCCATGCATTAACACATCATCTAGATCAAATATATAGACATTCTCAATCCTAGAACCCTTAAACACAAGTCCCTTACAAGTCTTATGCTCAATTACACAACTAAGAGTACAAAAAACAACAAAATACTCTTTGTCACATAGTTGGATAATACTTAGCAAGTTTTGTTTAGGCCCTTTCGCTAACAATGCATTTTTAATGGTAATTGTGGACGGATTTCCCACAATACCTTCACCAAGAATTTTACCTTTCGTATTGTCTCCATATGTGAAGTGATCACTTTCCTTCTCACCAAACTTAAGGAATATGGAAGCATCTCCCGTCATGTGCCTTAAACAACCGTTATCTAGAAACCATAATCTTTTTGTGGAGGCAACACATTCTTGTGAAAAATAATATTTGAAATTTAGGTCCCAAACTAGTCGATCCTTTAGGGTTAGTTTAGTTACATTTAGGAATCCATGTCATTTTACCATTGGGAACTTGAGTGTTCTTAACATGACCAAGTTTCCTAATGTGATCTTTATCCCCACAGTAATGGCAAATATCTTTAGATGAAATACTTCTTTGATTTCTTTTAGTGTCGTGAAGGCTTTTCTTAAAAACATTTCCTCTTTCACTCTAATAACTAGAACAAGTGTTAGATAGTGAGGCAACATGTGTTAGTTGTCCCTTACGAGTTTCAATTTTAGGTTTTAAAATTAGACACTCATCACATTCCACAACTTCTTTCTTTTGAAATAAAATATCTAAAACATTACAACTCTCATCCATAAGAGATGTACGAGCTTCCTTGAGATGTTTTAAACCATGGTTAAGATTATTTATCTTTTCTTCAAGTTTTGAAATAATTTCTTTTTGGCAAGAAATTTTCTTAAACGCTTTTATGGAATCAACATACATGTCATTGAATGCATTTGATAATTCACTATAAGTATACTCATTTTCAGAGCCAGAATTACATACCTTTCATGTTCAACTTTTCTCTTATGCCATCAAGCAAACGTTGGCACAATCATCATCTGAACTCAAGCAAGAATCGGAGGAGGAGATCTCAACCTCTTCTTCCCACGCGATCTAGGGTCTACGACTTTTATAAGATTTTCCCTTCATCTTGTAGAAAGTATTTTCTTTGCTTTTATGAAGTTTGGTGAGATTTGGACATGTGGTTCTATAGTGTCCAAATTTAACACATTCGTATCATGTGATATCATCATAATCTTTCTTGTGATCTTTTTTTGGTGGATGAGTATTTCTGAAATTCACTGAATCTTAGTCGGTATGCTTGAGCTTATTTCTCATAAGATATTTATTGTAGCGTCTGACGAATAAACCTATTTATTCCATTTTGGAAACTTCTTCATCAGAGTTGTCACTTTTTTCCTTTGGTTTCTCCCCTTTAGAAGATGAAGCTTTCAAGCAAATATCTTGTTTCTCTTCTTTACCTTTCTCTCTCTTTTCGGACTTTACTTTGCTATTGGTGAGATATTTCAGCTCATTCTCATGCTTGGCTTACTTTCCAAACAATTTTTTAATGTCCAAAGTACTAAGATTATTTACTTCTTTTATAGCAGTAACTTTTTGTTGCTAGTCCCTAGACATGGAACTCAGTAGTTTCTTAGTACAATCCTTTTTGGAAAACGTTTTATCCAAGTCTCTCAATCTTTTGATTAAATGAAGGAGTCTAGTTTGCATGGAATCTACGGATTATATGGGTTACACACAAAGTAGTAGATAAGTGCCAAAATGTCTTGTTTTGAGTAGTAGTTTTGCGGCACTTATCGATTCATTTGTATTAAATTCTTTGAATAAAACCCCACTTTGTTTGTAGAAGTGTATATTTAGTATATACTAGTATTTTTGTGTAAATATCATAGACTGTAATTGTTTTTATCTCATTTTTGTAGGTATTTAAGCATTGATATTTAGTCATTGTTAGATATAGTATTGAATAAGCTTTCTGACGCTTCCTATCGGGACTCAAACAGAGTTACGGTTCGAAAGTTATGAAGAAAACAACATGCTGAAAATTTCTGTTATTGTCAGCTCTCGCCCCGAGCTCGCCGGGCGAGCCATACCCATGCCAGAAGTTCCAGAAGCAGTAGAAAATTCCGCCTTTGCTCGTCGGGAGAACTGTTACTTCGGCGTGCGAATTAGTCTAGGCAGAAACTCATTTAAAGGGGTAAAAACACATTTTTTAGGTTATGTTTTGGGGTATTTGTTCCAATTCATCAAACCTTCATTTTTGATAGTTTAGAGCTTAGAAAAGCATCAATGGAGATTGCAACTCGATGATTGGAGGTGGATGATTCTTTGATCTTGATTGACATTGCGAGAGAATTTGATTTCTCTTCTCTCTTCCCTTTGTAGTTTCCTTTTGTTTTGAGTTTGTATGTAAGTTTACCTTGATTATATGTATATTTATTGCTCATGGTGTTGTATAAAAGTCATTTTACAAATTAATGTTGATGATTGCTTTCTTTATTTTGGTTTGAGTTGTTGCACACATGGACGGGTTGAATCCGGATTTAGGATGAACATCTATTAGGTTCTAGATTCTAGAGATAGATTTAGGCTTAATATTCACTTGGGTATCAGAACTTAATGCTTATGTGTTGTTTGTGTTGCACTGAGAGATTGCTGACGCGAGTAATACGGCCATTGTCTCACTCTGTGTGAGAAATACGTGATAATGTTGACGAGTGATTTAGGTGGCGTACAACTAGGTAGTTTGTTTAAGTATTTGATAGGGTAGATGAAATGCAAACCCGAGAGTTCTCTACTCTCCAAAGAATGAATTCTTTTTCTGTTCATAAGTTTTATTTCCCGCATTTAATTTAAACCCATTTTAAACCCAAACTCAATAGCATTTATATTATCGAACGGTAGTTCAATAACACTAATCTATGTGGACACGATAATTTTCCAGATAAATACTTCCAAATACTTTTGTTGCTTGCCGCTTTACCTCACCATCAGTAGTTCAAACTCCTCTGTAAACATATTGATTTTAGAATCCTTGACGTCATCTATTCCCTCATAGAGATTTTGTAGAGCATCCCACATACCTTTAGCACTCGTATGATGTGAAATCAAAAATAACATTTTAGCACTAAGTGCAGAAACAAGTATGTTCCTCGCTTTTAAGTCATATGAAGCCTTGTTGGTTTCATCATCATCCCAATTTTTTGGAATTTTAACAATGTCGTCAGCATCCTTGGGAATAAATGGTCCCTCGGTGACGGCACACCACATATTTTTGTCAACCGATAAAAGTGTACATACATGATTGATTTTCAATAAGTATAATTTTCTCCTTTGAAAACAAATGTTCTATTATACACTCCTATAGGATAATCATCTTCCGACATATTCACAAACTTTTGGATGTCGATTAGACACAATCAAAAGACCAGATCTTGATGCCAGTTGTTGGGTGTGAATATGGAAGTAAAAAAAAGTCTAGAGGGGGGTGAATAGACACAATTTTAAAAATATCAATTGTCGTTTTCTAAATCAAAGTGTTTTCAAAAATGAGTTGCGAGTGGAAGGTTTGATGCAAAAATGAAAGTTATACTATTCAAACATTGATCAATTTAACACGAATCGCTTCATAAATATCAAAGATTAATATGATGAAACACTTCATATAGATTGATTTAATTGCCTAATGCACAAGAAGTGTTTACACAATGATTCAATAGATGGAGTTCTAAGGTCAATTTATTTCATAGTATTAGTCACACAACTAACTTAACAAATTATCCAATTCCAACAACACCTAATGCTTACGGAGTAAATTTCTATCAATGAACAAATGTCTAGCATGCGATTTTTGTCGGTGACGCGACCACCTTACAACAATATTGGAATTTGGGTGCTACTTTCTAATTTCTTATTTATTCTATGAAGCTGGAAAGGAAAGGGAAGATATCTAAAACTAACCTTGCACGCAAATGTTTTCTTTAACAAATTCCAAGAGACCGAGGATCGGGGTCTGGTTATAAACTTTTTATTGCATGTATCTCTGTTGATTTGAATTGCTTTCTTATGTTTATCTGTTGTGGCTTGGGAAAGTTTCTCCTTTGGGAGAATTGAGAGACTGTTTTTATGGTTTTCGGGTTTTCTGTTGTTTTTGGTAAGGTATTGAACCTAAAGTTTTTTATTTGTGTGCTCACTAAAATTTCGCAATCTTATGCCTACGTATTCCCGCAAAGAAATCTGGGAAATCAAAGCAATCGTAGTTCCTTCTATTCTATGGGAGGAGAATGTTTGGTGTCTTGTTTAACGCCCAAGATTGAAGTTGTTTGAGTATTTGTGTCTTGTTCAAAGCCCAAGATTAAAGCTAAAGGGGTGACTGAGAGAGAATTTGTCATCTCTAAAGGGAGAACATCTCACCTATTCATCACAAAAGTTGAGTAATTGGTTATAAAGGAAATTACTTTAACCGGGATATGTGAATCCCGCAATGCCATAATTTCCTTTATAAGAGGTATGTCATGAAAAAAGAAATATTTAACTCAGTGTAGAGCAACGCCCAAGGTTGAAGCTAAAAGAAACTGACTCCACTGGGGAGGGTTTTATCTGTCTTGTACAAAGCTCAAGATTGAGGCTGACTGACTCCACTGGGGGAAATTCTTATATGAAGCCTAAGAGGAGGCTAACTCTTGCTGAGGATTATTGAAATCCAGGTGCAGGTCCAAATTGTTTTGGGGAATCCAAATGTTTTATTCTTTCTGGGGATCAGGGAAGAGTCGAGATATCAGATGCCTCGAGGCTCTGATTCTCTTGGGGGATTTGTTGATGGTAAATTGAACCTGGTTCGGATTTCTTAAAATGAAAGCTTAAGCCTTGTTGAGGGTCAGATGGGTTGAAAGTTGAGTTTGAAAACCTCTAGAGGTTTTAACTCTACAGGAGATTAGTATATTGATGAAATGATCAGGGTTTTTCCTGTGCTTTTAGGAAACTTGAGGGTTTCTTTGTGAGATTCAAGAGGATATGAGACTATCCAAGTCTACTTGAATGAAGCCCAAGAGGAGGCTGAGACTTTCCAAGTCTCTCAAGAAATGGTAGGTTCTAGTGTAGAGAGAGATCTTTGTATGATGACCTAGAGGATGCTGAGGGTTTAAGGGATGAAGATCAACCCTAAAAGGGTTTGGTGTTTTGGAATTCTGACTCTCCTGAGGATTGAACTAGTAGTGATGACTAATTTCTGTCCTATGCCTTTAGGAGGCCTTTGGGTCCTTGTACTAAGCCCAAGAGGAGGCTGAGGAACTTCTAAGAAACCTGTTGGTCTTTGTACTAAGCCCAAGAGGAGGCTAGGGATTCTTTTAGGAAGCCTGTGGGACCAAGCCAAAGAAAAGTTCAAGAAAGGTTTCACCAGGAATTAATCATTTCTCTGCTGAACAATTCTAAGGTTTGAAGAAATTCAAGAGAGGTTTCACCGGGAATTAATCCTCTATGGGGAAATGAATTTCTTGTATATATATATATTTCTAAGTTTGACAGTCTTGAGAAAAGTTTCACTGGGAATAATGCCTTTCTCTTTTTCATATTGTATAAGCCCAACAGGAGGCAGACTGTATAGGGAACTTCCTATGAGGGACTAGTTTTGACTATTTGTAAAGTAACCTCTGGTTTGACCTAAACATAGACCTAACCGCTGGGGGAAACTCTAAACAAGATATGCACAAGTAAATATAGACAATTACATTAACAGATATATATAAGAAATATGCACTGAAAAAGATGTTGGGACTTACCTTCTGAGCAGAGGCCCAAGCATATTGTGATCAGTTGTATTGACTACAACTGTATTGCCTCTTTTAGGGTTTCAAGAAATTGAAGAAAGTTTTGAAAGAAACAACATTGAATTTGAAGTTGAATTAAGAGAAAATTTGTTTGGAAGAATGTTTATGGCTTATAACTCAAAGAGAGGCCAAAATGACTTATTTTAAAAACATTGATCGCAGTGCGATCAATCGGAGGACGTTGTGGGACTTATACTATAGTAGAGGCCCAAAAAATTGTTTTTGTACAAAGAGGGGTTGGGTCTTACACTATATTA
Source organism: Lathyrus tuberosus (assembly GCA_022829125.1). Lineage (NCBI taxonomy): Eukaryota > Viridiplantae > Streptophyta > Magnoliopsida > Fabales > Fabaceae > Lathyrus > Lathyrus tuberosus. The sequence continues at coordinate 436,946 of JALAZF010000593.1, forward strand.
GAGGCCCAAAAATGTTTTGAAGAAAGAAAAATGGGGCTTATACTCAAGGAGAGACCCAGATGATTTATTTGAAAATGCGACGATCCCGCCGTGATTTTAAAAACCACTAAGGGAGTTATACAATGACTGAGGCCCAAAATTATTTATGTACAAAAGGGATGGGTCTTACACTTTATTAGAGGCCCGAAAGTTTATTTTTATACAAGAGATGGGGCTTACGGCTCAGAGAGATTCCCATATGAAAAACAATGATCGCACCGTTTATTTTGAAAATCGTATCAGGACTTATACAATGACTGATGCCCAAAATTGTATATTTACAAAGGGGATGGGTCTTACACTCTATTAGAGGCCCAAAAATGTTTCAAATAAAGTTAAAATCAAGAGAAAACCCTAATTTCTTTTAAAAGATAATTTTTCAAAGAAAAAAAAATTAAATGATATAAAATATAAAATATATTTAAAAATAAGTTGTCAACTTTGAACAAAGTTTTGAAAAATCATGTTTAATCATATGAAAACTTATAATTCATTTCAATTTGAAAAATTAAGGTAGAAATTTCATTTAAAAATGTTTAAAAACAAATAAAAATGAAATTATTTACAAAATTCAAGCTATATTAAATAAATAATATAAGTTTGATTTTTTTGTAGAATAAAATATTTTAATATTTTTGTGAATTTTAAAAAAAATAATCAATAAAAAATAATTAAAATTGAAGGAGAAATTAATTTTGAGATTAGTTAAGAAAATAATGAAAAATGAGAAAAATAGCAAAAAAAAAGAGAGGGAACCAAAAATGGTATGGGTGGGTGTTGAAACCACGCCCTCTAATCAAACAAACACACGCTGCTACCACTGGGGTGGTGATACATCCGTGTATCAAAACCACCCCATATGCATATAAGGGTGACCTAATTTCTAGGTCAGGCAAAGGCAAAAAACCAGATTTTGAGGTATTTGCAAGAAGGCCATAACTTCTTCATTTCTCCATGAAAATGGCTGAAATTTAGATGGATCCTACCTAGAATTTCATGAGGAATCCAATGTCGATCTTAGAATTTTCTAAACATGCCTACATTTTAAAACCCGATAGTGGTATCAAAATAGGCCAAAATTTTCAAGTCCTATGCTACCACTTCATACAAGGAATAATAGAATGGTAAATTGGTTCAAACACAATACATATGATATGTATGACATGTTCATGATCAATGGACATCAAAGCTATGTATATTTTAAAGAGTTGAAGTTGTTATACACTTACCTCTTAAAGCTCCTTGTGCTATCTTTCAAAATACTTGTGCCAGAAGTAATCTAATGCCTTAGACACTCTTAATAGATCCCTTAGAAGCTATTAGGATGATCAAAACCAGCTGGAAACCTCAGGAACAATACTGACTCTTTCTTGTAAAAGTGGCAAAAGTGACCAAAATGGTAACTCACTCAAATGGTGTCACAGTTGAGGGAAACTTGTTGGAACACTTTAAAGATGATATTTGGAGAGTATTTGAAGTGTTGTTTGGCTTTGAAAGTGATTGGATCAAGACATGGCTTGAAAAATGCAAAAAAGTCCAAATTTGAAGTTTTAGGGGTTGACTTTCTGATTTTGGTGTTGTACAATGAGGATGAAGGTTTGAACACCTTCAATAGATGATTTATGATGTGTTTGGATAGTTATTTGAGTGGTTTTTGCTCTGGTTTCAAGAATCCTCAAATTGCTTCATTGTGACTTCAAATTGAAGTAAGATAGGGAGAGTGAGAAAACGTGGCTTTGGTATTGTTTTGGTGTGGTTTGAAACATCAGAAATGAGCTCTATTTATCGTAGAGGAATTTTGTTTTTGAAGGAATAGTGAATGGGGGCTGGTTCACTCTATTATCCAATGGATATGCCAGTGTATCACTTTCTTAAATGCCAAGGTACAAAGTCTCCTCTAGCCATTGACTTGAGCTGGTCTTTGAAGCTTTAGGTCTTCTAATTTTTGAAATAATCCTGAGTCAAATGGACTGTCATAGACTGATGCATGCCACCTCAATGCACGTCTTGAGCGCCTTAAAACAAAATTGGAGTTTTTGGATTTGCAACATTGAATTTCACATGCCAAGGAATAGGATTTTTGACTTGGTGGCTTTGTGATCAGATCCCTCATCATTCAAGTTGATTTTGGATAGAAATGAAATGATGAAAGTGTCCAAAATTGGTTCAAGAAACCGTGGGAACCATGTTATGTTTTCATGCCTTTGTGTGGGCAGGGTGAAAAATGCCATTTTTGGAGGCTTATAACTCCTTGCTCAAGTTGAACCATGGGAGGCTCCTGTAATTTTTGGAAAGCCCCAATAACATACTTCAACTTTGATGTCCAACTTTGGTCTTTAATCATCTTGGATCATATTGAAAAATGCCCTCAAAGTTGGTGAAAATGCAAAACAGATTTTGTCCAAAATTTCACTAAGTGTTGGAAAAATGGTTATTTTCACATTTTTGTGATTTTGATCAATCTATAACTCAAAATCCATGAGGATTTAGAATCTGATGTAGTTGACAATCTTGAAGTATGTAATGAGAGCTTTCATTTGAGCTTTGGATGGAAGAAAAAGGTTGCTTGGATCACAAATTATGGTCTTGTAAAGTTGGGTATAAATCACTTTTTTTCATGACTTAGTGAAATTTAAAGTTTCTTAAGATTGTCCCTTTTGCAGGTAAACCTACTTTTCTTGATTTTTCTTGATGGATGATGGTCCAAACCATAAGTTAACATTGTTTGTGACTTAGAGAAGCCTTGTTTATCAAGAAATTCAAAAAGCCAAACTGGATTTTTTGGCATAGTTGACCTAATTCAAACCTAATGGATGGATTCCATAGGTGTTTTAGAATTTCTTGAATCATATCCCAAGGTTTGGGATCATGTCTTGGTCAAAAGTCAAAGGTACGATTGACTTTTCACCAGAAAACCCTAATTAGTTCGGATGAGTTTGAATCCTTGTATTGCTTATGAACCAAGTTCTTTGGGTCAATCCAATCTTGTAAATGGATTAATATGATGTATTGGAGGTCTTCAAAAAACTTCTTGAGGTTTTGGCTGATGCCTTGCTTCAAAAGTCAACTTAGGGGTGAAATATGTCAAGAAACCCTAATTCCCGATTTTTGATGAATGCATCCCCTGAAGCTATTTTGACTTTATGATTGGGTCCATGAGGTCCCTTTGAGCTTCTTGGATCATGTTTTGAAGTATTGGCTCATGCCCAGAGGAAGATTTCCCTCTGCAGGCTTTGGTCGACGAAAACCTTAATTTGGTGACACTGATGATCTTGAGGATTGATCCACCTGAAATGTTGCACTCTGGTGCTTGATTCTTGATATGGGAGACCTCTCGATCCTTAATGGATGTTTGAGAGACTTGACAAGTTGAGGATCATGTCCATTCTTGATTGATCCTTTGTCTGAGTACTCTGAGAGGGCTCAAAATCCTAATTCTTGATTGTAGTGAATGCTCAACAATCTTTGAGAGGATTGATGAGGTATGAAGGTACATCCTTATTGTGGTGATGATTTGCACAATGATGGGAAATCTTGTGGTCAAAATTTGGGGTATGACAGATGCCTCTATTTAATCTTCTTGGACCTAAAAATGTGAATGGCGAAGACGTTCAGACATTCAAGGTAAAAGAGGATTAAATATCTAAATACCCGAAATTTTGACTTTGGTTATGAATGGTAGCGATTTGCTCATTCATCTTCTTTTTGCTAAGTAGTGTTACTTAGAATAGGGTAAAACTCCCCCTTGATCCTGGTCTTCAGCCATGGAACTGGTCTTCGTTTCTTTTTGAAATAAACTTCCCCTCGATCTTGGTCTTCTACCATGGAACTAGTCTCAGTTTCTTTTTGAAATAAACTTCCCCTAGATCCTGGTCTTCTGCCATGGAACTGGTCTCAGTTTCTTTCTGAAATAAACTTCCCCTCGATCCTGGTCTTCTGCCATGGAACGAGTCTCAGTTTCTATGTGTCGAGTTCCTTTCATAACACAGAACGCTATCTCTGATGGTCTTCATCAAACTTCTCGCCGAGTTTTACTGGGGAGACGCTATTTGATGGAAAAATATTTGATGTCAGACTTGCTGGGGAGAACCAATTTTATGAACTACAGAGGTGTGCAAACTTCTCTGTGGGAGATGCCATTTGTCGACCTACTGAGGAAAACAAGTCTCTTGAGAGATTGCTTATTGCTTGGTGATATTACATCGTACTTTTCTTCGAGACCTTTTTTGGAGAAATTCCATGTGATGTAATCCAATTTTGAGGTGCTGATGACTTCATTAACAGCAAACTTTTCGGGGAGAAACCACCGTATTGCCAAGAGTCTTCCATTGAGAGGCTTTCTATGGGGATTTTCTTTAATCCGGGAAAGTAAAGTATCATCTTCAATCGTGAAGAGTGATGTTCCAAAGGTGTCCATCCGAATGACATCTTTCCTTTCAAAGGTTTAAGTTATCAAAGTGGTTAAGGACCGATTTCAATCCAGGAACACACTGGAGAGAGATTGTTTAGACGGTACATTTTCTTGAAGAGGCAAGAACTAAGACCGGGATTTTGTCCTATCTGACGCAGAAAGGAAAACTGACAACTCTATCGGAGAGAAGATGCTTATTACTTGGGGATGAGTATGACCAGAGCGATATTGATGCAATATGTGTATGAATATGAATCAATTATGATGTATGTATGTTTATGCTGATAAAACAGACACTACATATAGACTGGCGAGGAATACAACTGGATATTCGACCATTCTGGGAGATAGGGATATCACTGGAGAATCTGAAAGTTGTACTTTTGCTCGGGAAAAGGGATTTCTGCATTCGTTTAGTTTTCGGATGTACAAACCCGCTAGGGATGGACATCCGTCCTTGTTTTTCAGAGGTGGACCCTACCGGGGAGAAAAACCATCAATTGGTTTTCAGAGGTCAGAACTCCGTCGGGGAAGATAGATGGCTCATTTCGTCTGAAATAGTTGATCCTTCATTCATGGTGCACTGGTCAAATGGAATACTTTGATTCTGCATTTTGAAGTTCGATCACTACTAGAGAAGCAGTTGATATTCCTTTTTTTTGCGCTCATTAATCGAAAGGAAATTACCATCTTTGTTTTAAAAGTAAAACTTGAACTTCTCGTTTCGAAAAAGTAAATTCATTTTTGTTTCAAGAATCATTGTTCATATTAAAAATTTCATTCTGTAAAGCAAAATAAATGAGAATTGTAAGAAAAAGGCACACGGGCTCAATTTTTTTTTTATAGAATGGTAATCAGCCAAGCGCATGATCCCATGGAGCATTACAAAGTTTAGAAAATGGTATTTTAAAAGGAAAGGGGCTACATTGAAACATAACGACCGCTATCCTCCCATCAACTTTGAATTTTGGACATTCTGAGCTTCTGTCGAAGATGACCTTGACTCGAAGTTTTCCCGATGGATGATGTTACCTTTGAGGAGCCAATCTTGTCGGATGTAGTTACTCGCCATTAATCCCTATCTTTTGCAAGAATTGCCTTTTGAGGTTCTCAATCCATCGAGATGACTTTTGTTCATGTCTCTAATTTTTGCCTGGACCGCCCGTTCGGGTTTTCAATCCACCGAGACGTTTTATTTATTTAGGCGAAGTATTTCATGACTATGTTAAAATTTGTGGGGTAGGTAAACTCCTCTCCATCCATGGTTGTGAGTCTCAAAGCACCGCCTGAAAAGGCTTTCTTAACAACATAAGGCCCATCGTAATTCGGAGTCCATTTGCCTCTGGAATTAGTGAGGAATAATTGTATGTTTTTGAGCACGAGGTCTCCTTTCCTGAAGACATGGGGTTAGACCTTTTTATCAAAGCCCTTCTTCATTCTTTGCTGATATAACTGACCATGGCATAAAGCCATCATTCTTTTTTCTTCGATCAGATTCAGTTCATCGTGTCGGATTTGACACCATTCAACTTCTGTGAGCTCATCTTCCATCAATACCCTTATTGATGGTATCTCTAATACTGTGGGGGTCACTGCATCCATGCCATATACTAGAGAGAAAGGGGTTGCCCCTATTGAAGTGCAGACATATGTGCGATAACCGTGAAGAGCAAAGGGCAGCATCTCATGCCACTCTTTGTAGGTTACAACCATCTTCTGAATGATTTTCTTGATATTTTTGTTAGCCGCTTCTACCGCTCCGTTCATTTTAGGTCGGTAGGGAGATGGGTTATGGTGTTCGATCTTGAACTCAGCACACAACTTTTTCATCATCTTGTTGTTCAAGATGGATCCATTATCAGTAATGATCTAGCTTGAAACACCATAACGGCAGATGAGATTGTTCTTGATAAATAGGACCACCATTTGTCAGGTTACATTGGTGTATGACACTGCTTTGACCCATTTGGTGAAGTAATCAATCGCTACCAGGATGAACCGATGTCCGTTTGAAGATTTGGGTTAGACCATGCCAAACATGTCGATTCCCCATATAGAAAAAGGCCATGGAGAAGAAAGGACTTTGAGATGCATTGGCGGTACATGGATTTTATCAGCGTATATCTGACACTTGTGACACCTCTTCATGTACTAGTAACAATCGGATTCCATTGTCAGCTAATAATATCCTGATCTTAGAATTTTCCTTACCATTGTATATCCATTGGTATGAGTGCCAAAGAAGCCTTCATGAATTTGTTTCATTAACATGTTTGCTTCTTGTTTGTCTACGCATCTGAGCAAAACCATGTCAAAGTTTCTCCCAGGCAGGTACTCTTGTCTTTGAAAGAAGCACTTGATTATCATGATACCATGGTTTGTCATCTATGACTGCTTCAGTTGTGAAGATGTAAGCGGGTCGATCAAGGCGCGTTATATCGATCTTAGGTACGTCGTTCCATTGACTCACACTAATCATGGAGGATAAGGTGGCTAATGCATCAACCATGTGATTTTCTTCACGAGGGATATGATGAAACTCGATTCTATTGAAGAATGGTAACAACCTTCTCGCGTAGTCTTTGTAAGGAACCAATCCAGATTGGTATGTGTTCCACTCTCCTTTGATCTGATTTACAACCAAGGCTGAGTTGCCATACTCATCCAAATTCATTTTCCTTAAGTCGATAGCTTCTTCGAGACCCATGATAGAAGCTTCGTATTCGGCCTCATTGTTTATGTATTTGAATGTCAATCTGGAAGTGAAGGGAATATGGGTACCCAGAGGTGTTAGAATGATTGCCCCAATTTCGTTTCCATAAGTGTTGACAGCTCCGTCTAATACTAGTCCCCACTGGGAACCTGGTTCTGCACTTCGCTGGGTAGCGGTTCATTGCAATCTTTCATTTTCAAGTACATGACATCTTCGTTTGGGAAGTCAAATCCTACTGATTCCTGATTGTCAATCGGCTGATGAGCCAAATGATCGGCCAAAATACTTCCTTTGACGGCTTTCTGAGCATGGTACTCGGTGTCGTATTCTGATAACAACATCTGCCAACGGGCAATCCTTCCCGTGAGAGCAGGCTTTTCAAAAATGTACTTGATCGGTGTAACGCCCCGGTTTTTTGTTAGATTTATTTAATCGAGTCGATTTAATTATTTTTGGTCTTTATATTATTTTATTCTTGGTTATTATGTTTTATCGCGTTTTGGGAACGTTTGCGAGAAAATTGAGTGTAGGGGTATTTTGGTCTTTTTGCCTTGGTTAGATATTGTTTTTCATTTAAAATAGAAACATAGAAAGAAAAAGAGAAGAGAAAAGGAGAGTGAGAAGAAGAAAAAGAGGAAAACTTGGAGTGTAAGAAACCGATTCAACCGACACTTCGAAGCGCGATTAATCGGGTAAGGGTGCGAAACTCGGTTATGCTATGCTTGTGTATGATTATGTATGTGTGTGTTGGAATGTTTGTTGGTTTTTCCTAACTTTTCAATTCTAGGTCGAATGAGAGAAAACGATAGAAATCGATGTTTTCGGGTTGGAATGCGGTATAAATGTGGTAGAATACTTGTTACTATGATTGGGATATGTTCTGGTTGTTATGTTACGGTTTGGATATGTTTTGGTGGATGAAATATTGTGTTGGAGTGAACAACAGCGCTGCTGGGATTTTCTGGGTTCGCAGGTTCGCACAGTGAATAAGGCAGCAAAGGGAAAGCGAAGGTTCGCTGGGTGTTAGCATTGCGAACTTTCTGCTATTTTTTCTCTGCCACGGTTCGCAGGTAATTCGCATTGCGAAGGGGAAGGCGAAGGTTCGTTGGGTGTTCGTATTGCGAAATTTACATTGTTTTTTCTCTGCCATGGTTCGCTGGGGTTCACATTGTGAATAGGAAAGCGAACAGGGCAGATTTTTCCATTTTGTTCTTGTCATAACTTTTGGGTCGTAAGTCGGATTGAGGCGCAATTGGATACGTTGGAAAGCTATTGAAATGTTCTTTCTTATAAAAATAGTTTTGAGACTAGTGGACGATTTAATTATATCGGTAATTGGAAATGTGTCGTTTTGTCGACTTTTACCGTCGTAATTGTGTGTAATTTATGTGTTAACATGCGATACACTTTTGATCTATAACGTATAGCTTGTGTGCTGTTATTGGATGCGAATGTATCTGATGAAATGATGTGATGATGTTTTGCGGCCTTATGGTAAAAAAATGCATTGTGTTATGTTTAATTGTATATGCATGATTATGGATGTTGAAGTGGTTTACATGGTTGTATATGCGTATCCATTTGATTGTCATGAGTCATTGTATGCCAAGCATCATGATATGCATTCTTGTGATGTCGTGTGCCCTAGTGGGTGTGAGCGACGAAACGATTCCCAACGGGATCTGCTATAACGGTCGTGTGCCTTATACAAAGAGGACCTAAAGCGATGTTATAGACGATCATGTGTCTTATACAAAGAGGACCTAAAGTGATCGGGTCGTGTGCCTTATACAAAGAGGACCTAAAGCGATCCATAAACGTCGTGTGCCTTATACAAAGAGGACCTAAAGAGACGGGGAACATCGTTTGCCCAACGGGGAGTTACACTAAGTAACAAGCGATGATTCCAATAATTCCTGAGTGAATTAATGATGAGATGATGGATGGAACGGTACCACATTGCATTGCATAGAGTTGTTGTGTCGGTCTCTGTGCATTTGCATAAGTCATGAATGGATTGATTATGTGTGGGATTTGTGAATGGATTTGATGAGTTGATATATACATATGTTGGTGATAAATGTATTGAGCATGATTGATATGCCTTTGTGATGGATGTATGAGATAAGAATCGTGTTGTTTTGTGTTTGAATTATGGTATATGTTGTGGTGAGAATGTTGTTGTGTGCGTATTTCCTGTTAATACATAATGGTATGCAACTATATTATAATTGTGTTTCTCACCCTTCTGCTGTTTTAAATGCCCTATGAGGCATTGCAGATTAGATGCTGGAGGTCTTTTTGTGAAGATTCTGTCTTCAATCTTTTGTCGGTCGGCTCTGATATGTAGCACCGGGTAGTCGGGGAGATCGTTATGTGACATTATGTATATATATCTTTTTGGATTTGACATGTATGACTCTGTATAAGACAGGCAAACTTTTATGTTTATATATATGAGATTTCAGTTGCAGATTTTCCGCTTTTATCCTGTATCTTAATTATGGGTGTTAGGAACCGAGTTCCTTTGTTTATGTTGCTACCTGATTGTTGCATATCTTTATGAGCAGGTTATTATATTTCTTCATCGTTATGTTACGCTCCGTCTATGCCATGAATGTTTTAATTCTACTCTGATTATTTGTTATAGCTTTAATTACTCGGGTTATAGATTGAGGGTGTTACAATCGGATCCATTTTGGAGATTAACCAAGTAGTGTGACAAATCATGTACTGGCGAAGGCATTTGAATGCCCAAGCCAGAGCACAACAAGTTTTCTCGAGCATAGTGTATCGAGTTTCACAGTCCGTGAACTTCTTGCATAAGTAGTAAATGGCAGACTCTTTTCTGTTTGTTTCGTCTTGTTGGCCAAGTACACAACCCATGGAGTCTTTCAAGACTGTTAGGTAGATGATCAGTGGTCTCCCTTCCACTGGAGGAGACAAAATCGGTGGATTCAACAGATATTCTTTGATGCTGTCAAAAGCCTTTTGGCAATCTTCTGTCCATACACAACTTTGGTTCTTTCTGAGCAGTTGGAAGATCGGCACGCATGTCGCGGGCATGAGGGACATGAATCTTGAGATGTAATTCAGACGTCCCAAAAATCCTCTGACCTATTTATCAGTCTTCGGCGAAGGCATTTCTTAAATGGCCTTGACCTCGTCGGGATCGACCTCAATTCCTTTTTGGCTGACGATAAATCCTAAGAGTTTTCCTGAGCGAACACCAAATGTGCACTTATTGGGATTCAAGTGGAGTTTGTATTTTCTCAGACAGGCGTGTCACGTGCTCTTCTTCTGTTTTAGATTTAGCAATCTTGTCATCGATGTACACTTCAATCTCTTTGTGCATCATGCCGTGAAATAGTGTTGTCATGGCTATTTGATAGGTTGCCCCCCGCGTTCTTTAGACCGTACGACATTACCTTGTAACAAAAGGTGCCCCATGGGGTGATGAATGAAGTTTTCTCCATATCTTCTGATGCCATTTTGATTTGATTATAGCCCGAGAATCCATCCATGAAGGAGAAGACTTTGAATTTTGTTGTACTGTCTACCAACATGTCTATGTGTGGTAGGGGAAGTCATCCTTTCGACTTGCTCTGTTCAGATCTCTGTAGTCTACACACATTCTGACTTTTCCATCCTTTTTGGAACTGGCACGATATTGGCTAACCATTGAGGATATTCTGAGGTGGCGAGGAAACCTGCGTCTATCTGTTTCTGCACTTCCTCCTTAATGTTGATGGCCATATCTGGATGAGTCCTTCTTAGTCTTATTTTACTGGAGGACATTCTGTTTTCAGTGGTAAACGATGTTCCACGATGCTGGTATCCAACCCTGGCATGTTCTGATAGAACCAAGAAAATACATCTGGAAACTCTTTGAGAGGTTTTATTAAGTCTTCTCTGACAGTTGGACTGAGCAGTGCCCCAATCTTGACTTCTTTCTTTTCTTCTTCTGAACCCAAATTGACCGTTTCCAACGGCTCTTTGTGAGGCTCAATAGGCCTTTCCTCTTGCCTGCGTAGTCGGGAGATCTCTTCTTAAATTTCTTCGTCCTCTTCTTCTTTAGCTTCAAATATTGGGAATTCAAAGTTGGGAGAAGGCATTGGATCGTATGTTTCAATGGGGTTTAAAATAAGCAATCTGCATGACGTGATGATTCCCATTTTTAGAAAAGACACAGAGAATGCAAAAGTGTGTGCAGTGTATTTTCTAAAAATGCTTGTTTTTAATTTGGGTTGTTTTTTAGGATTACCATTTTCTAAAAAATGAAAAGTGAAAACAACAATAAATGCGAGAATTCAGAATGACATTATTTATTCATGATTTTTCGATTCTTGAAACACAACCCTATAAAACAAAACTCTACCGCTTTGGGTGAAGCGAAGATGGTCATTTACAGAAACGTGAGCCCTATAAAACATGTATTTCACCTGGGCAAGGTGAAAGGTTAAAACAAAGATGGTAATTACTTTGACTTATGGATGACTTTTGGGACATCGATTGCAACCAAATGGCGATGAACTCCTCTGTGAATCACAAAGTTTGTTACTTGCCTTCTTGTATGTCTTCAGAAATGGCACTGATTTTTGGTGGACTAGGATCATTGGAGTCTTCTTCCCATGCATAGTTATCATAAGGGGACTCTTCTGTCGCATCTTCCATAATATTTTCACTCTCAAGAGGATCTCCCCATCCAGTAGGCTGGATGTCCTCGTATCTGATGCGAGAGATTTCGGGAGCAGTGTATTTGACGAGAAAGTCGTACTTGCCGATTGGTTGTCCCAAAGTATCCCAGGTTTCTGTGGGCATAGATGAGTCATCTTCCACAATGACGTTGACCTCATGAAAAGCATAATTAATGAGTTCTTGTCCTGGAATCTTTGCAAATTCATCACCATGGTGTTGGACATTTTGGGAATGTCATGAGTAAGGATTTTATGACTCTGTGGGAACATGGGTATTCTTTTCAAGATTACTCAGCTGATAGGCATTGTTCGGCTGACTCTTTTGCCCCAAGTCTTCAGTGTATGGCTTCCAGATAGGCAAGTCATCCAGGGGATCATAATAATCGGAGTCAAAGTTTTCTTTCATCAGATTGTCTTTCTCTAATGAGTTGGGTGGAGCACGACATCCTTCGGGATTATAATCTCCATAGATCATTCTCACGTCTAATCTTGGTATATATCTTGGGTTCTGAGAGCAAAATGGTATATGTGTTTCTCCCTGAGACATATAACCTTCATCGTTGAGATAAGACTTCCACTCCCCATCCATATCGGAGGAGTCGTTCCCATCAATGGTGTGGACTTCTTGAGATACTGGGTGGAGGAAGCCCCCGCTGTGGAAGAAATCCTGAATGGGAAGAAAACATCCATCCTTCTTCGTAGTCTGGGTACAGGTTGGGGAGAAACCAAGACCTTTCCTTGCCTTATTATTAGTAGGAATTATAATATGTGTCCATCCTTTTATGTCACCACTCCCTATTACTTTGAGAGCGTCCTTGTATGAGGAAATCAATGTTCCTTTTTCTTGGTGATTCACATTGCTCACCGAGAGTGCTTGAAATTGAGTTCCAACAACCTCCTCTGGTTCTACACAGGAAAATGATGATAAGTTGCTCACGATTAAGGCTTGCTCTCCGCACACCGTGACTAATTTGTCGTTCTTGACAAACTTCAGCTTCTGGTGAAGTGTCGAAGTGACTGCCTCAACTTCGTGTATCAAAGGTCTTCCTAATAAACAGTTGCATGCATCTCGGATGTTCATGACCTGGAAAGTGAATTGGAAAGTGTGAGGACCAATGGTTATAGGAAGATCGACTTCGCCGATAACTGTTTTTCTGGATTCGTCAAAGGCTTTGACGATGATCTCACTGCCTTTCATCAGAATTCCTTAAAAAGATAGTCATGCCAAGGTTGACCTTGGCCTGACATTCAAAGATGAACATGTGTCTACCAGTACGCTGGCTAAAGCATCGTCTTGGAAATTGACTGTGATGTTGAGTGCCATATTATGGTTCTTTCCTTCCTCTGGAAGTTCTTCATCACTGAATCCCAAGTTGTTGTAGGAAGTGATGTTGGAGATGATGCTGTCAAATTGTCCTACCATCATATCTTTTTTTATGAAGGCTTGTTCAAAGACTCTTTGTAGAGCTTCCACGTGAGCTTCTTAACTAAGCAGGAGAGTGTTCGCGGGCGCGAACAACCGCTGACCTTCCGTCACAGGTTTACTTGCGGGATTGGCCACACAAATCCTAGAACAGGTGATTGGAAGCGTATGTTCTTTTGATTGTGACAGTTTCTTTGTAAGTGTGATAATATATGTTGGAAAGGCAAGAAATAAAGGTTGGGGTGCTTAAAAGCACAAAGCAGAAAAAACAAATAGACAAAAGGAAAGGGCAAATAAACAATAATAATTTAAGGATTTGTGGTCGCAATTATACATTTTTGCGGGATTGAACTCGTTTCTCTCTAAGCTTGGTACTTTGAGTGTTTTCCCCTTGAATGTTACAAAATGCGACCCCTAAAAATGGAAAAAACAATGCTTTATATAGGCCTAAGAAATAACTGTTCTTCTACCCAGATTTCCTCTGGTACTGACACGTGTCACCTCACTTTCTTTTCAACTTCCCATATTCTTGGAACTTTCAAACTTTTCCCACCCAAGTACCTATCCTTGGATTTGGGCTTGCCTTTCGTCTGGCTTCCTCCGACACCATGGCTTGTCACCTTCAATCCGACACGCCCTTTGACCTGCGTCGGATCCACGTGTGGACGTTCTCCTGTCGTCGACTAGGTCTTGAATTTCATCCTTTCCTTTCCTTTTCCCTTAGTCAAAATATCCTTTCCAATAAATTGCCCCCCCCCAAAAGGCGAGTTTCGACTGAGCACCATGTCGATTGAGAAATCTGACTTTTTGTCTTCTTGCGAGATTTCAACGACGTTTTCCTTCAATTCATTCGCCAACATTTCGTCTTCTTCTGAAACACGTGTCAAGCGCCGTCTGACATGATGATGGCAATCTTGTACAATGATTTCCAAGATACACACTATGATGGCATGGCCTGTCTGAGTTATGGGCCTCGAAACCACCTCCCACTTATATTCAGAAGTTGAACAGTTTAGGTGATCCTTCATTTTTGCATGCGTCTCCCCTATAAATAGCATCATTTGAAAATCGTTTCAGCCTTTACCCATAACTTCTGCTTCTTCAAACTTGTTCTTTGTTCATGAAACAAAACCTCTGTACTTTTCTCTCTCAAAAATGCTCCTTGTCTCCAGAACACCTTCTGCATTTCTTTCTTTCCAATGGCCTCGTCAACCACTGCCACCACTTCTATTCCTCAAACCACCGGAAATAACCCAGTTCCGTTTGTGCTTTCTGAAGCAGAAACCCTCTATCCTCTTCCTCAACCGTCATCTGCTGACGAAACGGTGGTAAACAACTGGTGCCGCCAAATGATGTTAGATGTCAAACATGCTACATATTTGTATTCAATACTTGGTATTTTTCATTACTTTCTATGTTTATCTTGTTGATTTTAGTGGTGATTTGTTATAGTTCTTCAAACATTGGAATATACTTTTGGTGCTTGTAATTTGTGTGCTATTGTATAGAAATAGGCATGAAATGATCATGAAAGTAAGACACAAGGAGTTGATGCAAGCGACCAAAGAATCAAGAAAGCAACAGCAGGGTTCACTAGGTGAATCCTGGCGAAGTCACCAGCGAAGGTTCGCCTAGCGAACAGTGGCAAATCTTCCACCGAGGAGGCCCTAAAAGAGTCAGTAGGAAAAGGGGGTAAAATTCGCTTAGCAAAGTGCCAGCGAGTGTTCGCTGCTTTACTCGCTGGGCAAAGGTCCTGGCGAAGGACCCTTGACTAAGGCAGGAGCTAAAGGACCCAAAATTTGCTGGGGCAAAGGTTTTGGCAAATGGCTCGCTTAGCGAATGAATTGTTCGCCTAGCGAACCTGCGATAACAGCTGAGGGCGGTTTAAGTTTCTGAGGCACTTAAAGTGCCATTTTTTAATCTATTCGCTAGGCGAATGATTCCTTCGCTAGGCGAAGTCTGCAGAATTTTAGTATCTTATAAATAGATTTTTGCTTTTGTGTTAAGGAAAACTTGCTATTTTTCACACAAAAATATATTTTTCTGAACTTTGATCATCCAAGAGTGAATTTTCACATAGAGAAGCTGAAGTCACATCCAATCTCGATTATTCGACTCAGATGTTCTTTCATCTCATCTTGAAACTTGTCATCCAAGATACCATGAGAATGAGTAGCTAAACACTTTTGTGTTAAGGTTAGATGTAGTTGATCTTAATCATATGTATTTCTTTTGATCTTTTGTATATGAACAATGTTTATGATCAATATAGATGAAGGTATTTGTTCTTAATGATGTATGTGTGGGTTGTATCACTCTAGACATAGATTTTAAAATTCATGACCTAATATTTTCATCTCTTAAAAACCAAACTCTAGACATAAATTTGGGATTTGTTATTCGCTTTGTGTTGATCTTAACGGTTGTTGTTTCGATTGTTAGCATGAGACATCATCTAATGGTCTAAACAACGACACTCACGAATTTGCTTTAGACATAAACTTATTCGAGATGATACACGATTGTATTGGTCAGAACTGAGTTCATATGCTTGATTAATCGGATATGTATGAAAAGGATTAGCGAAACCTAATCTTGACATGCTTTTCTAAAACCTTACAAACTCTTTGCTACAAATTTACTCTTTGCTACAAATTTATGTTAAACAAAACCAAGAACCATTTGAAACTCTTTAACTTAAAACATTGCGACTATTGAATGGCAAGCATCAAAATATCGCACAATCCCTGCGGATACGATGAAAACACCCCCCGAAATACTGTTTCAACAAATTGGCGTCATTGCCGAGGATTGTTGTTTGATATTGCAAGAATTGCAATAGTTGTTTTGTTTTAAGCATGTTAACTTTTTCTTGAGCTTGTTGATTTGTTTGGTTTAGTGTGCAGACTTCGTTTTATGGGAGGGAAGTTACCTGCGGACCAACTTTTGTTCGATCCCGAGATTGAAAGAACCGCTCGTAAAATCAATAGCAGAACCAGGCGAAGGAGGCAACTTGCCAAAGAAAGACGAGAGTGAGACGGAAGTTCAACTTCGACGCAAATTCCACAGTTACTTCCAACTATGGATCCACCACCACCACCACCACTTGCTTCTAGACCTTGTACAAACAGTCCAAGACATAATGCATTGTTTGCTCGGAATGCTCATAACGGTCGGCATTCTGAAATGAAGACTTGTATTCTCTCGCTTCTATATCAGAGTCCTTTTACAGGTATGGATCATGAGGATCCTTAAACACATTTGACAAAGTTCTATGAGATTGCGGGAGCAACTGGTTCGCCCGAAGCTGAAGAAGAATCTCTGTTTAAGAGACTATTCCCGCATTCCCTCATTGGGAAGGCCAAGGAATGGTATCTTGACCAATCGACGACAATAATGACGGATTGGAATTTACTTGAAGAAAAATTTTTGGAACGATTTTTTCCACATAACCGTTTCATGGAGGCAAAGATCGCAATAGCAGCTTTCACCCAAGGTGAAAACGAATCTCTCAACGAAGCGTGGGAGAGATTCAAATCTATGTTGAGAAAATGCAAGGGGAATGGTTTTGATGAATTGTCTCAAATTCATATTTTTCGGAATGGACTCCAGTTAGTGCAGAAAAAATTGTTGGATGCCACCGCGGGTGGATCTTTGATGAGCAAGAGTGCCGAAGAAGCCATTGCCATAATTGATAAGATGACTTTGAATGACCATCAGGGAAGCCATGACCGTGGCCCTTCTCAAAGGACTCCTGGAGTTTTGGAATTGGGAACCAATGATGCTATACTTGCTCAAAACAAGATATTATCCCAACAAGTTGAGTTGTTGACGAAACAAATGTCCAAACTTCCTCAACAACTTAAAGAGATTCATGAATCCTCGAGTAAAAATGTGTAAGTCTTGGTATGTGAGCTGTGTAGAGGAGACCATCTTACCGGATATTTTCCTCTGGTTGTGGAGGAGGTGAACTATGCGGGAAACCAAAATCAAGGATACCAACCTCGACCTCCTTATCAACAAGGTAACCAAGGTTACCAACAAAGAGGTAATCAAGGTTATCAACAACCCTGGAGACCGCAAGAAGCCGAATCGTCAAACCGCCAACAATACCAAAATTACACTCAATCTCCGCAAGCTCCCATTGGAAATACAAAGATGGGAGACACTCTCATGCAATTTATGCAAATGTCAATGTCAAATCAAAAGAATACAGATGCGGCCATAAGAAATCTTGAAACTCAAGTCGGACAATTATCAAAACAATTGGCCGACCAACAAAAAGGAAACTTTACGGCGAATACTCTACCAAATCCTAACAAGAAATGGAAGAGAGATTTACATGGGTGTAGGTGAAGTTGTAGTGGAGGAGGAGGTTGTAGTTGAAAAAGAAAAAGATAATGATGAGATTGAAGTAGAAAAAAATGTTGAGGGTGATTTAGTTGAAAATGAAATGAGAAAAAGTGAGGAAGAAGAAAAAGAAAGAGAGAAGAAAAAGTGAAAAAAACTAAAAAGGGGAAGGAACCATTGAATAATATCCCGATCCAACATTTACCATATCCTCATGCTCCTTCAAAGAAAGATAGTGCAAGACACTATGCTCGGTTTATGGATATTTTCAAACAATTGCAAATAAACATTCCATTTTCCGAAGCTTTGGAGCAAATGCTGAAATATGCGAAATTTAGGAAGTATATTCTCACAAAAAAGAAGAGGTATACGGATCAAGAGACTATCATGGTGGATGCTAGTTATAGCGCTATCATTCAACGTACTCTCCCGAGGAAAGAAAGTGATCCGGGACGAGTCACCTAGCCGGTTACTATAGGAAATATCTATATGGGCAACAGGTTGATCGATTTGGGCTCTAGTATCAATGTGATACCTTTGTCTATTGTGAAGCGGTTGGGACACATTGAATTGAGATCCACTCAAATGACATTGCAACTTGCTGATAAATCCACTACCCGTCCTCACGGTGTAGCAGAAGATGTATTGGTTAAAGTGGACAAATTCTTATTTCCTATTGATTTCGTGGTAATTGAAATGGAGGAAGATGAAGACGCTCCATTGATTCTTGGAATACCGTTTATGAAAACTGCTAGAATGGCAATTGATATGGACGACAGTCTTATAAAGGTTAGAGTCCAAGATGAAGAGGTTTGTTTCAATCTATTTGAGGCCATGAAACACAAGAATGACAAAGGTGACTATTTTAGAATAGACGCAACGGAAGAAGCAATAATGAATGTCAGAAAGCAAGTTCATGTAGTGTCCCCTTTGCAAAGAGCTCTTGATGATTCCTTTGAAGTATTCGCTGATGAAGAAGAAATAGCACTTGAAGAGTGTTTAAAGGAACTTGAATCTTTAGAGGAGTTGCAACCATGGGAGAGTGAAGAGGAAGTATTAAAAAAGGAGGTGAGTGATACGAAATCTCAACTTGAATTGAAGGTGTTGCCTTCTAATTTGAAATATGCTTTCCTTGATGACGGTTGTAACAAACCTGTGATCATTAGCAACATTTTATCTGACAATGAGGAAAACCGGTTAAGTCAAGTTTTGAAGAAAAATCAAGAAGCAATGTGATGGACTCTTTCCGATCTGAAAGGCAAAAGTCCCTCTTATTGTATGCATCGAATCTTCATGGAAGAGGATTTCAAACTTGTTGCTCAATCGCAACGCCGTTTGAATCCAACGATGAAAGAAGTAGTGAGAAAAGAGGTTGTCAAGTTCTTGGATGCCGGTATGATTTACCCGATTTCCGATAGTCCTTGGGTAAGTCCGGTCCACGTTGTGCTTAAAAATGGAGGAATGACCGTGATTCGAAATGAAAAAAATGAGTTGATTCCGACAAAAACGGTGACGGGTTGGAGGATGTGTATAGATTATAGGAGGCTAAACACCGCTACAAGGAAATACCATTTTCCACTTCCTTTTATGGACCAAATGTTAGAAAGATTGTCGGGCCAACAATTCTATTGATTTTTGGATGGTTACTCCGGGTATAAACAAATTTCGGTTGACCCAGATGACCATGAGAAGACGGCATTCACTTGTCCTTTTGGAATTTTTGCATACCGAAAGATGTCGTTTGGTCTATGAAACGCACCGGCAACGTTTCAACGTTGTGTTCAAGCAATTTTCTCTTATCTTATTGAAAAAACAATGGAGGTATTCATGGACGACTTCTCCATTTTCGGAGCGTCTTTTGATCTTTGTTTGAGAAATTTGGAGGCCGTTCTTGAACGGTGTGGTGAGACAAATTTGGTATTGAATTGGGAGAAGTGCAATTTTATGGTTACAGAGGGGATTGTGCTTGGTCACAAAGTCTCCTCCAAAGGTCTTGAGGTTGATCAAGCAAAAATTGAAGTGATTAAAAAGTTGCCTCCTCCAACTAATGTCAAAGGCATCTGAAGTTTTCTCGGAGATGCAGGATTCTATCGAAGGTTCATCAAGGATTTCGCGAAGATTGCAAAGCCTTTGAGCAATTTGCTCAACAAAGATAAGTCCTTTGATTTTGATGAATCTTGCATGTTTGCTTTTAATGTTTTAAAGAAAAGTTTGACTACCTCACCCATAATTATCACACCTAATTGGAAAATGGATTTTTAACTCATGTGTGATGCGAGCGATTATGCGGTGGGGGCAATTTTGGGTCAACGGAAAACAAAAGTTTTTCATGCTATACACTATGCGAGTAAAGTCTTAAATGAAGCTCAAATAAACTATGCAACAACTGAAAAAGAGTTGCTTGCGATAGTGTATGCATTGGAAAAATTTCGTTCCTATTTGATTGGTTCGCAAGTTGTCGTTTACACGGATCACATAGCGATTAAGTATTTGTTCACCAATCCCGATTCTAAACAAAGGCTAATTCGTTGGATCCTCTTGTTACAAGAATTTGATTAAGAAATTCTTGACAAGAAAGGATCCGAGAATTTGGTGGCGGATCACTTATCTCGCCTTGTAAATGTGGAAGTGACTAAAAAGGAATTTGAGGTCAAAGAGGAATTTCCGGACGAAAAATTATATATGGTGCAAGTTAGACCATGGTTCGCTGACATAGCTAATCACAAAGCCGTCAGATTAATACCGGATGGTCTAACTCACGATCAGAAAAAGAAATTTTTGTCGGACGCCAAGTCTTTTGTTTGGGATGAACCATATTTGTTTAAGCTTGGTGTCGACAACCTTTTGAGAAGATGTGTGTCAATTAATGAAGCCACTAACATACTTTGGCATTGTCACAACTCTCCGTATGGAGGATATTTTAACGGATTAAGAACGGCAACGAAAGTCCTTCAATCGGGCTTTTATTGGCCTTATTTATTCAAGGATGCACATGTGCATGCTCAAAGTTGTGACAAGTGTCAAAGAATTGGTGGAATTTCAAAGCGGCATGAAATGCCTTTACAAAATATGTTGGAAATTGAAGTGTTTGATTGTTGGGGAATTGACTTTTTTGGACCTTTTCCATCTTCATTTTCCAACGAGTATATTTTGGTCGCAGTTGATTACGTTTCCAAATGGGTAGAGGCAATAGCATGTGTTAAGGCCGATGGAAAAACTGTGATAAAATTTTTGAAAAGAAATATTTTTGCTTGATTTGGTACTCCGCGAGTGTTGATAAGTGACGGAGGATCCCACTTTTGCAACACTCAGATTGAAAAAGCGTTGGAGCAATATGTTGTTAGGCACAAAGTTGCAACACCATATCATCCTCAGGCTAATGGGCAAGCGGAGGTATCAAACCGGGAGATTAAAAGAATTTTGGAAAAAACACTGTCATTCTTAAGGAAGGATTGGTCGAATAAGCTAGACGATGCTTTGTGGGCTTATCAGATGGCTTTTAAAGCTCTGATTGGTCTCACACCTTTTAAATTGGTTTATGATAAGAATTGTCATCTACCGGTTGAGTTGGAGCATAAGGCATTTTGGGCCTTGAAATTTCTGAATTTTGAGCCAACTTTGAGCGGTGACAAAAGAAAAATGCAATTGCATGAATTGGATGAATTGCGCCTTCAAGCGTATGATTCCAATAAGCTTTACAAAGACCGATTCAAAACTTACCATGACAAGAAAATAGTGACCAAACAGTTTGAAGTAGGGCAGCTGGTCCTACTCTTCAATTCTCGATTAAAATTGTTCCCAGGAAAACTGAAATCAAAGTGGCCTGGTCCATTTCGAATTTGGGAGATTAAGTCATATGGGGCAATAGTCATTGAAGACGAAAAGACAAATGAGAGTTGGACAGTTAATGGTCAGAGGTTGAAAATTTATCTTGGAGGTGATTTCGAGCGGAATCCTGCCGTTGTTCCTTTTTACGATCCTTGAGGTTGCATGGGACCGTCGAGCTTAGTCGATGTTAAAGAAGCGCTTGTTGGGAGACACCCAAAATTGTAATTATTTACTGCTTTGTTTGTTGTTTTTAAGTATTTGTGAAGTTTTGATGTGTTGAGAAAAGTGGTAAAGTGCAGAAAAATTTGAAAAACATTCTGTCATGTTCGCTGGCGTTCGCTTAGTGAGCTTGGGGCGAGCATTCGCTGGCTCCTTCGCTTAGCGAACCCGGCGAGACAGGTCATTTTGTTCTGCCACATCAGTTAAAAAAGAGTGTAAATTTTGGGTGGGTGTAATACCCCAAATTTTGACCACTTAGATTTCCCATCATTGTGAAAATCATCATCACAATATGGATGTACCTTTATGCTTCATCTGTCTCCCCAAAGATGGGTGAGCATCCAATACAATCAAAATTAGGGTTTCAAGCCCTCTCTGAGCCTTAGACAAAGGATCAATCAAGAAATGACATGATCTTCAACTTGTCTAATCTCTCAAACATCCACAATGGATCAAAAAGGACTCCCACTTCAAGGATTAAGCACAAGGCTGCTCCCTTCTAGGTGGATCAAGTCTCAAGATCGACAGTGTCACCAAATTAGGGTTTTGGTCGACCAGGGCCTCCAGATGGAAATTTTCATCTGGGCACAAGGCAATGATCCAAAACATGACCTAATATACTTCATGGAACCTCATGAACCCATGCATCAAGTCAATTTTTCCACAGGGGATGCATTCATAAAAAATCAGGAATTAGGGTTTCTTGACCTAATTCACCCCTAAGTTGACTTTTGGGACAAACCATGAGCCAAGACCTCAAGAGATGATTTGAGGGTCTCTAATACACCATATTGATCCATTTGGAACAATGGATTGATCCAAGAAGCTTGAGCAACAAGTTTCATTTTCATCTGCACCACAATTAGGGTTTTAAGGGAAAAGTCAACTGTAACTTTGACTTTTGACCAGGACATGCTCCCAAACCCTAATACATGATTTAATATACCCTATGACACCCATGGAACATGTCCATCAAGTTTGATTTAGGTCAAGGACATGATTTCCTGAAGAATTGCACAGTTTGGAATTCATCTAATAAAAAGTCAACTGTGCACAAAAGTCAACTTTGACTTTTTGAGATTTTTCACCAAAATGGATTTTTAACCCTAAAATGATGTTAATGTATGATTTGAATCATCATTCATCAAGAAAAATCAAGAAAAGTGAGATAACTTGTAAAAGGGGTAACCATAAAACTTAGAAAATTTTCAAAGTTAAAAATAAAGTGGCAAAGGTACCAACTTTGGAGGACCATAACTCCTAAACCACAAGGCCATTTTTTCTCATCCAAAGATGGATTTGTAGCCCTCACCATCACCTACAAAAACTTAAACTACAAGTCATTCCAATTCATTAAGGATTTTGAGTTATGGAGTGATCAAAGTGGCTGAAAAGTGAAAAAGTCACTTTTTCCAACACTTAGTGAAATTTTCACTAAGTCAGAATTCTGCTTCACTTTTTGCCAAATGTAGGGGGATTTTTCACTTGGAATCAAAAGAGATCAAAACCAAACTTTTCAAACAGTTGTTGTATCATGTAAGAGCTTTCCAAAATGGCCAAGAACATTGCCAAATTTAACCTACATCATGAGATACAACATTGGCAAGTTGCCTTGCTGAAATCTGTCAAAGCAAGGCAGAATTTGCATTTTGGCTCGATTTGCCAAAATCAGCCAATTGCAATTGCTCCAATCCACTTGGACACCTCAGAGGATTGAATCCAAAGGGGACAATCACTGAGCCAAGCCTCCAAGGTCCAAGGAACAAGGAATAACATGTTGAACCTAGAGTTGCCAAAGTAGGGACAAGACTTCAAATTTGGAATGAGGCATTCAATGGAACCATCAAGGTGGCATGGACTGAGCCATTCTCATCTGAAATCAGTCAAGACTTATCCAAGACCAAGGGGACCAAAGCTCTGTGCCCTAACCTCTAGTCAATGGCTAGAGGAGACTTTCATTTCCATTGGCCAACATTGAGGAAACCTACTTACCAGCTGCCATTCACTATTCCTTGCAAAACAAACTTGCTCTACTATAAATAGAGCTCAATTGTGGTCAGTTTAAGTACACCAAAGCCATCAAACAGATGCTTTCCTCAAAATTTATTTCTCTTGGCAAAAATGCCTTTCTTAGCAAGGTAGCTATCGGGTTTTGAGTTTGAGAGCAATTCTGCACAAACCAATCACTCACACACCTCACATACATCACATATGAGCTGATCAAACACTCACATAACATCTGAAACATCAATTTCACAAAATCACTTTCCATCCACACAAGTTTGAAGTGAAGTTGCAGCTGAGATGCCATAAACTGATCCAGTCCATTTCAATTCAATCCAAGTGTTCAAACACACTCCATATGGTGTAGGGAAGCTTCCAGATTATCACAACTTGTCTGTAACACCTCCAACTCAAAATCACATCTGCTCTTGCTGTCACGACTTGAAGGTAAGCCTAAACCTGGGCATCTCTCAATCTATGCATATTTCCTCGCACAATAATTTGGCCATATGTTCATAATCATGCATGGAATGTTTTCCCTCAATTAATTGCATTGTTTGAATCGTGTATCAAAAATCCTAGCCTTCATGCAGAAATTAGGGTTCTTGAGGTTTCTTCGTGATTTCTTGTTGTATGTTTAATTTAAATGAAATTAAAGTACATAGAAATGATCGTGAGGTTGAGGCGAGCATAATGATATGTGGATTGCATGTTATAATTACGTATTCAGTGAGATTGGATAGAAAATGCAAATCTGGGCAAACTGAAAAACTCGCGTGTTCTTGGTGTTGTTCTTGGCGCCATTTTCATATATTTGAATATTTGAATTTTGTGATTTTATTTAATTGATTCAAAAATTAATTTCTCTCTGAGTTTTAATGATTTTGAGTTGGTTCTTTTTTTAATAATTCACAAAAATGTTAAAATATTTTATTTTCACAAAAAATCCCAAAAATATTATTTATTTCATATAATTGATATTTTTGTAAAGAATTAATATTTTGATTGTTTTTGGCATTTTAAATATTTTTCCTACATTGATTTTGCAACTTTTAATGCTTTCTAATTATTTTGTAGGTCAATACTTAATTTTTGAAGCATTAATCCAAGATCACAATTTGTTTTCCATGTGTTAAACAATTTTTGATCATTTTAATTGAATTTTTATTCAATTAAATACATTTTTGAAAACAAATTAGGGTTTTGGATTAATTCAACCCTCATAAATCATTTTCAAAACACTTTGGGCCTCTATTAGAGTGTAAGACCCAATCCTTTTTTTGACCAAATCATCTTTGGGCCTCACTTATTGTATAAGTCCCGATACCGTAAAAAAATAAACGGCGCGATCGTCGCCTTTTCAAAAATCATCTGGGCCTACCCTCGAGTAGTAAGACCCATTTATTTTTCTTTAAACCTTTTTGGGCCTCTTGAGAGAGTGTAAGACCCATCCCCCCTTGTACAATCAACTTTTTGGGCCTCACTCATTGTATAAGTCCCTCTGTACAAGTAAACGGCGCGATCGTCGCCCGTTTAAAAATAAAAATCATCTGGGCCTCTCCTTGAGCTATAAGACCCATTCAAAACACTTTGGGCCTCTATTAGAGTGTAAGACTCAATCCCCCTTTTAACCAAAACATTTTAGGCCTCACTTATTGTATAAGTCCCTCTGCGTTAAAAGAAAACCTCGGCGCGATCGCCATTTTTAAACGAAAAAATCATTTGGGCCTACCCTCGTGTTATAAGCCCCACTCTTTTCTTTAAAACCTTTTTGGGCCTCTTGAGAGAGTGTAAGACCCATCCCTTTGTACAGAAAACATTTTGGGCCCCAGTCACTTGTATAAGTCCCTCTGTACAAATTCAAACAGTGCGCTCACTGATAAAACCCTGGGCCTCTCCTTGAGCTGTAAGCCCCAAACCTTTCTTTTTCAAAGCACTTTCTCCTTTGATTTTGAATATACTGTTGTTTTTTATCTTCCTTTATTGAACAACTAACCAAACAGCATGGAAGCTCTACAACCGAGTAAGTGGTTATCGCTTTCATTTACTGCTTTCATATTATAAACTGTATTGTGGGGCTGCTCACTGTAAGTCTCCTTTCATAAACTCATATCTACTGTGTAATAATAGTATAGATATTTCGAGTTTCCCCGGCAACTACGTCTAGAACTAGGTGACGCCGTTTCACTTATTCGTAGAAATAGACGCCTAGATCCCCAATAGGAGCACCAGATACAGTCTTCTCTTCGGCTGTCCTCCTTAGGAATCGTCAAGAAATTCTATTCCCCAGAGATGAATTATTCTCGGTGAAACTTCTCTTGAATTTCTTCAAACCGCCGAACGGTTCGGACTCTCTCTAAAAATTAAAGTCACTGGTTAGTAAACCTCGCACGTTTACCAGTGGTTTTAACTCTAAAAGAGTTTTCCTGAACTTTTCTTTGGTTTGGGACCCACGGGCTTCTTAAAAGCATCGGCCTCCTCTTGGGCATCATACAAGGACCCACAGGCTTCCTATAAGCAACCCCGCCTCCTCTTGGGCATTATTCAAGGACCTTACGGCTTCTTAGAAGTATTCAGAGCCTCCTCTTAGGCTTCGTATAATGATCTCTTCCTTCGGGAATGATAGCCTCCTCTTGGGCTTCGTACAAGGACTCGTCGGCTTCTTAAAAGATTCCAGCCTCCTCTTGGGCTTCGTACAAATTGTCCCGACGACCTCCTAGAGGTATAGGAACAGAACCTAGTCATCCTCATAGAACAGTCCTTTCATAGAGTCTACTACTATTTCTCGAAGCATAGTACAAAAGATAAAACTCTAGACTTGGACAGTCTAACTTCCTTGAGTCTCCAAGACATTCTCAAGCACCCTTCGTTAAATAGGAAGGAAACCCGCAGACTCGGATAGTCTCAATACCCTTTGGATTTCCCGTTTCCTCAAAGAAAAGGAAATATCCCTGATCCTCAAATTAAATCCCTGAGTACAGTGTTACTCATATAAGAACTGATTTTCTCTTTTAAATCAGTATATTGGATCTGTCACTCAACTGAAACAGTTACAATAGCCTCCATCTCGGGCTTCGTACGAGATACCAAAATTCTCCCCAGTAGAGTCAAAGCAACCTTTTAGCCTCTCTCTCAGGCTTTGTATGAGACACAAAAGACTCCCTCGTTGAGTCAATCACCCCCTTTTTTGCCTCCATCTCGGGCCTCGTACGAGATATAAATCCCTTGAGCGAGAGTCAAACTCTTTGCTAGCCTCCTCTTAGGCTTTGTATAACGATATGCCCCACTGGGTCAAAAACCTTTAGCCTCTCTCTCGGGCTTTGTACGAGACACAAAATAGCCTCCTCTTAGGCTTTGTATAATGATTTTCCTAGCGGAAATTAGCCTCCTCTTAGGCTTTGTATAAGAAAACCACTGGTTGATCCAATTAACCTTTTAGCATCAAAGCTGTGCCTCGTTCACAGTACACAAACATCAACAACTCCTTTCCTTTCATCTAATCACTGTAAGCGGCAAGCCTCTGGATCATCTACATCCATGCCACTGTCCCTCTTTTAGCATGAGAAATTCCTAAGGAAAGATGGCATTGCTCTACACTGAGTTAAAGTCTTCTCCTTCAGGTTAAAAACCCTTTCTTCGGAAATTATGGCATTGCTCGGATCCGCGTATCCCAGTTAAAGTAATTCTCCTTCTCCCCTCTTTAGAGATGACAAATTCTCTCTAAAGTCGAGGTCTTTTAGCTTCACATCTTGGGCTTTGAACAAGATACAAATCACCTTTCGCTTCATGTCTTGGGCTTTGAACAAGACACCAAAACACCAATTTCCTCCCATAGAATAGGAGGAACTACGAACGCTCTGATTTCCCTATTTCGGTAAACGGGAATACGTAGGCATAAGATCGAAAGAAAAGATCTTAGTGAGCGCAATCAACAAAAAACCCAAATCCCATATCTCCATCAATTAAAAGCAGTATTTCAAAAACATCAGTCCTAACCTCCTAATCCTTATTCCCCGCCAGAAACCCTTTGCCTAGGAAAAAGAAAGAAAGAACCGTATTGGCGAAATACGAATAACCAGTACAAAGGCCCCCCACATTGATAGCATCCGTAACCTAACAGACCGCTGTTTAAACTCAGTATGCAAAGCAGGGTTAATTGGAGACATCTATTTCCCTTCCTTATTCAGCTCACAATAGGATAAAAAATGAATCGACCTGTAGTTTTAAGCTCAAACCGCAGAGAGCGACCAGCGCTTAAGAACCGCGTCCAAAATCGCTCGCTACAGAAAAGTGGCGCCCACCGTGGGGCCAATTTTTATTTCTGTCTGTTTTCCTTGTAAAATGGCGACTCTGCTGGGGAGTCTCCTTTTCTGCCTTAGGGCATCATCCCCGTTTTCTACAGAAAATGGGAACTCTACCGAAGAGAAAGATTGACCTATGCTGGTCCATCTCTTAGGCAGGGAACCACAGATTGGGGCTTCCGCCGGGGAACCCATTTCTGTCAGGAATTTAAGATTCATAGCTTTATAAGTCTAGGATGATTAGGACAAATATATATACTGCTTTTCCTAATGGCTATACGTGTTTATTTTTCTGCTACTGGGAATGCGTGTGATGCCGCATGTGGTGAGATTGAGTATACACTTAAGAAAAGCCAACCTTTTTCGTAGTGCGGAAGCTATCGGAAATAGCTGTTACGCGATACTACCCTCATTTGAGGCTGGTGATCTATTCTCGGTGAATAGCACTTACTCTAAGATTGCACACAACTCGCTGGCGATCCGCTTGTTGTTTTGCTTTCCTGGGAGGAGCTGATGATAATGAGTACAGGTACAAAAATCACCCTAGTATAAACCTTTGGGGATGGGTAGAGCCTTGACTTCATGACAACGACCCTTTGACCCCATGTTTTTTCTATGTTTTTGTGTGCTGTATTCATGCATTCATTTAATAAAACATTAAAACATTCAAAAAAAATTTCTCTTCTAGTCTCTCTGTTTTTCAAATTAAACTAAGACTGTGATTGCAAATATCAGAGAAAAAGATTGCATTAATGGATTTCGGTAGAAGGAGAACTCACCAGTATACTTTCAAGGTTCCAAAACTAGGGGATTTGAGAAAGTTAGCGAGGATGATCGTTAACCCAGAGGCTTTCAGAGCCAAGCACGGTGGTTTGCTACCACTGTTAAGAGTCCATGTGATTAAGGGGATCATGGACGCGCTCATTCAGTTCTACGATCCAGTTTATCATTGTTTCACATTCCCGGATTACCAGCTATCACCAACGCTGGAGGAGTATTCTCATCTGGCTGATTTACATATCACAGATCGAGCTCCATTTTCTGGACTGGAAGAAATTCCAAAGAATCAGACTATTGCAAGAGCAATTCATTTGGACGAGTCTGAGGTCAGGACTCACATGACTACTAAGGGTGGCATCCAAGGTTTGCCAGCCCAGTTCTTGACAAAAAAGGCTCTATACTTCGCTAGTATAGGGAACGGGACTGCTTTTGAAAGCATCTTTGTCTTGCTCACCTACGGGTTATTTTTGTTTCCCAACATCAATAACTTCGTCGATATCAACGCTATTAAGGTTTTTCTCATTGGAAACCCTGTGCCGACTTTGCTCGCAGATGCGTATCATTCTGTACACTTAGGAAATTTGTACAGCGGAGGGGAGATCACATGCTGTGTACCTTTGCTTTACAAATGGTTTATCTCACACTTGCCCAAGTCTGCCGCTTTTTGGGATTGCAAGAGTGTCTTACGTTGGTCGCAGAAGATCATGTCTCTCACCAATTCCGATATAGATTGGTGTAATAGGATTTATGAGGGAATCAGAATCATTGACCGTTGTGGAAACTTCCCCAGCGTACCCCTCATAGGAACTAAAGGAGGAATTAACTATCATCCGATATTAGTTCTTCGTCAATTTGGATACCCGATGAGACACATCCCACTGGGTGTTCATCTGGAAGGTCTTTTCTTCAAGGAAGGAGAAAACGACAGAGCACTAAAGATGGAAATAGTGCAAGCTTGGAAACATGTTCATAAGAAAGGACGAGAGTCTCTGGGAAAACCGGACTGTGTCTCGGTGGAGCCTTATCTCCATTGGGTACAAACCAGAGCTCTAAAGCTAAAGATGCCTTATCCTCGTTACAGAATTCTTCCGCCGAGGGAAATTGTCATGTACTTCATGACGGAAACTGAAAGGCTTCAGGTTACTCTCAACAAAGTTCAAAAGGAAATAAGGTCTTGGAAGAACAAGTACCGCACCCTCGACGTAGAGTGTATCCAAATACAGCAATTATTGAAAGAGAAGGATGCTCTGATTGAAATTTTGGAGCAGCATGCTGTAGATAATCAAGATGACCAAAGGAATTTGCTCACTCCTTTTACTTGGCAAAGGAATGACAACCCGACAACGGCCCAGGAGCCCCGGTCAAAGAAAAGGAAGATACCAGAATCAGCACCCGATTTCTCTTCAGAGAGGACTCGAGACCCATTAGTTTAGGTTTCTGTTTCTGCACTTTGTAATCTACTGTATTTCCATTTCTGTAATCCTTTGGAATTCAATAAAAAGGGGTTTCCCCACCGTTTGATATTTGCAATCTAATTGTCAAAGTTTATTTTGATTAAACCAAAAAAAACAATTAATATAATCATTGCATTCATCATTCTCACATCGCGTATTCTCCTTACCTACGAATCTCACGTTTGTGTCTCGATTCTAGAGTCAAACTGTCTCATTCGTATAATACTTGGGCCAATCGTCAAAAAAAGATGGATGATCTTGAGGAAGAAAACAGAGAGTTAAAAGAAGAGATCGACGCTCTGAGAGAAGATATGAGAAAGCTTCGTAACGACATGCAAGCCATGGCAGAAGCTCAGCTACAAAGAACTGTGATCTCAGAGATCACCTCAACGCCCATCATAGAAAAGTATGATCCTAGGTATCAGATACCGAAAGATCGTCCTTGGGGCATGCCTGTTAACTATATCCCGGAAGGATATGTTCCGCCGATCACTGAATATCAGGGAATCGCAACAGAAGCCGTTGGGCCTGAAGGTTACAAACTTCGGGAAAATGAAGATGCCAGGGGCATACTGAAGACTCCTGAAGGTTATAAACTTCGGGAGACGCCAAGACTTACTGTCGTAGTCACGGTACCACCCCCTGTGGTGCACACTATCCCGGAAGGACAGATGCCACCAACACCTTCTAGTAAGAAGGAAACTATGTTTGACAGAATGGAGGAATTCCAGGAGCAGTTCTTGGAAATGCAGAAAGAGCTGCAAGCCATTCGCGGTCAGGATCTATTTGGGAAGGACGCCGCAGACCTCTGCTTAGTCTCAAATGTGAAAGTCCCGCACAAGTTCCAAGTGCCCGACTTTGAAAAATACAAGGGTAACTCTTGCCCTCAAAGCCATCTGGTGATGTACGCTCGGCTGATGTCAGCTCAGACGGAGAATCAGGACCTGCTGATTCACTACTTCCAGGATAGTTTAACCGGTGCCGCACTCAAATGGTACATGGGTTTAAACCGTACTACGATCAGTACATTCAGAGATCTTAGTACTGCCTTCGTCCAACAATACAAGTACAATTTGGACATGGCACCCGACAGAGATCAACTCAGATCAATGTCGCAAAAGGAAAAGGAAACCTTTAAGGAGTATGCTCAAAGTTGGCGTGAAATTACCGCTCAAATTTGTCCACCTCTTGAGGAAAAAGAGATGACAAAAATCTTCTTAAAGACCTTAAGCTCATTTTACTATGACCGAATGGTTGCCAGTGCGCCCAGTGATTTCACCGAAATGGTCGGCATGGGTGTACGTCTTGAGGAAGCCGTCCGAGAAGGACGTTTGGTAAAAGATACTGGATCAACGAGCGGTACTAAAAAATACGGTAGTGCTCTCCCTAAGAAAAAAGAGCAAGATATTAGGAATATCTCTCTCGAAAAGCAAAGGCGACGTTATCAGCCAGTAGCAGCTGTTACTCCTGCTATCGGCCCCGCGCCTATTCCTATGTATCAACCTCAGGTTGCGCAGAGCCAACCTGACCAACAAAGGACACAACAGCCTCTTCAGCAGGCTCGTCCTCCATATAACAACAACCGTACAACACGGCCATCAGGATTTGATCCTATACCCGTAACGTACGCAGAGCTGTTTCCGTTACTGCTAGCCAAGGGGCACATCCAGACTAAGTCTCCCCTTTCAGTTTTGAAAAATCCGCCTTTTTGGTTTAAAGTGGATCAAACATGTCCTTATCATCAAGGAGGTTCAGGGCATAACATTGAGACTTGCCTCAATTTCAAATCCGACGTGCAAAAGCTTGTTATGGGCGGGCTCTTATCTTTCAAAGATACGAATCCTAATGTTCTTACGAACCCGCTACCTCAACACGAGAAAGCTGCAGTCAATCTGATTGAGAAAGAGACTAATAATGTCTATCAAATTCACGATGTACTCTTATTGGGGGCCAATCTGGTCAAGATACATTGTAGACAGAGTGGATATGGCCATGTGCCACCTCATAACTATCACCAGTGTGATATCTGCTCTAAAGATAACCAAGGATGTTATGTGGTGCAAGCAGCTCTGCAGGAACAAATGGATCTCGGATGGATCCAGGAGCACCGAGTTCGTGGAGTTAACATGGTCTCTACGAATTCTAACGTCATTCAAAACCACGACATCCGTGTGATGAATGCCAACTTGGTGGCAATGTACTCCAGGCAAAGCCAGTATCATAATCTGCCGCGACACGATTACGGTTCCTGTCTGATTTGCTCGGTAAACAAACAGGGATGCTCTTTCATACAAGAGGCCCTCCAGCGTCAGATGGATCTTAGATGGATCCAAGACTACCATGATAGGAATCCCTATCAAATCAATATGGTTCAGATCTTTGACATTCGCGTGATGAATACCAACCTGGTAGAGTTACATGCTGAGCAGGTCCGACTTGGATTCTTAATATCGCATGATTATCAAAGCTGTAAAGCGGGTTGCGAAAACGATCGAGGTTGTACCCTTGTCCAGGAGGCACTTCAGCACTTGTTAAATCACTGGTGGATGCCAATCTATATGGACGAAGATACTCAGCAGATTAGTATCAATAACAGGAATCCTACTCGTCGTCAAAGTCAGGATGTCCGATCAATGGAAGGTAACCTAGTGAGGTTACATTGTGTTCAAAGTGGGCGTGGCCAGGTGCCCCCACACAACTATGACAGTTGTAGCATCTGTTCGGAAAGTAACCAAGGGTGTTACCTTGTGAGAGCAGCTCTTCAGGGTCAGGTCGATCATGGAGAAATTTGTCCATATCCGGGTTCTGGACCCATCATTTGGTCGCCGAACTACCTTGCCGAGCAAGTTGAGGATGGTATCACGATCTTTGGTCATCACAGGACCAGGGATGTTTTTGCCATCATCCCTCTACTTGACGAATCTAGAGTTCCCAACTAGGAACGGATCGAGATTACTTACGATGGTCAGAAAAATCAGAAGGTTCCCATAGTCATCTATCGACCGGGACCACTACCGTATGAATCAGCTAAGGCAATCCCTTACAAATACGGTGCAACAATAATCGAGAATGGAAAGGAAATTCCATTACCCTCCGTCGTGAATATTGCAGACATCAGTCGTGTAACATGGAGCGGTCGAATCTTCAACCGAGGGGTTGGAGAATCCAACAAAGAAAAGGAACTTCAGGCGGAAATTCCTGATCTACCAGTCAGTCAATCTAGTAATCCCGACTGTTCAAAAGACAAAGATGAGATGCTAAAGCTCATCCAAAGGAGTGAATATAACATTGTTGATCAACTGTTACAGACTCCTTCAAAGATATCAGTATTATCACTGTTACTCAGTTCAGAAGCACACAGAGAGGCTCTACAGAAAGTCTTGGAGCAAGCCTTTGTGGAACAGGATGTAACAATCAGACAATTCGATAACATTGTCTCTAACATCACTTCCTGCAATAATTTGGGATTTAGTGATGAGGAATTACCTGAAGAGGGTCGCCGTCATAACATGGCGCTCAATATCACAGTTAACTGCCAGGGCGATGCTTTAGCCAGCGTACTGGTAGACACAGGGTAAGCCCTGAATGTTATGCCGAAGTCCACCTTGATGCAATTATCATTCAAGGGCCCTCCGATGAGAGTCAGCGAGGTCGTCGTCAAAGCATTCGACGGATCCAGAAAAACAGTTATCGGCGAAGTTGATCTTCCCATAACTATTGGTCCTCACACTTTCCAAATCACTTTCCAGGTCATGGACATCCGGGCAACATACAGTTGTTTATTAGGAAGACCTTGGATACATCAGGCTGGAGCAGTTACTTCAACCCTCCACCAAAAGCTAAAGTTCGTCAAGAACGATCAATTTGTCATGGTTTGTGGGGAACAAGCCTTGCTTGTGAGCAACTTATCATCATCTACTTGTGTGGAACCCGAGGAGGTTATTGGAACTCAGTTCCAAGCACTATCGGTGAGCAAGAATAATCAATCCGAAGAAGGAACTTCAATTTCTTCATACAAAGATGCTATCAAAGTGGTCGAGAGTACCGATACGACAGGATGGGGACAGCTTGTCATTCCTACTGACAATAAAACAAAGAAGGGTCTTGGTTTTTCTGTGACCTGTACTCAGACAGCCGCCAACGATGAAAGTCTTCATCCCCTTCAAAACTTCTTCCACAGTGGAGGTTTTCTTCACCCAGTGTCTCAGACAGTTCATGCTATCAATGAGGAAGATCCCTCTGACACAGATGAAGAATGGAAGTCCTACCTTAACAAGGACGGCTATATGTCTCAAGAAGAGGTGCCTATGCCTTTTTGCTTTCTTGCAGAAAGTCCGAGATTTATACCAGGATCAGATGTCAAAATGATCTACGGGGATTGTGATCCGGAAGGATGCCGTGCTCCGCCAAATTCATTAGAGGAAGACACTCTGATGAGAGACAACTTTGACCGCAACTACTATGGCCCAATGGATGGTCTGCCAATGTGGCAACCTTATCCAGGAAACTTGGGGCAAGAAAGTCAGCCGAGTAATGAAACTTCGCTGACCATCATTGAACAGAATACCTGTGTCCCCACCATGTCATGGGATCAACACTCAGGTCATTCAGAAATTACTCAACATGAAGATGAATTCGCAACGTTCGCATGACTTGAGTTCATCAACTATGCTTTTCTCGAGGTCAACGTCATCGAGAGGGATGACTCCTCTAGTTCGAAAGAAGTGTGGGACACTTTGGGACAACCAAGTGGAAAATACGACTTTATGGTCAAGTACACCGCTCCCGAAAGCTCTCGTATCAGGCTCGAAGACATCCAGCCAATTGGATGGGGAGATACAGCTGAGAGCACCAATGCTATGCAAAATGCAACAGAGGAATCCTCCTACGACAATTCTGCCTGGGAGACAGATTCCAATGATCCTGCTCCACCAGAAATCAGCGTCATTTCTGAAGAAAAATCAAGGAAGGTGCCAGACTTTGTGATTCACCGAGGAGTTCTCCGCCAATGGGTTGCTGTCGAGGTTCCGAAGGTCGTTCGTCGGTCAAAGTAATTTCCATCTTTAACCTTTTACCCTGCCCAGGTGAAACGGATGTTTTGATAGGGCTCGCTTTTTGTAAATTTCCCTCATCGCTTTGCCCAAAGCGAGTGAGTTTTGTTTTATAGGGCTGTAGTTTCAAGAATCGACTTGTTCATTAATAAAATAACGTCGTTCTGTAATTTCCGTATTATTGTTGTTTTCTCTTTTTGCTTTTTCAGAAAATGGTAATCCTAAAAAATAATTCAAAAATAAAAACAAGCAGTCAAATAAATACACTGCACACACTTACATTTTCTCTATCTCTTCTAAACACGAATCATCACGTCATGCAGATTGCTTGTTTTATACCCAGTTGAAACATACGATCCGATGCCTTCTCCCAACTTTGAGTTCCCGGTATTCGAGGCTGAAGAAGAAAATGACAACAAAATTCCAGAAGAGATCTCCAGACTACTCAGACAAGAGGAAAGGTCCATTGAACCTCACAAAGAGCCGTTGGAAATGGTAAACTTGGGTTCAGAAAAAGAGTGAAAAGAAATCAGGATTGGGGCACTGCTCAGTCCAACTGTCAAAGAAAGTTTGATAAAGCTTCTCAAAGAATTCTCCGATGTATTCGCTTGGTCCTATCAGGATATGCCAGGGTTGGATACCAGCATCGTGGAACATCACTTACCGCTAAGATCGGAATGTCCGCCAGTAAAGTAAAGGTTGAGACGGACTCACCCGGACATGGCCATCAAAATCAAAGAGGAGGTACAGAAACAGATCGACGCGGGTTTCCTCGCTACATCTGAATATCCTCAATGGTTAGCCAACATCGTACCCGTTCCCAAAAAGGATGGAAAGGTCAGAATGTGTGTTGATTACAGAGATCTAAACAAGGCAAGTCCAAAGGACGACTTTCCTTTACCACACATTGACATGCTGGTTGACAGCACAACAAAGTTCAAAGTATTCTCCTTCATGGATGGATTCTCGGGCTATAATCAGATCAAAATGGCGCCGAAAGACATGGAGAAAACTTCGTTCATTACCCCATGGGGTACCTTTTGTTACAAGGTAATGCCGTTCGGTTTGAAGAATGTCGGGGCAACCTATCAAAGGGCCATGACTACTCTGTTTCATGACATGATACACAAAGAAATCGAGGTATATATCGATGATTTGATTGCAAAATCAAGAACAGAGGATGAGCACGTTAAACATCTGTTAAGATTGTTCGAACGTCTAAGAAAATTCAAGCTCCGCTTGAATCCCAACAAGTGCACCTTCGGTGTCCGTTCGGGGAAATTACTAGGGTTCATCGTCAGCTAGAAAGGAATTGAAGTTGATCCTGACAAGGTCAAGGCCATTCAAGAAATGCCTTCTCCGAAAACTGAAAAACAAGTCAGAGGATTCCTGGGACGTTTGAATTACATCTCCAGATTCATATTCCTTATGACCGCGACATGTGCGCCGATTTTCAAATTACTCAAAAAGAACCAGGATTGCGTTTGGTCAGAAGATTGCCAAACCGCCTTCGACAGTATTAAGGAATATCTGTTGAATCCTCCGATTCTATCACCTCCAGTGGAAGGAAGACCACTAATCATTTACCTCACAGTCCTAGAGGACTCAATGGGATGTGTACTTGGCCAACAAGACGAAACTAAAAGGAAAGAGTCTGCCATTTACTATTTAAGCAAGAAATTCACCGACTGCGAGACTCGGTACACACTGCTTGAGAAAACTTGTTGCGCTTTAGCTTGGGCAGCCAAACGTCTGCGCCAGTACATGATTCGTCATACTACTTGGTTGGTCTCCAAAATGGATCCAATCAAGTATGTTTTCGAAAAACCTGCTCTCACGGGAAGGATTGCCCGTTGGCAGATGTTACTATCAGAATATGACATAGAGTACCACGCTCAGAAAGCCGTTAAGGGAAGTATTTTAGCCGATCATTTGGCTCATCAACCGATTGACGATCAATAATCAATCGGGTTTGACTTCCCAGACGAAGATGTCATGTATCTAAAAATGAAAGATTGCGATGAACCACTACCCAGTGAAGGGCCAGAACTAGTTTCCCAATGGGGACTAATCTTTGACGGAGCTGTCAATCATTATGGAAACGGAATTGGGGCAATCATCATAACACCTCAGGGTTCCCACATTCCTTTCACTGCCAGACTTACGTTCAAATGTACGAACAACGAGGCCGAATACGAAGCATGTATCATGGGTCTCGAAGAAGCGATTGATTTAAGGATAAAAAATTTGGACGTATACGGCGATTCAGCCCTGGTTATTAACCAGATAAAAGGAGATTGGAACATATACCAATCAGGATTGATTCCTTACAAAGACTATGCAAGAAGGTTGTTACCCTTCTTCGACAGAGTCGACTTTCATCACATCCCTCGTGATGAGAATCACATGGCTGATGCATTGGCCACTCTCTCTTCCATGATTAGCGTAGGTCGATGGAATGACATACCTAAGATCGACATAATGCGCCTTGAACGGCCCGCTTACATCTTCGCGATAGAAGCAGTCATAGACGACAGACCTTGGTATCACGATATCAAATGCTTCCTTCAGAAACAAGAGTACCCATCTGGGGCACTCAGAAAAGATAGGAAAACCCTCAGAAGATTGGCTGGAAACTTCTTCCTGAGCGGTGACACTCTTTATAAGAGAAATTTTGACATGGTTTTGCTCCGATGTGTCGACAGACCAGAAGCAGACATGCTCATGAAAGAAATTCATGAAGGATCCTTTGGCACTCATGCCAATGGACACACAATGGCGAGAAAAATTCTCAGGGCCGGGTATTATTGGTTGACAATGGAATCCAACTGCTACAAGTACATGAGGAGGTGTCACAAGTGTCAGATATACTCCGACAAAATTCATGTACCGCCATCACATCTCAAAGTTCTTTCTTCCCCGTGGCCTTTTTCCATATGGGGAATCGACATGATTGGTATGATTGAGCCCAAGGCTTCAAACGGACATCGGTTCATCCTGGTAGCCATTGACTATTTCACCAAGTGGGTCGAAGCAGCGTCATTCGCCAATGTAACCCGACAAGTGGTGGTCCGATTTATCAAAAACAATATCATCTACCGTTATGGTGTTCCAAGCGAGATCATTACTGATAATGGATCTAACTTGAACAATAAGATGATGAAAGAGTTGTGTACTGAGTTCAAGATCAAACACCATAACTCATCTCCCTACCGACCCAAGATGAACGGAGCGGTAGAAGCGGCTAACAAGAACATCAAGAAGATCGTTCAAAAAATGGTTGTAACCTATAAAGATTGGCACGATATGCTACCCTTTGCTCTTCACGGTTATCGCACATCTGTCCGCACTTCAACAGGGGCAACCCCTTTCTCTCTAGTATATGGCATGAAGGCAGTGCTTCCCATAGAAGTAGAGATCCCATCAATTCGGGTATTGATGGAAGCTAAGCTCACCGAAGCTGAATGGTGTCAAAGTCGACACGACGAATTGAATCTGATCGAGGAAAAACGAATCACGACACTATGCCATGGTCAGTTGTATCAACAAAGAATGAAAAGGGCGTTCGACAAAAAGGTCCGACCTCGTATTTTCAGAAAAGGAGACCTCGTGCTCAAGAAGATACAATCATTTCTCACTGACTCTCGGGGCAAATGGACCCCAAATTATGATGGCCCCTATGTGGTCACGAAAGCTTTCTCAGGCGGCGCCTTGAGACTTGCAACCATGGACGGAGAAGAATTTGCCTAGCCCACGAATGTTGATGTAGTCAAGAAATACTTCGCCTAAAAAAAAAAAAAACGTCTTGGTGGATTGAAAACCCGAAAGGGCGGTCCAGACAAAAGTTAGAGACATGAAAAAAAAAGAATCATCCCGATGGATTGGAAATCTCATAGTACAATCCAGGCAAAATTTAGGGATAATGGCAAATAACTATGTTCAACAGAGGCAAGTCCCTCAGCAGCAGTTACAGCATCATCTATCGGAGGAAATCTCCAGTCAAAGGTCATCTTCGACGGAAGCTCAGGATGCCCCGAATTCAAAGTTGGTAGAAGGATAGTGGTCGTTATGCTTCAACGTAGCCCTTTTCCCTGTAAATTACCATTTTCTAACTTTGTATATACTCTTTGGAATCACGCGTTTGGCTGATCTCCATCTTATCAAAAAAATTTGAGCCCTTGTGCTTTTGTTTGTAATTCTTTACTTGTTTTAGCTTTACAGAACGACGTTGTTTAAACTTAATCAGCGATTCTTGAAATAAAACAAAAATGAATTTACTTGTTAAAACTTTTTCTGCTTTTAAATTAAAAATGGCATTTCTTTTGACAGTTGAACATCAGAAGAATCTCGATCGCTTTTCCAAAGGTGTTTGAACCTCAAAGTGCAGAATCAAAGTACTCCTTCTAAACCAGTTCGCCTGAATGAAGGGATCAACTGTGTCAGAGACCTTGTTTCGTCTGACACCCTCGGCCGAGTTCTCATCTCCTAAGCCCGATCAACATAGCTCCCCGCGTGGACTATCTCTCCTAAGCAAGGTGGAATTGCTATTTTGAATCAACGGTACTTCTTCGCCCCGCGATGGCCGAGTATCCAATTGTGTTTATCCATTAGTATGTATGTCGCGTCTGTTTTGTCAGTATATACATACATACTTCATGCATTTTTTATTTACATTCACATTTTATATTGCATCACTATCACTTGAGTCGGTCTTGTCCCCTAGTGATAAACAGTTTTCTCAATCAAGTTTGTCAGTTCTTTCCTCGTCAGGAAGTGTTGCGTCTACACAGTCTCGCCACCAGTGTATCTTTAGATCAGAGTCGGCACTTGGCCACTTTGATAACTTAAACCTCTGAAAAGCCATAGAAAACTCTCAATAAGCATCACTCTTCGCCATTGAAGATGATATCCTTGCTTTCCCGGATTAAGGAAAATCCACAGAGAAAGCCTCGTGATCAGAGATTCGGCAGTACATCGGTATTTCTCTAAAAGGCCGTTGATGAAAAGGTCATCGGCACCTCAAGATTGGATCCCATCATATGGCATTTCTCCGGGAAGATCCCGAGAAAAGTATGATGTAACCCCAAACGAAAGCAGTCTCTCAAGAGACTCGCTTTCCCCAGTAGAAACAGATGGCGTCTCCAACAGAGAAGTTTGTACAACTCTACAACTCAGACGAATGGGTTCCCCAGCAAGTTTGACTTCAAAACTTTTTCCACTCAAATGGCATCTCCCCAGGAAAATTCGGCGAGAAGTTTGAAGGAAAGCCGCTATGAATAGCGTCCTTTGTCAAGAAAGTTTATTGACAAAAGAAACTAAGACCAGTTCTTGGTAGGAAACCAGGATCGAGGGGAAGTTTAAATCAGAAACTAAGACCAGTTCCTTGGTAAGAAACCAAGATCGAGGGGAAGTTTAAATCAGAAACTAAGACCAGTTCCTTGGTAAGAAACCAGGATCGAGGGGAAGTTTAAATCAGAAACTAAGACTAGTTCCTTGGTAGGAAACCAAGAACGAGGGGAGGTTTATTTCAAAAGAAAACTGAGACCAGTTACTTGGCTGAAAACCAGGATCGAGGGAAGTTTACCTTTTCTAAGCATCATTTCTTAGTTAAAGAAGATGAATGTGTAAGCAACCATTCATAACCACCATCAAAATTTCGGATATTCCGATATTTAATCCTCTTGCACCCCGAATGCTCGAATCCCTTCGTCATTCATACCTTCGGGTCCAAGAAGATTAAATAGGGGCATCTGTAATACCCCAAATTTTGACCACTTAGATTTCCCATCATTGTGAAAATCATCATCCCAATATGGATGTACCTTTATGCTTCATCAGTCTCCCCAAAGATGGGTGAGCATCCAATACAATCAAAATTAGGGTTTCAAGCCCTCTCTGAGCCTTAGACAAAGGATCAATCAAGAAATGACATGATCTTCAACTTGTCTAATCTCTCAAACATCCACAATGGATCAAAAAGGACTCCCACTTCAAGGATTAAGCACAAGGCTGCTCCCTTCTAGGTGGATCAAGTCTCAAGATCGACAGTGTCACCAAATTAGGGTTTTGGTCGACCAGGGCCTCCAGATGGAAAGTTTCATCTGGGCACAAGGCAATGATCCAAAACATGACCTAATATACTTCATGGAACCTCATGAACCCATACATCAAGTCAATTTTGCCTCAGGGGATGCATTCATAAAAAATCAGGAATTAAGGTTTCTTGACCTAATTCACCCCTAAGTTGACTTTTGGGACAAACCATGAGCCAAGACCTCAAGAGATGATTTGAGGGTCTCTAATACACCATATTGATCCATTTCGAACAATGGATTGATCCAAGAAGCTTGAGCAACAAGTTTCATTTTCATCTGCACCACAATTAGGGTTTTAAGGGAAAAGTCAACTGTAACTTTGACTTTTGACCAGGACATGCTCCCAAACCCTAATACATGATTTAATATACCCTATGACACCCATGGAACATGTCCATCAAGTTTGATTTAGGTCAATGACATGATTTCCTGAAGAATTGCACAGTTTGGAATTCATCTGATAAAAAGTCAACTGTGCACAAAAGTCAACTTTGACTTTTTGA
Organism: Lathyrus tuberosus; assembly: GCA_022829125.1. Taxonomy (NCBI): domain Eukaryota; kingdom Viridiplantae; phylum Streptophyta; class Magnoliopsida; order Fabales; family Fabaceae; genus Lathyrus; species Lathyrus tuberosus. The sequence continues at coordinate 478,814 of JALAZF010000593.1, forward strand.
GATTTTTCACCAAAATGGATTTTTAACCCTAAAATGATGTTAATGTATGATTTGAATCATCATTCATCAAGAAAAATCAAGAAAAGTGAGATAACTTGTAAAAGGGGTAACCATAAAACTTCGAAAATTTTCTAAGTTAAAAATAAAGTGGCAAAGGTACCAACTTTGGAGGACCATAACTTCTAAACCACAAGGCCATTTTTTCTCATCCAAAGATGGATTTGTAGCCCTCACTATCACCTACAAAAACTTCAACTACAAGCCATTCCAATTCATTAAGGATTTTGAGTTATGGAGTGATCAAAGTGGGTGAAAAGTGAAAAAGTCACTTTTTCCAACACTTCGTGAAATTTTCACTAAGTCAGAATTCTGCTTCACTTTTTGCCAAATGTAGGGGGATTTTTCACTTGGAATCAAAAGAGATCAAAACCAAACTTGTTCAAACAGTTGTTGTATCATGTAAGAGCTTTCCAAAATGGCCAAGAACATTGCCAAATTCAACCTACATCATGAGATACAACATTGGCAAGTTGCCTTGCTGAAATCTGTCAAAGCAAGGCAGAATTTGCATTTTGGCTCGATTTGCCAAAATCAGCCAATTGCAATTGCTCCAATCCACTTGGACACCTCAGAGGATTGAATCCAAAGGGGACAATCACTGAGCCAAGCCTCCAAGGTCCAAGGAACAAGGAATAACATGTTGAACCTAGAGTTGCCAAAGTAGGGACAAGACTTCAAATTTGGAATGAGGCATTCAATGGAACCATCAAGGTGGCATGGACTGAGCCATTCTCATCTGAAATCAGTCAAGACTTATCCAAGACCAAGGGGACCAAATCTCTATGCCCTAACCTCTAGTCAATGGCTAGAGGAGACTTTCATTTCCATTGGCCAACATTGAGGAAACCTACTTACCAGCTGCCATTCACTATTCCTTGCAAAACAAACTTGCTCTACTATAAATAGAGCTCAATTGTGGTCAGTTTAAGTACACCAAAGCCATCTAACAGATGCTTTCCTCAAAATCTCTTTCTCTTGGCAAAAATGCCTTTCTTAGCAAGGTAGCTATCGGGTTTTGAGTTTGAGAGCAATTCTGCACAAACCAATCACTCACACACCTCACATACATCACATATGAGCTGATCAAACACTCACATAACATCTGAAACATCAATTTCACAAAATCACTTGCCATCCACACAAGTTTGAAGTGAAGTTGCAGCTGAGATGCCATAAACTGATCCAGTCCATTTCAATTCAATCCAAGTGTTCAAACACACTCCATATGGTGTAGGGAAGCTGTCCAGATTATCACAACTTGTCTGTAACACTCCAACTCAAAATCACATCTGCTCTTGCTGTCACGACTTGAAGGTAAGCCTAAACTTGGGCATCTCTCAATCTATGCATATTTCCTCGCACAATAATTTGGCCATATGTTCATAATCATGCATGGAATGTTTTCCCTCAATTAATTGCATTGTTTGAATCATGTATCAAAAATCCTAGCCTTCATGCAGAAATTAGGGTTCTTGAGGTTTCTTCGTGATTTCTTGTTGTATGTTTAATTTAAATGAAATTAAAGTACATAGAAATGATCGTGAGGTTGAGGCGAGCATAATGATATGTGGATTGCATGTTATAATTACGTATTCAGTGAGATTGGATAGAAAATGCAAATCTGGGCAAACTGAAAAACGCGCGTGTTCTTGGTGTTGTTCTTGGCGCCATTTTCATATATTTGAATATTTGAATTTTGTGATTTTGTTTAATTGATTCAAAAATTAATTTCTCTCTGAGTTTTAATGATTTTGAGTTGGTTCTTTTTTTAATAATTCACAAAAATGTTAAAATATTTTATTTTCACAAAAAAATCCCAAAAATATTATTTATTTCATATAATTGATATTTTTGTAAAGAATTAATATTTTGATTGTTTTTGGCATTTTAAATATTTTTCCTACATTGATTTTGCAACTTTTAATGCTTTCTAATTATTTTGTAGGTCAATACTTAATTTTTGAAGCATTAATCCAAGATCACAATTTGTTTTCCATGTGTTAAACAATTTTTGATCATTTTAATTGAATTTTTATTCAATTAAATACATTTTTGAAAACAAATTAGGGTTTTGGATTAATTCAACCCTCATAAATCATTTTCAAAACACTTTGGGCCTCTATTAGAGTGTAAGACCCAATCCTTTTTTTGACCAAATCATCTTTGGGCCTCACTTATTGTATAAGTCCCGATACCGTAAAAAAACAAACGGCGCGATCGTCGCCTTTTCAAAAATCATCTGGGCCTACCCTCGAGTAGTAAGACCCATTTATTTTTCTTTAAACCTTTTTGGGCCTCTTGAGAGAGTGTAAGACCCATCCCCCCTTGTACAATCAACTTTTTGGGCCTCACTCATTGTATAAGTCCCTCTGTAAAAGTAAACGGCGCGATCGTCGCCCGTTTAAAAATAAAAGTCATCTGGGCCTCTCCTTGAGCTATAAGACCCATTCAAAACGCTTTGGGCCTCTATTAGAGTGTAAGACCCAATCCCCCTTTTAACCAAAACATTTTAGGCCTCACTTATTGTATAAGTCCCTCTGCGTTAAAAGAAAACCTCGGCGCGATCGCCATTTTTAAACGAAAAAATCATTTGGGCCTACCCTCGTGTTATAAGCCCCACTCTTTTCTTTAAAACCTTTTTGGGCCTCTTGAGAGAGTGTAAGACCCATCCCTTTGTACAGAAAACATTTTGGGCCCCAGTCACTTGTAAAAGTCCCTCTGTACAAATTCAAACAGTGCGCTCACTGATAAAACCATGGGCCTCTCCTTGAGCTGTAAGCCCCAAACCTTTCTTTTTCAAAGCACTTTCTCCTTTGATTTTGAATATACTGTTGTTTTTTATCTTCCTTTGTTGAACAACTAACCAAACAGCATGGAAGCTCTACAACCGAGTAAGTGGTTATCGCTTTCATTTACTGCTTTCATATTATAAACTGTATTGTGGGGCTGCTCACTGTAAGTCTCCTTTCATAAACTCATATCTACTGTGTAATAATAGTATAGATATTTCGAGTTTCCCCGACAACTACGTCTAGAACTAGGTGACGCCGTTTCACTTATTCATAGAAATAGACGCCTAGATCCCCAATAGGAGCACCAGATACAGTCTTCTCTTCGGCTGTCCTCCTTAGGAATCGTCAAGAAATTCTATTCCCCAGAGATGAATTATTCTCGGTGAAACTTCTCTTGAATTTATTCAAACCGCCGAACGGTTCGGACTCTCTCTAAAAATTAAAGTCATTGGATAGTAAACCTCGCACTTTTACCAGTGGTTTTAACTCTAAAAGAGTTTTCCTGAACTTTTCTTTGGTTTGGGACCCACAGGCTTCTTAAAAGCATCGGCCTCCTCTTGGGCATCATACAAGGACCCACAGGCTTCCTATAAGCAACCCCGCCTCCTCTTGGGCATTATTCAAGGACCCTACGGCTTCTTAGAAGTATTCAGAGCCTCCTCTTAGGCTTAGTATAATGATCTCTTCCTCCGGGAATGATAGCCTCCTCTTGGGCTTCGTACAAGGACCCGTCGGCTTCTTAAAACATTCCAGCCTCCTCTTGGGCTTCGTACAAATTGTCCCGACGACCTCCTAGAGGTATAGGAACAGAACCTAGTCATCCTCATAGAACAGTCCTTTCATAGAGTCTACTACTGTTTCGCGAAGCATAGTACAAAAGATAAAACTCTAGACTTGGACAGTCTAACTTCCTTGAGTCTCCAAGACATTCTCAAGCACCCTTCGTTAAATAGGAAGGAAACCCGCAGACTCGGATAGTCTCAATACCCTTTGGATTTTCCGTTTCCTCAAAGAAAAGGAAATATCCCTGATCCTCAAATTAAATCCCTGAGTATAGTGTTACTCATATAAGAACTGATTTTCTCTTTTAAATCAGTATATTGGATCTGTCACTCAACTGAAACAGTTACAATAGCCTCCATCTCGGGCTTCGTACGAGATACCAAAATTCTCCCCAATAGAGTCAAAGCAACCTTTTAGCCTCTCTCTCAGGCTTTGTATGAGACACAAAAGACTCCCTCGTTAAGTCAATCACCCCCTTTTTTGCCTCCATCTCGGGCCTCGTACGAGATATAAATCCCTTAAGCGAGAGTCGAACTCTTTGCTAGCCTCCTCTTAGGCTTTGTATAACGATATGCCCCACTGGGTCAAAACCTTTAGCCTCTCTCTCGGGCTTTGTACGAGACACAAAATAGCCTCCTCTTAGGCTTTGTATAATGATTTTCCTAGCGGAAATTAGCCTCCTCTTAGGCTTTGTATAAGAAAACCACTGGTTGATCCAATTAACCTTTTAGCATCAAAGTTGTGCCTCGTTCACAGTACACAAACATCAACAACTCCTTTCCTTTCATCTAATCGCTGTAAGCGGCAAGCCTCTGGATCATCTACATCCATGCCACTATCCCTCTTTTAGCATGAGAAATTCCTAAGGAAAGATGGCATTGCTCTACACTGAGTTAAAGTCTTCTCCTTCAGGTTAAAAACCCTTTCTTCGGAAATTATGGCATTGCTCGGATCCGCGTATCCCAGTTAAAGTAATTCTCCTTCTCCCCTCTTTAGAGATGACAAATTCTCTCTAAAGTCGAGGTCTTTTAGCTTCACATCTTGGGCTTTGAACAAGATATAAATCACCTTTCGCTTCATGTCTTGGGCTTTGAACAAGACACCAAAACACCAATTTCCTCCCATAAAATAGGAGGAACTACGAACACTCTGATTTCCCTGTTTCGGTAAACGGGAATACGTAGGCATAAGATCGAAAGAAAAGATCTTAGCGAGCGCAATCAACAAAAAACCCAAATCCCATATCTCCATCAATTAAAAGCAGTATTTCAAAAACATCAGTCCTAACCTCCTAATCCTTATTCCCCGCCAGAAACCCTTTGCCTAGGAAAAAGAAAGAAAGAACCGTATTGGCGAAATACGAATAACCAGTACAAAGGCCCCCCACATTGATAGCATCCGTAAACGCAACAACGCAAACATGATCATAAACGATGAAGATTCAAGAGTCGCGTGTCAGAAAATTGTATACATACAATGATGTGAGGTGAAACAGCTCAAGAATAATCCACAAATCATCAACATATTAATCCATGAAGTTTAGACATGCCAGGGATCTCAAACAAACAAGAAAATGCACAAAAATACACATTCTGTCCCAGAGTAACCGGTTAACAAATGGTGAGTAATCAGTTACTTAGTTAAAAATCAAACAATTTACGCAAAAAACAACATGTTAACCGGTAAACAAATAGTGAGTAACCGGTTACTCTGGGACAGTGGCCAAAAAATCTGTTTCAAAAGCACTTTTTAGCAGCAAATAACTTCTCCAAACATCCAAATGAACATGTAATCAATTAAGTACGAAATTACATTGAATCACAGCAATCAAACAACACTTAGATCCAATAATCCACAACATCAAGAATCGAATTCGAGCAAATGGATCAAAAATAAAAAACAACCAAAGATCTACATTGTATAAGTTGCAAATAAGCTAAATCAAGTATAGATCTAAGGAAAACCAACCTACAAAGCTGAGATTTGCTTTGGTAAGTGTTGTAAACGAAAATTGATGGATCCAAGCAAGAAAACCAGAGATCTATGAAACTTTATCAAGAAAACTTGAAGATCCAAGTAAGAACACTCCAAATAAGTAAAAGGTCCTCCAAAAGTGATTTCAACAACTTAATCCAAGATCCAAACCAGTTGCTACTGCAGAATTGAACCGAGAATGAAGATGTGATGGAGGTTTAGCTCAAGAATTCACAAATTCCAATGAAGAATTTGTGAATCTGTGAATATGGAGCTTTGGTGAAAGGTTGAAGATGAAGATGTAGAATGAAAAAGTGAGAGAGAATTGAGAGCAAATTCTGAAAAATGAGAGTGAAAAATGATCTAGGTCCTATGTGGTTTGGGATGAATTGATTTAAATAACCCCTGGGTTAGGAGTTAGGTTTGGGTTTGGAGTGAGGTTTAATGAGTGGAATGGGGGTTAGGAATGGAATTTGGAGAGAAGAGTGGGGAATTAGAGTGGAAAGTCTTGGAAGGAATTTGAATTTTGGGTGGAAAATGATGAAAATGAATCAATTCTAGATCCTTCCTACACATGTACAAGCCAGGCACATGATCACTAATGATGCAAACTTAATTTTTTTCAAAATGTGCTCAGAGTAACTGGTTACCAAACGGTGAGTAACCGGTTACGTAGTTCAAATATGCTAATGGTGCGCAGAAAAACAAAGGAGTAACCGGTTAACGCATGGTGAGTAACTGATTACTCAGTTCAAATTTTGAATTTTGGTGCCTTTTGGAGGGAAACTTGGAAAAGTGACTTCTGCCAGTTGTTTTGAACCCGTTAAGCCTCTGAAACTCAAGACTTGATGTTGCTATTGAATAACACCTGGAATGAAACACAAATTCTTGCCGGCAGCCCATAATACCTTGTTGAATTAATAATGTCTGATGTCGGGTTGCTTGATCAGAAACTGGCTGTTGAAGCTTCCGATTGTCAAAACGTCTAATAAGCAAAATAAAAGCTCCAAAAGACCTTGAAAATTATCTGTTTGGCTCTGAATGCTACTGAAAGTAGTCCTGAAACTGATAACGCTGTGAGCTGCTGGGAAATACCTTGATCCCATGCCCAAAAGAAACATGCCAATGTAAAAATGAAGATGCAAATGAAATGAAACATAAGCCAGTTAAGGTTAGAAACATGAGAGCAAATTTTGAGGTGTTACAATACGAAGTACCGGTTGAGGAAGAACCATACAAGCCACCAAGTGTTCGTTGTTTGTCTTCAAGTTTTCAGGATTAATACCGCCAACAAAACTTTCTCAATAGATCCAGAGGAGATTGAAGGAACTCTAAGAAACTTTACAAATTGAAAGATCACATACCCGCAACTCTCAACAATTTCAATGTCAAATTCAGGTACGCTTCCGTCTTCATTCTCTAATTGAATTCTGATATGGGTTTAAGGATTTAGAGTTCTGATTTCTATATCAGTAGAAATCATAAGGTAATGAACAAATTCTAACAAGTGGTATCAGAGCCACCCATATATTATTCAATTTGTATTTGTGAATTTTATTTTTGATATTAATATTTTAAAATTGAGATTTTTTTTTTCTTTATTTTCCAACATTTTCGATAACCTTAAATTGAAAAATATGTATCTCATGTAATTCCGATTGAAAAAAAAATTGATCATTAGTGTTTTGTTTAATAGTTACCCATGTATTAACATCAAATTGCATTCCGTGAGACCTACGATAAACAGTACGTGTGGTAACCCTTGTTTCTACCCATCTGTGGTAGGTAACCTCTGTTTCTATCCAATTTGATATTTCTATCCTACACAAATTGTGATGTTGTATAATTATTTTAAAAAATAAATAAAATTATCTTGTTAAATTATATTTTAGATAAACAAAATTTCAACAAGTATGTTATAACTTATAACACGTACAGTTACCACAAGTAATGATATTTTCAATTACTATTTGTTATAATATAATTATTTCTTATTTATTATTTATAAAATGATATTTTTTATTTAATATTTTGAAATTAAATTTAGTACCAATGCCGTAACGGTACAGTAAAATGCGTTGGTGTTTTTGATTTGGATTTGATTTCAATTTATCTTTGGTTCAATTTTGTTCAAATTTGACTACAGATTGTATTTTTTATACAGTAATTTAACTTTTTTAAATGAGTAGTTGAAATGAAAAAGTCGCCAAAGCGACCTCTTTGTGGAAATTGCTTATGAAAATGTTAAATAATTTTATGGTTTGTGTGTATGTTTGTCCATGCGAGTATCAATTGACCCAAAGGACAATTGGTGGTTGGCCGGTTTTCATACGCGTTTGTGATTGTAAACTTGTGATAATTATAAAGAGTTACATGTGAATAATAAATCAATCCAAAGAGAGTTTTGTTATTCGACGTGTTTTTATTATCAATGTTTGATCGTTACAACAAGAGTACCACTAGCAGTTAATATTTGTAATACCCACATATACATACATGCATCAAATCATATATTATACATGAAAAGTACGTTTGGTACTGAAATATACAATAAGTTCTTAGTAACACATTATACATATACATGCCCAAAACGCCTAATACAAAAAAATTACGGCATCGTATATCTACAAGATGTTTCAAAAGACAAAACACTAAGAACTAGATCACTAAGGATCTCAAAACTCCACAACGGAAGCAAAGCCATCAGATAAGTAAGGATAATCACACGGCCTTATCCTTACCTTTCGCGGAACCTGCAGAACCTGTGATGTAAACAACAACAGTAGGGTGAGATACATCAAATCTCAGTGAGTTTCCTATCTTAAAGTCCTCTCGGCTTAACAAGGTTCTAAATAAACCTAACTCAGGTCAAAAGGGAAAAGGGGAAAGACCATGAGTACACACACAAGTAACCATCACGGTGAGCCTGTAAACTCACACTAGTACCGAAGTACCTCCTGAGCCTGTAAACTCAAGGATTCACAAATCAATAACCAATACCAAGTTATCCCCTATTCCCGTCCGCTTCTACGTCTAGAAGACGACCCGAGTCATGGATCCTTGTAGCTACTTGGCATACGAATTGGATTCGGGATCACCGGTCCGTACACCGTGATCCGTCACTTCTCACGGCCCGTACACCGTCACAAGTCTCTTTACCCGTAGGCTCCAATCATACTCACTACGGGAATCAAACCTGCCAAGTAGTTGTGCATAACGTTTCAGAGGAGGTGCTCGAGTCTCATGAAACTACACCGCAAGAAACAGTGGTTATGATTGAAATGCACACGCCTCGGCCTTTCATGCACGAGCGTTGCCACATATGGAAAAAAAATCACACTCGGACACAATTAGGGTAATAATCCTCACTCTGCCTATTCCATATTTTAATATGCATACCTTGTCCATAACAATTACACACATCCACAGATAAAAATCGGCAAAACGACACTATTTCAAAAATCCCGACATAATTAAATCGGCCACAATTCTCGAAACCATTTTAAAAAGAAAGAACATTTTATTATCTTTCCAACGATACCAAAAATGTTCAAATTCGAGTTACGTACAAAAAGTTACAACATTGAAAACAAATGATCGGAAAATAATCACAACAGCAGAATTTCTGCAAGTCTCCTGGTCATAAGCGTATTGGCACACCCCATACGCGTATTGCCCAAAATTCTCGCCCAGCCATACGCGTATTGCCCAAGGCCATACGCGTATGGGCAGAGGCTATTTTCCTTCAAAATTCCCTTTTAAAAGTCCAATACGCGTATCACCATGTCTCATACGCGCATTGCCTTGTCCGTACGCGTAACACCCAATTTTCTTCACACTCATACACGTATTGCCCTAGTTAATACGCGTATGGCCCTGCGTGATACGTGTATGGGCAGTTTGAAACCCAGAATTTCCTGCAGAATTTGTCTGCTACGGGTTGATCCAATTCAACCCCAAAATCTCAATTTTTCCAATCAAAAGACACCATAACATGCTATAATTATAACAACCAGCATAACATAACATCAATGATCGAATTTCAGCATTTATATTATGATTTTAATGTAAAATTTCACATTTTCTATAATACCCAATTTACTCTAAAACTCACCCAAACCTTAATCTAAAGAGTCTAACTAGAACCCACCTGGACAACAAGATGAGGATGATGAAATCTAGAAGATTGGATGAAGATTGAGGCTTGATGATGATCGTGAGCTTCTTGAGAATTTCTCTCCTTTTTCCTTTCCTTCTCTTTTCCTTTCCTTCACTTTCCTTTCTCTTTCTTTTCTAACTTTTTGTTTGTTATCCAAATGGAAAAGAGATATAGTAGAGAAATTATTTTCCATCAATTAGCAATACTACTAAATGTCCAAATTATCTCAAATACACCAAGTTATAAAAACTCAACGTTAAATACTATTAATTTAATCAACTCTGAGTTCATCAGTTTACTCTAATTATTTTATCAAATAATTGCTCAGAGTACTCCGGAACCCAGTTGATCATAATAATATTCACCAGAGCGTTTATAAATTTACGGGGTATTACATCCTCCCCCCCTTAAATAGAAATTCGTCCTCGAATTTAAAATATTACCTGAACATATGTGGATAAGAATCTCGCATTTCCGATTCTAGTTCCCAAGTAGCATCACCCGGATGCATCATATCCCATTGCACCTTAACGAGTGGAATATCTTTGTTCCTTAGCACTTTTGTTTCTCTTCCCACAATACAACTCGGTTGTGGTTCAAAGGTCAAATCCGCCTCTATTCCCACAGATTCTGGTAGAATTGGCTGAAGAGGATCAGGAATAAACTTACGAAGCTGGGATACGTGAAAAACATCATGCATTTCAGATAAAGAGGGTGGTAAGGCTAATCTGTAAGCAACTTCACCAATCTTTTCTAAAATCTGATACGGTACCACGTATCTCGAACTTAATTTGCGTGACTTAAACGGTCCTTTCAGTCTCAATCTCGGAGTAACTTTCAGAAATACATGATCACCCTCCTCAAATTCCAAAGGTTTCCTACGATTGTCTGCATAACTCTTTTGACGATCTTGTGCTTGTTTAACTTTCTCACGGATCATTCGAATCTTTTCCGTAGTCTCCTGAATAATCTCGGGTCCCAAAATCCTATCTTCGCCAATTTCAGTCCAACACAAAGGTGTTCTACACTTCCTCCCATACAATGCTTCATAAGGAGTCATACCGATGCTCGCATGATGACTATTGTTATAGGAAAACTCAATTAACGGTAAAAGTTCCTTCCAATTCCCTCTACTCTCTAGCACACAAGCTCTTAACATATCCTCCATCGTCTGTATTGTTCGCTCAGTCTGACCATCCGTTTGAGGATGATTCGACGTGCTCAACCGCAATTTCGTACCCATCGCTTGTTGGAACACCTTCCAAAACCTCGAAGTAAACTTCGGATCTCTATTTGACACAATACTAGAAGGAATACCATGCAATCTCACAATCTCAGCAATAAACAATCTTGCAAGATGACTTGCCTTATAAGTAGTCTTCACGGCTAAGAAATGTGCCGATTTCGTTAGTCGATCCACAATTACCCAAATAGAATCATACCCACCTCGTGTACGGGGTAAACCCACTACAAAGTCCATAGAAATACTATCCCACTTCCAAACTGGAATATTCAAAGGTTGCAACAGACCGCCCGGTCTTTGGTGTTCAATCTTCACCTGTTGGCACACTGCGCACTCTGACACATATTCCACTATATCCTTTTTCATCCCAGACCACCAATAATCCCTCTTTAAATCCTGATACATCTTCGAAGAACCAGGATGTATCGTAAAAGTACCTTTATGAGCTTCATCTAAAATCTTTCTTTTCAATACCTTATCCTTCGGAACACAAATCCGTTGATTAAACAGAACAATCTCATCAGTTGCTCGTGAAAAACCCGGTTGAAGTAACAATTCTTGTAACTCCTCCTCTAACACTTGTTCTTGTTGAATCTAAACTCTTAGCGTAGAATAGACATTCAAATTTCCCATAATTACACCATTCGGAGTCCACACAAACTGGAGATTAAGATCTCTAAACTTTTCCAACAACGAATACTCCAAAATCATCAATTCTACACTATGAACCATTTTCCGACTTAAAGCATCTGCTACTTTATTCGCTTTTCCTGGATGATACTTCAATTCTAAGTCATAATCCTTTAAGTACTCCATCCACCTTCTTTGTCGCATATTCAACTCCTTTTGGTCAAACAAATACTTCAAACTTTTGTGGTCACTGAACATTTCAAAACGTACACCATACAAATAATGACGCCACACCTTCAGTGTAAACACCACGGCAGCTAGTTCCAAATCATGAGTTGGATAATTCTTCTCATGAACTTTCAACTGTCGAGAAGCATAAGCTACTACTTGACCGCCTTGCATCAGAACACCTCCTAATCCCCTCTTAGAAGCATCACAGAATACCTTATAAGAGTTGTTAGGATCAGGAATAATTAATACTGGAGCACTCGTCAAACTTTCCTTCAATTTCATAAAACTTTGCTCACAACCCGAATCCCACTCAAAAGCAAAATCCTTCCGAGTAAGTTTCGTCATTGGTAAGGCCAATTGAGAAAAACCTTTAATGAACCTTCTATAGTAACCTGCCAATCCCAAGAAACTTCTAACCTCGGAAACATTTCTCGGTCTCTCCCAATTAATCACTGCTTCTATCTTCGATGGATCCACTGCCACACCACCTTGAGATATAGCATGTCCAAGAAAATTTACTTCCGCCATCCAAAACTCACACTTGCACAACTTAGCAAACAATTGCTTCTCTTGCAATACCGATAAGACAATTCTCAGATGTTCTCCGTGCTCTTGCGGAGTACGAGAATAAATAAGAATGTCATCAATACAGATTACCACAAATTAGTCCAAGTAAGCCTGAAATATACGGTTCATGTAATCCATAAAAACAGCTGGAGCATTAGTCACACCGAAAGGCATCACTAAGAATTCATAATGCCCGTAACGGGTTCTAAATGCAGTTTTTTGGCACATCGGAACTCTTCACTCGGATCTGATGATAACCCGACCGTAAATCAATCTTCGAGAACACACAGGCTCCTTTCAATTGATCTAACAAGTCGTCTATCCTGGGTAAGGGGTACTTGTTCTTAATGGTGACTTTATTCAACTTACGATAATCAATGCACAGACGCATTCCCCCATCTTTCTTCTTTACCAATAACACTGGAGCTCCCCAAGGTGAAACACTAGGTCTAACAAAGTGCTTAGACATCAAATCTTCCAATTGGTCCTTTAATTCTCTTAATTCCAGCGGAGCCATCCGATAAGGAGAAACGGATATAGGAGCCGTTCCCGGTACCAGGTCAATAGAGAACTCAACTTCTCTCTCCGGAGGAAGAGAAGAAACATCCTCAGGAAAAACTTCAGGAAATTCACACACTATTGGAATACTCAGAACTTGTTGTTCACTACTTCCTTCCTTAGTAAGAACCAATAAAACAGATTTCTCCTTCTCAAACAAGAAATTTACCATTCCCATTGTACCTTCTAAAATCGTTGATAATACATCTTTCGGAGTAGCCTCAGCAGATGGAATAATGATTAGCTTCTCCTCATAACCGATAAAAACCGAATTAGCTAAAAGCCAGTCCATTCCCAGAACAACATCCACTTTCTTAAGCGGCAAACAAATAAGATCAATCTGAAAGACTCTTTCGTTCACCGATAACACACAATTTTCACACATCAGCGGTGTTTCAACCAATTCATCCATGGCAGTAGTAACCACCATAGGAGGAAACAAAGGAATAGTTTGCAACCCAAGTCGCTTCACACAACGCGTGGACACAAAAGAATGCGTTGCCCCACAATCAAATAAAACAAAACAAGGATGTCCATTTACGAAACACGTACCCGCAATCAAGGAGTTGTCACCCTTTGCTTTCCTTGCATCCAAGGTATACACTCGGCCAATAGTCTTCCCTTGTGTCTATTTCCTACCCTGAGGACAATCTCTCGATACATGACCCATCCTGTTACACTGATAACACCGTATTCCATCCGAATTGCACCTACCATAATGATTCCTTCCACAAATACGACATACCGGAGGCACACTAGTTCTAGAACTTTGTACTTGCTTCCCTTTGGAAGACTGTTGCCTTTGCCTAAACTGTTGATTCGACCTTCCACGGTCACTTTGAGTTGCCCTGTTCAAATCCACTTCCATTTGTACCTTTTTCAAACTATTCTCCGCCACATAACATTGTCTTAACATTTCAGCATAAGTAGCAAATTCCCGTTGAGACACGCTATGAGAAATTTCAGCCCGCAAACCAAACAAAAACTGATCAATCTTCCACCTCTCATCAGGAGCATACATGGCCTGTCTAGAATAGTCAGCCATGATCTCAAATTTTTCCGCATAGGAAGCCACTGATAAATTGCCCTGTCTCAACTGTTGGAACTCAAACTCCTTCTGAGACCTTAAAGAACTCGAAAAATACTTCTCCATAAAAATTACCTTAAACTGCTCCCACACTTTTGGTACCTCTTGGATTGTCATTAAGGCTGAAGCGCTCTCCCACCACCTCATGGCAGGACCCTTCAGCAAAAGAGAAGCAAAGACCACTTTATTTTCCTCACTACAATGCACTATCAAGAAAATTCGTTCCATACCTGCTATTCATTCATGCGCCTTCACCGGATCTAACCCTCCCTGAAACTCCGGAGGATTCATACGAATGAATTCCCTATAGGTTCCCCCTGTAACTTCAGGAACAACCACGGGAGGATGCAGACCATCAGCCATTTGCTGTACCATTCCTTGCATAAACTGATTTTGCTGCTGCTGCTGCATCTGTTGCATGAATTGATACAAAGGGGCGTTCCCTTCAGCACCCTGTGGAACCGTCCCAGCCGGAGTAGTCCTCGGAGTCCTTGGTCTTCCACGGTTGTTTCTACGTCCGTCGTCCATGTTCCTGAATGTCATACAAATAGGATTAAGTTGATCAGGCTCAATACCATAAATATAACACGTAAGACCAAAGGCGACACCACGTATCTGAAACAGAAAGAATTACTTAGTCTATTTCATGGCTAGGTCGAGGATACGACCTGCTCTGATACCAACTATAATACCCACATATACATACATGCATCAAATCAAATATTATACATGAAAAGTACGTTTGGTACTGAAATATACAATAAGTTCTTAGTAACACATTATACATATACATGCCCAAAACGCCTAATACAAAAAAACTACGGCATCGTATATCTACAAGATGTTTCAAAAGACAAAACACTAAGAACTAGATCACTAAGGATCTCAAAACTCCACAACGGAAGCAAAGCCATCAGATAAGTAAGGATAATCACACGGCCTTATCCTTACCCTTCGCGGAACCTGCAGAACCTGTGATGTAAACAACAACAGTAGGGTGAGATACATCAAATCTCAGTGAGTTTCCTATCTTAAAGTCCTCTCGGCTTTACAAGGTTCTGAATAAACCTAACTCAGGTCAAAAGGGAAAAGGGGAAAGACCATGAGTACACACACAAGTAACCATCACGGTGAGCCTGTAAACTCACACTAGTACCGAAGTACCTCCTGAGCCTGTAAACTCAAGGATTCACAAATCAATAACCAATACCAAGGTATCCCCTATTCCCGTCCGCTTCTACGTCTAGAAGACGACCCGAGTCATGGATCCTTGTAGCTACCTGGCATACGAATTGGATTCGGGATCACCGGTCCGTACACCGTGATCCGTCACTTCTCACAGCCCGTACACCGTCACAAGTCTCTTTACCCGTAGGCTCCAAGCGTACTCACTACGGGAATCAAACCTGCCAAGTAGTTGTGCATAACATTTCAGAGGAGGTGCTCGAGTCTCATGAAACTACACCGCAAGAAACAGTGGTTATGATTGAAATGCACACGCCTCGACCTTTCATGCACAAGCGTTGCCACATATGGAAAAAAAATCACACTCCGACACAATTAGGGTAATAATCCTCACTCTGCCTATTCCATATTTTAATATGCATACCTTGTCCATAACAATTACACACATCCACAGATAAAAATCGGCAAAACGACACTATTTCAAAAATCCCGACATAATTAAATCGGCCACAATTCTCGAAACCATTTTAAAAAGAAAGAACATTTTATTATCTTTCCAACGATACCAAAAATGTTCAAATCCGAGTTACGTACAAAAAGTTACAGCATTGGAAATAAACGATCGGAAAATAATCACAACAGCAGAATTTCTGCAAGTCTCCTGGCCATACGCGTATTGTCCAAAATTCTCGTCCAGCCATACGCGTATTGCCCAAGGCCATCGCGTATGGGCAGAGGCTATTTTCCTTCAAAATTCCCTTTTAAAAGTCCAATACGCGTATCACCATGTCTCATACGCGCATTGCCTTGTCCGTACCCGTAACACCCAATTTTCTTCACACTCATACGCGTATTGCCCTAGTCAATACGTGTATGGCCCTGCGTGATACACGTATGGGCAGTTTGAAACCCAGAATTTCCTGCAGAATTTGTCTGCTACGGGTTGATCCAATTCAACCCCAAAATCTCATTTTTTTCCAATCAAAAGACACCATAACATGCTATAATCATAACAACCAGCATAACATAACATCAATGATCGAATTTCAGCATTTATATTACGATTTTAATGTAAAATTTCACATTTTCTATAATACCCAATTTACTCTAAAACTCACCCAAACCTTAATCTAAAGAGTCTAACTAGAACCCACCTGGACAACAAGATGAGGATGATGAAATCTAGAAGATTGGATGAAGATTGAGACTTGATGATGATCTTGAGCTTCTTGAGAATTTCTCTCCTTTTTCATTTCCTTCTCTTTTCCTTTCCTTCACTTTCCTTTCTCTTTCTTTTCTAACTTTTTGTTTGTTATCCAAATGGAAAAGAGATATAGTAGAAAAATTAATTTCCATCAATTAGCAATACTACTAAATGTCCAAATTAGCTCAAATACACCAAGTTATAAAAACTCAACGTTAAATACTATTAATTTAATCAACTCTGAGTTCGTCAGTTTACTCTAATTATTTTATCAAATAATTGCTCAGAGTACTCCGGAACCCAGTTGATCATAATAATATTCACCAGAGCGTTTATAAATTTACGGGGTATTACAATATTTGTGTCCAATGACTTAATATTGATGGTGCACTAGGTATCTCGAGATGAGTTATGTCTTTATTTGAACAAATTGATAATTCATTCTTTTGAGTATATCTAAAAAATATAAGGTAAAACTAAAGATTTGATTCTTTAAAATTTGGATATTTTTCATTTTTAGAATTGGTTTGTTGATTCTAAAATGATTTATTTAAAGAATGATTTGGTGTATATGTGAATTTGTTTGAGATTTATTTTGGATATATAAAAATTTAATATTTATCTAATTTGAAGATATACATTTAGCATGATTATGTTATTTGAGTTTATTGTTATTAAGTTTTCTACAATAATAATTTTTTAATCATGCACTTTGTATAAATTCATACTACTTATGTTTTATTGTGAATTTGTTCTCACTCTAAGGACTTTCAAGAAATATTATTATTATTAAACGACATTCTAAATGAATACGACCTACATTTGTGGGTAGTGACTTGTAAATTTAAGACTCTTCCCATTGAATTTATTAAAATGTCTAGTAATTTTGATTGAGTTGATTGAAGCAATATGTTGCAAAAGTAACCTCTGTTGTGTAAATTTGATTCAATCGGGATTACGAAAGATGTAGTGTGTAATTGTTCGTGCAAACTGTTATGGTCGGCCAAAAGGAAGACACAGTTTGGCAGAACAATTGCATACATGTGATGGTAAATATGTAGTAATTATTAATTTTATCCATGTGGCTAATGATTGATGTCAAAGACGTCCATTATCTGACCAGACTTATTACTAATGTTTGATCATTGCATGAGAGTACTGTTTACAGTTAATTTTTACAATCAAAGATTGAGAATTAATGATGTGCTTGGTATCTTGTTTGAGTCTTTTAATTTATAAGTAAATATGAATGTCTATATAATAATTTATTGACATATCAGTAATGATGTTGTATGGGTGTAAAATTTTCAAGTGTTTATTTGATTGCACTCACACATATAAGGTAAAAATGTGACGATTATAAGAATTTATTGTTTATCAATACTAATTGTCAATGTTTGATCATTTAACAAAATACCACTAGCAATTGATGTTGTTGTCTAAATACTTGACATTAATGATGCACTAGATATTTTGGTGAGGACATTTTTTGTTATCTATAAACTAATAGAGTTTATGTATCTGCACAACAAGTTATATTTTGATTCTTAACAGTTTTAACTTTTAGGAATAAAATATGAACATTATGTTCTTCGATCTAGACCTTACATAAGGATGGATGTTGTACCCCAAATTTTTCCCTTAGATTCATTGATTCGTCTGCATAACATATTAGGTCAATCATTCGTGCATGGCTAACCGTTTTATCTAGACTTTGTTGTTTGTTTCATTTGTGAAGTTAGATGATACTGCGAAGGCTTAAAATTCATGGAGACCATGTGTGTGCCCATTGAAGGACTTCTCAAAATTTCAAGGAGGATTAGGATTCATGTCCCATTGGTTGTGATCACGTGAAGATTGGTTGGAATTTTTGTGGTGTTGCATTGCAAGTATATGCTGAAAGGGTTGAAATTTGGATAAAATGACGTGGAATAAGTTTTAGCAAAGAGCCCTCAAGATGGAATTTAAGAGCGTGCTTGTCGAAATTCAAATCAAGGCCTAAGGATTTTGTAGCACTACAAGTTAACGTTCACCTCAAACCATCGCAAGAAGTTTTATTGGAGACAGGAGAAAACAAGCTCAATCTGAATTCAAGCAAAGAATGCAAGATTACAAAATATAAAGAGTTCCAGGTTTCATGTGATTCATACAAGCCATTCCGGATAAAATACAAGCCGACAAAATAGTACTAATAATGAAGCTGTTAGAATCCAGTATGGAGACGTCCTCATCATTATAAAGAAGAGTGTACTAGAATTAAACCGCCAGCACGTGGTGACCGCCTACTTACTATTACAATTGCGATATCAGATTAACTACTCAAGAAAAGGGGCCAATTTACAATACACTACATGACGCGAATCTTACTGCTAAGTACAAGTTAAATGCTCATTAGTTTTTTTTCTGCTATGCATCAGCCGGGCCGCTATCACGCCGTCTGACCCTATTGATCCACTTGGTTACAAGCTGCTTGTCCGCGGTGCCTTGTGCCATTCCTGCGGTATAGTCGAAACCCACGCATAATTTATTTTGCCAAGTAGTAACACTATCGACAGTTGTGTAGCATTTGACTTGATCATTCGACACACCCGCACCAAACTTGGATCATCTACTCATCAATAGTGGAGTTTAATCTCGGATACTGGATATTAACAAAAACACAAGTTAGCGCATCTACGAAGTCGATTCATGTTGGAATTTTGTAAGAAATAAAGGAAGGTGAACTTACTATTGATCCATGGTAATAATTCAAAATCCATCTAGCATTGATGTGCATAAGGAAAAGTCAAACATATTGAACTAAAATCAGAGTAACTGTCATCGCCTTCCCAAACAGTCCAGAAGCATATCACATGAACGGGAAAATGTTTGACACTGCAACCAAAAAGCTGGCAGAAGTTGCAAATACCACTGCCTTAGCTTTACCACAAGTTTGGGTGGAAATCTCCAATTCACCTTTTCAAATCATGAGCCTGCATACAGATATGAAAATCATTTGCAATAAGTTTTACAAATAACAGAGATATAGAAGAAAATGCAAGAGTAACATGCAAAATTCAGGAGTCCTGTATTGCAATGCAAGGGAGAGATCTTTGTCTATAAATTAGTAACAACGTGCAGAGTCCTTCTCGATTCGGCATCCTCATCAGTCTCGGTGGCCATGGCGTTTTACGTTATCCTGCAGAAGACTCTAGGTAAGACTTCAAATGAACAAGTAGCCGAACACGCTTCAGACAAGCATCAATTTAAAGCAAAACCAAGGATTTTGTTCGAAAGGAAACAATGAGTAATCGTAATATCACTTCGCAAAATGCTGATAGCTTTCTCTAAAGGCGTCGGTACCTAAAAGGAAATTCAGCAAATTACCACAGGTTACGCAATCCATTGAAAACCCAGATAACATCAAGTTGATTATAAAAGAGCAGTGAGATTGTTTCATAAAAGGATCCTAAAACAACAACTTCAGAATATTTCAAAAGGGACTCAAGGTTATGATTAATACCTGAAGGTCAACGTAACCATTGAAGCTTGGGAAGTTAAAACCTCGCGTTCGTGAAGAGCATGGTTGAGCCAAATGAGACGACCATCAACCTATGATGGCTTGAAGTCGTAATTTCCTCATCCACCTACAAAAGGAGTGAAATGGAAGTTCAGAAAATCCACATATCAGAGATGTTATTCTTGAAATTTGGGGTTAACGAAAATAGAATAGGGCTACCTTTTCAGCTCCATGAAAACACTAGAGCATTTTAAAAGTACTGAATGAAGAAGTTTGAGTTGAATGTTGAGAAGTAGCACCGACACGCATAAGAATCGTTATCACATTCAGAGCATGTAGCGACATTATACAGCATGTTCAAGGCGCTCAAGATGGGTTCAGGCTCTTTCCAAAGCACTTATCAAACCTGCGAAAAAAAAAAGAATCGGTCAATATTCGCAAATAAGAGAAAAATCATTAGCCTATCAATTCAGAGTCATAAGAATAATTACGGCAATTTAAGAAACATATCGTATCATCAAACCATTTCCAAAACAAGTGCAGAAATATCAATCTTCCTATTTTGGCCTCAGGGATTTGGTTTTTTGAATCAGATACTTCATCATTTTCAAAATAAGGAATGAATGGGCAACACCATAAAAGAACACCACAAAAATTTCTTATCAAGCAACGTGTTTTCTTTCCAAATCAGTAAAACATGTTCAGACACGGTTTTTGAAAATTTTCCTATTAGGCCTCAGATATTATGGATCAGAAATGTTCTTCACGTTCAAGTAAGGAAATTTTGGGCAATATCCTAAAAAATAGGTACCGCCAGCCAAATTTCCAAAACCAGAAGAGATGGGAGTTAAACGGGACAACGTGTGAAATCAAGTTTCCAACCGTTCAGAAAAATACCATCAAACCGTACCAGAACTTGCCAAAACGAGTTCCAAACGTCCAAATTTTGAAAACCAAATCAAATCAGCAAGAGATTAAATGCAGCATTAAAACATTTCCACAAATAATCCTCATCATTGGCCAACATTATAAAAGGGACCTATTTCCATCAGAAGAAAAATCAGAGAGAAACCATACGAAAAAAACAGAGAGAGAAACCATACGAAAAAAACAGAGAGGAAACCCATACGAGAAAGAGACAAAAATCACAAAATCATTTTTCCAAACCCACGAAATACCGGCTCAGAAGCGCATTGGCTCATCATCACCGCAACAGAAATGGCGACTTCACTGGGGAATCGTCGAGGGTTTCCCCTATCTTGTTTTACTTATGTTTTCTTTCTTTATTTGCTTGCTTATTATTTGTTGTGCTGGGTTGCTTGTGTGGTGAGACAAAGTCCTACACCCGGACTAGAGTGAAAATTATGATAGGAACGGTGAGAATTCAAGGATACTTTGAGGGAGTCGATTCCTGAAAAAGTTGAATTGAGACTTCACCACTCAGTCTAGGCCCTCTCGAATTTAATTTTGTCCAACGAGTCAATTCGTGAAGACGCTATTATTTCGAACTAAAGGCCATCGAGACTGGGGACCGTAGTTACCTTTAACCCAACTTGGCCTATTAGGATGTAGTGCGGGGACTATGCGGGAGTCTATTTCTGCAATAGTCGCTACGCGATACTACACTCGGACGAGATTCTCTTGAGAATATTATTGACTACCAAGTGATCTGGAAAATCGATAATATCCGAAAGATGGATTGTAGACTCTGGGAACTTTTAGAACCCGTTCGGCAGGTACATTTGAAACTATAGTACATACCTTATGGGAGGGTAGACCCTTGGCTCCATGTCGTGACCTTTCAAACCTAGGATCTTCTTGCTCGTGTGTGCCTTATGTTGTGTGCCTTGTGTGTTGCATACATTCATAAGCATCATTTCACAAGATTCATGGAACTTGACTATATTTATAAAATTTGTAGGGATACTATGGATACCGAAAGAAGGAACACAAAGAAGTACACTTTTCAGATTCCTAACTTGGATGATCTAAGGAGGTTAGGAGCTTTGGTAAAAGATGAGGATAGTTTCAGAGGCAAATATGGAAGACTTTTATATGTGATGAATACCAAGGTTGATGAAGGACTACTTTCTACCTTACTCCAGTTTTATGACCCGCTGTATCACTGCTTCACCTTTCCAGATTATCAGCTGGTACCTACACTTGAAGAGTACTCTCAAATAATTGGGTTACCTATTCAGGATAAGTATCATTTCCCTATCTTCGCAAATAAACCTGATGAAAAAGAAATCGCTAAACATACCCACCTGGATTTAGCTGACATTCAAGCCAATATGGTTTCAAAAGGAGGAACTTCCGGTTTTACTACGGACTTTCTGGTGGCCAAAGCCTGACACTATGCCACTCAACAGAATAAGAACGCTTTCGAAGCGGTTTTCGCTTTACTCATCTATGGTGTTTTCCTATTTCCAAGTTTCAAAAATTGTGTGGACCTCAATGCCATTAAAATTTTCTTGAAGAAGAATCCTGTACCGACCTTGTTAGTTGAAGCCTACTATTCTGTTCATTCAAGGAGCGCTCGTGGGAAGGGAATGATTACTTGCTGTGTCCCTCTATTGTACAAGTGGTTTATTTCGCACTTGCCCAAAGCACATGATTTTTGGGATATCAATAAGGGCTGGTGGTCGCAAAAGATAATGTCTCTCACCCATTCTGACATCGTCTGGTATAGCCATGTTTATGATAAGGTGGTCATCATAGACAGTTGTGGGAATTTCGGTAATGTACCTCTCCTCAGCATTAATGGATTAATCAGCTATAATCCGGTCTTGACCCGCAGACAGTTGGGTTTCCCTCTGAAAGACAAGCCTGCCAGCGCCCATGTGGAAGCCATCTACTTTGAAGGAGAAAAATTAAGTAAGGAGTTAAGAGATCAGGTTTTGGACGCATAGGGTCAAAAGATCAAGAAGGACAAGAGTAATTTAGGGAAGCCTAATTGTGTTTCTTTAGAACCCTATCTCCAATGGGTCCGGAAAAGAGCTATCGAGTGGAAGATGCCTTATAAGCGCCAAGATCCAATGGTTCTAAAGGCGAGGCCGGTCTTATACTTCTCATCTGACGCGGAAAAGTTGAAAATTGCTTTGGAAAAGTCTCAGCAAATGGAAGAGGCTTGGAAGAACAAGTATCAGATAGTTGTGGAGGAAAATGTGGAGCTTCAACAGCAACTCAAAGCAAAGGATGAGGAAATCACTTCTTACAAAAAGAGGAAAACACGAGAAGAGTTACCTTCCTCTATCTCCCAATCAACACATCAGAATTCGGTCGTCAACAAGCTCATTTTGGAGAATAGTCAGAAGGAGGCAGAAATCAGGAAGCTCAAGACAAGGCTTTTTGGAGAATCTCCTTAGATCTTTCTTTATTAGCTTTTATTTAGCTTTTTCGTTACGAATCTGGAAAAGTGTGCTGTTGCTTTATAATAAATTTCTGTTTTAATTTACAGTTTCATCTTTCGGTATCCCAGACATTAATTTCTTTTTGTAACCGACTTTTATGATTAATAAAATGCGCGTTTCATTATCCCACGATGATTATAAATAGTCGAGTTTCCATGAATCTTGTTGCATAGCATTTGCATTTTGCATCTCTCTCTATCAAGGAACTTGAAATCTTGTATTGCAGGCATTGTATGATGGATTACGGAAAAAAGGGAGTTGTGCCGTACACCTTCGAAGTTTCAGATATTGAACAACTGAGGGAACTAGGAGATCAGATCAAGGATCCCGAGGCGTTCGCTGAGAAGTATGGAAATATCCTCCCGTTGTTGCAGACTCGAGTAGCCGCTGGTTTATTGGAAACGTTGGTTCAACTTTACAGCTTGATTTACCATTGCTTTATCTTCCAAGATTTCCAGCTGATGCCTACGTTGGAAGAATACTCTGCTCTGTTGGGGATCCCAGTCAAAGACTCACCTCCGTTCTCTGGTGGAGAAGGGAGACCCAGCCAGGAAGACATCGCAAGAGCAACCCGCATAAAGTTGTTAGAGATCCAAACTCATATGACGTTCAGAGGAGGAATTGATGGCTTACCGGCCCAATTTTTGTTCGAGAAGGCTCGTCATTTTGCTAGTGTAGGGAACACTGGAGCGTTCGAGCACACCTTCGCGTTGCTGGCCTACGGTTTGTTCTTGTTTCCGAATGTTGAAGACTTTGTCGACGTCCATGCCATAAAGATTTTTATGCTCAAAAATCCAGTTCCGACGTTGTTATCCGATGCCTACTACGCTATTCACTCGAAGACCCTGAAGGGAGAAGGTCGGATTACTTGTTGCACCGCTATCCTCTATAGGTGGTTTATTTCGCACCTACCGAGGTCTACTAATTTCTGGGACGTGAAAGATGGTTCAGAATGGCCTGTGAGGCTCATGGCTCTTACTCACTTGGATATCGTTTGGCATGACCCGATGTATGGAGGAATCCCCATGATTCATAGCTGTGGAGGTTTTCCCAATGTACCTCTTCTTGGTACAAAGGGATGTATCAGCTATAATCCTGTACTCGCCCGTCGTCAGATGGGGCATCCAATGGAAGAAGTACCTGATCCTGAAAACCTGACCAGAATTTTCCTCTATCAAGGAGAGGATCTTGGGTTTAAGACCAGAATCGTGTTCGCTTGGCGTTGCATCAATCGACAAGGGATGACAGCGACAACAAATCCTGATTGCTCAGTTACCGAAGAATGTCTAGCATGGGAGCGTGAAAGGGCTCTGACCTTGAGGATGCCTTATCCCCGTCCCAAGCTTCCCGTGGTCCAATCAGATGAAGTTTTGAAGATGAAGGCTGAAATAGAGAAGCTTACCCTGGACAAAGCAAGGATGCAGGACCAGATCGACAGGCTGATGGAAGAACTTTGCAGAAGACAAGGGGCATCATCCAGTGGATTAGACTCCTAGTTCCTTTTGTGTTATGTTGCCTATGTAATAAAACTCTGGAGGTGTACCAGCCCTTGAAATTTTAAATAAAATGTTTATTTGCAATATCTACAATGAACGTAATACGGTTTTAGTTCCTTGATAGTTGCATTGCATTCGCATTCCATATCAGCTGCATGTGCATGTTTCGTCCTTTTTCTTATGTCCTTTGTTTTCCTCTTCAGTCTCGTCACCCTGAGTCCTCTGCACCGATACAACACTAGAGCTCAAGCTCGAAGAAGGATTATGGAACACAATCAGGAGCTTGATCGTGTCAGTAACGAGTTGGAAGACCTACGCGGGAATGTAGGACAGATTATGGAAGTGCTGAATGTCATACGTGCGAAGATGGATACCCAAGCCACCGTTGTCTCTGAGATTACCAACACAGTTGTGGATGCTCAACCTACTGCTGTTACTACTACAAATGTACCCCCGTACGGCTTACCATTCGGATTCGTGCCTCCACCAACCGTCGGTCCTGTCGTTCAACAAGTGCACCAGGCCATTCCTGTAATCACTGAAGCTCCTCAGGTGATCCCTACATTTGCTCCAGCTGCTGTGCACACTCGTGTACAACCTTATTTTAATGAGAATCAGCAAGTTTATGATGGCCCTGACATGTCTGAAGATGGGGACGAGAACCATGAGAAACTCAGGGAGAATATGGTTACTCTTGACAAGAGATTAAGGGCAGTAGAAGGTGATCAAGTATTTGGCACTCTCGCCAGAGAAGCATGTCTGGTATCTGGTTTGGTCATCCCTCAGAAATTCAAGACTCCGAAATTCGACCTGTATGATGGAACCACGTGCCCAAAGAGCCACTTAATCATGTATTATCGAAAAATGGTTGCGCACGTCAAAAATGATAAGCTAATGATCCATTGTTTTCAGGATAGTTTGAAGGGTGTTTCATCAAAGTGGTATATGAGTTTAGATCAGTCTCGCGTGAAGTGTTTTCAGGATGTGTCAGATGCTTTTGTCAAGCATTACAAGTATAACATCGATCTAGCCCCTGATCGAAGGCAACTCCTAAACATGTCACAGAAGAACACTGAATCGTTTAAGGAATATGCCCAGAGGTGGAGGGAAGTTGCTTCACAGGTAGAACCCCCCTTGTCTGATAAAGAGCTAGCTGAGTGGTTTGTCGACACAGTTTGCCCAGAATTCTTTGAAAGGATGGTCAGGAGCATAACGGCCAATATCTCTGACATTGTTGCTGTAGGTGTGAGAATAGAAGCTGGTATGAAAAGTGGGAAGATGCCTACCCCTGCTAGTAGCCCAAGTGCCAATAAGGACCATGTTAGAAAAGTTTTCAGTAGTCCTCACAAAAAGAAAGAAGGTGAGACCAATGCTGTGATGACTGACGGAAAGAGAAGTCAACCTCGGAAACATCAACCAGTTTTTAATCCACAACAAGGTTACCCTGTCCAGTTTGCACAACAACCCTATGTGGCCGCTGTCACCCCTACCTACCAGACGATTCAACCAACTCAGGTCTACCAACCTTTTGTTAATTAACAGCCTCCTGCATATCAGCCAGTACCTGCATATCAGACAGTCCCTGCGTATCAGCCGATTCCCGCTTATCAGCCAGCCCAAACTCCACCAAAGTATCAACGAGCGCCCGACGCTCCCAATTATCAACGAGCGTACAACGCTCCTCGTCAGAATACTCCAGCCAGAAGACCTCACTGACCTCATCCTCCCATCCCGATGACCTATACAGAGTTGTACCCTTCTTTGGTCCAGAAAGGCTTGATAACTACCAGAGCTTTGGGTCCACCTCCAAATCCACTTCCACCTAACTATAATCCCAATGCCCACTGTTTGTTTCATGAAGGAGCTCCCGGCCACGATTTGGAAGGTTGTTATGCTCTGAAAAATCTCGTAAGAGATTTAATGGAAAAGAAGATTTTAGCCTTCGACGACGCTCAGCCGAATGTTAAGAGTAATCCTTTACCCAACCACGAAAGTGCCAATGCTATTGAAGAAGCATCTGAGGAAAATCTAATTCTGGATGTGACAGAAATTAAAACCCCTCTCCAAGTCTTTCATTCAAAGTTGTTTGAAGCCGGTATCGTGAAGGTTTGCCATAGAGATTGTGAAGATTGTGAGACTAGTGTCCGGGGATGTCAGACGGTTCAAGATGATATTCAGACTCTGATCGACGATGGGTTCTTACGGGTGAGTGGTAAGCATAAGAAGAATGAGGTCGCTGTGGTTGAGCCTATATTCAATCTACCAGACCAAAGTGCCAAAGTTCCCGTTTTTAACTTGCCTGAATCAAGTCCTACAGTGGTTGTTTCCAGCAAGCCAAAGCCAATCTTCAGCATACCGAACTCTGCTACTACAGTTTTAGTTGGGTCGCCAAAGACTGTGATTATTCAAAAGCCTTGCCCTTCCCCTCTCAAAGATTTTACAGCAGTACCCTGGAAATACGGTAAGGATTTCAGAAAGGTTTGTCCGAAAGAAGAAGTGAAGAGTGCTGACAGAGAAGTAACTAATATAGCTGGGGCAAGCAGGATGACACGGAGTGGTCGTATTTACACACCCCATTTCAGTGAAGCTCCACCAAAAGAAGTAGTCACAACCGTTCCTGCCAACAACAAGGGCAAAGAACAAGAAGTCGTTACTAATGACGAAGACGCTGAGTTCTTGAGAATCATCAAAAGAAGTGATTATAAAGTTGTTGACCAGCTCCATCATACTCCTTCAAAAATCTCTATTTTGTCTTTGTTGATGCATTCACCTGCTCACCGAGCTTCATTGCAGAAATTGTTAGCTCAGGCTCATGTTGCACAAGACATCACCACTGGCCAATTTGATAGCGTGATTGCTAACATTACTGCTTGTAACACCCTCAGTTTCAGTAACGAGGAGCTGCCGAGAGAAGGTCGGAGCCATAATCGAGCTTTGCATGTATCTGTGAAATGTCAGGAAGATACGCTGGCAAGAGTGCTTGTAGACACTGGTTCTTCCTTAAATGTGATTCCCAAGAGGACTCTTAACAAGTTGGCTTACAAAGGGGCAGAATTGAGACCTACATCTCTTATAGTCAAAGCTTTCGATGGCTCCCGAAGGACTGTAATGGGAGAAGTTGATTTACCAATCTTGGTGGGACCACATGTTTTCAATATTACCTTCCAGGTGTTGGATATTAACCCCGGTTATAGTTGCCTACTTGGAAGACCCTGGATCCATGCCGCCGGTGCCGTAACTTCGACCCTACATCAAAGAATGAAGTTCGTGATTGATGATAAACTGGTAATCGTTCATGGTGAAGAAGACCTTATGGTCAGTAATTTGTCTTCATTTCGCTATATAGAGGCTGATGAGGATGCCTTGGAAACTTCTTTCCAAGCACTCGAGATATCAAACGCTGTTATGTTGGAAGTTGAGGAAACAACTGGTAAGGGTAATCCATCTTTCGCATCTTTCAAGAGCATCAAGTCTACCATTGAAGAAGGTGTGCCTGAAGGTTGGGGCCAGATCATAGAAGCTACAGCAAATCCAGATCATCAAGGGTTGGGTTACAAACCAACTAAAGGTCAACAATCAACATTTGTCGCCAGTTATCCGAGAACAATTCGTGAAGTGTTCATCAGCGGAGGTTATCAAGTTAACGCTATTGGAGATAATCATGAAGATGGAGACTCAAGTGACTTTGTGTTCAAAAATGCTGCTGCTCTTAACAATTGGGAAGCAGTAGAAATCCCAGTGATCATTCCTTTGTCAAAGTAACTTGTCACCTTTTATTTTGTTATTTTAATAAATCCATAGCTCCGCCCAAGGCTATTGGATCATGTTTGTGGGCCACCATTTCCACTTTCGAATAAATATCAATGAATGCATTTTATCATTTGTGTTTGTGTTATTCATGAGTCATTACTTTAAGAAATTGGCAATAAGTAAAAAGGTTTAATCTGCACTGTCCTTTGTGCATCTTAATAAGACAAATTATTTTAAAACTTGCAGATTGAATTTAAATCACATTGAATCTGACGACCCTATCGTTATCCCTAACTTTGACTCACCCATCTATCACGCTGAGGACGAGGATGAAGAAGATCTCGAAGTTCCCAATGAACTGGTCAAGTGGGCAGAGTATGAGTACACTGAACTTCAACCACACAAAGAGCAAGTGGTCTTGATTAATATCGGCTCCGAGGAAGACAAGAAAGAAGTTAAGATTGGTACTACACTGGGGGCAGATGTCAGACAGAGATTGGTCAAGTTACTAGGAGAGTATGTGGACGTATTCGCCTGGTCATATCAGGACATGCCTGGCCTAGACACAGATATCGTTGTTCACAAATTGCCACTTAAACCAGAGTGCCCACCTGTAAAGCAGAAGCTTCGGAAGACTAGACCCGACATGGCTCTGAAGATTCGAGATGAGGTTAAGAGACAACTTGATGCAGGTTTCCTGACAGTAGCAAGATATCCAGAGTGGTTAGCCAACATTGTACCGGTGCCAAAAAAGGACGGTAAAGTTAGAATGTGTGTGGATTACAGGGATTTGAACAAAGCAAACCCAAAGGACGATTTCCCTTTGCCGCACATCGATACACTTGTGGATAACACGGCCCGTTTCGGAGTGTTCTCTTTTATGGATGGTTTTTCCGGTTACAATCAGATCAAGATGGACCCTGCAGATAGAGAAAAGACTGCTTTCATTACTCCTTGGGGTACTTATTGTTATAAAGTCATGCCTTTCGGTCTGAAGAACGCCGGGGCAACATATCAAAGAGCGATGGTCGCTCTCTTTCATGACATGATGCATAAAGAGATCGAGGTATATGTGGATGATATGATCACCAAATCCCAGAATGAAGAAGACCATTTGGATCATTTGTTGAAACTGTTTGAATGATTAAGGAAATATCAATTGAAGTTGAATCCCGCTAAGTGTACTTTTGGTGTCAGATCTGGGAAGTTGCTTGGATTTATTGTTAGCCAAAGAGGAATTGAAGTGGATCCCGAAAAGGTCAGAGCTATCCAGGAGATGCCTGCTCCACAAACTGAATTGCAAGTCAGAGGATTTCTTGGGCGTCTGAACTACATCTCCAGATTCATTTCTAATATGACGGCTACCTGTGAACCATTATTCAAACTACTCCGTAAAGATCAGACCATTGAATGGAATGCTGATTGTCAGCAAGCATTTGAGAAGATCAAGGGTTATTTGCGAGAACCTCCTATTTTGATTCCTCCTGTGCCTGGACGACCTCTGTTTATGTATCTGACTGTTCTTGAGAAGTCCATGGGTTGTGTCTTGGGGCAACATGATGAGACTGGACGAAAAGAACACGCCATTTACTATTTAAGTAAGAAGTTCACGGACTGTGAAAGCCGGTATTCGCTGTTGGAAAAAACTTGTTGCGCGCTGGCATGGGCCGCTAGACGTCTTAGACAATATATGATCTGTCATACCACCCTGTTGATATCAAAAATGGATCCCATAAAGTATATTTTTGAGAAGCCTGCTCAGACTGGAAGATTGGCACGTTGGCATATGTTATTATCTGAATATGACATACAGTATGTGACTCAGAAGGCTATTAAAGGAAGCATTCTATCGGACTATCTTGCTGACCAACCGGTTGAAGACTATGAACCTCTGAAGTTTGACTTTCCTGACGAAGACATCATGTTGGTAAAAGATTATGAAGAGCCCGGTCCCGATGAAGGTCCTGAGCCAGGCTCCCGTTGGAAGATGATGTTTGATGGCTCCTCCAATTATAGTGGACATGGCATAGGCGCAGTTTTGGAGAACCCCGATGGTGGATACACCCCATTCACAGCAAGGTTGGATTTTGAATGTACAAACAATATCGCAGAGTATGAAGCATGTATTCTAGGTCTTGAAGCAGCTATCGACCTCCGGATCAAAATCCTCGAGGTAATTAGGGATTCAGCTCTAGTGATCTATCAAGTCAAGGGTGAATGGGAAACTCGAGACGAGAAGTTAATTCCCTACCGAGCTTACATTGTGGATATGATCCAATACTTCGATGAAGTCACTTTCCGACGTGTTCCGAGATCTGAAAATCACGTGGCTGATGCTTTAGCCATGCTAGCCTCAATGTGGAAGGTCAGATTTGTTAATGAAGCTACTCTCATTCGAATCGAGCGAAAGACTGAGCCTGCCTACTGTCAGCTAGTGGAAGAAGAAACTGACGACAAACCCTGGTTCCATGACATTAAGAACTACTTGCTGAAGCAAGAATATCCTGCTGACGCTACAAACCTTGACAGGAAGACTCTAAGAAGACTAGCATCCAAGTTCTTTATCAGTAATGATGTATTGTATAAGAGGAACTACGATATGGTCCTACTTAGATGTGTTGATAAACATGAAGCAGATCTGTTACTTCAAGAGATTCATGAGGGGACATTCGGGACTCACGCCAACGGCTATGCTATGTCAAAGAAACTTCTGAGAGTTGGGTATTATTGGTTAACTATGGAGTCTGATTGTATACTGTATGCCAGAAAATGCCACAAGTGTCAGGTCCATGCAGACAAGATGCATGTGTCCCCAACACAATTGAATGTCTTATCGTCGCCATGGCCGTTTTCAATGTGGGGCATCGACATGATTGGGGCAATAGAACCTAAAGCATCCAATGGTCACCGTTTCATTCTGGTCGCTATCGACTATTTCACTAAGTGGGTAGAGGCCGCTTCTTATGCCAATGTGACCAAGCAGGTGGTAGCCCGCTTCATCAAGAACAACATTATCTGCCGTTATGGGATGCCAAGCCGAATCATAACAGACAATGGAACCAATCTGAACAACAAGACTATGAAGGAGTTATGTGAAACTTTCAAGATTACTCACCACAATTCCTCTCCTTACCGTCCTAAGATGAATGGGGCCGTGGAAGCTGCAAACAAGAACATCAAGAAGATTCTGAGGAAGATGGTGAAGACATACAAAGACTGGCATGAAATGCTACCTTTCGCATTGCATGGATACAGAACCTCAGTGCGAACCTCAACAGGGGCTACCCCTTTCTCGCTAGTTTATGGAATGGATGCAGTCCTCCCGTTTGAAGTAGAGTTACCATCTTTAAGGGTAATGAGGGAAGCCAAACTGGATGAGGCAGAGTGGATCCAAGAAAGACTTGACCATTTGAATCTCATTGACGAAAGGCGCTTAACTGCAATGTGCCATGGTCAGTTATACCAGAAACGGATGAAGAGAGCCTTTGACAAGAAGGTTCGAGTCAGGGAGTTCCGAGAAGGAGAACTGGTACTTAAGAAGATTTTGCCTGTTCATAAAGATATGCGTGGAAAATGGGCACCCAATTATGAAGGCCCATTTGTCGTGAAGACAGTCTTCTCAGGAGGATCGTTGATGCTCACCACAATGGATGGAGAAGAGCTTGCCCATCCAGTCAATTCTGATGTCGTCCGAAAGTATTATGCATGAAGAGTCCGCCGCGACCAGAGCATAGTTTTGGGGTCTTAGTTGTAGGGTTAATAAGTGGCGTGGGATTCAATGTAACCTTACGCTATTGCCAATTTCAATTGTAACGCTCCTTGAAGCTTTTCACTGTGTACAACTATTATTTTGAATAAAATCAGACTGTTACTTTTGTCTCTTTGTTTTGACCTATTCATTGATGTTAATTTTGAAAGTGGGAAATTTTCAAACTTAACTTTTTCCGAAATTTCCGGTAAGATAAATTGCTTTGACTCATGAAATGATCCGAAGGAAGTCATTGCTCCCCAGCAAGTCGTCACTGCAGGAATTCACGACGATTCCCCAGTGAATCATTGTTTTAGGCAAGAATGGCAGATCAGTACAAGAATGCAGCATCTGGTTGACTCAAAGATCCCCAGTGAACTTCCTCGATCATCAATCTTCGTTAATAAAGCAGTGGATATTTATTTTATCCCCATCCAAAGTCTCTATGAATACGAGCGATCCGTGCCCAATGGATCTTTCTCATACTAATAATCGGATTCATCTTGACGGTCCTCTAAGTGAAGTCATGAGGTCGTGTCCCCAAGTGGAGCGCTATTTCCCCAGAGAAGTTTGGACTTTGAAGTTCAACTATTGGGTTCCATCTTTGGATTCCTATACAAGCTTGACAGACGCATCTTTCGTGCAGAGGATGGACGGGCTTCCTCGTTGTTTTCTTTCACCTCTTGTTTTTGTCTATTTTGTCAGCATGAGCATAAGCATCGCATGGCATCGTTTGCATTCGCCTCCGCGCGTGTTTTCTTTGTTTGTTTCTTGTCGCTTTATCTTGATCTTTGGTTGTGTTTGCGCCAGTTTGGGTTCGTCTGATCTCTCCAAGTAGGTCGTCAGCCTTAGGTAGAAATCGCTAGTTATTTCCAAGTTCCCCCACAGAGTTCTACCCTCGTGGATGATGGTTATTTCAGTTATCTTTTTCCCTGCTTGGATAAGATAAAATCGTCGTTTGAGTTCATTTCTCAATGACAGGTCTTGTTTGACCGTTTCATTCTAGTTTGATCCTAGATTGAACTTTGGTCTGTGACAACTTGCCTTCCAGGCGCCTAGCAAAGTTCAAGCGTGCACCTTGCTGTGTACATTTTGAGTCGTTGTGCTTTACATTTTAATTTTGCGTCACCTTGCCTTTTGTTTCGAGCCGCCGCACTCCTTATTTTTCTTTCGGGTTTCGAGCCGCCGTGCTCCTTGTTTTTCCTTTTTGTGTCGAGCCACCGTGCTCCTTGTTTTCTTTTTGGCGTCGAGCCGCCGTGCTCCTTGTTTTTCTTTTTGGCGTCGAGCCGCCGTGCTCCTTGTTTTTTCTTTTGGCGTCGAGCCGCCGTGCTCCTTGTTTTTCTTTTTGGCGTCGAGCCGCCGTGCTCCTTGTTTTCCTTTTGGTGTCGAGCCGCCGTGCTCCTTGTTTTTCTTTTTGGCGTCGAGCCGCCGTGCTCCTTGTTTTCCTTTTGGCGAGCCGCCGCGCTCCTTGTTTTCTTTTTGGCGTCGAGCCGCCGTGCTCCTTGTTTTCTTTTTGGCGTCGAGCCGCCGTGCTCCTTGTTTTTCTTTTTGACGTCGAGCCGCCGTGCTCCTTGTTTTCCTTTTGGCGTCGAGCCGCCGTGCTCCTTGTTTTTCTTTTTGGCGTCGAGCCGTCGTGCTCCTTGTTTTCCTTTTTGTGTCGAGCCGCCGTGCTCTTTGTTTTTCTTTTTGGCGTCGAGCCGCCGCGCTCCTCGTTTTTCCTTTTGGTGTCAAGCCGCCGCGCTCCTTGCTTTTCTTTTTGGTGTCGAGCCGCCGCGCTCCTTGTTTTCATTTTGGTGTCGAGCCGCCGCGCTCCTTGTTTTTCTTTTGGTGTCGAGCCGCCGAGCTCCATGTTCTTTTATTTCGAGCCGCCGCGCTCCTTGTTTTTCCTTTCTGGTTCCGAGCCGCCGAGCTCCATGTTTTTTTCGAGCCGCCGCGCTCCTTGTTTTTCTTTTTTGGTTTCGAGCCGCCGAGCTCCATGTTTTTTGTTTCGAGCCGCTGCGCTCCTTGTTTTTCTTTTTTTGGTTTCGAGCCGCCGAGCTCCATGTTTTTTCTTAGTGGTGTGTAAGTCCCGTGCAACGATAAGTCATAAGGCATCTTCCCTACGAAGTCCATTTACTTGGCATACAGAAGTTTTTTTTATAACCCCGTTCTTTTCCTTGGTGGTTCCTGAAGATCCCGTTTGATCTCTTCATTTGAAGGAATTTTCAGGTTTTTATTTGTTTTTGTTTGCATGATCCTACCGCTGTGTAGGTCCTATCTTATCTTTTCGTATCTTGGATATCAACTGGTCACGCTTGAACCTGCTGGGTCGTCGTTCTCTTTTCCCCAGTGTTGTTTCTGTTCCCCGGCGCGTCTGGCCGTCCCCAGTGAGTTCGTCGCTCGGGGCGTTCATCTTCCGCTCTGTGTCTGTTTTGTTTTTGTCTGCATCTCTTGCATTTTACCATTCCATCATTTTCATCATGCTAGAGTTCATAGCATGTCTGCATTAGGTCTAGTTTTGTCCATAGCATTGCATGATCATTGCATCTAAGGGCAAAATTTTCGGTTATCTATATTTAAATATCTCTCACCGTGACCTACTGACGATTTTCATCGGTCATGTCATCCGGCGACGATATTTAAATAGGGGCAACTGTTGTACCCCAAATTTTTCCCTTAGATTCATTGATTCGTCTGCATAACATATTAGGTCAATCATTCGTGCATGGCTAACCGTTTTATCTAGACTTTGTTGTTTGTTTCATTTGTGAAGTTAGATGATACTGCGAAGGCTTAAAATTCATGGAGACCATGTGTGTGCCCATTGAAGGACTTCTCAAAATTTCAAGGAGGATTAGGATTCATGTCCCATTGGTTGTGATCACGTGAAGATTGGTTGGAATTTTTGTGGTGTTGCATTGCAAGTATATGCTGAAAGGGTTGAAATTTGGATAAAATGACGTGGAACAAGTTTTAGCAAAGAGCCCTCAAGATGGAATTTAAGAGCGTGCTTGTCGAAATTCAAATCAAGGCCTAAGGATTTTGTAGCACTACAAGTTAACGTTCACCTCAAACCATCGCAAGAAGTTTTATTGGAGACAGGAGAAAACAAGCTCAATCTGAATTCAAGCAAAGAATGCAAGATTACAAAATATAAAGAGTTCCAGGTTTCATGTGATTCATACAAGCCATTCCGGATAAAATACAAGCCGACAAAATAGTACTAATAATGAAGCTGTTAGAATCCAGTATGGAGACGTCCTCATCATTATAAAGAAGAGTGTACTAGAATTAAACCGCCAGCACGTGGTGACCGCCTACTTACTATTACAATTGCGATATCAGATTAACTACTCAAGAAAAGGGGCCAATTTACAATACACTACATGACGCGAATCTTACTGCTAAGTACAAGTTAAATGCTCATTAGTTTTTTTTCTGCTATGCATCAGCCGGGTCGCTATCACGCCGTCTGACCCTATTGATCCACTTGGTTACAAGCTGCTTGTCCGCGGTGCCTTGTGCCATTCCTGCGGTATAGTCGAAACCCACGCATAATTTATTTTGCCAAGTAGTAACACTATCGACAGTTGTGTAGCATTTGACTTGATCATTCGACACACCCGCACCAAACTTGGATCATCTACTCATCAATAGTGGAGTTTAATCTCGGATACTGGATGTTAACAAAAACACAAGTTAGCGCATCTACGAAGTCGATTCATGTTGGAATTTTGTAAGAAATAAAGGAAGGTGAACTTACTATTGATCCATGGTAATAATTCAAAATCCATCTAGCATTGATGTGCATAAGGAAAAGTCAAACATATTGAACTAAAATCAGAGTAACTGTCATCGCCTTCCTAAACAGTCCAGAAGCATATCACATGAACGGGAAAATGTTTGACACTGCAACCAAAAAGCTGGCAGAAGTTGCAAATACCACTGCCTTAGCTTTACCACAAGTTTGGATGGAAATCTCCAATTCACCTTTTCAAATCATGAGCCTGCATACAGATATGAAAATCATTTGCAATAAGTTTTACAAATAACAGAGATATAGAAGAAAATGCAAGAGTAACATGCAAAATTCAGGAGTCCTGTATTGCAATGCAAGGGAGAGATCTTTGTCTATAAATTAGTAACAACGTGCAGAGTCCTTCTCGATTCGGCATCCTCATCAGTTTCGGTGGCCATGGCGTTTTACGTTATCCTGCAGAAGACTCTAGGTAAGACTTCAAATGAACAAGTAGCCGAACACGCTTCAGACAAGCATCAATTTAAAGCAAAACCAAGGATTTCGTTTGAAAGGAAACAATGAGTAATCGTAATATCACTTCGCAAAATGCTGATAGCTTTCTCTAAAGGCGTCGGTACCTAAAAGGAAATTCAGCAAATTACCACAGGTTACGCAATCCATTGAAAACCCAGATAACATCAAGTTGATTATAAAAGAGCAGTGAGACTGTTTCATAAAAGGATCCTAAAACAACAACTTCAGAATATTTCAAAAGGGACTCATGGTTATGATTAATACCTGAAGGTCAACGTAACCATTGAAGCTTGGGAAGTTAAAACCTCGCGTTCGTGAAGAGCATGGTTGAGCCAAATGAGACGACCATCAACCTATGATGGCTTGAAGTCGTAATTTCCTCATCCACCTACAAAAGGAGTGAAATGGAAGTTCAGAAAATCCACATATCAGAGATGTTATTCTTGAAATTTGGGGTTAACGAAAATAGAATAGGGCTACCTTTTCAGCTCCATGAAAACACTAGAGCATTTTAAAAGTACTGAATGAAGAAGTTTGAGTTGAATGTTGAGAAGTAGCACCGACACGCATAAGAATCGTTATCACATTCAGAGCATGTAGCGACATTATACAGCATGTTCAAGGCGCTCAAGATGGGTTCAGGCTCTTTCCAAAGCACTTATCAAACCTGCGAAAAAAAAAGAATCGGTCAATATTCGCAAATAAGAGAAAAATCATTAGCCTATCAATTCAGAGTCATAAGAATAATTACGGCAATTTAAGAAACATATCGTATCATCAAACCATTTCCAAAACAAGTGCAGAAATATCAATCTTCCTATTTTGGCCTCAGGGATTTGGTTTTTTGAATCAGATACTTCATCATTTTCAAAATAAGGAATGAATGGGCAACACCATAAAAGAACACCACAAAAATTTCTTATCAAGCAACGTGTTTTCTTTCCAAATCAGTAAAACATGTTCAGACACGGTTTTTGAAAATTTTCCTATTAGGCCTCAGATATTATGGATCAGAAATGTTCTTCACGTTCAAGTAAGGAAATTTTGGGCAATATCCTAAAAAATAGGTACCGCCAGCCAAATTTCCAAAACCAGAAGAGATGGGAGTTAAACGGGACAACGTGTGAAATCAAGTTTCCAACCGTTCAGAAAAATACCATCAAACCGTACCAGAACTTGCCAAAACGAGTTCCAAACGTCCAAATTTTGAAAACCAAATCAAATCAGCAAGAGATTAAACGCAGCATTAAAACATTTCCACAAATAATCCTCATCATTGGCCAACATTATAAAAGGGACCTATTTCCATCAGAAGAAAAATCAGAGAGAAACCATACGAAAAAAACAGAGAGAGAAACCATACGAAAAAAAACAGAGAGGAAACCCATACGAGAAAGAGACGAAAATCACAAAATCATTTTTCCAAACCCACGAAATACCGGCTCAGAAGCGCATTGGCTCATCATCACCGCAACAATGGAGAAACTCAAATTCTCTTACAACTTAGAATATTTAAAGTGAGACTCAAGTTTAAAAAGTGAGTACACTCCAAATTACACAAGTCTATGATCTTAAAGCTTTGCAATCCAGAGACATTAGGGGTGTTATTTAAGATGACATAAATTTTGTCGTATTATCTTTGCTTAAATCTTAGTGCTTCTAAAGCAATAAAGCGAAAGACAAACTCTCATTGGAGGGATGACTTTTCATTAAGATTATTAAGCAAAGAAAATATCAAAAGTGCATTATAGAATTATTAAATCTTGCTAAAACGCTATAGTTTCGTCAATTAGGTGACTTTGTTAAAAACAAATTGCATACGGTATTCTATTTGCACAATTAAGTTTATAACTATTAAAGTTAGAAATTATCCTTTAATAGAATAATTTCATAAAGTGTGCAATAAAGAAAAGATTAAAGCAAGAGAAAATAAAATAGTGCTCATTCGGTTAATACCTCAAAGGATAAGGGAGAAAAATTATAAGAAAATATTATCTGAACTGACAAATGTTCAATGGTGTTGAAAGATACATCAATTTAAATGGGACAAATTTGGTGAAGATTGATGTTTTCGTATATTTATTTTTAACTATTTTATATTATCATTATAAGCATAAATTTTAATCATGACTTGTGACAATCTAGAATTATTGAAAAGTTTGAGAAATATAAAGTTTAGTCCCAAGTTAAAGAATATTTTGAGACAAATAATGTAATGTGTCTTGAGAATATTGAGATTGGGGAGAGATATGGTTAAAGAACAAAATTGAGTGGGAAAGAATTGCTTATAATTCAATTCATATAATTGCTATTTATATAACAAATTTGGATCCTTATACGGATATTATTGTTCTTTCTCTCAATTAAATTAAGAAATTAATTCTTGAAGATCAAACTCAACATCCTCAAGAACTAGAGGATTAAGTGTCATAAAGAATTGGCTGAGAAGAGAAATTCTATTCGGTATGATTGAAAGTCTCTATTATGATAGTTGTGACACTTGTTACTTGTTATAATTTTGTAGCTTCATAAGATGGATATCAAGTTAGTGTTTCTTAATGGCGACATTAAGATATACAATATGGTGGAACGAGAGAAAATTTTGTGTCAATAGATACAAAGTTTATGGTTTGCGAACAGATAAAATCCATTTATGAGTTAATGAAATTGTCTTATTAGTGATACCCCAATATTTCATAAGGTAATTATCTCGTTTGGTTTTGAGATGTCTATTATGAAAAATTATAGGGTTTTACAAGTTCAGTGGAATTACGTTTATGTTCCTAGTTTAATATGTGTCGATTTTATTTTATTTAGTCAGTAATGATATATGATTGTTGTGTAAAACCAAGAAATCTCTAACAAAAGTTTAGTGACGAAAGATCTTGGGCACATGTCTTTTGTATTAGGTATTTAGATACTTAGAGATTATTCTCAAGGTATCATCCGGTTATCACAAAAGATTTATGTATATATCAATAAAGTTGAAAATAAAATCGATATGAAGGATAATCAACTAGGGTATGTCTAAATTATCAAGGGAGACTATTAAGTCTCAATCATTGTATTATCTTACGTATATGCATTAGTAATAAGCGTATATATAATGAGATCATTTGACAGATACAAAAATTCAAAATTTGAATTGTTTAAATGAGGCGACCATAATGATTGTTATAGAGAGCAAAATAACTTGTGCTCACATATTAGAGATCGAATAATTTTGAGATCATCAGGATGTTCGACTCTAATTCTTTTGGATGTCTATATATAATGGGCATCCTAGCTCAAGAAATGACTATAAATATTTATGTCACTTGGTTGCATATAGTAAAATGTTTTGAAAGACAACTCGAGCTATATTGTGACATAAATCAATCGGATAATGTTTCAACAACTGTTTTATAAAGTTCATTGACTTATAAGTTGTTGTTGTTGAATGAGAACATATAGAAAGAATTTTTATGCTAGCTGACTTACTAATTAAAGACTTGACATATAAGGTATTTCATATGATTGTTGTCACTAAGGATGTCCTGGATTAGTGGGAGTCACTCATTCTTTTTGTTTTATAATATTGTTTTGATATCGATACAGACTTTATGTTAAGATTATCTGCAAAAAAAAAGTTTAGGAAGTTATTATCGTTATAACCATTTCTGTATCGTTTGTGCAAATATTGAAATTGCAAACTTCAGTTTGATCTCAATAAAGAATTCAGTTGGACCAGTTGGAAATAGGCATGATTGAGAGATCACATTACATGAAACTTCCATGCCACTCATCCATATCGATCTATGTCATCAAGTACATTGATGTGGTAGTTGTCGGGGTTCTGTCACGTTATATGTCAGTGACAACAGCCGCGGTGGTTCCATTATTGATGTATGAGGTGGACCAGATTGTAAAGTTAAAATCTAAAGATAAATAGCATTCAGATGCTCGCCTAAAGAATTGTGATATAATTATTAAAATATATAGCCCAAGTGGGAGATTGTTGGAATATTTTTATAATTTAAATATTATTTGATTATTATATTCCAATATTTATTATATGATGTGGGCATATATTTTTTAATTATATTAGCTATTTATCAAATTAAGAGCCTTAATTG
This sequence comes from Lathyrus tuberosus, assembly GCA_022829125.1. Taxonomy (NCBI): domain Eukaryota; kingdom Viridiplantae; phylum Streptophyta; class Magnoliopsida; order Fabales; family Fabaceae; genus Lathyrus; species Lathyrus tuberosus. Next base: position 519,560 of record JALAZF010000593.1, read on the forward strand.
ATTAAGTGATCAAATAAATTTATATGGCTATTTAGATTTCTATTTAGTACAATTAATTAATTAATTGGATATGGGTTCAAATATGAGTAGATGTCAGAATAGCCCATTTGGGAATAATAGGAACCCTAATTGGCCGTCACATTATATATAGGCTATGGTTCCCATTATACCGTACAACAGCAAATAATCTCCTCCCCATCTGAAGAGAATTCGAGGCATACGGAGTACCGGTTGAGGAAGAACCATACAAGCCACCAAGTGTTCGTTGTTTGTCTTCAAGTTTTCAGGATTACCGCCAACAAAACTTTCTCAATAGATCCAGAGGCGATTGAAGGAACTTTAAGGAACTTTACAAATTGAAAGATCACATACCCGCAACTTTCAACAATTTCAATGTCAAATTCAGGTACGCTTCCGTCTTCATTCTCTAATTGAATTCTGATATGGGTTTAAGGATTTAGAGTTCTGATTTCTATATCGGTAGAAATCATAAGGTAATGAACAAATTCTAACATCTTTCACATTTGAAATTCACAGAATATGGACTCCTAGAGATTAGTTTATAATTCTATTCTTGATTTCTATATGTGTAGTGATCGTGAAGGCTGGATCAGATCCTGTTGAAGTGGGCCACCAAGAACGTCTGAGATGCTGGACGTATGGAGAGGAGGAGGAGGGTGTACCTGCAAGGCACTCCGACGCTCAAGTAAGAAAGGGTCAGAGAAAAGGGGCAAGTACAAAGCATTAGTTCGTAGGGTGAATATTTGATATCTGACCCTCTCAAGTGAGAGGGTTTTTATAATGCCCCCAAGCGCGTGGCCAACGGTCCTATTTTCGGGGCGAAATAACCGTTTTCCCGAAGAATAGGTAACTGCCCCAAACTAGCCGTTATGTCGGGCATGGTGCCCAAAACTAGCCGTTATGTCAAGCATAGGCATAGTTTTGGGCACCTGCCCATGGCTGCTCGGGGAGTGTATGAGTCGTGCGGAACGGGCATCAGTTTCGGGGAGGACTGTGTAGTCCTTGTCCGGCTGGAGGGGCAGAAAGGTAACTTTCTTCCTTTGGTGGATTGGACTTAGGCATTTGGGCCGTTACTGCAGCAGAAATGGATTGGGCCGTGCTTGACCATTGACCCACTCCAGAACATGTAGTGATACATTCGGTAATGAACAGATCCAACTTCAAGTAAATACACATATTTAGTTTATTGTTGTTATCCACTTTTACTCGTTGAACTTTTATAGCTTGTTTGTTGCACTAAACTTCCTTTTTCCATACTAGCAAAGTAGCCAATATTACCAATCCAAAATTCCTCATTTATAGCAATCAGGCATGACATTGTCACCATGCTGTATAATTGCATTGGCAGAGGAGGGGGCCTTAGAGCATATCCTTCCATACGGTCATTAATAATTTTGTAATCTTTGGTAGATCTGTTCCTATCAAATGAGCCAATGCTATAAAGTTTATGTTGAACTTATTAGAGTAACTATATTCGGTTCTCCATATTTTTTTAATGCAACTCTTTAGGCATGGTTGATATATAGAACAGACAACTAAGCATTGGTCTCTTTGAAAGCCTGACTTGATTCTTAATTGAAAATAATATTAAATTAATGATAGAGGCAAGACACAAGTTATGTTTGTCTCAAATTTGGAAACCTATTATTAACATAACTGCACATAATTTTACTTAGAAACAACTGATCAATCCATAGATTTGGACAGTAACGATGCATATCTCGACCGCTCGATCTAAGATCAAGCGCAAATATGAGTAATAAATATTCGGACGGACTCAAAACTCCTTACAAAAACATTATTGTCTATTTTATATTTACTAGTCAAAAAATTAGTATCTGCAATTACGTATAAGAACATTCAATTAATATAAAAATGATTTCTAGATTTATATAATATAGAAATATTGTCATGTAGTCCAAAAACACATGTTTTGTATGAAAAGAGACATCTTCATCCAAAGGATATAGGAAGGTTTTGTATGAAAAGATACAAGCAATAAATTTCATGAGCCCCACAGAAGTACTGAACATAAACCAGTTAATGTAAGGTTAACGAATTAAGATGCAAGAAAACAGCTCCTATAGCTTTGTACTATTTCAAATTTTGCCATATTTCTCTATGCATCACTTTCTCACATTAAATAAAAGACAGGCAGATAGGTGGAAAAAGAAAAATTGAAAGACAAGTGGAAGAGGGCTGGAAAGCACTAGAGCGATTGTAACATCATTTTCATTCATAGATTGCACATGGCTTTTGCAGTTACTTCATGTTTGATTGTTTGTTTTTTCTTTTGAAATAATGGTCCTAAAAGATCAAAAGGGGAAGAGGTATGACTGGGCCACCTTACATATTATTTAATGAGTTTGTTGGTTTGATAAACAACATAATAAAGTTTTGTATAAGAGAATAAATTATAAATATGTGTTGTTGAAATATTCGAACAATAATAGACGTCTTTTTCTTCTACATTGTTCCACCTTACTGGAGAGACTAACTCTGAAGTTGGTAATAATCATGTTAGGCGGCAAAACTTTTTCTCAAGAGATTTAATTAGGAGAGATCCGTGACATCTAAACCAAGTGTTTTTGAATAAAATGCATATATGTTTTTTATGTTTACTTGATGAAATTTTATTAAGGAATTATTAAGTGACATAGCAATGTTTATCAACGTGGCATGAAAAAAGAAAAACAATTAATATAAATTATTCCACATACATGTATGCAGATTGAGTGGGTTAGATGACTAAAGAATTTAAAATTACATAATTTTTTGTATTTTAAGGGTAGAAATCTCTACCTCAAAACTTGATTTTTTAAATTTATTGAATAATTAATGTATTTGATCTATAATGCCGTCCAGATACATTGTTTATTCAATAAATTTAAAAGATAATTTTTTTATTATAAATAAAATAGAAAGTAGTATTTCATATAGTTTTCTGACATCTGTCTTCTGAAATAATGGGCCTCAAAATAAAGAGTAGACTACAAATCTATCCAAAATACGCACAACTCTAACTTAACACCTCTAATTTTTAGTTGTCAACCCTCATTCTATTTATATAAGTTTTTTATGATAGCTTATGAAAGTGGTTTATAATTTATTTGAAAACTATTTAACTCTATTTTATCTTTATTATAAAAATCATTTATACATTAATACTTGATCGTACCTAGATCAGACAGTTTCTGGTGGCCAACGACGTCTGTTGAACTTTAGCTCCGGTGAGGTTGAAAGACGGCGGGGGGAGGGGGGGTGTACCTGCAAGGCACTCTGATGCTCAAGTAAGGTGGTTGTTAGAGAAAAAGCAAGTACGGAAGTGAGAGTAAGAAAGTGTGTAACCTGACCCTCTCAAGTGAGAGGGTATTTAAAGAGCCCCCAACGCGGGGCCAACGGTTACTTGCATTGGGCTGGATTGCCAGGCCCAATCCAAGTAACTGTCAGGGCTTACGTGGCGTAGTGAAGACCAGCACGTGGTCTTCGCCCTAGGGTAACCGTTCTCCGGGATTAGGGCAGACCGATTCCATCGGGAGTGGAGCGGTTACGTGAGAACGTGTCCTCGCGGGGAGGACTCTTGCATGGCGGGGAGAGACGTGTCCTCGCGAGGAGGACTTGCTGCGTGGACGGAGATGACTCCTAGCGAGGAGCAACATCCTCGTGTTGAGGAGGGGGATAACTCCGGGGAAGGCTCAATGCTTCTGCCCGAAGCTCTACCCCATTTGTGCCCGACACTGTGGTGTGACGCTTGCCCGACACTGGCTTGACTAAGTCCTTCGTATGGTCCGCCCCAGAGCGTGTGGGCTGGGCCTGCTTGGATGTGGAGCAGGTCCCCGGCCCAGTCCGGAACAGGAGCCCCCAAGTCGTTGCTCTGAGACGTCAGAGTGATGACTTAAGGGTCCAGGTTATGTCGAGGGCGCGCTCGTTCGGGAAGAGGCTTCGAGAGGGGAGCAGTTGGTGAACCGGGCAGAAATGAACAGGCATGCTTGTGCGAGACTGGCCGTAGAGGAGAAAAGTCGCGGGGATACGAGGAGTCACGGCTGAGGCGAATGAAGAGACGCGTGTGAGGTAATGAACAAACGTGCCTGGGGAAGCGTGTGCCACATGTCACACCTCATTATTGCATAGGGCGGCTACCCTAGGGTAGCGTACTCGATTGCCTAGGGACTCCTCGAAGCTCGTGAAGGGTTTATAAAAGGGGCGAGTTCGTGCCATTTGCACGTTTCCACCTTTTTCGCTCTGCATCTCATCTAGTCACCGCTACTGCTCCGCCGCCGTACGCCGTCGTGTACTGCCGTTTCTGCTGTTCTAGTCCGCTCTCCATTGCTCAAGTAAGTTCTTTATCCTTTATGGTTCATTTTGTTTTATCTTTTTTAGTAGTTTTCCGGCGAGTAGAGGGTATTCCCGGCACTCCGTTAGGGTTCTGTCGGGAACGGCGGGACGTTCCTAGGGTTCTGGTGGGTTTTGACGGTGGTTTGGGATTAACATACCAAGGGCAAGATGAATGTCCCGAGGACTCTTATGAATGCGCCGAGGACGCGCGATGAATGTCACGGGGAAGTGAGATGGGAAGATCATGGAGCGAAGAGAGAAAGGATGAGGTGACGGCCTCGGGCAGTTCGCCGTGTCCCCGAATATTTTCTTGCTCGCTGCCCTTTCACTTGATCTGCGGTGGAAGGGTGGACTTGGTCGTGACCGACGAATTCACCTGTTTCCTGTGCTTTTCAGGTAAAAATGGCCGCGAGGATTCTGGGGACTCTCTACGTAGACACCGAGCCCGACGTGGATGGACCCGCTCAGATCCCCGGGGAGGCGGCCGTGCGTCCGGCAGCCGAATGGGCCGGGGAAGAGCCTCTGTGTCTAGGGTCATGTTTCTCGGTTAACGACACAGACGCGTTCGCCTTTGTCGAGAACGTACCCGAAGGAGAGGATGCCACATGGACGATTTACCAGCCCCGGGTACACCATCGCATCTGCTCGAATTATCGCGGGCTGCGGTTTCCCATGTACGAGTTTGCCCCTTCAATAGCTTCCAACTAGGGGTTTTCAATCGTCTGCACTTGGCGCCGTCGCAGCTTCACCCCAACGCGTTTGCTTTTATGCGGGCGTTTGAAATCGTCTGCGAGTATCTCCAGATTGGGATCACCCTCGAGCTCTTCTTCCGCGTCTTCCACTTGCAACGCTCAACGGACAATGGGCGACATAGTTGGGTTTCTCTCAAACAACCCAGGAAGTTATTCAAGGCGTACGCAGATTCAATAAGGGGCTTCAAGAGAAGGTTCTACTATGTCATGCCCGCAACGCACTCGGCCGTGAGTACACTTTATGATATTGTGCCCGACAGATCCGGGGGAGAGAGGTTCGTATCCAAGTGTCCCCTGGAGTGGTAGGACGCCCACTTCGCGTTCGGAACCGAGGATTACGTCGTGAAACATAGCGCACTGTCGGAGGATGACAGGGGGGCGTATGCCACGTTGGTCGCCTTTCTCAATGGTTTCAACCAGGCAGAATGCGTCGGTAGGGATGGAAACTTCCTCCCTGACTCCCAAGGCAGGGTTGTGCGAGAGGCTCACTATATAAGCACCCGGGGGCTCCTCGAATGCAAGTCTCCCGACGAGGCCAAGAGGTTCTTAGGTGGGATTTCCTCGCCCTGTTCGGGCCTTTATTTTGCTTTGTCTTTGTGCTAACTTTTTCTGTGTTTTCTCTTGCAGCTCAAATGTCTAACGCCACCGAGCGTATCATGAAGTTGGCCGCCGAGTAGGCACCCAAGCGCACCAAGAGCCATGTCCAAGAGATTATCCAGACTGCAGCGCCGGTTGGAGTGATGAGTGGTTCCTCCTCGCCACAATGCAGCCAGTCACCTCCCCCGGAGAGCACCCCCGCCAAGAAAGCAAAGACCGAGGGGCCTGTCCTCGTGGATCTCGTGGACCCTGTCTCGCCGGAGAAGTTTCAGATGCCCGCTTGCCATCTCCAGCGGAATTTCTTCGGGGGAAGCCCCCCTGTCATCGCTGACGCCGAGGCGAAGGCGGTTCTGGGTATGGATGGGGCGGCCAGGAGAGAGGCGTTTGTCGAGGACCTTGCGGCCATGATGCGGGTCTTCGAGACTGCCTTGATATTGAACGATGGGGCCCCCTCTTCCTCCGAGCTAAAGAAGCTGAAAGACGACTACACTGCCCTCGAGAAGGAGAAGGATAAGGTCGCAGGTGATCTGCTGAAGGCCCAGGCCGAGTGCGAGGACCACGCCAATACCCTCCGCAAGCTGAATGAGGTCAAGTCTGCCCTAAAGGCGACTCAAGAGGAGCTTGATCACTCTCGGGAAAAGGTCGGGGAGTTGGAGGCTACTGTGCGTCCCGCGGAGAATGAAACTCCCGTGGAGAAAAACCTTACTGACCGCGCCGCTTTGATTGGTAAAATTCGAGAGCTTCAGATAGATAGTCTAGAAGCTCTGGAGATAGGCTTTAAGAATGCCGTGGAGCAGATCAGCGCTGAGAATCTAGGTGTTTCGCTGGTGCTCGACAGAATCAACTCGTTCCTTCGCGTGGTCGACGGCAAGCTTAATCTTCCAGAGGACGGGGAGGAGGAAGATGGAAGGCGGGTCGAGGATGACATCGTTGTGTAGTTATTTTGGTTTTTCGTCCTGCGCGCCATTTTTTCTGTAATGATTTGTGCCCGGCGTATGTGCCAGGGGCTTTTTTGACATATTTGTAATATTTGTACACTGGGCTTCTGCCCGTTTTAATGTACCCTTGTTTACTTGCTAGTATTGTTTGCATGGTTTGAAATGTGTGTGATGTATTATTTGTTATACTTAATTTTTGCCTATGTAACAAGGCTTTGGGATTTTCTCAACCTTGATAGTCCCTGACCGCGTGGAGAGCTGGTCGGGCGGCCGGAGGCGTATTCCAACCTTCAACGAGGCTAAGAGCTCGATCGAGGTCTTAGCTTCGTGGCATGAACTTCCCATCGTGAGCTGGGTGTTCTGCCCGGTTGGTACAATGACGGTGGGCCTCGATCGAGGTATCCCCGCTGGATCAAAGGTCCTCGCGCACACAGAACATGGTCTCTGATCATCGTGTTCTGTATAGGGGTGTCGCTCTCGTACCTAAGCGTGTCCCCGTGATCGCGGTGCTAGTGAGCCGCGGGCAGTGCTTAACTGTAATACTGTTTGAGCTTTTCAGCATTCCATGGTCGAGCAAGTTCTTCCTCGTGTAGATTTTCGAGGAAGTAGGCTCCTGTCACCGTTTTCTCGCGGACGCGGTACGGGCCCTCCCAGTTCACGGCGAGTTTGCCTTCTCGCGAGTCCTTCTGGTTCCTGCGCAGGACGAGGGTTCCTACTTGAAAATCACGTTTGATAACTTTGTCGTTATAACGTAGTGTTATTTTTTGTTTAAGTGACGCTTCTCGGAGAGAAGCGCCCGAGCGTGTTTCTTCGACGAAGTCGAGCTCTTCCCTCAAGGCTTCATCGTTCGCGTCCCCGTCGAGGGAGGCTTCTGTCCTCCTCGAAGGTTCCCTGATCTCCACGGGGATCACTGCTTCCGTTCCGTAGGTCAAACGGAAAAGGGCCTCCCCGGTCGTGGAGTGCCGGGTCGTTCAGTAGGCCAAGAGGACGCTGTATAGCTCCTCGACCAACCGTTGTTTGGCATCACCTAATCGGCGTCTCAATCCTCGGAGGATTACCCTGTTCGCCGCCTCACCCTGCCCGTTTGTTTGGGGGTGCTCGACCGACGTGAAGTGCTGCTTTGTGCCCAGTTTGGTGACGAAGTCTTGGAAGTTCTTGTCGGTGAACTGGGTCCCGTTGTCGGTGACAATGGCTTGGGGCACGCCGAATCGGGCGAGGATGTTTCTTTTGTAAAAATGCAGTATGTTAAAGGCCGTGATTTTGGCCAGTGCTTCCGCCTCGATCCACTTTGTGAAGTAATCCACCCCGACGATGAGGTATTTGTTTTGATATGATCCTACGACGAAGGGGTCAAGGATATCCATTCCCCACCAAAAGAACGGCCACGGGGAGGATAGCGTTTTGACCTCGCTGGGAGGGGCGAGGTGCATGTCCCCATGTCACTGGCATCTCTCGTACTTCTTGACGTGTTCCTTGGCGTCCTGTTGCATGGTGGGCCAGTAGTATCCTGCTCGAAGCGCCTTACGGGCCAATGAGCGGCCGCCGAGGTGTTGGGCGTTGATTCCCTCTTGGATTTCCTGGAGAATGCCGGGGACCTTAGTCTCCTCGACACACCTGAGGAGGGGGATAGAGAACCCTCGCCGGTATAGCTTATCCTCGACTACCGCGTAGGAGCACGCCCGCCTTTTGACCATTCCTGCTTCTTTGGGATCTTCGGGCAGTTTACCTGTCATGAGGTATTCGTATACTGGGGTCATCCAGCAGTTGCTGTCCCCTATGGCGTTGATGTCTGAAACCATGGCCGGTTTGTCAATGCTCGGGCGGGAAAGCACTTCTTGTATGACGGATTTGTTCCCGCCTCTCTTCTGTGTGCTCGCCAATTTCGACAAGATATCCGCTCGGGCATTGTGCTCGCGGGGGATGTGAGTTACTTCCGCGAAGGTGAACTTTTTCATCTTTTCTTTTACTAAGACCATGTATTCTATGAGGCTGTAGTTCTTGGCTTGATACTCTCCTCAGACTTGCGAGGCTACGAGCTGAGAATCGGTTAAAAGTTTGACCTCCTTGGTGTAACGCCCCAGTTTTAGTATGTTTGTTTAATTGAATCGTTTTTTATTATTTTATTATTATATTATTTTATTTTCGACTTTTATCTAAAATTATGTTATTTTTCGATGTGATTATATTTTATCGCATTTTGGGAACGGTTGCGAGATGTTTGAGTGTGGGGGCATTTTGGTCATTTCACATTTATTTTACTAAGTTAGAAAGAAATAGAAATAGAGAGAAAGAGAAAAGAAAGAAAGATAGTAAGAGAAAGAAAAGGAGAAGAAGAAAAGAGAAGGGAAAGAAGAGAAAAGAGAGAAAAAGAGGAAAAAGCTAGGAATCAAAGAAAAACAACTTCTAGGAATCGATTTAATCGGGTAAGGGTGTGAAATCTTATTATCTTATCAATGTGTATCATTATGTATGAGTTGCTTGGATGTTTTCTTGTTTTCCATGGTTTTTGGAGTTTTAGGTCGAAAACGATAAAATGATTCGGAATCGATGATTTTACGGTCGGAAATCGATATAAACGGTATTGTATGATCACACTGTGTGTATGAACAATTGTTGATGTTTGTTTTGCTGTTAGAATTGAATTTGGGTGAAATATGGGATTTTTGGGGTGGATTTGCGAAGAGGAATTTTTCTGAAAATCGCAGAGCCCGCTCAGCGCGCTTTTGAAAAAATGTAACCTCACCAGGCAGTAGCGAGCCCGCTCAGCGCGCTCGAGAGGCCGCTCAGCGCGGTCTGGGACTTCAAAATTTTATCTGTTTTCTAAATTCCATAATTTTTGATCCGTAACTTGGATCGGGACGTTCTTTATATCGTTGGAAAGCTTATGAAATGTTCTATCTAATAAAAATGGGTTTTGAGATTGTTGGCCGATTTAATTATGTCAGAAATAGGGAATAGTGTCGTTTTGGCCGACTTTACCGATTAATCGTGAATAGTTGTTTTTTATGAAATGAATGTGTGGTTATGAATGTGTTGTGGATATGCTTGTGGAGTGAACCCTTGATTGGGGAATTCTTTGTGATTTGTGGCTCTTTGGTGAATATATGCATTGTTTGAGTTAAATAATAATGCATGTTGATTGTGAATATATAATGAGATGTTGTGATGATGAATTGTTGTGGGTTGTAGTTAGTGATAAATACATTGTTTAAGTAAGTATCAATGTATGTGGTTTCGAGTGTATGATTAATGTATGATATGGCGGCCTCTGTGGCGTAGATCCACAGTAAGATGAATGGTAAGGTATTGATTTTCATGGGATTGCTATAATAGTAATATTTGGTGTGTGGAATGGATTCCAATTGTGTCAGAATACTCATTGGGGTAGAATGGCTTATATGTCATTCCTAGTGAGGTATTAATGTTTCGGTCGAACACATTAGGGTAGAATGACGTTGATGTCATTCCTAGTGTGGTACTCACTAGGGTAGAATGACTATGTTGTCGTTCCTAGTGATGTACAATTGAGTTGTCGTGTCCACTGGGGTAGAATGACTATGTTGTCGTTCCTAGTGGGATACTCATTGGGGTAGAATGACTATGTTGTCATTCCTAATGAGGTGTGCACTGGGGTAGAATGACGTTGATGTCGTTCCTAGTGTGGTACTCACTAGGGTAGAATGACTATGTTGTCGTTCCTAGTGATGTACAATTGAGTTGTCGTGTCCACTGGGGTAGAATGACTATGTTGTCATTCCTAGTGGGATACTCATTGGGGTAGAATGACTATGTTGTCATTCCTAATGAGGTGTGCACTGGGGTAGAATGACGTTGATGTCGTTTCTAGTGTGGTACTCACTAGGGTAGAATGACTATGTTGTCGTTCCTAGTGATGTACAATTGAGTTGTCGTGTCCACTGGGGTAGAATGACTATGTTGTCGTTCCTAGTGGGATATACATTGGGGTAGAATGACTATGTTGTCATTCCTAATGAGAGGTGCACTAGGGTAGAATGACTATGTTGTCGTTCCTAGTGAGGTACGTATTGGGGTAGAATGACTATGATGTCATTCCCAGTTATGTGATGCGTGGTATTGTCGGGTCTTGATTGGATTGGTGACTTATGCATGATGTATATGTTGATGTGGAATGAGTAGAATTGTGCAGGTGTGCATGGATGGATAAACATGAATATGTGTGTTTGTGTAGAATGATAAGCATTATGAGGAATATGCTTGGTTTTATATATATATGCCTTGCGATGTATATTGAGTGAGATGTGAAGATTGTGACATAGTAAACATAATATGTATGTTTATGCGGTATGATGATAATGGTGAATGTATGCATAATGAACATGCTTGATGATATATCTATATTGTGATATATGATGAGTTGTGGTGAGAATATGTGTTATATGTTTATGTTGTAGTACATAATTATATGCATTGTTATTATGATAATATTTCTCACCCTTCTGCTGTTTTATGATGCTCTATGAGGCATTGCAGATTAGGTATCTGGTGGTCTTTTGTGAAGCGTGGCTTCATTTCCTTTTTGGTCGTCTGGCTCTGATATGTAGCACCGGGTAGCTAGGATGTGTTTATGAGCTTTTGCGATACTTTTGTTCATGTATCTAGCTGATGAATGTTTATGTAAACATGAATGATATTGGTGACTACTATTGGAGTATGATATATATATATATATATATATATATATATATATATATGTATATATGTTTGTAAATCAATGTTTAGATGTTTTCGCTTTTATTCTAAATGTTGACACGTGGGTATAAGGACTGAGATCCTTTATTGTTGAAAGTTACCCCACTGTTGCATATCTTTTTGAGCAGGTGTTGTATGTGTTTAATTTCATGCATAATGTGACATTCTCTTTTTATGCCGTAGTTGCAATTATACTCTGATCAAATTTTCAACACGTGCCTAAATGATTTAATTAATTATTTGGGGGTATAGAAAGGGGTGTTACATTAAGTGGTATCAAAGCCAGTGTTGAGTCAGTTGTTGAGTCTGTTGGTGTGACAGTTGACTACTGTCGTTGTTGGTTGTCCCTTAGTACGTGATATGTGTGTGAAACACTGTCAGTGCTTTCTGGTTTTCTAATCCTTTGTTTTCAGGAGTTAGAATGAGATAAGTGGGGGAGAAGCTGGTACTTCTCCATGTTGCTTCAGGTGTGGAGCGCTGGCTCAGTGTGTTGTGAATTGCAAGATTGTAAGTGTTGTTTGGACAGTGTTGTTCCCGATTCCGTAAGAAATGCGGAGGTAAGGTTTATGTCGACTAAGGATTTGTGCCTTAGGTAGTTTTGTGTATGGGATGTGAGAAAGGCTATTATAGTTTGGTAAAGATGGTTTATGCCCCATCATGATTATTGACTGTCTATTGGCAAATTGAGGAACTGATCACCCTTAATCTCTTGTTGATAGCAGAAGGAAATTATGTTGGATGGAATAGGCGGGTCTTTCCGGATTTGATAGTGTGTGAAATGAGTTGTTTGGAATTTAAGGAGATGATTACAGATTGTTTTGATGAGTCGATGAAGATGCTAATATCTGAAGATGAAATGGATTAGAGGTTTTGGTATGTTAGTCCAGTTGGGAAGTCGTTGAGAGAGAATGATTGGGTTTTATTTAAGGACTGCTTCACAGAGAGTGGAGATTGAACTTAATTGGACGAAGGTGAATAGTTGAGGTTTATATCTGCTAAGTAAGTAGGAAACTCTTAGTAGATGGGAATAAGATGTTTGTTTTGTCTGTGATGGTAGTGTTGTGGGAATTGGCAGGAAGTCGCAGTGATGGGCCGTCAGTTGGGCATAGTTTTCAGATGTGTTTTTGGATGGAACATTAAGGTGTTGTCTTAGAGAGCTCCATTATTGTTGGTAACAAAAGGAAGGATGATGGAATGGAATAACAAGTATAATGGTATTGAGACTATGGACAGCAAACTTAGAGTTCTGGTGGGTTTGGAGTCTTTGGAGTTTTAAGGCATTAATGGAAATTGCGAGGAAACCCTTGTGGGTGGATGTAACATTGTGTTTGAGAATTCTTTTTGGTTGGTTGTTGATACATGTTGGAATTGCGGAATTGGACGGTCAGGAGAAGAAATTGGGTATGAATTACTAACAGTTGAATAAGGTAATGATTGAGAATAAGTGTTCACTTTCATGAACAGATGACTAGAATGGTTTGGTTGAGTTTGAGTGAATTACAATTGTTTGGAATGTTTGATAAGAGTGGTGAATTGTGTGAGTTGAGGCTTTGATCGATTTAATGTGGCTGGCTAGGTTTGTTATCCTCGGAATAGGTTGTTATTTACTCGGTTAAGCTTGTATGTGAGTAACCAGTTACCCAGTGAAAAGTTTTGCAAAAGCTTTAAGGATTTATATCTTTTGGATTTTGGTTGGGAATTGCAACGTACAGTGATGGTATTTGGTGTTAGTAACGCGTCTCTAATGTTTATGGAGTAGAGGAATCGTATCTTCCATATTTAATTGGATAAGTTCGTAGTGGTTTCGATTGAGGATATTTGGATTTGTTATAAACTCAGAGGAAGAATGAGTAAAGTGTTTGAGATTTGAACTACAAGTGTTGAAAAGAGATGAAGTGCTATGCTAAGTTATTCAAGTGAGAATTTGGGTTGAAAAAGGTTAGTTTTCTTGGATATGTTATTTCAGAGGAGAGTATGGTAAGGGATTAATCGGAAGTAGATGTAGTTCTACATTGAGAGGCTCCGAAGTTGGTTAAGGGGATTAGAAACTTTTGGACTCAGTTGGTTGTTATTACAGGTTATGGATTTGGAATTGGTTGCGGTGGTATTATGTTGGAATATTTGGAGGTATTATCTTTATGGTTCTAGATTTGAAGTGTTTGGTAATTACAGGAATATTGAGTACTAGTTTGGTCCGAAGGAATGGAGACGACGAGAATGGTTAGAATTATGATGAGTTATGAATTTGGCTTGGATTATCCTTTGGAAAAGTTATTGTTATGACTGAGGAGTTAAGTCGGAAATTGCTATGTATGTCTATTTTGATGGTCCGAGAATTAAAATTGTTAAAGCAGTTCAGAGGCTTGTATTTGGTGTGTAAAATAACACGAAGGAATGTGAACAGTGGTTTGGTAAGTATGAGAAAAGTTAGACTTTGGACGTGAGATTGGTAGTTTTGATGGTTACGAGTCATCAGAGTGCGCAGCGAAAGCGTGATGTAGCAAATTTCATATATGTGTGTGCGACTTGTAAGAGTTCTTAGGTGGAATATTGGAAGTCTGTAGGAATGTTGAGACTATTGGATGTTTCAGAATGGAAGTGTTAGGTAAGAGGTTTGAATAATGTTCATGGGTTACTAAGTAGATGGATGTTTTGGTTATATGTTCGATTGGTGAATCGTAGCATTGATGTGATAAGGTTGTGTGACAAGGAGGTTAGTATTCTTGTTTTGTTGATGTTGTTGAGACCTTTCGTGTCGTGGAACTTTGTGTTCTTGTTGGTGTAGTTGCCTCATTTCCATTGTGTTGGTTCGAGTGCGAGTAGCTAATTCCTGTGTGGGGGATTAGGGGAGTGTTACCTAAGGTGAGGGTAACGATCCTGTTGTGTTTCGGTTCGAGAGTGAACCTGTGAGTTGTGTTTTGTGTATTCTTTGAGTTCTGTGTTAGTCGTCAAGTGCATTGTATGGCCTTTGCATCTTGTCGTTGTTGTGGTCGTTGTTGTATCTGCTGTTAGCAAGGTGGTTTGTCAGTTGTGTTATTTGTGGTGTGCCTTTTTGTAGGCTTGATGTGTTGTTAGTCGGATGCGAGAGTCGTGTCCGGAGTTGTTCGTCTCGGTTATATTTTCGAGGACGAAAATTTCCAAGTGGGGGAGAGTTGTAACGCCCCAGTTTTAGTATGTTTGTTTAATTGAATCGTTTTTTATTATTTTATTATTATATTATTTTATTTTCAACTTTTATCTGAAATTATGTTATTTTTCGATGTGATTATATTTTATCGCATTTTGGGAACGGTTGCGAGATGTTTGAGTGTGGGGGCATTTTGGTCATTTCTCATTTATTTTACTAAGTTAGAAAGAAATAGAAATAGAGAGAAAGACAAAAGAAAGAAAGATAGTAAGAGAAAGAAAAGGAGAAGAAGAAAAGAGAAGGGAAAGAAGAGAAAAGAGAGAAAAAGAGGAAAAAGCTAGGAATCAAAGAAAAACAACTTCTAGGAATCGATTTAATCGGGTAAGGGTGTGAAATCTTATTATCTTATCAATGTGTATCATTATGTATGAGTTGCTTGGATGTTTTCTTGTTTTCCATGGTTTTTGGAGTTTTAGGTCGAAAACGATAAAATGATTCGGAATCGATGATTTTACGGTCGGAAATCGATATAAACGGTATTGTATGATCACACTGTGTGTATGAACAATTGTTGATGTTTGTTTTGCTGTTAGAATTGAATTTGGGTGAAATATGGGATTTTTGGGGTGGATTTGCGAAGAGGAATTTTTCTGAAAATCGCAGAGCCCGCTCAGAGCGCTTTTGAAAAAATGTAACCTCACCAGGCAGTAGCGAGCCCGCTCAGCGCGCTCGAGAGGCCGCTCAGCGCGGTCTGGGACTTCAAAATTTTATCTGTTTTCTAAATTCCGTAATTTTTTATCCGTAACTTGGATCGGGACGTTCTTTATATTGTTGGAAAGCTTATGAAATGTTCTATCTAACAAAAATGGGTTTTGAGATTGTTGGCCGATTTAATTATGTCAGAAATAGGGAATAGTGTCATTTTGGCCGACTTTACCGATTAATCGTGAATAGTTGTTTTTGATGAAATGAATGTGTGGTTATGAATGTGTTGTGGATATGCTTGTGGAGTGAACCCTTGATTGGGGAATTCTTTGTGATTTGTGGCTCTTTGGTGAATATATGCATTGTTTGAGTTAAATAATAATGCATGTTGATTGTGAATATATAATGAGATGTTGTGATGATGAATTGTTGTGGGTTGTAGTTAGTGATAAATACATTGTTTAAGTAAGTATCAATGTATGTGGTTTCGAGT
The DNA here is from genome assembly GCA_022829125.1 of Lathyrus tuberosus. Classification (NCBI taxonomy): domain Eukaryota; kingdom Viridiplantae; phylum Streptophyta; class Magnoliopsida; order Fabales; family Fabaceae; genus Lathyrus; species Lathyrus tuberosus. Next base: position 535,259 of record JALAZF010000593.1, read on the forward strand.
GTATGATTAATGTATGATATGGCGGCCTCTGTGGCGTAGATCCACAGTAAGATGAATGGTAAGGTATTGATTTTCATGGGATTGCTATAATAGTAATATTTGATGTGTGGAATGGATTCCAATTGTGTCAGAATACTCATTGGGGTAGAATGGCTTATATGTCATTCCTAGTGAGGTATTAATGTTTCGGTCGAACACATTAGGGTAGAATGACGTTGATGTCGTTCCTAGTGTGGTACTCACTAGGGTAGAATGACTATGTTGTCGTTCCTAGTGATGTACAATTGAGTTGTCGTGTCCACTGGGGTAGAATGACTATGTTGTCGTTCCTAGTGGGATACTCATTGGGGTAGAATGACTATGTTGTCATTCCTAATGAGGTGTGCACTGGGGTAGAATGACGTTGATGTCGTTCTAGTGTGGTACTCACTAGGGTAGAATGACTATGTTGTCATTCCTAGTGATGTACAATTGAGTTGTCGTGTCCACTGGGGTAGAATGACTATGTTGTCGTTCCTAGTGGGATACTCATTGGGGTAGAATGACTATGTTGTCATTCCTAATGAGGTGTGCACTGGGGTAGAATGACGTTGATGTCGTTCCTAGTGTGGTACTCACTAGGGTAGAATGACTATGTTGTCGTTCCTAGTGATGTACAATTGAGTTGTCGTGTCCACTGGGGTAGAATGACTATGTTGTCGTTCCTAGTGGGATATTCATTGGGGTAGAATGACTATGTTGTCATTCCTAATGAGAGGTGCACTAGGGTAGAATGACTATGTTGTCGTTCCTAGTGAGGTACGTATTGGGGTAGAATGACTATGCTGTCATTCCCAGTTATGTGATGCGTGGTATTGTCAGGTCTTGATTGGATTGGTGAATTATGCATGATGTATATGTTGATGTGGAATGAGTAGAATTGTGCAGGTGTGCATGGATAGATAAACATGAATATGTGTGTTTGTGTAGAATGATAAGCATTATGAGGAATATGCTTGGTTTTATATATATATGCCTTGCGATGTATATTGAGTGAGATGTGAAGATTGTGACATAGTAAACATAATATGTATGTTTATGTGGTATGATGATAATGGTGAATGTATGCATAATGAACATGCTTGATGATATATCTATATTGTGATATATGATGAGTTGTGGTGAGAATATGTGTTATATGTTTATGTTGTAGGACATAATTATATGCATTGTTATTATGATAATATTTCTCACCCTTCTGCTGTTTTATGATGCTCTATGAGGCATTGCAGATTAGGTATCTGGTGGTCTTTTGTGAAGCGTGGCTTCATTTCCTTTTTGGTCGTCTGGCTCTGATATGTAGCACCGGGTAGCTAGGATGTGTTTATGAGCTTTTGCGATACTTTTGTGCATGTATCTAGCTGATGAATGTTTATGTAAACATGAATGATATTGGTGACTACTATTGGAGTATGATATATATATATATATATATATATATATGTATATATGTTTGTAAATCAATGTTTAGATGTTTCCGCTTTTATTCTAAATGTTGACACGTGGGTATAAGGACTGAGATCCTTTATTGTTGAAAGTTACCCCACTGTTGCATATCTTTTTGAGCAGGTGTTGTATGTGTTTAATTTCATGCATAATGTGACATTCTCTTTTTATGCCGTAGTTGCAATTATACTCTGATCAAATTTTCAATACGTGCCTAAATGATTTAATTAATTATTTGGGGGTATAGAAAGGGGTGTTACACTTGGCGCCGAGGTCCTCGGCCAACCAGAGTCCTGCGAGGAAGGCCTCGTATTCGGCTTGGTTGTTCGATGTCAGGAAGGATAGTTCGAGGGATACCTCGATCATAATGCCTTCCTCGTTTTCGAGGATGATGCGCGCCTCGTTTCCCTTCGGGCTGGATGCTCTGTCGACATAGATCGTCCATTTCTGTGACCCGTCGGTCGAAGGTTCCGGAACGGTCATCTCTGCTACAAAGTCGGCCAATACCTGTGCCTTCAGGGCTTTCCTTCCTTCCTATTGGATGTCAAAATCAGCGAGCTCGAGCGACCACCTGAGCATCCTCCCCGCTATGTCCGGTCGTCCGAGGAGCTGCCTTATAGGCTGTTCGGTCCTTACGACGACGGTATGGGCGAGGAAGTAGTGGGGTAGCCTCCTGGCCGCGGTGACGAGGCCCAGGGCGAGTTTCTCGATCTGTTGATATCTGAGCACGGGGCCTTGGAGGGCTTTGCTCATGAAGTAAACTGGCTTCTGCCCGTCCGTGGTTTCCCGAATGAGGATGGCGCTGACTGCTTCACTCGTGATCGCAAGATACAAGAAGAGTGTCTCCCCGGTCTCAAGCCGTGAGAGGACCGGGGGTTGTGACAGGACTTGTTTTAAGTGGGCGAGTGCTTGCTCGCATTCGTCGCTCCAATCAAACTCCGCTTTTTGTCGAAGAAGTTTGAAAAATGGGAGTGCGTACTGTGCGGATTTGGCGACGAAACGGGAAAGGGTGGTGAGCATCCTGTTTAATGATTGTATCGACTTCTTCGAGTCCGGGGTTGGGAGCTTAGAGAAAGCCCTACACTTGTCGGGGTTGGCCTCGATTCCTCGCTCTGTGAGGTAAAATCCGAGGAACTTCCCTGCCCGAACGCCGAAGGTGCACTTGTCCGGGTTAAACCTCATGCGGCACCTCCTCGCTGTGTCGAACACTTTCTTGAGGTGCCCGGCGTGGTTGACTTCCTCTGCAGACTTGACGATCATGTCGTCCATGTAGACCTCGAGCATGTCGCCGATTTCAGCCCGGAAAACCTTGTTCATCATCCGTTGGTAGGTCGCACCGGAATTCTTCAGACCGAAGGGCATTACGTTGTAATAGTAGTTGCCCGACGCGGTCATAAAGGCCGTGTGTTGTTTGTCGACCTTGTCCATGGGAATTTAGTTGTATCCCGAGTAAGCGTCCATGAAGGATAATAGTTTGTATCCTGCAGAGTTGTCGACCAGCTGGTCGATGTTAGGCAAGGGATAACAGTCTTTCGGGCAAGCTCGGTTAAGGTCAGTGTAATCAACACACATTCTCCATTTTCCATTATTCTTTTTAACAAGTACAACGTTGGACAGCCATGTTGTGTATTTGGCTTCCGAAATAAAATTTGCCTCTAGGAGGTCTTTTACAGCTTTTTCGGCAGCCTCCGCTTTCTCGGGAGACTGCTTACGCCTACGTTGTGCTATGTCCCTAGCGGCCGAATCTACTGCGAGCTGATGACAAGCCACCTCGGGGTCGAGGCTAGGCATCTCGGACGCGCTCCACGCGAAGAGGTCAGTGTTCTCCCTCAGACACGCCTTCAGCTGCTCCTTCGCCAGGTCGGGGATACCGCTGCCGATCTTCACATTGCGGTCTGGATCGTTCCCGAGTACCACGAGCTCGAAGTCTCCGTCTGGGATGGGGCGCGCTGGGTGGAGAGGCTGCCCATTTTTCTCCGCCTGGTAGTTGAGATCTTCGACTCTGTCTTCGTCGGGCTCGCCGGAGAACCTGCTGTCGAGGTCGATCGTGTTGACGCGCGGGAGAGGTACCTGTTCGGCATCCTGGGGTGGCTTGGCCACGGTCTTGGGTTTGGGGCCGATGGAACTTAGGCCTTTGATGGAGGCGTCGAAGCATCTTCTGGCCGCGTCGATGTCCCCGTGCATCGTCACTACTCGTCCCCTGGTCGTGTAGTACTTCATTTTGAGGTGGACCGTTGACGGCACCGCCGTAAGCTCAGCCAGGGTGGTCCTCCCGAGAATGCAGTTGTAGAGGGACGGGCATTCGACCACCAGAAAACGGATCTTCACCTGTCGGGCAGTGTCTTTGGCCCCGAATGTAACCATTAGCTCCACGTAACCCCATGGTCTGGTGGTGGTTCCATTGAACCCCTGCAGATCTGAACTGACATACTGGGTCAAATGCCTCTCGTCAAGCTGAATGGTCCCGAACAAATGAGAATACATGATGTCGACCGAGCTCCCTTGGTTTACTAGGATCCTTCGGACGTCAAAGTTCGCCATCTGCGCCCTGATCAGGAGGGGAATAGTGGCGTTTGGTGCTCCCCCGGGGAGTTCCTCGAGGTAGAAGGTGATGGGATTGGAGTTTCCCCGCACTTTCTCAAGGGTGGTCGCCTTCGCCGATGTCGCGGATTCCAGTTCATCAAACTTTCGCTTGATTGATCCAACCGACAACTTCTCGGGACCACCTCCGGAGATGACCATTGCTTTGGGGAAGCCTTCCCAGGTACTGCGGGCAGTGACGGGGTCCTCGTCGGGGAAGGTCGCCCACATGTTGCAGATTGCTTCTTCGCCCTCAATGATCGGGGGGATGAAGAAGTCCTCGGGCCGAGTGACGCTGAGGGCGACTTGAAGCTGGTTGTCGCCGGGAGGAGGTGTTGTCTCCTCGACGTTCTGCGCTTCTCGTGAGCTCGGACGAGGAGGGTCGTTCTTTTGGGCATATTTCTTCAAGTGCCCCTCTTTGATGAGAATCTCAATTGCATCCTTGAGATGGATGCAGTCTTCGGTCACATGCCCGTGGCTCCGGTGGAACCTGTTGTACTTTGATTTGTCGACGTTCGCTTTGGGAGCAGCGGGCTTCGGGAAGCGAACTCCTCCTTTCACAAACTCGGAATTCTGGCATTCAGAGAGGATTCGTGACCGGGGAGTGTTAAGCGGGGTGTACTCCGTGAATCGGCCAGCTGGTCCGCGCGGTTCCCGGGGATCACGGTTACGATTCTCTTTCTTTCTTTCTCCTCCTCGTCGGGGAGAAGAGTCTTCATCTTTGTGGTCGCGGGGGCCTTCTCTACGTCTCGTCTCCAGAGCGATCTGAGCTGCTTCTGTCTCCTCGAGTTCGATGTACTTCTGAGCTCGAGCGAGGAGGTCCTCGAGACGTCGGGGTCTGCGGAGGCCTATAGATTTGGCAAAGTAAGATCCGGCACGTAGTCCATGGAGGATTAAGTATTTCTTCATGTCGTCGGTCGTGTGGACCTCGACAGCCTCTTTGTTGAATCTTTCGATGTAGTTTTGGAGAGATTCGTTCTTCCCTTGGAAGATGCTCTCTAAGGCAGCCTCCGTCTTCGGGTGTCGACGAGACGCGGTGAAGTGTTTAGTGAAGCGCTGCCTAAGTTGCTTCCAGGAGGTGATCGACCCGTGTGCCAGACCCTTATACCAAGTCATGGCTCCCTTCCGTAAGGTGGTGGGGAACAGCCTACACCTGATGGCTCCCCTGACATTTCGGAAGTCGAGCATTGCTTCGAAACTCTCCACGTGGTCATCAGGGTCGGTCAGCCCGTCGTAGGTCCTCAATGGCGGGGGTTTCTCCATGCCCGCAGGGATTGGGGCGTTCATGATTTCCCACGACAAAGGGGTCCTCTGGTATTCGTCGTCGCTACCAGCCGGGGATCTCGAAGGTGATCGATGGTGCCGTGGAGGGGAGTTCCTCGAACGGTTCTTTGGTCTTTCTTCGGTCTGCTTGGATTTCTTGGAGGTGGTGGAGGCCCTGGGTTCCTTCCGAGGGGGGGAACGTGGGAGTTTCTGGGAGATCGTCGGCTGGGGGCGCTCAAGTCGCGGTCGGCGACCCTGGCGTACCGGCGACGGGGTCCGAGATTCTTCGGAGGCGGTCCTTCGCGGGGAAGGAGAACGGGGAGGTGACGGGGGACGACGATGTCTTCGCGGGGAAGATCGTTGTGCCCGTCCTTGCTCCAAGGCTTCAATTCTGGTGTTCTGCTGCGCGATCAGCTGATTGGTCTGGTTGATCAGTGCAAACAGGGCCACGGTGCTCGGGTCTGCGTTTGGCGGCGGAGCAACTGGTTGGAGAATGGCGTGATGATCGTCCTGGCGGGCGGCGTTGTAAGCCACATCTTGGGAGTCTGGGGAGGCAGTCTGCCCGTCTCTTATGTCGCCTTCGCCGCCGTTGAGGATGACAACGTCCTCACGGTGGTTCCCATTCTCAAGTTGTGCGAGCACGGTGTCCAGAGCCTGGTTAACTGTCAGATTGGCCATGTTGGTGATGAATGGAGAAAGCTTTGGTTTATCGAGCAGAAAAACGGGGAAGCTTATAATTTCCCACAGACGGCGCCACTGATCGTACCTAGATCAGACAGTTTCTGGTGGCCAACGACGTCTGTTGAACTTTAGCTCCGGTGAGGTTGAAAGACGGCGGTGGGGGTGTACCTGCAAGGCACTCCAACGCTCAAGTAAAGTGGTTGTCAGAGAAAAAGCAAGTACGGAAGTGAGAGTAAGAAAATGTGTAACCTGACCCTCTCAAGTGAGAGGGTATTTATAGAGCCCCCAGCGCGGGGCCAACGGTTACTTGCATTGGGCTGGATTGCCAGGCCCAATCCAAGTAACTGCCAGGGCTTACGTGGCGTAGTGAAGACCAGCACGTGGTCTTCGCCCTGGGGTAACCGTTCCTAGATCTCTGGAATTAGGGCAGACTGATTCCATCGGGAGTGGAGCGGTTACGTGAGAACGTGTCCTCGCGGGAAGGACTCTTGCATGGCAGGGAGAGACGTGTCCTCGCGGGGAGGACTTGCTGCGTGGACGGAGATGACTCCTAACGAGGAGCAACATCCTCGTGTCGAGGAGGGGGATAACTCCGGGGAAGGCTCAATGCTTCTGCCCGAAGCTCTACCCCATCTGTGCCCGACACTGTGGTGTGACGCTTGCCCGACACTGGCTTGACTAAGTCCATCGTATGGACCGCCCCAGAGCGTGTGGGCTGGGCCTGTTCGGATGTGGAGCAGGTCCCCGGCCCAGTCCGGAACAATACTTTTATGATAAACACTTATGTTATAAGTACTTAAATTAAAGTCTTTATCTAAACCAAAAGTATAAAGCATTTTAGTAATTAAGATAATGGTGTTCAATCTCTCTCAAATTCGATAAGGAAGGGATAACACACTTTATTCTCAGGCTGCTGTTAAGCTACATTTAAGAAGGAAATGATATCCACAATCATTAAAGTTTAATTTGTTTTTGAATTTCAAACATTGACAATGTATGGCAATATCTTAATCTTCATCTAAATTGAACAAATAGCAACTAGTACTTTACTTAAGTTGAATTGCTTTTATTTTATTTTTTTGCTTTTGGTAAACATGAACTTTATACATTTGGATTTGCATAGTCCAGACACAAAATTTTAGAAAATATGTCAAAGGGTCCACATTTTACCAATGGAAAGAGCAAAGGAAAAACATGAAAAGAAAGAAAAGTAAATTAAAGAAGAAAAGAAAAGATCATATAGATAGAATATTATTTACAAAATATAATTGTTGAAATAGAATAACAAGATAAAACCATTGTACAATTACATCATAATCCAATATAAAGTTCTTGAAGATGCATAAGCTTTCAGAAGCAAAAGCTTTTAGAAACTGCATTCAAAAGCAGCATTCTCAATGCAGTTTCTGAATACAGCTTCTAAAAGTTTATGCAGCTTTAACGAAATTTACATCATGTTTATGTTCATGTTGCTAGCTTTCATCTATTATATCCGATATATCTTCATCATCCATCACTTCAATAATACTCTTTTCAAAAATCTTGGAGGGTGCTGCAAATCTAGCTGAAAATGACCTTGAAAAATCATCATCAATGGAATAACCATCATCAAAATTTTGTAAATAAGAGCTAGTATCATATAGAAACACAGGTAAAGATGATCTAAAAATTCTCCTCTTCTTTTCTCTCTTGATCTTCCTCCACAATGTTTTCAACCTTGTTATCTTCATTTTGGTCATGAATTCATTGACACAGACAATAGGGTCATTGCCAATTTTCTCATAACTTGACCAAATGTTGTTGTTTCTTGAGCTTAGACAATTGCGATTTTCAAGATTCATAGTGTATGGAGTAGAGAAGATAGGAAAAACAAGATGGTTTAAAGAACCAATGTGTTTGGAGCATGTACACTAAGAATGAGACTAAAGGCTTTTTATATAGTGATGGAATGAAACATTTTCCTTTTTCATACTCCTTAGAACCACCTCGGCAAAGCACATGCTTTGAACTAGATAGGACCAAGAAAAGAAAGGAAAATTAATTTTGTGTTGGCAGTTTAAAAAATAAATTATATTTAATTTATAAATTCTTACCAAGTGTAGTTAAATTACTTTTTGAGATTATATTGTAGCACATTGATTTTTTACATAAAAATTCGAGTAATCCGTCTTTTTACAGAGGTACAAGAGTAATCACAAATAAAAGAAAACTAAATAGTCGACACATGATATGTCCAAAAGGCCAACAAGAAAAAACAAATAAAATTTAAAACATTGAGATGTAAAAAGTGACAAACTCCGACCACCACCAGCATCACCAATAAAAAATAAGGGTGTGTTTGTTTCAAGTTAAAAAATAACATTCCTAGGAATCTTATTCCCATCATTATTATTACTTGGAATAATATTCCTATCCAAGTGTTTGGTGAAAAATAACTTTCCTAGGAATGTTTATAATATTTATTTAATTTAAAAATTATAAAAAAGTAAAATAAATGAATAAATGTGAGTAGTAGTGGGGAGTTGTAGTTAGTTAAACTTTATTCCCATGAGAATGTTGAATTCCTACCCTTTAAGCCTTGGAATAAAAATAGAAAAATCATGTGTAAATAAAATTCCAGGGAATAAAATATGCCTTGGAATAATTTTTTAAAAATTGAATCAAACATGGGAATGTTGCATTCCTATGACAATATTCCCGGGAATATTTTTTACAACCTTGAATCAAACACACCCTAAAAAAAGACTAGAGCTTAGAAACAAGAACCACCACCAACAAAACAACACCTTCCAAAGGCATCTTGAAACCATAAACCCAGGAGAACAAAGCAAAGAAAAGTATATGTGTAAGTCAGTAACCTACGGAAAAAACCATTTTTATACAAGAGAGATGCTCATATATTTCATGTCCTCCTCATGAATTCACTTACTTGTAAAAAATTTATTATTCCAAGATTTCCGAATAGTCCATAAAATCGAATGTCAAATCATAATAAATCCACCTATAATCCTAGTCAAATTCCCTAAAGAAGAAAAAAAAAATCTCATAGAGCGAGTTAGCTTCTCTTAGTAGGACAATTATCCTCCTAAGCCAATGAAAAATTCTATACCACAGATTTTCAGCACATTACAAGTGACAAACAATTGAGAGAATTCGCTTGTCTAACACACAACCCACATGAAAGACTAAAATGCCCAATATTAACCATTCTTTTGAACATATTTTCTCTAGTGCGAATCTTATCTTGAAGGAGTTATCAAGAGAAGATCACCACTCTTGAGGGAGCCCATTTACACAAAATAGCACTGATAACCTACTCCAAGCTATTCCAAGTGGTATTAGTAACCAAATTCGCCTAAAAAGGGCACTATACGAAAATGAAAAATAGTAGACACCATCATTAACAACACAACAGCACCAACGATCACTCTCTAACAGAAATGCAGTTCCCTAAAAATCCAAGAGAAGGTCATTGTTGTACCCCAAATTTTTACCCTTAGATGTCATATTCATTTGTGCATCTTAGGTCAATCATCTTTGCACTGTTTGAGCTAACCCATATCTTGCAGTTTGTTTCTTTGTGTTCAAATTAGGTTTGCATATCACCATGAAGCTCCACAAGTCGTTTTGAAGCAAGTCAAGTCAACAAAAGATCTCCAGTGCAGGAACTTTGGAATTAGGGTTTTGCTTTGAAGAAATCACTGAGAATTTGGCTCTATCAAGTCAAGATTTGTGTGATTCACTTACCATTTAAGGTCATCTACATCCAAGAGACATCATTCAACAGGAATCCAAGATCTATTGGTCCTCAACAAGAGAAGTTTGAGCCTCAGCCTCTCTATACCTCCAAATTAGGGTTTCTGTGACACTTATCAGTCAATGGCTCTGATTTTCATCAAGATGAACTCCCAAACCCTAATTCTTTGATTCTATTGGTTTATCAACATCCTCAAGAGTCTCCTAAGACCTTTAGATGAGAAGGAAGAAGCAAGTTTACAAGATCTGACCTCAGTGCATTCACAGTCAAAATTAGGTTTTTTGACTGAAACCCTAATCCTTTGGAATTTTGGTTCAAATGAAGTGTCAATGGTTCTATTTATCATAGAACGTCTCATGAGTTATTCAAAGAATCAAGATCAAGTTTCATGAGGGTTCTTGCAAGAGAAGTAGGGTTTTGATCATGAAAGATGTCATATGTGAGATTTTTCCCCTAACAGCACATTTTGAAATGACCATAACTCCTAAACCACACACCCAATTGGAGTGACTCAAAGCTCATTGGAAAGCTCTTTTCAAGATATTCAATTTGTTCCATATGACTTTTTGTGCAAAAATGCTTGGTTTTTCAGTTATGAAGCTTGCAAGATATTTGACCAAACACTTAGAAAATTTTCAAGCACTTTTCATCACTCTTTTCCTTAACTTTGACACCATTTTTCACCCATTTCCATTTGGATTCAAGACTTGGGTCCCAAATGAAAGTGTTAGAGCATGCTGAGAGCTTTCCAACCATATGTGGAACATCTCATTAGAAAGTGTTAGGTGATTCAATTGATAAAATTTCCATAACTTAGAATTTTTCTAAGTTTCTTTTTGCCTTCTCATACGGATGACTTTAAGAAGTTGTTTCTCAATGTTACAAGTTTTATCCCAATAATGTTTCCACATGAAACTTACTCTATCAAATGTCCACTCTTCATAGAACCAAAAATCTCAAGGTTTGATGGAATGGTTATTAAGTTATTAGGCGCTAAAGATGACATGTTGAAATGTTGTACACACTTGAAATTTCAGACTTTCATCATTTTTGCTACCTCATGTTTTGGCACGTTTCTTGCATGACTCCATGGCATTTTTGAAAAGGATCAAGATTTGTTTCATGTGGCTCATGGTGTAGGGAACTATCATGTGCCAAATGGAGGTCCACGATTTTGTTTGTTTTATGCCAAACCATGTTTCATTTTGAATCACGACTAGAACCAAAGTCTGAGCACCTTTTGTCAAGTACTTTGTACTGATTTTTCATCACCAACTTCCAACGTATCCTTTGCCCCAAAACCCGTGAAAAGCCTCCAAAATACAACTATTTTGTACTTGAAGAGTTGACATACAAGGAGGCACCATGCTGCAAAAGTCACGTACCATCGTATAACTTTTGTTTACACCATAACATGTTGGTTTATGACTTTATCCCTCTGACCTAAGACATGAAACAAGTAACAACTGACCTTCTCACTTGGCTCAAGGAAGGCAGTAAGGAAGCATGCGCTTAGGGATCTCCCTCTCTCTTAAATAAATCGGTTACCCACTGAGTTTGAAGGTCATGAACCATGCTACTGCTACTATAAAAAGAGGTTGGTTTTCACTTCTCGAACCAACAACAACAGGTAGAACACTACCTCTCAAGACACCAACAATACAAACCACAACGATCCACCGACCATAAAAAACACCAACAAATCATCAACAACAAAAACACATTTCCTACCTCTTTGCAAACACACTGTCCTCGACAAAAAGAAAACATCAGAGCAACACTTTCTCATACCATCAATACATCAACACCACAATCCACAACACATGAGAATCTAAACACAACACTCGAGATTCATCAATATCAACTCTTACCATTTGCAACGAACATATCATAGAAAGAGAGACAGCTTGTGGGCAGTCAAAAGGAGCTGCACTTTCAGAACTTGGCACATTATCACTATAGAGGAGGTCTAGCGGGTTAGAGCTTCCAGTAAAAAAGGGGCAGCAGACTTTCACTCAGTAAGCTTTTCTTTCCCATGTTCATTGATCTCAATGCTTTCATAGCTGATGCACGACCATGTTCGAGTAATATTACATGTTATGTTATCCATTGAAATAAGTCTTGAATAGTGATGGAATAATTATGGGTTAAATATACAAAACCCCTCTGCAATGTTAGCGATTTCTCATTTTAGCCCCTGTAAAATTTTTTTTTTTAAACACCCCCTCGTAATATCCAGATTCCCTCACTTAGCCCCCTGGCTGCCACATGGCAGCAAAGATTCCTTTCTCTTTGCTTGCGTAACAGCCAGGTGGCATTTTTAATATTATTTTATTTTTTTATTTTTATTTTTTTTTTATTTTTTTTATTTTTATTTTTTTTTATTTTTTTTATTTTTATTTTTTTATTTTTATTTTTTTTTATTTTTTATTTTTTTTATTTTTTTTATTTTTTTTATTTTTTTTTTATTTTTTATTTTTTACTTTTTTAAAAAAAAAAATTTAATTTTTTTTTAATTTTTTTAATTTTGTTTTATTTGTTTTTTTATAATTTTTTTTCTTTTTTTTTTAATTTCATTTTCGCCTTGCAACCGATGTAAAAACATACATTTTAAAAAAGATAGTATACATTTTACATCGGGCCAGAAAGGAAACCGATGTAAAAAAAAACATTTTACATCGGGCCAGAAAGGCAACCGATGTAAAAACATACATTTTACATCGGGTCAGAAAGGCAACCGATGTAAAAACATACATTTTACATCGGACTTAATAGTCAACCGATGTAGTAGATGTATTTCACATCAGACTTAATAGTCAACCGATGTAGTAGATGTATTTTTCACATCGAACTATGGCTCGATGTAAAATGTCTTTGATTTACTACATCGCTTGACTTTACATCGGACCCAGAACCGATGTAAAATGTGTTTTTCGCCCGATATAAAAAGTCTTTTCTGCACTAGTGTAATTTTTAAAATAAAAATTTGTTTAAAATAGAATTAAAAATAAAAATTAGGTCTAAAAACGAAAAAAAAAAAAAAAAAAAATATATATATATATATATATATATAAATAAAAACGAAAAAGAAATAAAAAAAAAGAAAAAAAAATTATAAAAATTAAAATAAAAACAAATAAAACAAATAAAACAAAATAAAACAAAAAAGTAAAAAAAAAATTAAAAAAAATTAAAAAAAAAAAATTAAAAAAAAATTAAAAAAAAAAAGTACAAAAAAATAAAAAAAATAAATAAAAAATAAATAAAAAATAAAAAATAATAAAAAAAATAAAAAAATAAAAATAATAATAAAATAATAAAATAATATAAAAAATGCCACGTGGCTGCCACGCAAGCAAAGAGAGAGGAATTTTTGCTGCCATGTGGCAGCCAGGGGCCTAAGTGAGGGAATCTGGATATTACGAGGGGGTTTTTAAAAAAAAAACTTTACCAGGGGCTAAAATGAGAAATCGCTAACATTGCAGGGGGGTATTGTATATTTAACCCAATAATTATTGAGTTTGCATTGTGTTTTAAGTTTCTGTCAGTTTTGAATAGGTGATTTCATGTCCCTTTTTTCCCTAAGCTCTAGTCATTAGTTTGTCGTGTCTAGGATTTAAAAATATTCTACTAAATGAGCCCTACAGCTTGGTACTTTTTTTCATGAGTTTTGGTTGAAAACTGAGTGAGAAATAATTGAACAAAGTGAGAGGTTTCCATTGTTCCTTGTTTGCTCACGTTGCTATTTGCGTGGCTGCATGAATAAGATGAGAGATTCTGTGTGGTAGTAGAGGAGTGGTGGCCATGCGTGGATGTTTTGTTTTCATGTTTTTTCCATTTTTGTTCGTGCTTCATGAAATGGATAAGGCGTCGCAGTGTAGGAATGGTGGGATGAGATTTTGTCTCATAGTCACTTAATAATAGAATGACCGATTGAGCATTTGTCATTAAGCACATGGCGTCACATTTCTATTGTGTGATTTTAAAATGGCCATCCATACTTGTGTTTTGTAATAAAATAAATTGGAGGCGTGTTATGTTTGGATGAAACATGCCGTCCCAACGGTCACACACTAGCCATGCCTTTGCCATTCACATGCCTTACCTGGGTTCGATCCTGCGGATCAACCCTTTTGCTTTTTTTTTTCTTCTGATTTTCCACTTGCCTTGTTATATTATTCACTGCTTGCATATTTTATTCACATGGCGCGCGCAGCTCATTTGGCTATTGTTTTGTGTGGTTGATTCAAGGGCGTGGGTTTAATCCCCACGGTTGCCATTTCCCTTTTTTTATCACTTATTTTGTTTTATTATTTTTATTTTATGCTTTAATTTTCAAAATAACATAACTTGTTCATTTTTAATCCTTTTTCTGCCTTTCTTTTTGCCATGATTTTCTAATTAAATTTTCTTTCTAAACATAAAATAAAATTGATGAAATATTTATTCTTGAGCCATTTTGTTCTTGATATTTTGAAAGTTTCTTTTTAAGGTTTTTATTACACTTCCTTATTCACCTTGTCATGTTATTTCTATTCATCATGTTTGATCTTTGTCTCATGTATGTTTCCAAACTTTGAATTGACATCTTGATCTTGTTTCATCTCATTATCATATTCATGTCTTCTTATACTCATCATATTTGCATTATAACTTGTTATCTTCTATCTCTTAATTGGTTTTATCCCCATTCCAAAGGAAGGTGATTAGTGTTGACTCTTAAAGACATAGCCCCCACCTTAACCTAAGTAACCTCTTTGGAGAAAACTTTATTTCGTGGCCTCATCAGAGCCATAGAAATCACAACTAGCTTTAGGAAGGAGTTCTTAAACTCTTAGTGATATTCATCATAATGAATCATCACATTTCCCATTGACTAAAACATGACATAGGACCATCATAACTAGACTTAGAGAGTTCTTATACTCTACAATGAGGTCACACTCATTTCCCCTCTGAATATTGACCACAGTCAATCATTCAGTAAAAGTAGAACTACGCATACTCTGATTCTATTCCCGAGGATACGTAGGCGCAAAGTGCGATGCTTTGTCGAGTATACTTAGACACTAACCCCTAGGGTTTCAACCTCTGGCATAGAACCTTAGCAAACATAAGATAACATTAGCAAGAGGCTCCCGTAGAGTACTACAGACGTTTAGGGTGCTAATACCTTCCCTAGGCGTAACCAACCCCCGAATTTTAGATCTCCCCCTTTAGGTTTTCTTCGATCTTGAACCTTTCCTTTGGATAAATCAAAGTCGGTTGTAAAAGAAATATGATGCAAGTTAATTAATAGCTTGTTATCCGATTTTCACCGCAACAGAAATGGTGACTTCACTGGGGATGTTAGACCTATTGCTGGTCCTTTACTAAGAGGGTTAAGCCTATCTTGTTTTATGTTATTCATGTTTGCTTATTTACTTGTATATGTTAATGTATGTCATATTTTCTTATATATCTGTATATCTGTTCTTGCTTGACATTTTTCTGTTTAATTTGGGTTGATATGATATCTATGAGTGAGATAAATCCTTACCCGAATTTCGAGTGCACTTATGATAGGATAGTGGATATAGTCAAGGAGACTTTGAGGGAGTCAATTCCCAAAAGAGTTGACTTGAGATTCCACACTCAGTTGAGGCCCTCTCGAAGTTGGTATATGTTGAACGAGCAATCGTGAAGGCGTTGCCACTTCGACCTTGGTGCCAGGGATATTGATGACCTTTAGTTTCCAAACCCCACTTAAGCCTTTTAGATGTAGTGCGGGGACTATGAAGAAGTCTATTTCTGATTTAGTTGCTACGCGATACTACACTCAGATGAGGTTCTCTTGAGAATTTTGTTGATCACCAAGTCATTTGGGAAGTCGGCAAAATCCGAAAGATGGATCGTAGACTCTGGGAACCCTTTAGAACCTTGTTCGGCAGGTGAAAACCATAGTATATACCTTTGGGATGGGTAGACCTTTGACTCCATGCTCGTAACCCCTAAAACTAGGACTTGTGTGCTGTTGTGTGTGCATGTTTGTGTTTTTATGTGCCCGTGTTTTGTGCATTGCATACATCTCATGATAACCATTTCGTTTCAATGAACTCAGACGTTCTTTTCTTTGCAAAGATCAATCGGGATCTTAGATTTTAAAACAAAACTTTTCAGTTTTCCCGAAAATGTTTGCAATTCGCCTTTCGAGTTCCTTGAAACCATTTGGCTTGCATTCGTATTTGCATTGCATTTGCATTGCATTTGCATTTCTTGGTCTTGAGTCTCCTCCGTCCTTTGTCTGTAACCCAGCTGACCTCCTGAAGCCAGCATTGGACTTGAAAAAGCTTTTAAGGGATCATGAACGTAGAAGAGCAGAGTCAGTTTGTGACCAGAGCAGATTTCGACTTGTTGAGAAACCAGTTGGATCAGATCATGGCAGCCTTGGCAAAAAGAGATGCCAATATTCAGGGTATGTTTGTGAACAATGTTGCCCAACCTCAACCTGTGCAAATTCCTGTTGAGAGCCAGTTTATACAAGAATATGCCATTGTCCGAGATGGACATTCTTCTTCTATTGATGCTATGGAATATCGTAGTTTTGCATTCTCCGAGTCAGATTCCCAGGAAGTGGTCCCTATGAGGAAAACCCAGGATCCACAAGACATTGAGCTAATGGAAAAATGTCGTGCCTTGGAGGAAAAGCTTGATGCACTAAAGGATCGTGACTCTGCTGATATGAATGCTCTGAACATGTGTTTGGTACCTGGCCTTGTGATACCTCCTAAGTTCAAGACACCAAAGTTTGAGAAGTATAAAGGGGATAGCTGTCCAAAGCAGCATTTGGTGATGTTTTGCAGAGGAATGACTTCACATGTCCTCAATGACAAACTCATGATCCATTGTTTCCAAAACAGTCTTAGTGAAGCATCACTGCATTGGTATAAGTAGCTAGAAAGTAGTCATGTCCAATCATGGTCAGACCTAGCCAGTGCCTTTGTGAAGCAATACAAATACAATCTTGATTTGGCTCCCAGCCGCCTACATTTGCTAGACTTATCTCAAGAAGAAAATGAGTCCTTCAGAAAGTATGATCAGAGGTGGAGAGAAGTAGCTGCTCGTGCTCAACCACCACTTTCGGACAAAGAATTGGTTGACTGGTTCGTCGATACTTTGCAAGGTATATACTGAGAAAAGTTATTTAACACTGTGACATCAAACTTTTCTGAATTGGTAAAAGCTGGAGAACGCATTGAAAGTGGTCTCCAGAAAGGAAAGATCCGAAGCATCTCAAATATCCCGGCCGGTGAGAATAAATCAGTTGTCATTTCTCAAGAAGAATGGGAGAAGGAAAGTAATTTTATATGGGAATCCCAAATACCTCAGTGCTTCTACAACTCAAGTGTTCAGCGTCAGAAACCTTTTGGGTCTTTGAATCAGACACCAATCTCTCCATGTGGGCATTCTTCTTCTCCGAATCGAAGACCTCCTCTGTATCAACGACCCTACCACCGTCAGCCGCGTCAGCATGCACGACAATGGCCAAGAAAGCCAAAAAGGAATTTCACTCCATTTTCAATACCATATAGTCAGTTCTTACCAGATTTAATCAAAAGTGGATTGATAGTGCCAGAAGAGATAGATCCAACGTCTTTTCCAGACTCGCCGGGTTTTGACACCAACGTCCGTTGTGACTACCATGCTGGGGCACAGAGGCATTCAATTAAAGATTGTAGAGTACTCAGAGACAAGGTTCAGACTCTGCTTGACTCTAATATGTTCTCGTTCACGCCTCAAGGCATTCAAATCAACAATCTTTCACCTAATCAAGTGGATTTATCAGGCTATGAAGAGGAAGAAATTATCGAGAGTGGATGTGAAGATAATTCTCAGATGGATTTCGACAATCAACTTTGAAGATGACTATCTCAGTTTGGCAAGTCAAGAAGGAAAGCCCAGTTCCCTGAGGCTGGCAAACTTTAGACTGTTTTAGCATTTTTGTTGTATTTTCTTTGCGTATTTGAATCTGTTTTTGCTTATAAGCATTATTGTACTTTCAAATTGGCAAGATTAGTGAAATGTTTGTGCATCTTTTGGTTAAGTCCATTCGTTTCACTCATTTATTTTTGGGTTCACAAAACAAATATATCTTTACCCTGCTTTACTCCTTTTTCAAACTTTTGTTAAAAGCAAAGATTAGGGAGGATGATGAAAACCTCGTGTTCATAATTGTTGTGGTATACTTTCAAATTAACCTCGCCAAGGATGTAAGGCATTGTTTCACATTTCCTAAACACTGGAGAAATAAGGAAGAAAATCCCTTGTTAACCCCTTCGAGCCTAGAAGTAGGAGTTTTCTTTCCTTACACAAAAAAAAAACCCTTAGATCTCAACCTTGGGGGCAGGGTAGTTCTCAGTTTAACTCGGTTATGCATTCAAACACGAGCGCTTCATATAAGGCGCCAGTCAGCTTTCAAATCAAGTGACTTCCTACTTTTGGAGATTTGAACGTATATCTTGAGTTAACTGCGCGTAGGACTGGCCTTCATCCTTTGTTTCATATACCTTGAACCATACCACATTACAACCCCTAAAAGACCTAATTGAGGTAAGGTTGTTTTGAAAAGCATACTACAACAAGGTTGAGTAAACTGACTCCTAATAATCTTTGTTACTCGCGTGTGTTGGTCACTTCCTTAATGACTAGACCCACCTTTGTTTTTGACTATTTAATCATTTCACTGTGCGTTTTTTTATCAAAGCTTTGTTTTCAAACTTTGCATTAAAATTTGCATTAAACCTTTGCATTAAACTTTGCCAATTTTAATGAACAACACTTGTTTGCAATACCATTCGATATCAAAGAATCCCAACAAACGCGGTCAATCAAGGAATTGAACTTGATAAAGGAAATTTGACTCAGTCAGGGGCAACCAAGCGTGAGTTGACAAATCAGAGGCAGAATTCTGCAAATTCAGAATATTGGGGCAAATATTCTTGAGATCATCTAATGACTAGTTTTGTCTTCAGTAACCCATCAGCATGGGGCAAATCCGTTCCCCAGTAATTTCTACTACAGTTTGAGTATCTCGAGTATAACTGAACAGAAACAGCTACGTCAAGATTCAAAAGTTGGAAGATATTGAATCATCTGGTATTTCAAGTCTTCCGTAAAATTCTTTTGATTATTCAAGTTGGAAGATATTGAGTATCGGGTATTTCAATCCTTCTGTAAAATTCTTTTGATTATTCATCCCCTAATCTGGGGCAGTTACGCCGAGATCTCTCCAAGAGTTTGAAGATATTGGAACACCTTGTATGCCAATTCTTCTATAAAATCCTCTTGTTATCGTCTTCTGACAAACCATATAGCCTGGGGAAGATAAGATTTGAAGATGATAATTATGCCAGTGGGATGCATAATTACTTTGCTAGCTCCCCAATAAGATGTTACTTCAGCTAATCTTGACAAATTCTCCATGGATCCTCTACCAACAAAGAGATCAAGCTCATGATGGCAGTCGTCATGATGTTACACTTCAAGTGGAATGCTCTTTTCGCCAGCGGAGTTGTTGATCCTTCTTCTTCATCCCCAATATTGGTCCAGCCCTTTGAGTTTGGCTGGGTATCCTTGTCGAGACGTTTTCTTCGTCTCCAGTTTCGCTTGTCTGTTGTCAGCATAAGCATAAGCATGGCATAAGCACTCATATGCATAGCATCTTAGCATTTCTGCTTCCTTTTCTGGTGTTTTCCTATCTTTGTTCACTTTGGCGTTTGTCTCCCCAAGTGATTGGGTTTGTCTATTCACTCCACTAGAAAGTCATCCCTAGGCATAAAGTGCCCATCTTTTCTGAATTCCCCACAGAGTTTGATTCTCGTGGATGATGGTTGGTTTAGTTATCTTTTCCACATTTGGATTAGATAAATCCCTATTTGAGTTCATTTCTCAATTGGAGTCTGGTTTGACCGTTTCTTTCTAGCTTGTTCCTATATTGAAATTTGTTCCTTGGCAGGTGTGGTTTCTGAGCCCATCTTGAACGTGCATTTATTTTACATTATGTCTCGCAGGAAGAATCTTTTGTAGATCCTCATTGAAGACAATTATTCCTCCAGCAGTGTTGTAATATCAACATCTCTTTGGAATTTATACCCAACAACAAGTGGTAATCTCCTTGAGAAGCTTGTTTTGCTACCCAACGATAAACGACAATCTCTTTCATGAGAAGCTTATCTATCCTTGGTTTTATTCATACTTCTACAATTACAAATGATGTTACCTTAAGTCTTTCCTTTCCGTAAATCTATTTGATGAGGTGTTCCGAGTTCAGGTTTCGTACCCTCGGATATGTGTTTTTTCCTTTCCGTCAATCTGTTTGATGAGGTGTTTCGAGCTCAGGTTTCGTACCCTCGGATATGTGTTTTTTCCTTTCCGTCAATCTGTTTGATGAGGTGTTCCGAGCTCAGGTTCCGTACCCTCGGATATGTGTTTTTTTCCTTGCCTTCAATCTGTTTAATGAGGTGTTCCGAGTTCAGGTTCCGTACCCTCAGATATGTGTTTTTTCCTTTCCATCAACCAATTTGATGAGGTGTTCTGAGTTCAGGTTCCATACCCTCGGATATGTGTTTTTTCCTTTCCGTCAACCTGTTTAATGAGGTGTTCCGAGTTCAGGTTCTATACCCTCGGATTTGTATTATTTCCTTGCCGTCAACCTGTTTGATGAGGTGTTCCGGGTTTAGGTTTCGTACTTTCGGATGTGTTATTTTTCCTGGCCATCAAGTTTCTTGATGATGTGGTCCTAGTTTTTATCCCTTACCATCTACCCTTTGACGATGTGAACCTTTACTTCCCCAGTGAAGTAAAGACATTCCCCGGTTTGCTTTATGTCGTGGCTTGTTCGGTCCTTAACCTTTGCGCGCCAAATTTGAATCTTTAAACCTTTTGTTGTTCCCCAGGATGTGTTTCCCTGGTTGTCTGTCTTTTTGACTGATCCCCGATCAGGTTTTTCTTTCTGGTTTCATGCCAGGAAGAGTGTAGGTTTGTTTTGTCCCCAGTAGTCTATCTCCCTGGATCTTTCCCCAGTGGAGCTTGTTTTTGGTTTTTCCTTAGTGTTTCTTTTGAGTCTCCCCAGTGAGTCTCTTTCGTTGGTTAGCCTGTATTCCCAGTGTGTTTTTCTCATGATGCTAGCTTTTGTCTTTCCCTGGTGGAGCTTATCTTGTGTTTGCTTCCTGTTGTCCCTGGTGTCTGGTCCTGTCTGCATCTTGGCAACCGTCTTGGCATCATATCATCATTTTAAAAGTTCATGACATGTCAGCATTTGCATATCTGTCGCTTGTCCTTAGCATTTGCATCCATCTAAGGGTAAAATTTTTGGTCTGCTATATTTAAATACCTTTCACCTTGATGCCCCTGGAATCTCCGTTCCTCGTGCCATCCGGTACAGCTATTTCAATAGGGGCAATTGTCGTACCCCCAAATTTTTACCCTTAGATGTCATCTTCATTTGTGCATCTTAGGTCAATCATCTATGCACTGTTTGAGCTAACCCATATCTTGCAGTTTGTTTCTTTGTGTTCAAATTAGGTTTGCATATCACCATGAAGCTCCACAAGTTGTTTTGAAGCAAGTCAAGTCAACAAAAGATCTCCAGTGCAAGAACTTTGGAATTAGGGTTTTGCTCTGAAGAAATCACTGAGAATTTGGCTCTATAAAGTCAAGATTTGTGTGATTCACTTACCATTTAAAGTCATCTACATCCAAGAGACATCATTCAACAGGAATCCAAGATCTATTGGTCCTCACAAGAGAAGTTTGAGCCTCAGCCTCTCTAACCTCCAAATTAGGGTTTCTGTGACACTTATCAGTCAATGGCTCTGATTTTCATCAAGATGAACTCCCAAACCCTAATTCTTTGATTCTATTGGTTTTATCAACATCTCAAGAGTCTCCTAAGACATGTAGATGAGAAGGAAGAAGCAAGTTTACAAGATCTGACCTCAGTGCATTCACAGTCAAAATTAGGTTTTTTGACTGAAACCCTATCCTTGGAATTTTGGTTCAAATGAAGTGTCAATGGTTCTAGTTATCATAGAATGTCTCATGAGTTATTCAAATCATCAATATCAAGTTTCATGAGGGTTCTTGCACGAAAAGTAGGGTTTTGATCATGAAAGATGTCATATGTGAGATTTTTCCCCTAATAGCACATTTTGAAATGACATAACTCCTAAACGGACACACCCAATTGAGTGACTCAAAGCTCATTTGAAAGCTCTTTTCAAGATATTCAATTTGTTCATATGACTTTTTGTCCAAAAATGCTTGGTTTTTGAGTTATGAAGCTTGCAAGATATTTGGCCAAACACTTAGAAAATTTTCAAGCACTATTCATCACTCTTTTTCTTAACTTTGACACCATTTTTTCACCCCATTTCCATTTGGATTCAAGACTTGGGTCCCAAATGAAAGTTGTAGAGCATGATTAGAGCTTTCCAACCATATGTGGAACATCTCATTTGAATGAGCCAAACTCAAGCTATGGTGTTTTAAAGTTAGGTGATTCAATTGATAAAATTTCCATAACTTAGAATTTTTCTAAGTTTCTTTTTGCCTTCTCATACGGATGACTTTAAGAAAGTTCTTTCTCAATGTTACAAGTTTTATCCCAATAATGTTTCCACATGAAACTTACTCTATCAAATGCCCACTCTTCATAGAACCAAAAATCTCAAGGTTTGATGGAATGGTTATTAAGTTATTAGGCGCTAAAGATGACATGTTGAAATGTTGTACACACTTGAAAATTCAGACTTTCATCATTTTTGCTACCTCATGTTTGGCACGTTTCTTGCTGGACTCCATGGCATTTTTCAAAAGGATCAATATTTGTTTCATGTGACTCATGGTGTAGGGAACTATCATGTGCCAAATGGAGGTCCACGATTTTGTTTGTTTTATGCCAAACCATGTTTCATTTTGAATCACGACTAGAACCAAAATCTGAGCACCTTTTGTCAAGTACTTTGTACTGATTTTTCATCACCAACTTCCAACGTATCCTTTGCCCCAAAACCCGTGAAAAGCCTCCAAAGTACAACTATTTTGTACTTGGAGAGTTGACATACAAGGAGGCACCATGCTGCAAAAGTCACGTATCATCGTGTAACTTTTGTTTACACCATAACATGTTGGTTTATGACTTTATCCCTCTGACCTAAGACATGAAACAAGTAAAGGAAGGCAGTAAGGAAGCATGTGCTTAGGGATCTCTCTCTCTCTTAAATAAAGCCGTTACCCACTGAGTTTGAAGGTCATGAACCATGCTGCTGCTACTATAAAAAGAGGTTGGTTTTCACTTCTCGAACCAACAACAACAGGTAGAACACTACTCTCAAGACACCAACAATACAAACCACAACGATCCACCGACCATCAAAAACACCAACAAATCATCAACAACAAAACACATTTCCTACCTCTTTGTAAACACACTGTCCTCAACAAAAAGAAAACATCAGAGCAACACTTTCTCATACCATCAATACATCAACACCACAATCCACAACACATGAGAATCTAAACACAACACTCGAGAGTCATCAATATCAACTCTCACCATTTGCAACGAACATATCATAGAAAGAGAGACAACTTGTGGGCAGTCAAAAGGAGCTGCACGTTCAGAACGTGGCACATTATCACTATAGAGGAGGTCCAGCGGGTTAGAGCTTCCAGTAAAAAAGGGGCAGCAGACTTTCACTCAGTAAGCTTTTCTTTCCCATGTTCATTGATCTCAATGCTTTCATAGCTGATGCACGACCATGTTCGAGTAATATTACATGTTATGTTATCCATTGAAATAAGTCTTGAATAGTGATGGAATAATTATTGAGTTTGCATTGTGTTTTAAGTTTCTGTCAGTTTTGAATAGGTGATTTCATGTCCCTTTTTTCCCTAAGCTCTAGTCATTAGTTTGTCGTGTCTAGGATTTAAAAATATTCTACTAAATGAGCCCTACAACTTGGTACTTTTTTTTCATGAGTTTTGGTTGAAAACTGAGTGAGAAATCCTGCGTGACTTTTTTTCATGTCCCATTGTTCCTTGTTTGCTAGCGTTACTATTTGCGTGACTGCATGAATAAGATGAGAGATCCTGCATGGTAGCAGAGGAGTGGTGGCCATGCGTGGATGTTTTGTTTTCATGTTTTTTCCATTTTTGTTCGTGCTGCATGAAATGGATAAGGCGTGGCAGTGTAGGAATGATGGGATGAGATTTTGTCTCATAGTCACTTAATAATAGAATAACCGATTGAGCATTTGTCATTAAGCACATGGCGTCACATTTCTATTGTGTGTTTTTAAAATGGCCACCCATACTTGTGTTTTGTAATAAAATAAATTGGAGGCGTGTTATGTTTGGATGAAACATGTCGTCCCAACAGTCACACACTAGCCATGCCTTTGCCATTCACATGCCTTACCTGGGTTCGATCCTGCGGATCAACCCTTTTGCTTTTTTTTCTGATTTTCCACTTGCCTTGTTATATTATTCACTGCTTGCATATGTTATTCACATGGCGCGCGCACCTCAGTTGGCTATTGTTTTGTGTGGTTAATTCAAGGGCGTGGGTTCAATCCCATGGTTGCCATTTCCCTTTTTTTATCACTTATTTTGTTTTATTATTTTTAGTTTATGCTTTAACTTTCAAAATAACATAACTTGTTCATTTTTAATCCTTTTTCTGCCTTTCTTTTTGCCATGATTTTTTAATTAAATTTTCTTTCTAAACATAAAAGAAAATTGATGAAATATTTATTCTTGAGCCATTTTGTTCTTGATAAATTGAAAGTATCTTTTTAAGGTTTTTATTACACTTCCTTATTCACCTTGTCATGTTATTTCTATTCATCATGTTTGATCTTTGTCTCATGTATGTTTCCAAACTTTGAATTGACATCTTGATCTTGTTTCATCTCATTATCATATTCATGTCTTCTTATAATCATCATATTTGCATTATAACTTGTTATCTTCTATCTCTTAACTGTTTTTATCCCTATTCCAAAGGAAAGTGATTAGTGTTGACTCTTAAAGTCATAGCCCCCACCTTAACCTAAGTAACCTCTTAGGAGAAAACTTTATTTCGTGGCCTCATCAGAGCCATAGAAATCACAACTAGCTTTAGGAAGGAGTTCTTAAACTCTTAGTGATATTCATCATAATGAATCATCACTTTTCCCATTGACTAAAACATAACATAGGACCATTATAACTAGACTTAGAGAGTTCTTATACTCTACAATGAGGTCACACTCATTTCCCCTCTTAATATTGACCACAGTCAATCATTCAGTAGAACTAGAACTACGCATACTCTGATTCTATTCCCGAGGAAACGTAGGCGCAAAGTGCGATACTTTGTCGAGTATACTTAGATACTAACCCCTAGGGTTTCAACCTCTGACATAGAACCTTAGCAAACATAAGATAACATTAGCAAGATGCTTCCGTAGAGTACTACGGACGTTTAGGGTGCTAATACCTTCCCTAGGCGTAACCAACCCCCGAACTTTAGATCTCCCCCCTTTAGGTTTTCTTCGATCTTGAACCTTTCCTTTGGATAAATCAAAGTCGGTTGTAAAAGAAATATGATGCAACTTAATTAATAGCTTGTTATCCTATTTTCACCACAACAGTCATATATCTGTTATTGGTCATAATAAAAAAGGGATCTCATCTACTTAAAGTTTTAGACTTTAACGCTTGAGCCACAAACTCCAAAACTTCAGCAATAGCGTGATTGTTTCTTCCAACCATTCTGTACACCAGCAAATAGACATTAGAAGAAATAATGCATCGACATTGTTCATACACATGTCACATGCTAGGGAATAGACAACATTACAAAACCTGACCGGATGGACGAACCTTCTCTGATACCACTATATAACACCCTAAACCCCATAACATATTTAATAAGATTTACACAATAATTTAAGGTGCCATCGATGACAACTCTTCGAAACACACATCAAATAGTTTAAAACTACGCAGCGGAAAAACATTTCATAACGACTTCATAAATGATGTAATAAGTTCAAAAACAACAAAATCAACATCAACATAAAACATAACAACTCTCGTCCCCGATGTTACATGATCAGAACACTAAAAACCATTAATGATTAACAAGGGATAAATGACTAAATAAAGAGTAGATCCAAGAACCACCTTCCACACACAACAACAAAGCTCACTCTTGAGTATCTGGAAGATGTCTATGGTGGAAAACATGAACCAAATGGAGTTAGAAGTAACATTCAATATAAACAGTGTAAAGAATATTAAGGTAGAGAGCATATAGCATAACACACATTCATTACACAATCAACAACAACATAGTCTCACACCCATTCATAACAACATGCACATATATGTATATGAAATGCGACTCACGATACAACGTGCCACTTATGCATGTGTACCATTATGGACAACACAAGTCTATCTCGCTTCACTGATTTCCATCTGGAACCATCTACTCGCTCCTGAATCCACACTATAAGACTCGAGCACACCAAATATTGATTTAAGCCTTTACACTATGATGCAGGACTTTCAACAACATGCATTATCACCAAAATTATCACCAAAGTGATCATGATCCAATCACCACAAATATGCATAACATTATCCTCAATACCCAACTATTGATCAAGCTATGATAAATAATAAACCACACCAATAACATCACCTCATCAAATGCATACTCACACATCATTCAATCAAGTTAAATAATTATAACATCAACTCATAATTAATAAACACAACGATTCATACAATTATTCATATGATTCATAACATTTATATCTACAGTGAACATACGACTACAAATAAATTATTTCAGAAAGCACTACCATGAGGTAGCTCTGCACATTAGCTCTCCAGCGCTTCAAACAACACCTCCTTTGGACCTACGGAACTAAAGTTACAGCCAAAATCGTCGGACAATACAATGTGGTTCAAAATAGGAGTTTTCAAAAATGGGTCTACAACAATCAATTGTTATGGGATAACAATCGATTTTGATCAAAATCTATTAAATTTTGACTTTCTAAAATTTTGCTTCAAAAAGACCATGCAATCGATTAATTCCAATTACAATCGATTGACATGTTAGTTTTTCTTAAACTTTAACGCGTGCAATCGATATTCATGGGGGTGACTACCGATTATCACTGGTAATTTTTCCAACAAAAATCTCAGTGTTCACACATAATCTTCATCCCCTTCATCCCTTATTATTCATACATCATCCCAACCAACATTTTCACATTCACTTCCCCCTGACACGAATTTAACAATACACCATGTTATCACAACAATTAAACACATTACAAAACCTATATCAATCATGGTTCATGGAAATTTATCATATATTTAAATCATCAATCGCACTCACACTCATACTCGTCATCAAAGCCTCATACATTCATCAATGGTAGAATTACATGTATTCCCAATCAAAATGATTCATGCATATTTTCAGTCATACAATCACATAATCAACCACATCAAATCATTAATTTATCAGATTTTAACACAACAACAACAACAGAATCATACAACCCTAATGAGAGCAAAACCTCTCTTATCTACCCTATCATGTAATACACTCATAGCGAAAGCCTTTTCTCCCCCTTTACCTTAGATTTCCAGCAAAAATAACTAAAGCATGAAGCTTCTATGGATCCTCCCTCTCAAGCCCTAGCTCTCCCTTCCAATGTTCTTGTTCTCTAAACTCCTTGTTTTCACGTATTTATAAAAAAGTTCTCCACTAAACCTAATTTCTCTAATTTCTTAATATATAATATTCTATTTATCTTTTCATAACTATAATTTTTGTCCACCTAACTTTCAGTTTCTCTCCTCTTACCGCATACTTCTTTCAAGTTACATATTTGGCCCAATTACTCCTATATTACTAATTTCTCATTTTATTTAATTAATTAAATCAAAATAACTATAATTCTAACTATTTCAATTCCTAATTCTTATATTCTTTTCTCCACCTTACCAATACCATCACACCACAATAATACGTATGACCGCATAATTTATTTAAAGGCACACCAAACACCAAATAGTTAAATAAAAAACCTAAATAATTCAATTAAATTAATTAATTAACTTTGGGGTGTTTCAAGCAACACGTCTATATAAGTGGCACTCGAATGAAAGGGCGTGCTCGAACTAATGAAAAGGAGATTTAAGAAGGACGAGGGGCCAAATGAGTGACACTCGCCCGACCCCCAAGATATCTCTGCATTATACCACTACATAAACTTTTGACACTTAAGGTAGTTCTCAGAAAATTTGAGCTAGATTCGGGCCATAAAGTGATTTTGTTGAAGAGTTATCTTTAAGGTGTTATTTTGGACAAGCCATTTATGGACATGGCTGCGAAATTTATTGCAATTTAAGGTGGGTACCATTCGCATTAAGTATTTAGGGATTCTGTTGGGTGCAAGCCCAGAGAAGAAAGGGACTTGGGATCCTCTACTTCCACTAATCTCTAAGAGATTAGATTCTTGAAAGAATATGTTTGATAGTCTAGGAAAGAGGATGGTCCTCTTGAACATGGTTTGAACTCTATTATGGTGCTCTTTTTGTCTTTTATGAAAATGTCGGTCTAGGTCTGACAAAAGTTGGTTGGTTTAAAAGGGTGGTATCTTTGTGGGTGGTTCTAAAGGGGGTTATAAGGTTGCTTTGGTGAAGTGGGCGAATGTGTGCAAGGTCAACAGAGGCGACAATTTAGGTGTTATAGATCTTAGGATTATTAACCTTGCTTTATTAAGAAAATGTAGTTGGAGAATTCTTTTCAATACACCTTCTTTGTGGAATGGTACTTCCTCATCAAGGCATGGTTCACAAGTTTTTTGTTCGCCGATGGGGGTAATGTTAAGGGCCTTATAAGGGTGTCTCAATGTTGGACAGGGTCTCGCTTTTAGGGTCTCCACTTGATGCAAAGATTGATTTATTCGTCGCCTCTTGTGTCAAGAGGCTTGGAGATGGGAAGTTAACTAGGTTTTGGCATAACATTTGGGTTTACACATCCTCGTTGCGTGTCTCTTTTGATCATTATTTTCTTGTCCTTAAGCATGAAAAGCAGGTGGTATTCTCTTTCAGAATTTAGGATGAGGCGCTTGGATTTGGATGTTTTCTTAGAGGTGTCCTCTCTTTGTTATTACTTGGTCTTCTAATTGGGTTGGTGAGGTTGGATCTGGAGGATGTTTGGGTTTGGAAACCAGACCCGATACGTGGCTTTTCAGTGAAATCAGATTACTTTGGTTCTCTAGCCGATTCTCCAATGAGTAGGTATGAGGTGGTGAATGAGAGGCTTACTAAGATTTGGAAGAGTCGGGCGCCATCTATAGTTGTAGTATTTTCGTGGAAGCTACTCCAAAATAAGTTTCTGACAAGGAAAAATATTTTTAAGCGTCAGATTGTGTGGAATGGGGGGTGATGTGGGGCATGTCGTGTATTATGGGCAGGCGGAATCGATAGACCATCTTTTTGTGTGGTATGAGGTTGCTCATGTCATTTGGTATATGGTGTTTAGGCAATTGGGGCAGTTAGCGCCTTTGTCGAGGTCAGACTTAAGGGTGTTTCAGTTGTATTTCATTTTATTAAAGGGGAAGCTGACGTCTTTAGGTCTTATCTCGAACTGATATTATGTTGCGCTATTTATATATATTAGCTGGACGGTTAATCACTGGATGTCTTCGATAATCAGTTTAACATGGAAGTGGGTTCAAGAAAATGCTCTGGATTTTATCATTTTTCTATTTGAGTGGGAGCTAGAACCGCTCTAGTTGCTCGGTATTTAGGGTGTGTTGGGTGGCCTATTGTACTCTCTTTGTTTCACAGGTGTTCAAGTTTTCTTTCTTCTAGTTTGCTCTCTCTGGATGTCTACTATACATGTGGCAAGTGAATAGATCGGATCAGTGGGTGGCTAGTTGGTTTCTATTTGTTGTCGTGGTTTGGTGGTTAGTTTTTTAATTTGTTGTTTTTCCTTCTTGTTTTTTTTGGTGGTTGTGCAATTTTTCTTGGCCTAGGTTGTTATGTTTTGGTTGGATTTGTTGTTTTAAGTGAATTTTTTATGCTCTTGGCTTGAGTTTTGTATTTCTCTTAATTTTGTGAATTGATATCGTCAAGAACAAACCAAAATATAAGAAAATGATTGAGTTTCTTGAATAAACAAATGAAACCCCATTAGGCTTCACAAAAGGGTGAGAATAAGCAATAATAAGAATAAGAATTGGTTAAATCTGTTTTTCTATTCATTTTCTCAATAAGGGTTCAAAGATTACAAGTGAATACCAACAATTAACCTCTCTCAACAACCAGAGAGAACTAGTCTATATATAGACTACTAATCTAACTTAGGATACAAGCTAACTTAACAATTGGGCTTAGAAGGATGGTCCAATTTGACATACTAACTTAAATTAAAAGTTAATATATTTTCGACATTATGCTTGAACAGACTTTGACTACAACATATACAACTCTTGTCGAACCATGAACCTACCCTTGTCGACACTAGAATTTGATCCAAATACCACAATTCTTCACCTTGGAACAAACTCTATACTAACAAGGGAGCAAACTAGCTTTTATCATGCTGCTTTATCAAATGCATACATTGGGAAAACATGCTACTTTGCAATGTCCTGGTGATCATATCAGCAGTACTGTCATCAGTCAAAACCTTCAGCACTTGGACTTCTCCACGCTCGATTATCTCTTTGACGAAGTGCATCCTCACATCGATATGCTTGGTTCGCTTTGGATATGCTGTGTTCTTGGACATGTGTATTGCATTATGACTATTACATTTAACAGTGATAACTTGATCTTGAAGTTTTAGCTCCTTAGCAAAACATTCAACCCACAATTCTTCTTTCACAGCTTCAGTGAGGGCGATATATTACGCTTCATTGGTAGATAAGGAAACAACCTTCTGATGTGATGCTTTTTAAATAATTGTTGTGCCAAACATAGTGAATACATATCCATAAACAGATTTTCTGAAATCCATACAACTGGCATAATAAGAGTCGACATACCTTTCGATTTCTGCTATAACATTTTCACCACATGCTCCACCATAAATTAGGACTCTATTCAGAGACCCATGTATGTACCTTAACATCCACTTCAATGTTTTTCAGTGCGCCTTCCCAGGATTGGCTATATACATGCTTACAAGGCTCACTCTGTACGCTATGTCTGGCCTCATACATATTATAACATACATCAAAGAACCTACTATACCAACATATGGAATCCTATTCTTATAGGCTCTTTCGACTTCACAACTAGAACTTTGAGTCGTACTCAGCTTGTACCAAGGATTAGCCGGTGTTAGAATAAGCTTTGAATTAAACTTGTTGAGAATCTTCTTCAGGTATGTCTCTTGAGATAAGCATAACCTAGACTGCTTTCTAACCCTCCGAATGTCATTCCCAAGAATTCTGGAGGCAGCTCCTAAATCCTTCATGTCGAACTCCTTATCTAGGTCAATCTTCACCTTCATAACATCTTCGAAACTACTGTTGGCTCCTAGTGAAACCAATGCGTTCCATGAACTTGTCGAATCTCATATTCTATTGTCGAGCAGATTATTTTAGGCCATACAAATACCTATTCAACTTGAACATATAATCTTCCTTTCCCTTTTCTGCATACCCTTCAGGTTTCCTCTTTAAGATCTGTAAGTTCTTGTGATTGGCTAGAATTTTGGTAAAACAAGGTTAATGTCATGGTTGATGTTTCAACATGAGCTTCTAACATTATTGTTATATTTGGTAAACATGCTGGTATTGTGAAAGTAGTTAAGGTGTTGAAGAGTTAAAGTGCTGAAGAGTGATGTCACATGCGATGTCTTGACATCACTATACCAGAACATTAAAACATCAGGTTGTGATGTTTTTAGAGCTGCGTGTTTCTGTTATTGGAGATATATTCTGCTGAAGAGAGTGAGAGATTGTAGGCGAATATCTTGGTAAAGATTTATTCAGTTGCAATCAGATTTGGAGCAGATCTTGTTGCTGTTTTTAAGGCTAAAAGATATGAAGATTTAATTGAAGATCAATTTTATAGCAGAATCTTTTGGAGATTTGTAGAAGAAGATTTGCTGTGATTTGAAGGCCCAAATCCAGTGGGAAAAAGTTATAAATAGAATGTTTGTAATCTAGGATGCACACGGGTCCAAGATGTAGATCATTAGGGCTTTGTCTAAGTGAACCACTCGGGTTGTGAGATGGTCACTATGTTAGTACTCAGAAACCTGTAGGTAATGAGTTTTGTATTGTTCTTGGAGGAAGCTTTGAAGCAACTCCTAGATGTTGTTATCAGTCAAGAGTCTTGGCTGAGTATAGGCATAGAAGTGTGTCGTTTACTTTTCTGTGATTGAAAAGTTATTGGTAATTAAGTTGTTGATGCAGTGGCGGAGTTGTTGACTGCTAGACATCATTGCGATGATTGGGAGTGAGATGGAGTCTATTACCTAGGGAGGACTTAGGTAGAAGGGTCATTGGGTAGTGATTGAATTAGGTAGATTGTCAACTGGTCTGTTGAGTCTGTAATTTGATACTACTAATAGTGGACTTCCTTCCTGGCTTGGTATGCCCCCAGATGTAGGTTGTTGAATCGAACAGGGTGAACAATCCTTGTGTGCAATTGTATGTTTTTCTGTTGTTTTACATTGCAGAGTGTGTTTTTGTAACATCACACATAACATCACAGGTTTTGAGTGTCTTGTTCATACAGCAGATATTGATGTTGTGACATCGCACTTAACATCACATATCTGGTACCAGAATTTCAATTGGTATCAGAGCTGGCATCCTGTCTGTTTCTGGATGAGATCTTGGAAAGATACTTTCTGGTTCATGAGCAAGGAAGATAGTTTTGCTGTGTTATGGACTTGGTCAGTTTATATAGTTGTGTGTATGATTCCTTGAAGTGAAGGATGGACTTTTCATGATAAAGTATTGTTGGCACGTGGTGTGCAAGGATTTTTGAGTAGTGCCTGAAGGTTATTGAGGAGTGGTTATGTGTTCCGCTGCATGGTATCTGATGTAACCCTGGGTGGTCCCTGTTTCTCTGGTGGTGAGACTCTAGGAAGGTACTCTCTTGGAAAGATATTAGGGTTTGGTCTCCTCAGCAGGATATTCTATGATGTTGTAGTTTATGCAAGACAGCTTCAACCGTTTGGTTAGAGATGCCAAAGATACTTGAAGATTATCTCATACCTTTGTTTTGGGAAAGAAGTGATTAAAAGTTGAGTGGATCTTTTTAAAGACCGTATGACATGGTAATTTAAGAAGAATTTAGTTCAAATCAAACATTGAAGACCAATATGTCCAGAACAGTGATTCCTTATTTATGTTTTCTTGATGGTGAAAGAAGAGGGTAGAGCCAAAGAAAAAGAGTATCATTGTCAGATCTTTTATGCGGGAGTGAAGATCTTGATAAGTCATCTCTTAAGCTTGGTTGCAGTGACCTAATGAGGTGTATGGAATGAACTCTTCCAGTCTCGGGTAGCAGTTTGTCTATGGTATGGCTTTAGATGCAGAAGGATGGTAATTATCACCTTGTGCTTATAAGAAGAAGCCTCTGGAAGAGTGTGTTATGCAAGTTACTGCAATTGATCAGATGCTGATATGCTCTCGTGTGTTCCCTACAAGAGATATATGTGGATTAATATGATTAGGATATGTGATTTAGACTAATGTCAGAACTGATGTTGAAACATCACTTCAGTTCTTTGCTCAGGGTGGAGTAAAAGATCAAGACACTGACCTAACTTGGAAGGCTGGTGTGAGTGGTTGTCATCAGCAGACTCCGGTTGGGTGAGAAGGTTTCCTTGACAGGAGTTGAGTAGTTATCTGCTTTTGATAAGGTTGTGCATTCAACTAATGACAAAATACATTGACGGGAGACTATGTATATGTCTGATGGAGAAGTTGCTGGAATCTGAAGAAGGGTTAAACCACAGGGATTTAAGATCAATTGCTATTTGTGATATTCACAAGTATTTAATTGATTATCCTTGCAAGACAAGATTAAGGATGTTCTGTCAACTATTTTAACATCTTTTCATCAGAGGTTTGGAGAATCATGGGAGGGGTTCTACATTCGCTCACAAGTCGCCTAGGTGTTGACCTGGGATTATTGCTTAGCATCGGTTCCTAGAAAGTATTGTGAATGACTTGTCCAGGTGGTGGTGCTGTTGAAGATGGAGACGGAAGACTATGATGACATCAAAATCTTGTTGGTTACAGCTTGGATCAGTTTATTTTTGATCTAAGTGGCTTGGAGCATGGTGTTTGCTCTGGTTGTGAAGGTCAAGGATAAGTGGCAGTTATCTCTGGATTTCTACTGACGGCTCTACTAAGGGAAGTGACATTCTTTAGTATTGCTATGGGGTAGTCTTGGACTACTTATTTTCTGAAGATTCATATGTGGTAGGGTTGAAGTCTTTGGAGTTTCTAAGCAGGATGGAGGTTGTCTACTCAAACTTGATTGTTGAATCAAGTCTATGAGAGCATGGAAATCTGTTTCTGCAAAGGGAGGAGGTTCTTCTGAGTGGCAAAAGGTAGAGCTGAATTCAACAGTTGGATGACATAATTTTCTGACATCTAGCTTAACATCAGGAGTCTCAGCTGGTGATGTGGCACATCAGCTAATGATAGGGTGATCTACAGGAATGAACAATAGGATGCTTCAAAAAGATCGTTCTCATGGAAGTTTGCGGGAGCTGCAGGAAGGAGAAGATGTTACATGACCATGGCTTAGGGAGTCTAAGTGTGTTTGCTTTTGAGCAAGTGGAACATGTGACTTGAAGATCAAGTTTCCTTGGTGGATCAAGATATCTGTGTGAGAGTTCTGACAAACATGATAGAGGTCAAAATGTGGCATGTGAATTCGAAGAATCAAGATGATCAGAGTGTGGCAGCTGGTTCAGAAGGGTGGTGCCTACATTATGCCTAAGGAACATCTACATAGTCATGCGGGAGAATGATGAAGTAGAAGGTATGCCTTGGATGGAGAATGAAGTAGATCAGGTATTGATGGATTGGAAGTCTGAAGATGTAGAGTATGATAGGGAATGGCTACCTTTGGAGAAAGGGACAAGGTACCAATATGCATGTGCTCAGCAAGTGTGCTCAAATGTTCATCTTCAGCATTGGTTAACCATGACAGGGGGAGTACTTGTCAATGGATTCTGCAGCAAAGGTGCATAAAAGTATGTCAGACCAAATGTCATGCCTTGTGTGAGAAGGTAATCCTATTCTGTCTAATAGTAGATACTTTGACGGGAAACTGAGTATTTGTCTAGAGAATTATGCAAATTTGAATCTGGATAGTTATTTTTGTGGCCATGATGGAGTAGCTTGATATTTGAAAATGACAACCTGAGGTAGCCTTATCAGCTGACTGTATCAGAAGTGTGTGAATTATCTGCTGGCTATTTGTAAAGACCTTGTTGAGAGGTTAGCAGTTGTCTGATGTGTGGATTGTGTCTGGGATTGTGCATATGAAGTTGGAAGAAGCAGAATTAGTGTCTGAAGTTGTATGATCTGATCAGAATGGCTGAAGAAAAGGAGGGTTCTTCTAATACAAGTAAAAGGTGGTGGCAGCCCTTATCTTGTGTTGCAAGTAATCTAAAGACATTTGTTATGGAATATGTGAGAAATTCCAAATCAAGTGGGTGTTTAAATTGGACTTGGAAGACCATGTATCTGAAATAAACATGATGAGATTATGCTCAACAAATACAAGAAGTGGCAGTTCTTAATGTGGCAATTTCATTGTGCTTTTATCTGGTATCAAGGAGCGTTGGGTGTTCATGTCAGGGGGAGTTTAGGCCGTTACTGCAATGGTGCAGATTGTTGTGAAGATTGCGCAGAATAGGGTCAATCAACATGATGGGACATGTACTACTGTGTATGGTTGGGAGTTCCTAAGGCTGGTATGCTAGTGCTTATGAGGAGGCTGAAGAGCAGAATTGTTGTATCCGGGAAAAGTTATTTTGAGTTGTGTTGATCAATAGATGTCGTGCTTGGAATCTTTCGAAGTGTCTTGGGCTGATAATATTGTGAACCAGCAGACAATGTCTGATGCGATGTCAGAACATGGTATAGGACATGTGTGTCTTGAGCCAGACAAGGAATTATTCTGGACGGTGGTGTAGGGAAAAGGTGGAACACGTGTCTTTGACTATGCATGGAACTGTTTTGGCACAATTTATGGTAAAGATCAGTTAGGAAACAATAAAAGTGGTCAAGACTGTTTTGGACGGTAGGCATTGAATTTGGAAGGAGTTTTTAGTACCTAAAATAGCGTTTCTGTGACCAAGAACCTTGACATATTCAAAGCTCGTTAATTCCTAAGTAACTGATCAGCTATTTATAAGGGTTATTTTGTTCTCTTTCAACCAGTGAGTGTTCTTGTTTCATAAGTCTTATGGAGTTTGTTCGTTTGTGGGTGAGCACTACTTGGGTCTGGTTCTGTGAGGGCTTCCTTTGCCAATTTGTGGCTAAAAAGGGGGAGAAAGGAAAGGGTTTTGCTAAATGGTTTGCACAGATGTTTTGTCTGGAGTCTGCAGTTTCAGGTGTAGTTCAGAGATGTCAAAGAGGTTGTCCTAACCTTAGGTTGGTGTTGAGTCTTTGTGACTTGTGTCCTGAGTTATGAACACAGTTGTGACTTGTGTTCTGAGTTACCTGGGTTGGCAGAATGGCACTTCTTATGTTTCATCTTATGCCACAGAATAAACCCAGTGTCTGATCAATGAAGGTGTGCAGAATTATCTTATGCCACCATTGGTCTTTTATGTATAGACAAACATTTCTTTTCTGGAGGAGTCTTCTACAGTTGTTCTGGGTCTGACCTGGAAGGAAAAAGAAATGTGTTGTGTTGAGGGGGAGTGTCAGATATCTTCTTCCTCATGTGCACCAAATGACTTCAGGACTGTCTACTACTTAGGTCCTTATATGCTGCCTGGAGTTGTTGTCCTATGGTGATGTTATGTCCAACATAATGTCCTAACATCATTCAAAATTAGCCAAGAAGATGATTCTCCATGGTTGCTGTACACAGTAGCTACTGATGTCACACAGAGAAATTCCTCTGTTAACTGTGTTATGCATACAAATGAACTAATTGTTCTGAAAGATCTGTCTGTCGACTTCGACAATCTTTGCAATAATGGGTTTAACCTAATTGATCAACTTAATACTCAAGGATGGAAAAGTTACTTTGAAAGACTTAGAGGTCCAACCTTTGATGACCTAGTAAAGGAATTCTGGAGGCACGCTGAAACAGACAATCTTCATGTTGTATCTTTTGTCATGGATCAAAAGATCATTATAACTGAAAAATCTATTTCAAACCTACTAGGGATGGAACTCCTGGAAGGAAAAAGAGTTTATGGAAAAACTGAAATATCTGACTCCATCATCAACACAGCAATCTTCAAAAATTATCAAGCTGGGACTACAAAATACAAAAACAAGAATTTACGTGACAATTTAAGAATCTGACATAAAATCATTCTTGGATGTATCAATCCAAGACCTCCAAAAACTGCTGCAGAATTCTTCAACACAAATCAAAAGTACATGTTGTACTACTTGCACAAGAATGAGAAAATGTGTCTTTCATCCATTCTTTTCTGCTACCTAAGAGATATGGTGCGCAAAACGAGAACAACAGCGTTACCAGATAGGAAGATTGTAAACTACATTCCATTTGGAAGACTTCTCTCTAACATCTTCATTGAAAGTGGCCTAGTGGAGTATCTAGTCAAAGAAGCTAAGTACACAGACTATTTGACTAGCAAAGTAGGAGAAACTTTCAATGTTGTGAACCTTAAGCATATGAAAATGATTACCAATGTTGATGTGAAACCCATACCTAACCCTCACGACACTACGTGCAAACGTTCAGTACAGAACTACCCCTGTTATCGCAAAGAAGATAATCCAACAACATTTGTTTCATTTGTGGCTATAATGAGAGAAGAAGGGCATGACATGCCAAAATCCAGAGTTGAAGAGGTTGGTTCCAAGTCTAAATACATCACGAGGAGTAAGAGAAAGTAAACTAAAGAAGATGCTGAGCCTAAGAAGAAGAAAAGGGATGAAACTGAAACATCCAAAACCTCTAGACCGGAAATTCTTCCTCTTGAGAAAATCAATAAATCAGTTGACAATTCTTCTGAATCTATGAATGTGACGGATACTGTTACTGCACCATCATCATCTCAAACCACCGTCATTCCTACCTCCAATCCACAGGTGAAGTTTAAACCACCATCTTTCTCAATTCCTCCTTCAACTACCACTATCCAATCTTCACCTAACTCATCAATCAATAACCCTATCTCGACTGAAGTCATTCATACCTACATCTCGTCAATAATTGTGTCAATAATTCAGCCAAATGAAAAAAGTTCCATCAACCTAATCTCCGATTCTCAAGTCCTCGGTATTGAGTCTATCTCTGAGGAGACAACCTTTGAATCTTTAGAGATCGTCACCCATGAATCTCTCATGATCTCAGACACTCCAGAAGTGACATTTCCTACAGATCAACCAAGCAAGAAACATCCTTCTACTGAGATCGTTCCATCTCAGCAAACAACACCTGAGTTGAATTCTGCCAAGCCTGACCTTGCTTTAGTCATCTATACAAAACCTCCTCCAACATCTTTTAAAGAATGCACAAGTCAATTTTATGACAAAGCATTAAAGAAGTTTGCGGACCTAAGAGCGGAACTTAACACAAGTACCAAGCCTATGGAACTTGAAAGATCTTGTCAAAACTTCCAAAAATGGTTGAGCAGTGAGCTTACAAGAATTATAAGCTTCTCAGATGCAACCATCAAAGATGGAATTCAACGGGCAAAGGAGAGAGCAGAAGCTGAAGAACGAATCAGGATACTTCAGTTCTTGGCTGCAAAGCAGAAAGAAGTTGAAGAAAAGGCTGTTGAGGAAGCGAGACTTCTTGCAGAAAAGGCTGCAGAAGAAGCTAGAATAGCACAAGTAACTGAAACCAGGAAGAAGGCCGAGCAAGATGCTACAGTTGATTCTACATCTGATCCTACTGTCAATCGTTTAGAAGACGCCGTTGGAGAAATTAGAGAAGAACAACAGAAGTTCAGAGAAAGCCTTGAGGAACAAAGGACTGTCAATGCTGAACTAAAAGGCATGCTTCAGAAGATGTGTGACAATATGTCCTCTGGAAGCACCTAATTCTTATATCTTTGTTGTCCTTAAATCCTTAGATCCTTGTTATTCACCCTTGCACCACTTATCTTTTTTATCAATGACAAAAAGGGGAAGAAGTAATATAATGTGATATTTTGATTCCATAGTCAATCTCTGAAAAATGCTGTTTACATGCTAACAGATAAAACTTTTATTTCTATTAGAGTGTTTTTCTTTTCTGGTATTCTGATCCTAATTAAAGCCTTGTTAAGAAAAAGAAAATCAGAACTCTGCTGAAAAGAGAATCAAGTCTAAGAAAATTAAAACTCATGATCTAGTAAAATCAGGGGGAGCCCCAAGCTCAGAAATTCATCAAGTCTAAGACTCAGGGGGAGCACTTTATACGAAGGATAAGCTATCTTTAGATTCTGTTATTTTCCCTGCATTATATATATCAAAATTGTGTCATCAAAATACATAGTTTTGTCATCATCAAAAAGGGGGAGATTGTGAGAACAAGATTCGGTTCTGCAACTTTATCTCTAAGTTTTGACGATATCAAAGTGTATTTCTGCATGAATAATTTTGTACAACTAATGGTTGTTACTTGTGAGAACTTAACAAACATATTATGCCTCCACAAAACGGAACGAACTCAATACTTAAAGGAAAATACTTCGCCTAAGAAGCAGAACTCAATACGAGAGAATACAAAGTTCAGATACTGATACAAAAGAAAAGGAGAACGAGTTCTGAAGATCTGAAGAGATAGGTTCTGATAGAACGAAGTCCCGATACGGAAGACTTGCGCTCTCTGATCAAGGTTCTGAAGGCCTAATCAAGTCTCTACTCATGCTTCAATCAGATACTATCATAAGCCTCTGAAGATATGAGGACAGCGCACCAAGCAAACAAGGTTCTGAAGACCAAGTGCTAAAGACTCTGAAGATGCTGCTCTGAAGATCCGAAGACTTGAGAAACTCAAGAACATAGCTAAGTTTTCCCTTCTTACTCATGCTCATGAAAAGCCTCTGAAGTTGAGAAGCCAAGAAGACAAAGCTACATAGTACAACTATACCTCAATTCTAGCGAAGATATCTTGGTAACAGTGCAACGGTACAATCGAAGAAAGAAAGCGCAACACATAAAAGGTTTTATCTGTCCTCACGCTTCTAGCCGCCTGATAAGTGCAAATTGTACCTATTTTTGTATATATGTTTTGTTGCACTTATCGATTCTTTTTGGTAAATATTGTGCGAATAAAACCCACTTTGTGTGTAAATACGTTTACTTTACGTTTTCGGTGTATAGTGCGTTATCGTGTAAATATCATTGAGTTTAATCGATTTTCATTTATTTTTGTAGGTGTTCCAGCAATGGTATATTTTCATATTCATAAAGAGCATTGAATAAGCTTTCCAACGCTTCAAATCGTGCGTCAATTGGAGTTACGGTTCAAGAGTTATGAAGAAAGCAAATTCTGGTTTTCTGTCATACTCGCTAGGCGAGCCCCCGTAGCGAACACTCGCTAGCTTGTTCGCTAGGCGAACCGGGGCGAACAGAAAGTTCCAGAATCGTGAAAAAACTCAACAGAAAGGCAGTATACGTTCGCCTAGCGAACGGGGACTCGCTAGGCGAACTTGGAAAGTCAGAATTGCCTATTTTAGCCATTTTTCATCATTTTTTATGTTATGGTTTTGGGGATTCTTGCTCCAACTCCATCAAACTTCATTTTTTCAGTAGATTAGCTTAGAAAACAACATGGAAGCTTGCATGTGGATAATCCGAGGTGGATTTCTCATCGATCAGTTCCGACAATCCGTGAAGTGTTTGGTTCATTTCTCTTCCTCTTTGTGTATTCTTTCTTGTTGGGTTGTGTGTATGTATTGACTATGATCTCCTGTATATTTGTCACCCATGGCGTTGTATAAAACTTGCTTTACAAATCTTTATTGGTAATTGTCTCTAATTTTTGCTTTATGCGCAGGGTTTGTGTCGCGTTAGACATAACCTTCACGAACGTCGATTAGGGAGGATTGTCTGTTGGTTGCTAGACTCTAGAGATAGATTTAGGAGCTAACAATCTTTAATAGGCGTCGAAGCTTAATGCATTCCGTGTTTCGAGGCTTCGCTCGCGAGAGTGACGAAGAGAGTAACACGGTTGTTTTCTCAACTTTGCGTTAGACATAACCTGTGTTGTGAGCGATGCTGGGTGATATTGATGAGTATTGTAGGTGGAGTATAACTAGTCGGTAAGTTTAAGTTTGTGAGGAGTGATTTGTATGCATTGCCGGACGAGTTTTTCTTGTTGAAGAATGAAGTTCTTTTTGTTTTAATATTTACTTTTATGTTCTCTTGTTTGAAACTATTTTAATCCAAACTCATTAATGCGAGAGATTGTCGAACGACATTCTTTCCCTCGAACCGATCTCTGTGGACACGACATAAATCCCGGAGGGAATTCTTTCCGAAAATAAATATTTTTGCTTGCTTGCCCTATTCTGCAGCCAACAAAATGGCGCCGTTGCCGGGGATTGGTTTTGATATTGAATCACATTGCGATAGTTTCTTTGTTTTTGAGTTTTGTATATATCGTATATATTGTCTATTTCCATTATGTTTGTTCAAGTGTTGTATACATTTTGTTCCCGTAACCGTTTGTTCATATGTTTGGTTAGGACACTTACTTTAGGTTTGCGCGGTGAGGCATCACTATGGCATGAAGGAAGTGAGTTTGCTAGCTCAACAATGTAAAGGCGTCGAGCTTACGACGTAAAACAAGCATGTTTTATAGTTTTTCTTTTCGAATGTTTTTGGTTGTTGTTTGCTCACAGATTTTGATTGACTTACTTGAGGATGCTGTTGTGATTTTCCAAGTTGGTTCGTTTCAACTTGCGGATGTATGGTAATGATTTTGTTAAGTTTTATACACGTCTGAGGTATGTATTTATCGCTTTCTATACTTTAGCATATTCATGTACTTAGGCATTTTACAAACTTCCATGCCATTCATTCTTTTGTATACTTGTTCCTATTGTGAATCACTTTAGTTCCCAACCTTTTTGTGAGGTGGCTTTCCATTGTTCATATATGCGCGGAGAACCAACATTCTTGTTATAACTGGATTTTATTATGTTGAATCTTTTATTTGTGTTGATTATATGAATGCATGAAAAGGATCAAGGCAATTGTTTCATTTTGAGCACAACTACCTTAGCCAAATAGTCAATTCACCTTGTGAGTGTGTGAGAATTCATAACCCCTTTGAGCTTTTTGATCCATGTTTTTATTTGAACTTAATGCTTGTCTATGAGTATTTAGTTCACTTATTTTTGTATGGATTTTGATTGATTATTTTTTCTTGAACCCTCAAATATGTGTTGTTGTATGGATTTTTTCCTTGCCTTAGAAAGTAGGGAGTATTCACATGATGATATGGTTGAATTCAAGTTGGGGAGAGAATGGTTGTTTACTCATTGGTTGGATTCTATGAGGATTGAAAAAGAAAAGAAAAAAAGAGAAAAATATGACAAAGAAAAGAAAAGAAAAAAGTGAAAAAGAAAGAAAAAAGAAAAATCCTTGAAAAAGGAAACAAAAAGAGTTGCAATAATTGTGCTAAATAAGTATTGTGTGTTGTGTAGCACTTGGGATTTTGGAAGAAGTTGGTTGAAATTTTGTGTGTGAATCTTTGTGAGTTTTCACTCCCTTAGGTTTAGGCAAGTTTTTGTTTCAATTACCTTTAGAAAATGCCCCTTGTTTGTTTACCCGACCACGCTACAACCTTGAAAAGCCCTTGTGATTCTTGCCTTTATATTTTCAATGTGAATTTGTGGATGTATGCATAATTTAGTCTTTTGTTTGCATGAGTGTTGTGTGAGTGAAAGAAACTCATTTTGTGTTTTTCATCTACCGATGATTGTTTTTGCTAGGTGTGATTCACATTTGAACTTGTGTTGTTTTAGAATTTTTGGCATGACTTTTGTACTTTGCTTTTGTTTCGTGACTATGTTATCGTTGCAGTTTAGTGGTAAGTATTTACTTTTTGTGTGTACCGTTGTCATTTGAACCATTCATTCGTTTCCATTTTTCAAAACCTGTTGATTCGTCATTCTTTGGATATCGCTTTTGCATTTTCAAGTTTGTTTAATTTTTGTTTGTGGACAAACAAGTAGGTAAGTTGGGGAGAGTTTGATAAGTGCAAATTGTACCTATTTTTGTATATATGTTTTGTTGCACTTATCGATTCTTTTTGGTAAATATCGTGCGAATAAAATCCACTCTGTGTGTAAATACGTTTACTTTACGTTTTCGGTGTATAGTGCGTTATCGTGTAAATATCATTGAGTTTAATCGATTTTAATTTATTTTTGTAGGTGTTCTAGCAATGGGATATTTCCATATTCATAAAGAGCATTGAATAAGCTTTCCAACGCTTCAAACCGTGCGTCAATCGGAGTTACGGTTCAAGAGTTATGAAGAAAACAAATTCTGGTTTTCTGTCAT
Organism: Lathyrus tuberosus; assembly: GCA_022829125.1. NCBI lineage: Eukaryota > Viridiplantae > Streptophyta > Magnoliopsida > Fabales > Fabaceae > Lathyrus > Lathyrus tuberosus. Next base: position 578,789 of record JALAZF010000593.1, read on the forward strand.
ACTCGCTAGGCGAGCCCCCGTAGCGAACACTCGCTAGCTTGTTCGCTAGGCGAACCGGGGCGAACAGAAAGTTCCAGAATCGTGAAAAAACTCAACAGAAAGGCGGTTTACGTTCGCCTAGCGAACGGGGACTCACTAGGCGAACCTGGAAAGTCAGAATTGCCTATTTTAGCCATTTTTCATCATTTTTTATGTTATGGTTTTGGGGATTCTTGCTCCAACTCCATCAAACTTCATTTTTTCAATAGATTAGCTTAGAAAACAACATGGAAGCTTGTATGTGGATGATCCGAGGTGGATTTCTCATCGATCGGCTCTGACAATCCGTGAAGTGTTTGGTTCATTTCTCTTCCTCTTTGTGTATTCTTTCTTGTTAGGTTGTGTGTATGTATTGACTATGATCTCATGTATATTTGTCGCCCATGGCGTTGTATAAAACTTGCGTTACAAATCTTTATTGGTAATTGTCTCTAATTTTTGCTTTATGCGCGGGGTTTGTGTCGCGTTAGACATAACCTTCACGAACGTCGATTAGGGAGGATTGTCTGTTGGTTGCTGGACTCTAGAGATAGATTTAGGAGCTAACAATCTTTAATAGGCGTCGAAGCTTAATGCCTTCCGTGTTTCGAGGCTTCGCTCGCGAGAGTGACGAAGAGAGTAACACGGTTGTTTTCTCAACTTTGCGTTAGACATAACCTGTGTTGTGAGCGATGCTGGGTGATATTGATGAGTATTGTAGGTGGAGTATAACTAGTCGGTAAGTTTAAGTTTGTGAGGAGTGATTTGTATGCATTGCCGGACGAGTTTTTCTTGTTGAAGAATGAAGTTCTTTTTGTTTTAATATTTACTTTTATGTTCTCTTGTTTGAAACTATTTTAATCCAAACTCATTAATGCGAGAGATTGTCGAACGACATTCTTTCCCTCGAACCAATCTCTGTGGACACGACATAAATCCCGGAGGGAATTCTTTCCGAAAATAAATATTTTTGCTTGCTTGCCCTATTCTGCAGCCAACAAAATGGCGCCGTTGCCGGGGATTGGTTTTGATATTGAATCACATTGCGATAGTTTCTTTGTTTTTGAGTTTTGTATATATCGTATATATTGTCTATTTCCATTATGTTTGTTCAAGTGTTGTATACATTTTGTTCCCGTAACCGTTTGTTCATATGTTTGGTTAGGACACTTACTTTAGGTTTGCGCGGTGAGGCATCACTATGGCATGAAGGAAGTGAGTTTGCTAGCTCAACAATGTAAAGGCGTCGAGCTTACGACGTAAAACAAGCATGTTTTATAGTTTTTCTTTTCGAATGTTTTTGGTTGTTGTTTGCTCACAGATTTTGATTGACTTACTTGAGGATGCTGTTGTGATTTTCCAAGTTGGTTCGTTTCAACTTGCGGATGTATGGTAATGATTTTGTTAAGTTTTGTACACGTCTGAGGTATGTATTTATCGCTTTCTATACTTTAGCATATTCATGTACTTAGGCATTTTACAAACTTCCATGCCATTCATGCTTTTGTATACTTGTTCTTATTGTGAATCACTTTAGTTCCCAACCTTTTTGTGAGGTGGCTTTCCATTGTTCATATATGCGCGGAGAACCAACATTCTTGTTATAACTGGATTTTATTATGTTGAATCTTTTATTTGTGTTGATTATATGAATGCATGAAAAGGATCAAGGCAATTGTTTCATTTTGAGCACAACTACCTTAGCCAAATAGTCAATTCACCTTGTGAGTGTGTGAGAATTCATAACCCCTTTGAGCTTTTTGATCCATGTTTTTATTTGAACTTAATGCTTGTCTATGAGTATTTAGTTCACTTATTTTTGTATGGATTTTGATTGATTATTTTTTCTTGAACCCTCAAATATGTGTTGTTGTATGGATTTTTTCCTTGCCTTAGAAAGTAGGGAGTATTCACATGATGATATGGTTGAATTCAAGTTGGGGAGAGAATGGTTGTTTACTCATTGGTTGGATTCTATGAGGATTGAAAAAGAAAAGAAAAAAAGAGAAAAATATGACAAAGAAAAGAAAAGAAAAAAGTGAAAAAGAAAGAAAAAAGAAAAATCCTTGAAAAAGGAAACAAAAAGAGTTGCAATAATTGTGCTAAATAAGTATTGTGTGTTGTGTAGCACTTGGGATTTTGGAAGAAGTTGGTTGAAATTTTGTGTGTGAATCTTTGTGAGTTTTCACTCCCTTAGGTTTAGGCAAGTTTTTGTTTCAATTACCTTTAGAAAATGCCCCTTGTTTGTTTACCCGACCACGCTACAACCTTGAAAAGCCCTTGTGATTCTTGCCTTTATATTTTCAATGTGAATTTGTGGATGTATGCATAATTTAGTCTTTTGTTTGCATGAGTGTTGTGTGAGTGAAAGAAACTCATTTTGTGTTTTTCATCTACCGATGATTGTTTTTGCTAGGTGTGATTCACATTTGAACTTGTGTTGTTTTAGAATTTTTGGCATGACTTTTGTACTTTGCTTTTGTTTCGTGACTATGTTATCGTTGCAGTTTAGTGGTAAGTATTTACTTTTTGTGTGTACCGTTGTCATTTGAACCATTCATTCGTTTCCATTTTTCAAAACCTGTTGATTCGTCATTCTTTGGATATCGCTTTTGCATTTTCAAGTTTGTTTGATTTTTGTTTGTGGACAAACAAGTAGGTAAGTTGGGGAGAGTTTGATAAGTGCAAATTGTACCTATTTTTGTATATATGTTTTGTTGCACTTATCGATTCTTTTTGGTAAATATCGTGCGAATAAAATCCACTCTGTGTGTAAATACGTTTACTTTACGTTTTCGGTGTATAGTGCGTTATCGTGTAAATATCATTGAGTTTAATCGATTTTAATTTATTTTTGTAGGTGTTCTAGCAATGGGATATTTCCATATTCATAAAGAGCATTGAATAAGCTTTCCAACGCTTCAAACCGTGCGTCAATCGGAGTTACGGTTCAAGAGTTATGAAGAAAACAAATTCTGGTTTTCTGTCATACTCGCTAGGCGAGCCCCCGTAGCGAACACTCGCTAGCTTGTTCGCTAGGCGAACCGGGGCGAACAGAAAGTTCCAGAATCGTGAAAAAACTCAACAGAAAGGCGGTTTACGTTCGCCTAGCGAACGGGGACTCACTAGGCGAACCTGGAAAGTCAGAATTGCCTATTTTAGCCATTTTTCATCATTTTTTATGTTATGGTTTTGGGGATTCTTGCTCCAACTCCATCAAACTTCATTTTTTCAATAGATTAGCTTAGAAAACAACATGGAAGCTTGTATGTGGATGATCCGAGGTGGATTTCTCATCGATCGGCTCCGACAATCCGTGAAGTGTTTGGTTCATTTCTCTTCCTCTTTGTGTATTCTTTCTTGTTAGGTTGTGTGTATGTATTGACTATGATCTCATGTATATTTGTCGCCCATGGCGTTGTATAAAACTTGCGTTACAAATCTTTATTGGTAATTGTCTCTAATTTTTGCTTTATGCGCGGGGTTTGTGTCGCGTTAGACATAACCTTCACGAACGTCGATTAGGGAGGATTGTCTGTTGGTTGCTGGACTCTAGAGATAGATTTAGGAGCTAACAATCTTTAATAGGCGTCGAAGCTTAATGCCTTCCGTGTTTCGAGGCTTCGCTCGCGAGAGTGACGAAGAGAGTAACACGGTTGTTTTCTCAACTTTGCGTTAGACATAACCTGTGTTGTGAGCGATGCTGGGTGATATTGATGAGTATTGTAGGTGGAGTATAACTGGTCGGTAAGTTTAAGTTTGTGAGGAGTGATTTGTATGCATTGCCGGACGAGTTTTTCTTGTTGAAGAATGAAGTTCTTTTTGTTTTAATATTTACTTTTATGTTCTCTTGTTTGAAACTATTTTAATCCAAACTCATTAATGCGAGAGATTGTCGAACGACATTCTTTCCCTCGAACCGATCTCTGTGGACACGACATAAATCCCGGAGGGAATTCTTTCCGAAAATAAATATTTTTGCTTGCTTGCCCTATTCTGCAGCCAACACCGCCAGCCTACTTAGATATAATGATTACACTTCAACGGCTATTTTCACACGGCTATAAAAGGAAGTAAAAGACTTGAAGAAAGATACACACGAATGCTACCGTATACTCTCTCTATCTGAAATCTTTCTTAAGTCATTCTGGTAAAAAACGTGTTTACATTTTCAGCTTGTATAGAAGCACATTTCTGTAAACATAATTTGTTCAAACATAGGTTTGTGTTCTTTGAGAAAGACCTTGTGGTGGTATTTCTTGAGAAGTCTAAGTCGTGTGTCTTAGAGGTTGTTCCTTGAGTAAGACCTGTGAGGTTGTATTACTTGAGAAGGCTAAAACTTGTGAGTTTTAGAGGTTGTGTTAGTCACCAGCAATTGGGCTCATGCATTGTACTGATTTTAATGAATAGTGGATGCAGACCTCATTGAGAGAGGCAAAATCACCTTGGCGGGTGGACTAGATTAACTTGAGGGTTTCTCAAGTGAACTAGTATAAACATAACGTTTTCATCACTTGATTCTTAACATAGGTCACTACCATTAAAAAGAACGGTTTCTAAAAAGAATTTATTTTTAAGAAACAAGTTTATTTTTGAAAAACCAATTCAAACCCCCCTTTCTTGTGTTTTTCACTCCTTCATAACTTGGACATGACACCGAACAAAGATCAACTAAGAGCCATGTCGCAGAAGGATTGGGAAACCTTTAAGGAATATGCTCAGAGATGGCGTGAAATTGCCGCCCAGATTTGTCCAACTCTTGAGGAAAAAGAGATGATAAAGATCTTTTTGAAAATATTGAGCTCATTCTACTACGACCGAATGGTCGCCAGTGCGCCCAACGACTTTACTGAAATGGTGAATATGGGAGTACACCTTGAAGAAGCAGTCCGAGAAGGACATCTGGTCAAAGATACCGGATCATCAAGCACTACCAAAATATACGGTAATGCTTTCCCTAAGAAAAAAGAGCAAGATATTGGTAATGTCTCTCTCAGAAAGCAAAGGCGGCGGTACCAACCAGTAGCAGCTGTAAATCCTGCTATCAACCCTGTGCCTGTTCCGACCTATCAACCTCGGGTTGCTCAGAGCCAACCGAATCAACAACAATATCAGCAAAGGAAACAATAGCCTCTTCAATAGGCTCGTCCTCTGTACAACAACAACTGTATAACGCGACCACCAGGGTTCGACCCTATACCGATGTTGTACGCGACCACCAGGTCTCCTCTTATAGTACCGAAAAATATGCCTTTTTAGTTCAAGGCGGATCAGACTTGCCCTTACCATCAAGGAGGGCCAGGGCATAACATAGAAATTTGTCTGAGCTTTAAATCCGATGTGCAGAATCTTGTCAGGAACGGGGTCTTATCCTTCAAGGGTACAAATCCAAATGTTCAAACGGAACTGTTGCCTCAACACGAAAAAGCTGCGGTAAATTTGATCTAGGAAGAGTCTAACCACAACTATCAAATTCATGATGTACTCTTATTGGGATCTGACCTGGTCAAGATGCATTGCAGATAGAGCGGATATGGCCATGTACTGTCTCATAACTATCACCTATGTGATATCTGCTCTAAAGACAATCAAGGATTTTCTGTGGTGCAATCAGCTCTACAAGAACAGATGGATCTCAGATGGATCCAAGATCACCGAATCCGTGAGGTCAACATGACTTATACAAATTCCAACATTGTTCAAAACCACGACATTCGTGCGATGAATGTCAACTTGGTGGCAATGCACTCCAGGCAAAGCAATCATCATGACCTGCCATGGCATGATTGCGATTCCTGTCTGATATGCTCCATAAACAATCAGGGATGCTCTTTTGTACAAGAGGCCCTCCAGCGTCAGATGGATCTTGGATGGATCCAGGACTACCGGGATAGAACTCATTATCAAGTTAATATGATTCAAATCTTTGATATTCGTTTGATGAATAACTGTCTGGTGAAATTACATGCTAAGTAAGTCCAGCTCAGTTTTCTGACTTCGCATGATTATCAGAACTGTAAAGTATGTCGTGAGAGTGACCAAAGATGTGCACTCGTTCAAAGAACACTGCAACACTTATTGAACCACTGGTGGCTACCGATCTATCTAGATGAAGATACACAACAAGTCAGTATGATTAACGGGAACCCTACTAGGCATCAAAATCAGGATGTTCGATCAATGGAAACAGATCTAGTGAAGTTACACTGCATACAAAGCGGACGTGGCCGGGTGCCACCACACAACTATGAGCGTTGTAGAGTTTGCTCAGAGAATAACCAAGGATGCTACCTCGTGCGAGTAGCCCTTCAAAGTAAGTTGGACCACGAAGAGGTTCAAACATGTTTAAGCTCTGATTCGATGAACATAATGTCAGACTATCTTCCCGATCGAGGCAAAGAAGTTGTCTTAATCCCTACTCCAGATATGTATGCACCATAATTCCTTTACTCCATGAATCAAGAGTTCCTCTTGATAGCAGAAAGATTCTCAACCTCGAACCAATTGAGACCGGCTACGATGGTCAAAAAAATCAAAAGCCTCCTATAGTTATCTATCTGCCGGGACCAGTACCGTACAAATCCGATAAAGCTATCCCTTACAAGTACGTTGCAACAAAAATTTAGAATGGAAAGGTCACTCCATTACCCTCCGTCGTGAATATTGCAGACATCGATCGAGTAACACAGAGCGGTCGAATCTTCAACCGAGGAGTTGGAGAACCCACCAGAGAAAAGGAACCTTAAACAGAAGTTCCTAACCAACTAGTCAGTCAATCTAGTAGTCCCGACCTTTCAATAAACAACGATGAGATGCTGAAACTCATCCTGGAGAGTGAGTACAACATTGTTGACCAACTGTTGCAAACTCCTTCAAAAATCTCTGTGCTATCTCATTTACTCAGTTCTGAAGCTCACAGAGAAGCTCTACAGAAAGTCTTAGAGCAGCCCTTTGTGGAACAAGATGTGACAATAAGACAATTCGACAACATCATCTCCAACATCACTTCCTGCAACAACTTGGAGTTTAGGGATGAAGAACTGCCGGAAGAGGGCCAGAATCATAATATGGCACTCAACGTTACAGTCAACTGCCAGGATAATGCTTTAGCCAGTGTACTGGTAGACACCGGATCACCTCTAAATGTTATGCCAAAGTCTACTCTGATGTAACTATCATTTCAAGGATCTTCGAAGAGAGGCAACGAGGTCGTCGTCGAAGCATTTGATGGATCCCAAAAAATAGTTATCAGTGAAGTCGACCTTCCCATAACTATCGGTCCTCACACTTTCCAAGTCACTTTCCAGGTCATGGACATTCGGGCAGCATACAACTGTTTATTAGGAAGACCTGGGATACACGAGGATGGGGTAGTCACTTCGACACTTCACCAGAAGATGAAGTTCGTCAAGAATGACCAACTAGTCACAGTCTGCGGAGAGCAAGCCTTGATCGTGAGCAACTTATCGTCGTCCACTTGTGTAGAACCAGAGGAGATTGTTGGAACCCAGTTCCAAGCACTTTCAGTGAGCAATAACAATCAATCAGAAAGGGGAACGCCGATTTCCTCGTACAAAGATACTCTCGAAGTGATCAAAAGTAACAATGCCAAAGGATGGGGACAACTTGTCATTCCTACTGACAATAAGAAAAAGAAAGGTCTTGGTTTTACCTCAACTTGTACCCTGACTGCTACTAATAATGAAAGTCTTCATCCCATTCACAACTTCTTCCATAGTGGAGGTTTCCTCCACCCAGTATCTCAAGAAGAACATACCATCAATGAGGGTGATTCCTCCAATAAAGATGGAGAGTGGAAGTCCTATCTTAACGAGGACAGTTATATGTCTAAGAGAGAGGTGCCTACGCCATTTTGCTATCCCGCACAGAGTCTGAGATATATACCAAGATCATATGTCAAAATGATGTACGGAGATTGTGATCCGGAAGGATGTCGTGCTCTACCAAACTCATTAGAGGAGGACACTCTGATGAAAGACAACTTTGACCATAACTATTATGGCCCAATGGATGGCCTGCCTATCTGGCAGCCGTAACCGGGAGACTTGGGGCAAAAGAGTCAGCCCAACGATGCATATCAACTAAGCATCAATGAAAAGAATACCTGCGTCCCCAGCGAATCATGGGATCATTACTCAGGGCATTCAGAAAATATCCAGCACGACGATGAATTTGCAACGATTGCAGGACAAGAGTTCCTTAACTACGCTTTTCCTGAGGTCAACGTCATCGAAAGGGATGACTCCTCTAGTTCCAAATAAGTGTGGGACACTTTAGGACAACCGAGGGGAAAATACGACTTCATGGTCAAGTACACCGCACCTGAAAGCTCTCGTATCAGGCTCGAAGACATCCAGCCCACTGGATGGGGAGATCCACCTGAGAGTACAAACACTGTGCGAGATACAACTGAAGAATCCTCCTACGACAACTCTGCCTGGGAGACAGATTCCAGCAATCCTGCTCCACCAGAAATCAGCGTTATTTCTTAAGATAAGCCAAGAAGGAAGGTACCAGACTTTATGATTCACCGAGGAGTTTGCCGCCAATGGGTTGCTGTCAACGTTCCGAAAGTCGTTCATAAGTCTAAGTAATTGTTGTCTTTGTCTTAACATTTCACCTTGCCCAGGTGAAACAGATGTTTTGATAGGGCTCACTTTCTATAAATGTCTCTCTTCGCTTCGCCCAAAGCGACAGAGTTTTGTTTTATAGGGCTGTAGTTTCAAGAATCGACAAATTCATGAATAAAATAACGTCGTTCTATAATTTTCGTATTTTATTGCTGTTTTCTCTTTTCGGTTTTTCAGAAAATTGTAATCCTAAAAATAACTCAAATAATAAAAACAAGTATTTTTCAGGAAATACACAACACACACTCTTGCATTCTTTCTATCTCTTCTAAAAATAAATGGGTTAAATATACAAAACCCCCCTGCAATGTTAGCGATTTCTCATTTTAGCCCCTGTAAATTTTTTTTTTTTAAACACCCCCTCGTAATATCCAGATTTCCTCACTTAGCCCCCTGGCAGCCACATGGCAGCCAGGTGGCATTTTAAATATTATTTTATTATTTTTTTTATTTTTTTTATTTTTTTTATTTTTTTTTATTTTTTTTTTATTTTTTTTATTTTTTTTATTTTTTTTAATTTTTTTTAATTTTTTTTAATTTTTTTAATTTTTAATTTTTTAAAATTTTTTTTTTATTTTTTTTAATTTTTTTAATTTTGTTTTATTTTTTGTTTTATTTGTTTTTTTTATAATTTTTTTTCTTTTTTTTTTATTTCATTTTCGCCTTGCAACCGATGTAAAAACATACATTTTAAGAAAGATAGTATACATTTTACATCGGGCCAGAAAGGAAACCGATGTAAAAAAAAACATTTTACATCGGGCCAGAAAAGCAACCGATGTAAAAACATACATTTTACATCGGGTCAGAAAGGAAACCGATGTAAAAACATACATTTTACATCGGACTTAATAGTCAACCGATGTAGTAGATGTATTTCACATCAGACTTAATAGTCAACCGATGTAGTAGATGTATTTTACATCAGACTTAATAGTCAACCGATGTAGTAGATGTATTTTTCACATCGGACTATGGCCCGTGTAAAATGTCTTTGATTTACTACATCGCTTGACTTTACATCGGACCCAGAACCGATGTAAAATGTGTTTTTCGCCCGATATAAAAAGTCTTTTCTGCACTAGTGTAATTTTTAAAATAAAAATTTGTTTAAAATAGAATTAAAAATAAAAATTAGGTCTAAAAACGAAAAATAAAAAAAAATAAAAAAAAAATATATATATATAAATAAAAACGAAAAAGAAATAAAAAAAAAGAAAAAAAAATTATAAAAATTATAATAAAAACAAATAAAACAAATAAAACAAAATAAAACAAAAAAGTAAAAAAAAAATTAAAAAAAATTAAAAAAAAATTAAAAAAATTAAAAAATTAAAAAAAAAAAAAAAATAATAATAATAATAAAATAATATAAAAAATGCCACGTGGCTGCCACGCAAGCAAAGAGAGAGGAATCTTTGCTGCCATGTGGCAGTCAGGGGCCTAAGTGAGGGAATCTGGATATTACGAGGGGGTTTTTAAAAAAAAAACTTTACCAGGGGCTAAAATGAGAAATCGCTAACATTGCAGGGGGGTATTGTATATTTAACCCAAAATAAATCATCACGTCATGCAGATTGCTTGTTTTAAACCCCATTGAAACATACGATCCAATGCCTTCTCCCAACATTGAATTCCCGGTATTTGAGGCTGAAGAAGAAAATGACGAAGAAATTCCAAAAGAGATCTTCCGATTACTCAGACAAGAGGAAAGGTCCATTGAACCTCACAAAGAGTTGTTGGAAACGGTCAACTTGGGTTCAGAATAAGAGGAAAAAGAAGTCAAGATTGGGGCACTGCTCAATCCGATTGTCAAACAAAGTTTTATAAAGCTTCTCAAAGAGTTTCTCGATGTATTCTCTTGGTCCTATCAGAACATTCCAGGGTTGGATACCAGCATCGTGGAACATCATCTACCTTTAAGATCTAAATGTCCGCCGGTAAAACAAAGACTAAGACGGACCCACCCGAACATGGCCATCAAAATCAAAGAGGAAGTGTAAAAACAGATTGACGCGGGTTTCCTCGCTACATCATAATATCCTCAATGGTTAGCCAACATAGTACCAGTTCCGAAAGAGGACGGAAAGGTCAAAATGTGTGTAGACTACAGGGATCTGAACAAAGCCAGTCCAAAGGATGACTTTCCCCTACCACACATTGACATGCTGGTAGACAGTACCGCAAATTTCAAAGTATTCTCCTTCATGGATGGATTCTCGAGCTATAATCACATCACCCCACGGGGCACCTTTTGTTACAAGGTAATGTCGTTCGGTTTAAAGAACGCCGAGGCAATAATCTGTTTCACGACATGATACACAAAGAAATAGAAGTGTATGTCGATGATGTGAAAACAACAATTGGTTCTGCAATATTACTTCTAAGTTTTGATGATATCAAACGAGTATGTTTGTTTGAACAAGTTTGTAAGACTAATGTTTGTTACTTTGAGAATCTAAAAAACCTGTTATGCTTCCGTTAATTGGTGTGGACATAATGCTAAAAGAACACTTTGCCTACGCATTTCACTTGATGTGCTAAATCTCTTGAGACGAATCTGAAGATCATAGACTCTGATATAATATATAAAGAAAACAAGTTCTCTAAATATGAAGACTGATGTTCTGATGAACAAAGTCCAAATGCTGAAGATTTTTGCTCTCTGATAAAGGTTCTGAAGACCCAACCAATAGTCTCTACTCATGCTTCAACTAAATACTATCTGAAGCCTTTGAAGATATGAAGACAATTTTCTAAGTGAACAAGGTTCTGAAGACTCCGAAGACGCTGCTCTGAGGACTCCAAGACTTGAAGATCTTAAAAATAAAGCTACGTTTTCCCTTCTTACTCATGCTCGCAGTAGCCTCTGAAGTTAAGAAGATTAGAAGACTAAGCAACAAAGTTCAAACGAAGATATCTTGGAAACTGTGCAAAAGTTCAAATGAAGATTTATTTGTAACAGTGCCAACGAAGATATACTGACAAGACAGGACACAAAAGGTTTTATCTGTCCTGACGTTTCTACCAAACCGCCGTCAATAGTCATGATTACCTTGCAACGGCTACTTTTACTAAGCTATAAAAGGACTTGAAGACTCAAAGAATGATAACAACTACTCCGCTTAACAACATGCTTTATCTTGTTATTATCATTCAAAAAGTCATTTTCTGTGCTGTAAAATAGTTTACATATTCAGCTTGTGCTAGAAGCAATACTTTGTCAACAAAACTTCTTTCAAACTTAGGTTTGTATTCCTTGAGAAAGACCTGTAGGGTTGTATTTCTTGAGAAGTCTAAGACGTGTTGTCTTAGAGGTTGTTCCTTGAGAATGACCAGTGAGGTTGTATTTCTTGAGATGTCTTGAACTTGGGAGTTTTAGAGGTTGTTGTTAGTCACCAGGAGTTAGGCTTGTGCATTATATTAATCAAATTGATTAGTGGATTAAGACCTCGATTGAGAGAGGCGAAATCACCTTGGCGGGTGGACTAGATTAACTTGTGAAATTCTCAAGTGAACTAGTATAAACATACTGTGTCATCTCTTTCAAGCTTCAATTAGATTTTCACTCATAAGTTAAAGAGTTGTTAAAAGGGGTTAGTATAAAAGAAAAGTTTTTATTTTGAAAAACCAAATCAAACCCTCCTTTATTGTGTTTTTCACACCATCAATTGGCATCTGAGTTCCGGTCCTGAGGTGATAAAAAGGTTGAATTTTTATCAAGCACTTAACAGTGTTTAGTGCCGATCCAAGTGTGAAAAAGAATGGCTGCAACTGAACTAAATAGTAACGCAAATGAAAGAGATTCCTATAGTGCAAAACCTCCTATCTTTGATGGGGAAAATTTGACTATTGGAAAAACGGAATTGAAAGTTAGTTTCTGGCTTTTGATCTAGATCTATGGGATCTGGTAATTGATGGCTACAGTTACCCTGTAGATTCTGAAGGCAAAAAATTGTCAGAAGCGCATTAACAAATGCTCAGAAGAAGACTTACAAGAATCATCACAGAGCAAGAACGATTCTGTTAAATACAATTTCATATACGGAATATGAAAAGATCACAAACAAAGAAACTGCAAAGTGTATTTTTTATTCTCTTCGAATGACTCATGAAGGCAACGCTCAAGTCAAAGAGACAAAGGCTATTGCACTAATCCAGAAATATGAGGTCTTCAGAATGGAAGATGATGAATCGGTGGAAACTATGTTCTCAAGATTCCAAATGCTTGTTGCAGGACTCAAAGTTATGGACAGAGGTTATTCTACTGGTGATCATGTCAAGAAGATTATCAAAAGTCTGTCTGTCAAATGGAGAACAATGGTAACAACCTTGAAACTAGCAAAGGATTTAAACAAAATAAGTCTTGAGGAACTGATCAGTTCTTTAAGAAGTCACGAAATAGAACTTCAAGGAGATGAACCTCAGAAGAAAGGTAAATCCATTACTCTAAATACTAAATCTGAAAAGAAAAAGCCTTATCGAGTAGAGGAAGAATCTGAAGAATCTGAAGAAGATTCAGACGAAGATGAACTATATCTCATATCAAAGAAGATAAGCCAACTGTGGAAATACAGAAGGAATAAGTTCAGAGGACCAAAGAGAAGATCTGAGTCTATACATGGTCAAAAGAAAGCTTATGGAAGAGAAGTTACGTGTTTTGAATGCAAAGAGCCCGGACATATACAGAATGATTGTCCAAAGTTTAAGAATGATAGAAAACCTAGAAAAGCTAAAAAGGGCCTTATGGCAACTTGGGATGATTCATAGTCAGAAGAAGATTCCGACGGAGAACATGCCAATGTAGCATTCATGGCCAAGACTAACACTAACAAAGTTCTATCAGATGAAGAACTATCAGACTCTAATGACGACAGAGAGGTACTTTCTTCCTTATCTCGTTCTGAATTAGAAATAGGACTATCTGAACTTATGGATAGATATCAACTTCTTCTAAGAAAACACGAAACTCTGAAAAATACTTTTATGGTTCCCTCTGAGGATCTTACTAAAATCAAGAAAACCATTTCTGAATTAAAAAAAAAATTATTCGTTTTAGAAAAATCAAATGCTGCTTTAAAAAGTAAAGTATCTAAGTTAGAGGAAGAAATCACGTCTGATAAAATTGTGACTATTTAAGTTATCAGATATGACAGAGCTTTTCAGCACTTCCTTGCTAAAAGCATAGATAGAAGCAAAATGGCTTCAATGATCTATGGAGTTAGCAGAAATGGAAATAGAGGTCAAGGGTATTCAGGACCATCACAACCATATGATGAAACCAAGAATAGCAAACTAATACCTCTATCTAAACATTTTGTGTGTGCTGATACGAAACTAAAATGTCTAGAACCAGAAGGTTCTAAGTCTATAATATCACAAACACAAACACGGAAGAAAACATCCAAACCCAAATACTATGCACAAATACCGCACTATTATCCTGCTGCACGAAAATACAAAGGTTTCAGAACCTCTAGAAAGGCTAATGTGAAAGGACCCACAAAATGGGTACCTAAGAATAAGATAATTTATGTTGCAGATATCCTTTATGGCCCCACTGAAACACCAGTCATGGTACCTGGACAGTGGATGCTCACGACACATGACGGGAGAAAGGCATATGCTCCAAGTTCTGAAACTTAAGCCTGGAGGTGTCGTTGGTTTCGGAGGAAATCAGAAGGGAAGAATCATTGGCTCCGGAACTGTTGGAAATGGTAATCTTCCTTCTATAAATAATGTTCTTTTAGTTGAAGGTCTAATGCATAATTTATTGTCAATTAGCCAACTTAGTGACAATGATTATGACGTTATTTTCAATCAAACGTCCTGTAAGGCTGTTAGTCAAAAGGATGGATCTGTTCTGTTCAATGGTAAAAGGAAGAACAATACTTACAAAATTAAATTATCAGATTTAAAACATCAAAATGTAAAGTGTCTTCTGTCTGTCAATGAAGAGCAATGGGTCTGGCACAGACGTCTGGGTCATGTTAGCTTGAGAAGAATCTCACAGCTGAACAAGCTTGGACTTGTCAGAGGCTTTCCAAATCTGAAGTACTCTTCAGATACTTTTTGTGAAGCATGTCAGAAAGGCAAGTTTTCAAAAACTTCTTTTAAAGCAAAGAATATTGTTTCTACCACTAGACCATTGGAACTTCTTCACATTGATCTATTTGGAAAAGTAAAAACTCCTTCTATTAATGGAAAGAAATATGGACTAGTCATCGTTGACGATTACAGTCGTTGGACATGGGTAAAATTCTTAAGACACAAGGAAGAGTCACATTATGTGTTTGCTTCCTTCTGCACCCAAGTGCAAAACGAAAAGAGTTGCAAAATCGTCAAGGTCAGAAGTGATCATGGTGGAGAATTTGAAAACAAAGATTTTGAAAAACGTTTTGCTTCACATGGGATATCTCGTGATTTTTCTTGTCCTAGAACTCTACAACAAAATGGAGTTGTAGAAAGAAAGAACAGAACTTTACAAGAAATGGCTCACACCATGATCCAAGAAACTGACGTGGCTAAGCACTTTTGGGCAGTGGCAGTCAATACAGTATGTTATATTCAAAATAGAATCTCTATAAGACCTATCTTGAATAAAACTCCTTATGAATTGTGGAAGAATAAAATTCCCAACATTTCTTATCTTCACCCCTTTGGATGTATTTGTTTTATGTTAAACACTAAAGAGAATCTTAGCAAGTTTGATTCCAAAGCACAGAAGTGTCTGCTGTTAGGATACTCTGAACACTCAAGAGGCTACAGAGTTTATAACACAGACTCACGGATTGTGGAAGAATCAATTCATGTCAGATTGATGATAAGCTTGACCCTGAAAAGTCAAAGTTAGTTGAGAAGTTTGCAGATTTAGAAATCATCTTTTCAGAACCTAAAGAAAAGATAGAAGAAGTTAAAACTCCAGAAGTTCCTACTCACAATATCATTGATGTATCGTCTAATACTCCACAACAAAAGAAAAGGAGAATCTCAACTTCACACCCTGAAGAACTAA
The DNA here is from genome assembly GCA_022829125.1 of Lathyrus tuberosus. Classification (NCBI taxonomy): domain Eukaryota; kingdom Viridiplantae; phylum Streptophyta; class Magnoliopsida; order Fabales; family Fabaceae; genus Lathyrus; species Lathyrus tuberosus. The sequence continues at coordinate 594,473 of JALAZF010000593.1, forward strand.
TTCTGGGTAGCAAGGACGCTCCCATCAGAACCAGATCAGCTTTCAAACCCTCTGAAGAAACGCTTATGGGATTGGTATCATTAATTGAGCCAACAACAGTTGATGAAGCTCTTATGGACAAGGACTGGGTTCTGGCAATGGAAGAAGAACTTAACCAGTTCTCAAAGAATGACGTTATGGATCTTGTCCCAAAACCTAAAGATGTCCATATAATTGGTACTAAATGGGTTTTCAAAAACAAGCTCAATGAAAAGGGTGAAGTCATCAGAAACAAGGCAAGACGTGTTGCACAGGGTTACAGTCAACAAGAAGGGATTGATTATAACGAAACTTTTGCTCCAGTCGCCAGACTTGAAGCGATACGATTATTAATCTCCTTTTCGGTAAATCATAACATCATCTAATACCAGATGGATGTTAAGAGTGCATTTTTTAATGGTTATATATCAGAAGAAGTTTATGTCAAACAACCTCCTGGTTTTGAAAACTCAGAAAAGTTAGATTTTGTTTTTAAACTTAAAAAGTCTCTCTATGGTCTGAAACAAACTCCCAGAGCTTGGTACGACATATTGAGCAAATTTCTTTTAGAAAATAACTTCACCAGAGGAAAAGTTGATACTACTCTCATCTGTAAATCATTCAAAAATGATATTCTTATAGTTCAGATTTACGTTGATGATATTATTTTTGGTTCTGCTAATCCTTCTCTATGCGAGGAATTTTCAAAGTTAATACAAGCAGAATTCGAAATGAGCCTAATGGGTGAGTTGAAGTTCTTCCTAGGAATTCAAATTGACCAAAAACCAGAGGCTACTTACATTCATCAAGGTAAGTACACCAGAGAACTTCTGAAGAAATTCAACATGATGGATTGTAAAATACCTAAGACTCTAATGCATCCAACTTGCATAATGGGGAAGGAAGAAGCAAGTGGTAAGGCTTGTCAGAAGATGTATCGTGGTATGATAGGTTCTCTTTTGTATCTAACTGCTTCTAGATCTGATATATTATTCAGTGTACATCTCTGTGCTAGATTCCAATCAGATCCCAGAGAACCTCATTTAACTGCAGTTAAACGAATTCTAAGGTATCTGAAAGGAACAACTAACCTTGGCTTGATGTGTGAGAAAACATCACAGTACACTTTTTCTGGTTACTTCGATGCAGACTATGCTGGAGACAGATTGGAAAGAAAAAGTACATCTGGAAACTGTCAGTTCTTAAGGAACAACCTAATCTCATGGTCAAGTAAGAGACAATCAACAATTGCTCTCTCAAAAGCAGAAGCAGAATACATATCTGCTTCCTTATGCAGTACGCAGATGCTATGGATGAAAAATCAGCTAGAAGATTATCAAATACACGAGAGTAACATTCCTATCTTCTGTGATAATACTGCTGCTATCTGTTTAAGTAAAATTCCAATCTTACATTCTAGGGCTAAACACATAAAAATAAAACACCATTTTATCAGAGACTATGTTCAGAAGGGAATTTTATGCTTAAAATTTATTGATACAGACCATCAATGGGCTGATATCTTTTCAAAACCCTTGGTTGAAGATAGATTTCAAATTAGTTTAAAGCATCTGAAAATGGACTATAGTCCAGAATAAGAGTGCGTCAGAATCGAATGTGTTTAGTCAGAGAAAGTAACTATTTAAATCGTCAGAACCACTTTGGTAAGAAGTGTCTCAGTTCTGATGAATACTTTTGGGTTGTTCAGATTCTAAAGTCATTATAACGTGTCATTTAATTAGAAAATGATTTTTGCACTATATATAACTCATTACATTTATCCAAATCAAATGAAGAGTAATTTTCTTAAAATTGACTTAAAACATTATTACATTCATTTATTAATCCCCTGTACGGTATCTATACCCTTAGTTTTCAAAAACATTCTAAATACTCACTCGAACGGTCTTATTTCTACTCTCACTCGATTAGAAACCCTAAAACCCCAAATCGTCTCTCTCTCTCTCTCTCTCTCTCCCCTTCAAACACTCAATCACCATCTTCATCTAATCCGATCTCAACTTTCATCATGATGAACACCATTCAACAAGAAACTGTTCGCTTCTCCAAAGAATTTGAAGCAACACTGAATCCCTCTCAAGAGTTACCCTCTTCATCCATCGCACCTTCTACAACTTCCAAGACCATCCCAACCATCACGTTGACTTCATCATCTCTTCCCACGATCGATGCAAACCATGTGACGCAAAGAAAACCCCCAGTTATTTGTGTTATTCATGCAGACAAGCTAACCGTTCTCAAGGAACTAGATGTTGACTTTGACAATCTTCATGAAAATGGGTTTAACCTGAATGATCAACTAAACACTCAAGGATGGAAAAGTTATTTTGACAGACTGAGAGGTCCCACATATGAAGATCTAGTAAAAGAATTCTGGAGACAAGCTGAAACTGACGGTCTTCATGTTGTCTCCTTTGTTATGGAAAAAAAGATTATTATCACTGAGAAGTCAATATCAAATCTGCTAGGAATGAAGTTCTTGGAAGGAAAAAGGGTTTATGGAAAGACCGAGAAATCTGACTCTGTCATCAACAAAGCAATTTTAAAAAGTTATCAATCTGGAACAGCAGAATATAAAAGCAAAGATTTGCGTGATAATCTGAGAATCTGGCATAAGATTATTCTTGGGTGTATCAATCCAAGACCTTCAAAGAGTGTTGATGACTTCTTCAATGCAAATCAAAAGTATATGCTGTACTATTTGCACAAGAATGAGAAAATGTGTCTACTATATATTATGTTCTACTATCTAAGGGATATGGTACGCAAGACAAGAACAACAGCCTCGCCGGAAAGGAAGATTGTAAACTACATTCCTTTCGGAAGACTTCTCTCTGATATCTATATTGAAAGTGGCTTAGTGGAGTATCTAGTCAAAGAAGCCAAATATACATAATATCTGACTGCATGCATAGGAGCGGCTTTCACTGCTGTAAATCTTAAGCATATGAAAATGGTCACGAACGTCGAAGTGAAACCCTCGTCCATCTCTCACGACAATGTGATAAAAAACAGACATCCAGTAACAGATTATCCCATCTATCACAAAGGGGATCATATAAATACAATTGCTGGATTCGTTGCCATAATGAGAGAAGAAGGACATGACATGACCAAATTCCGAATTGAAGATGTTGCTCCAAAACCTAAATATATTACCAGGAGCAAGAGGAGGCAAGCTGAAGAAGATTCTGAGCCTAAGAAAAAAAAGAAGGATAACAAAGCTGAATCTTCTAAGACTTCCACTCTATAGTCTCTTCTTCTTGGGAATACCAGTAAGTCTGTTATCAATACTTCTGTTTCATTGAATGTTACTAAAACTGCTACTGCACCATCATCATCTCAAGCTACCTATATTCCCACCTCAAATCCACAAGTCAACTTCAAGCCACCATCTTTTTCAATTCCACCATCACCAATCTCTATACCTGTAAATCCACAAATTTCCTTTCCATCAATCAGTACACCTATTCAATCCGAAGCAATTCCTACATACACTTCATCAACAACTACCTCAATCATCCAACCAGATAACCTGTCTCACCGATGTCCTACGCTTTTTATCAGAAAATCGTTGCTGAATCCTCAATTCAACACTCTGATCTTCCATCTCCAAATTCTGAACCTCTCATGGTTTTAGTTACCCCAGAGGTATCTTCTCCTACTGATCAACAAATGACTGAACATGTTCTTACTGAGATTGTTTCTCAGCCAACACCGTCTGAAACCAACTCTGTTGAACCTGACCTTGCTTTAGTCATCTATGATGTACCCCTTCCAACAACCCTTGAAGAATGCATTATTCAACTTCGTAACAAGGCGTTAAAGAAGGTTACAAAGTTAAGAGTAGAAATGAACACAAGTGTGAAGTCTCTAGAGCTTGAAAATTCTTGTCAAAACATCCAGAAATGGTTGGATTCTGAACTTGCAAAAATTGCAAGCTTCTCAGACGCCACTATTACTACTGAGTTCAGCTAGCAAAGGAAAAAGCAGAAGCTGAAGAGCGAATTAGGGAACTCAAGCTTTTGGCCGCAAAACAGAAAGAAGCTGAAGAAAAAGCTGCTGAAGAAGCAAGACTTCTAGCAGAAAAGGTTGCTGAAGACGCCAGATTGGCGCAAGAAGCTGAAGCCATGGAAAAGGCCAAGCAAGATGATGTAGTTATTTCCTCATCTGACCCTGCTATGAAGCATTTGGAAAAAGCAATTGAAGAAATCAGAGGAGAACAACAGAAATTCAGAGAAATTTTTGAAGAACAAAAGACTGTTAATGCAAATGTCCAGAGCATGCTTCAGAAGATTTTGGACAAGATGTCCTCTGGAAGCACCTAACCTCGTCTGTGTTTCTTTTGATTTTAAAGATTCTAGATCTTTGTTTTTCACCCTTGAACACCAATTATTTTTTATCATGACAAAAAGGGGGAGAAGTAATGAATGTGATATTTTGATTCTCATAGTCAATTTCTGAAAAACAACGTTATTTACATGCTAACAACTGTTATTTCTATTAGATTGTTTTTCTTTTCAAGAATTCTGATCTGATTCAAACGTCATGAAGTTAATCTTCAGAAAATCAGAACTCTGTTGAAGAAATTAAAATTGAATCAAGATTACGATGATTTCAGTATCTGACCTATTTAAATCAGGGGGAGTCCATCCATAGAAATTAACCAAGTCTAAGACTCAGGGGGAGTACCTCATACAAAGGATAAGCATTCCTTAAAACCTTTTATTACACTTGCATTATGTACAAAATTGTGTCAACAAAATACTTAGTTTTGTCATCATCAAAAAGAGGGAGATTGTGAGAACAAGATTTGGTTCTGCAATATTACTTCTATGTTTTGATGATATCAAACGAGTATGTTTGTTTGAACAATTCCGGAAGACTAATGTTTGTTACATTGAGAATCTAACAAACAGGTTATGCTTCCATTAATTGGTGTGGACATAATGCTAAAAGAACACTTTGCCTACGCGTTTCACTTGATGTGCTAAATCTCTTCAGACGAATCTGAAGACCATAGACTCTGATATAATATACAAAGAAAATAAGTTCTGAAAATATGAAGACCAAGGTTCTGATGAACGAAGTCCAAATGCTGAAGATTTTCGCTCTCTGTTAAAGGTTCTGAAGACCCAACCAATAGTCTCTACTCATGCTTCAACTAAATACTATCTGAAGCCTCTGAAGATATGAAGACAATTTTCTAAGTGAACAAGGTCTTGAAGACCAAGTGCTGAAGACTCCGAAGACGGTGCTCTGAGGACTCCAAGACTTGAAGATCTTAAAAATCAAGCTACGTTTTCCCTTCATACTCATGATCGCAGTAGCCTCTGAAGTTAAGAAGATTAGAAGACTAAGCAACGAAGTTCAAACGAAGATATCTTGGTAACTGTGCAAAATTTTAAATGAAGATTTCTTGGTAACAGTGCCAACGAAGATATACTGATAAGACAAGACACAAAAGGTTTTATCTGTCTTGAGGTTTCTACCAAACCGCCGTCAATAGTCATGATTACCTTGCAACAGCTACTTTTACTTAGCTATAAAATGACTTGAAGACTCAAAGAATGATAACAACTGCTCCGCTTAACAACACGCTTTATCTTGTTATTATCATTCAAAAAGTTATTTTATGTGCTGTAAAATAGTTTACATATTCAGCTTGTGCTAGAAGCAATACTTTGTAAACAAAACTTCTTTCAAACTTAGGTTTGTATTCCTTGAGAAAGACCTGTAGGGTTGTATTTCTTGAGAAGTCTAAGACGTGTTGTCTTAGAGGTTGTTCCTTGAGAAAGACCAGTGAGGTTGTATTTCTTGAGAAGTCTAGAACTTGGGAGTTTTAGAGGTTGTTGTTAGTTACCAGCATTTATGCTTGGGCATTGTATTAATCAGATTGATTAGTGGATTATGACCTTGATTGAGAGAGGCGAAATCACCTTGGCGGGTGGACTAGATAAACTTGAGAAATTCTCAAGTGAACTAGTATAAACATATTGTGTCATCTCTTTCAAGCTTCAATTAGATTTTAACTCATAAGTTAAAGAGTTGTTAAAAGGGGTTAGTATAAAAGAAAAGTTTTGATTTTGAAAAACCAATTCAAACCCCCCTTTCTTGTGTTTTTCACACCTTCAGATGATATGATTTCCAAATCTAAGACGGAAGAGGAGTATATGGCCCGCCTGTCAAAGCTATTCGAGCGTCTGAGGAAGTACAAACTCCGCTTGAATCCCAACAAGTGCACGTTCGGTGTCCGCTCAGGAAAACTGCTAGGATTCATCGTCAGCCATAAAGGAATTAAGGTTGATCCTGACAAGGTCAAGGCCATTCAAGAAATGCCTTCTCCGAAGACTGAAAAACAAGTCCGGGGATTCCTGGGACGTTTGAACTACATTTCCAGATTTATATTCCTTATGACCACAACATGCGCGTCAATCTTTAAATTACTCAAAAAGAATCAGGACTGCGTATGGACAGAAGACTGCCAAACCGCCTTCGACAGTATTATTCACTTGCATCCATTCTCAAAAACCTCATCATTTTCCTCAGCTTCCACCCCCATCTGCTTAGTGGCATCCCATATTCTAGATGGAAGACCTTCTAACTTTCTTTTAATTCTATAATTACTTTTTTGAACCGCCTCATCTACAATTGAATCACCATCAGACATAGGAGTCCCTCCAACACTAGATATCTCCTCCTCAACATCTACACACAACTGATTTGGTTTGGCTGCCATTTCTCCATACTACCTTCTTCCATTCAGCAAAGTTGAATAATATTAAGGGGCAAATGGTATCTTTATTTTCTGATAAATTTCATCTAGTAGCACAACCTTTTTTGGCTTCCTTATCTCTAAACCACACGCCAACTGGTTTTGTTTCTCTCTGCCTTCTGTTACCTCGATAATTCCCCCAGGGTTACACTTTCCTTCTCCATCATTATTCTTTTCTTTTATATACAATTCCCGTGGTCCCTCAACCTTTCTTTGTCCTTGTCCTTTTGTCAAAAGCGAACCAGATAGTTCTGACACATGAAAGGACGTGTCCTCCTCACCTCCCTGCATCTGAACCCGTGCTTGCTCCCTCATGTCCCTATCAACATCTGTTGCAGACCTACATTGCCCAAACCCTAGATTTTCATCAGTCATAGGAACAGTCCACCTGTCCTCGGGCCCCTCCCCTTCACCACTTGAATCTCTCTCCTCAGTTACCTCTTGATTCCCACCTCGAACACCTCTCCCCTCCGATTTTTCCGTACTTCCTCCTACTTCCTCCTTCTGAGTTTCTTCATCATCTTCACTTTATTTTATTATGGAATCCTCCACTTCACTATCTGAAGATAAAATTCTTGAACTATCCTCCATAGATTGTTCTGTCGCAACCCAAGGTTTCCTACCTCCTACAGAATCTTCTCTCACCTTAATTCTATACACATCACCATTAACTTCAATATTGAACACTTCATTTAAGTTTAAAGCAAATTTAGTTCTAATAAGAATCCTAGCCACATCCATTCTTGCCATATTCTTGGTATCATCATCTGCTTTCACATAATCTCCTAACCGTCCAGCCAAAAAAGTGTAGAACTTATCACCCCAAACGTGACAATGCAGCCCATATATACTTATCCAAGTCAATCTTTGCTTGTCAACATCTGCTGGAGACCAAGGATGTATATCTGAGAACCATCTGGAAATCCATTCTACATCTTCTTTCACCATTTTCAAAATGCCCTCGTCTTCTTCCTCCTCTAATAAACACAAATTAGCCCCCAATGGAGTTGCTTTGATATGGAAATACCCTTCAATATGCAATGCCTCTTGGACATCAAAAGCCGAACCAGGTTCCTCCAAAACACCAACAAATGTTTTTTTGAACCTTAACAGAGCATCTTTCTCTACGTTAAACATAAGATGCACAAAATCTGGGTTGTCTCCCATACAAACTTGATTTAAAATCTTGTTTTGACCTTCTTGAATCCTTCTACCTCTTGTAGTTACTTGAGCATATGATTGATTCCCATTTCCTGCGTTCTTCGTATGACTGCTTTGAACTCTAAAATCGTTCGTATTCAACCCTACAGCTTGATGTATAACCTGAACTTTAGCTTGCATATCCTTATCCCTCCTTTGAATTCTAGGTTGGTTTGCGAATATCTTCTTGCCATTAATGACAATGTTGTCCAATTAAATGGAAAAAACATGTTCATCATCTACCTTTTTAAACCTCACGAATCCAAATCTCTTCTCTCTTTTATCTCTTCTTGGAGGAATGTAAACCTCCAACACCATTCCATAGTCTTTGAAGATGTCGAACATCTGTTTAGCTTCAAAAGCTTCAGGAAACTCTTCAAACGAAAACGATGGCAAAAACAAAAATAAAAATTTATTTTTAATAAAATGATGTGACAAGACAACCACTATTTCAACCATGTATATTTCACTAAAAGTCTAATTTAAAATCGACACGTGAATTTAAAAACTAAAATTAAAATTATATTTTCTTTGAAAGTATTAAAAAAGGCTTACAATGCAATTAAATAAATTAAAATAACTATTTAAAAAACAATTACGCTACTATAGCAACTAACATTTTCAACCCTTTTTTTATTAGATAATTAATATTTGATAAAATAAATATAAATCTAACAAAGCTAATATAGTTTTATTTTATAATAATTGCAAATAAACTTTTAATTTGATTTAATATTAAGAATTAATACAAATCTTTCATAATTTAAAATTAAATATATAAATTAAATACAACTACTGAAAAGACATGAGAATTAAAAAACTTACTTATTAAATTTGATACATATTATTTCCAAAAAATTTGTAGATATTATTTTTATTTTTATTGCAATTATTATTTAATTATAAATATTAAAGACTTGAAATTTTATAATATACTTTAAATATAATGGGTCTGAAATAATTTTAGTTTATTTAAATGTTACATTCTTTGTATCATGTGGGACAAATAAATTAAAGACAAAAAAAATAAGATTCTTGATTTTTCACATATAAAAAAATTGAGTTTATAGTTTACTCATTTTTTTATAATAATGATTATAATAAATATAATATAAAAAACAAAGATAACGTTTTCTAATAAACTCTTATATTTAAAAAAAATCACATAAATATTTTACAATATAAATCATTACAAATAAAATAATTTTTTTCCATATAAAAAATATTAAAGTAATTAGCATTTGAACCATTTTTATTTGTCGTATAACTTATGCTTGATAATATACACATAAATTTAAGAAAAAAGTTAACTTACAACCGCGCAGGTGTTAATCTAATATGTAGATCTTAATCTAATTATACATATAAGTAATGCATTTATATATGCGCTTTAAAATACACTGTTAGTTTTTTCATGTTGAAAAGAAAGGTAATTAAAAGGATGAAAATAGAAAAAAAACAGATATGACTATGAATATGAGAAATGGAAATCTTGATTTAGAATATCACTTTTACAAAATCTAAGAGTTAAAGTAGATGTACAAGATAACATATCTAAAACCTTTGTACAATTATAAATCACAACTCCCAAGTAAAAAAGAAATTGAGTCAAGATTCAGGAACTTAAACATCATGTTGCAAACTCGTTTGTCTCCGTTATTTCTTCATCATACACCACCTCAATATTCTTGTTAAAAACCTTGGAGGTTGGTGTTGCAAATCGAGCTGTGAAAGACCTTGAAAAATCATCATCATTGGAATAACCATCATCAAAATTTTGTAAGTAAGAGCTAGTATCATATAAAAAGACAGGTGAAGATGATCTTAACATTTTCCTCTTGTTTTGTCTCTTGATCTTCCTCCACAGTGTTTTCAACTTATCTATCTTTATTTTGCTCATAAATTCATTGACACATACAATAGGGTCGGAGCTAATTCTCTCATAACTTGACCAAATACAGTTGTTTCTTGAGCCTAAACAGTTACAGTTTTCAAGGTCCATGGTGTATGGAGTATATAACAAAGGAAGTATAAAATGGTTTAAGGAATGAATGTGTTTGGAGTGTATGTACTAATTAAGACTAAGGCTAAAGGCTATTTATATAGAGATGGCATGAACAACTTTTCTTTCCAATTTTTGAATCTCCTCATCACCACATCAGCAAAGCACATACTTTAGGCAAAATTGGACCAAGAAAACGAAATGGAAAAAAGTTTGGATAATGCAGCAAATTCAAAACTTCCTTTTGATGTCAGCATTTCAAGTTGTTACTATGTGTTTTTTAAAAGCAATTTTAAAATTTCATTTTGAAGTCAACAATCCATGTCGGTATGACGGTATGATATATTTTTTGTAAAGATTTCTAGTTCTGACTGGAATAGTACGTAGTCACATGGAGCATCGCTCAATTGTAGAGTTACTTTGGAGAAAGATACATAGTGAATGTTTCGAACACCTAAAACTTGCATTATGTGTATACTTCCCAAACAAAAACTTTTGATTCAGTAAAACACTGCAAAATATTTTAATTGTCAAAAGATGGGTCATTTTAAAAAGAATTGTCCCAAAAAAGGTGAGCAAAGATCGATGATTTTGTGCAAGTGTTAATTACTTCGGAGAGGTTGGTTTTGAGAATGTTGGGTGCCGTTGGTGTCAAGTTAACAAACCAAAAAAATTTGGATATTAAATTTTGGATGCTCTTGTCACATATATCAAAGTAAGATACTTTGAATCTTAAAGAGCTAAAAGAATGTGTATTCATTAACCTAGATTTCGTATATTATATGAATATGTGATATTAATGTCTCTTGAATCCTGTACATTTAGTTTATTGACACTTTTCAAGTCGTTTAATTTTAATATAAATATAAATATTAAAGAGACACGTCATTTTTTAATGAAAAAAATGCGAAATTGCTAGAGCAGAGATTTGAAGCGCTTTTTTTTTAATAAGCAATTGATTAATAAATAGAGCACAAGGGGTACTCGAGCTCATACAACTAAAGCGAGAATTTTACATCCACTTCAAACCATTGACGGAAGAAACAAACCAGTCATAAAACACAATAATTGGGCATCCTAGTACTTACAAACAGCCATCTCCAAGAGTAAAACTTGATCGAATTAATAGTTTCGGCAACCGATAAATTCTTACCTCTAAATATAAAGTTATTCGTTTCTAACCAAATATACCACACCGTATATGCCCAAACTATGATCTCGAGCAAATTCCCAATCTTCTTACACATCTTCCTGCCAAACCTTAAGAACGAGATATAACTACAGACGTCTAAATTCACCTCCCATCCTATCCATTTCACGATGCTCTTCCAAACTCTATATGAGCCAGCTCACATCTGAAAAATAAATGAGACAAACTTTAAACATTGTTGCTACACAAGACACACAAAGGTCCGACTTCTTCAAGACTGAGACCTCTCTTCAACATTTAATCCTTTGTCACCAACCTATATCTAGAAAGAGCCTCCATAGGAAAACTTGGATTTTTTAAGGGATCTTCGAAATCCACAAGACCTTCACTGATTCACGCCATTCTTCTTCAAGAACACAATTCTCATAATCCTGAAAAAAGAAGATCAAAGCAGGATCTGACAGAAAAACAAGAAGAGTCCTTAGAAGTTCAACGAAAAATATCCACAACCCCTGGTTTCAGTTACACACCTAACAACCAAGAGTCTAACTCTTCCTTCCGATTATGCATTGCGTCCCCTGAACGAAAGTATGAAAACCCAGATTCCACTTCCAAATATATCCACTCCAGCACCCCATATCAGCCACACTTAATTTAGAACAAGTCGAGAATTGAAAGAGGTTGGGGAAAACCTCCTTTTAAGAAATATATTTCAGCCACTCGCAATGCCAAAAAAGATGCTCCCCGGCCAACGGAGATTTGAACCGTGTCACTCTGTAACTTATCACCGCTATTGTTGTTTTGGACCGTGGTGAAAAGTATTTTAATAATTAATAAAAAATAAAGGCGCTTAAAGATGAGTTATTCCTTCCGTAGAATAAATGAGCAAAGTAAGAAGATGCTACAAAATGTATATTTTGTATTAGTGAACACCATCATCACTAGGACCCCACACTATTTGTCGCTTGAGTAGATTCTGCCTTGTTGTCAGTCTATTTTGAATCAACTACCAAGAGATCACCACACATTTAGATGATTCCCAACTCGTCCAAACCCTAGACAACACTCTTACAACTCTCTAGGACCTACCATCCACAACCAATGCCAAATCTAGCAAGCTTTCGTAAGTCGACCCAATTGAAAAACTCTTAGTCTGGTCAGGCTTCCAAACCCAAGTACCCCCCTTTCAAGTCTAACTATACCTAGAATAAGAGATGTCAAAGCCTTAACACCTACACTTCATTTCCTTTTGGCTTTACACACATCCTGTCTCTTAAACGAAACAATCTTACCACCTCCTTTAGAGTTCCCACATAGAAAACACCTTTGCAAACCAACCAACTTCTTCTACGCCGACACAAGTATCTTCATAAAAGACAGAAAAAATACAGAGATCGAGTCGGAATCCAATGATTTGAGATACAATTCTCAAAATATTTGTTAGAATTATACATGTCACTTTCTGTAACTTAACTCTATTTTTCTAATATATATTATTATAAAATTCTAACATAACTTAAGCAATTTATCACTACCTAGTAAACCTTGCATATAGGTAGTTTAACTAAACCCCTCTCTCTAAAATGCCAAAATCTTAAATACCTTAGTTTGGCTTTAACACGAATATTTTTACTAGTTAAAAATTCAAGTTAGCCATGTGTAAACAATACATTTAGTACTTTTAGCCATGGTTTTAAATTGCGGTTGCAGCTGCGGATGTGGTTGCGGTTGTGGATATTGCGGTTGCGGCGTGAAATAATTTTATACGTGCACGACATGTAAAAAAATATTAAAATTATTGTAATTATTCATCTTTTCTATATTTAGAGTTTATATTAATTTTAATTTATTTTTAGGCTATTTTATTGTATTTATGAATAATTTGTTTTTAATTTTATATTAGTTTTAAATTACAAATAATTATATTTATGAATAGTTTTAAATTTTTAAAAAATTTTATTTATAAATTAGTTATGAAATAGTTTTTTAAAATTATTTTTAATGGTTGAATAACGAAAACTTAACAATTTAAAAAAATATTTTCAGCATTAACATAATTAATTAAATATAAAAATAAATTAAATTATTCAAAAATTAAATTATCCTAACTTTACAACATTATATATTTTATTTGTTTTGACTTGTTTTCTACCTATCATATTTTTAACATAAAATTTAATTTTCCTATATAGATTTCCTCATAAAATTTTAAGTAATTTTTAAATAAATTAGTTAGAAAAGAAATCTTTTTGTATTTTCTCATTAAATTAATGCATGACACCCACGTCACACGTGGCCTTACCAACATCACAAATTCTAAATTAAACTTTTCACAAATCAAATTATACACCACGCCACACTTCCAAAATTAATAAAATAATTAAAAAAGTTTAGGTTAAACATGCTTCCTCTTCTCCAGTGAACAACAACAACACAGGACACTGAGTGATAAACATGCCTCTTAAATTGAAGAAAAAAAATCATTCTCCAAATTTCTCTTCATCTATAAAAACATTACTAAACGTCTAAAATTAAATGAGTGAAAATAAATTTGAGTTGAACAAAAACAAATGGTCGTTGCGGTTCGATGCGGTTCGACGCGGTCCGTTGCGGTTGAAACACCGCTATAATGCGTTATTTACTGTTTCGTTCCGGTGGTGATGCGGTTGTTGCATGTGATTTCCATTCACACCACAATTGCGGTCTGTTGTCGATGCGTTGCTGACCGCAACCGCAATATTGCGGCCGCATCAGGTGATGCGGTCCGCAATTTCAAACCATGCTTTTAGCTATTATTAATGTACGGTGCAAAAATTTTATCGTGTCGTGTTAAAGTCTAGTGTAAAAGCCTAACCCATAAACATGCTAATGGATAAAAAATTAGCTTAAATAAGAGCATACCTCACATTTTGTAAAGGGAATTCACATGTTGTTAAATATTCTTTGTTGAATTGAACTCATACCTTAAACCTTGCACACTTTGTTTTTTTTTAATAAGCTAACAATTTATATAAACAGGGGATACAAAGGGGTACCCCAACCCGTATACAACTATAACCAGCTCAAAATTCACCGGTTATAAAAATCACTAGGATAGTTAACCCAAGTGAAATAATTACAAAAAGAAGAATTATTATACTTCTTTCCTAACCACCACCACGTATAAAGTAAAATACGGTTCGAAATCGTATCTAACTCCCAAAATTCATCCCTAAATACGATATTATTACGGGATGACCAAATAATCCAACAAATTGACAACCAAACCCCAGCTGCTAAACTAACAGACAACCCCTTATCTACAAAACTCCTAACCCAACATGTTAAATGAGTCAACAAATTCCCCTCCACTATATAAGAAATCCCCCACCATTTACAAGCAAAATTCCAAACCGAAATCGACTTAAAGCAGGAGAATAAAACATGCTCAACCGACTCCGCTACTAGGAAACAAAATGGACAAGACATCTCATACCTATTAGTGATAATACCTCTCCTCACCAGATTATCCCTCGTTGGAATTCGTTTGTGCAGCACCCTCCAACCAAAAACTTTCATCTTGAAAGGAACTTGAGCTAACCAAACCATTTTGAAAGCTGCTATAGAATCGTTTCCGATCTGAACATCATTCTCTCCTAATTTCTCCTGCAAAAAAACATACATAGAAGAGACAGAAAAACACTTATCTTCCTCTAGCAACCATTTGACCGAGTCCGAGGTATCCTTGGCTAAGGAGATATCTTCAAGTAATCTATGAAGTTCTAAAAGCTGTGACAAAACCTGCTCTGGCAGATCATTGGCTTGCAAGTTAATGGACTAAATCCAATTCTCACCTTCCCAAAAACCATTTTCAATGACAGTGCTTGAACATGTTTCTGAAAAACCATACAACTCTGGAAACCGAACGCCTAAAGTCTCATTTGTTGCCCACTTAGACCTCCAAAAATCCACTTTGCTACGGTCACCTATATTATATGTTATTAGATCAGCCAGCATACCATAACCCACAAACCTCGTAGCATGGATCAAATCTAGGAACCAGATAGAAGGAGAAACCTGCAAGTTTGAACACTCCCCACTAAAAAAATCAGAACAGCAATATGGATATCTATAGTTGATGAAATCCTTCCAAATTGAATTCTTGTTCTCTAAAATCTTCCAAGACCATTTAAGAAACAAAGCTAAATTGAATAGTTTAAGATCTTTCACCCCTAAACCTCCCAACTCTCTTTTCCTACAGACCATATTCCAATTAATCCACGCAATCCCTCTTTTGTTCTCCAAGCCACTCCACAGAAACGATTTTTGAATCGAAATGAGCATTCTAACCACCTTGGCCGGCATTTTATAAAACGCCATATAATGGATTGGTAAATTATTAAGAACAGAATTGATTAAAGTAACTCTACCTCCCATTGACAAGAAACGACTTCTCCAAGTATTCAATCTGGCTCGCATCTTATCTATTACCGGCTTCCAAAAAGAGATTAACCTGTGATTACCACCTATTAAAATCCCAAGGAACGAAAACTGAGGGGGAGAAGTTTTACATGAGAGGTACAACTCTACAGCCCTACTCTTATTCTCTTCCAAACCAACACATACCAAAGAACTCTTGTTGAAATTAATATCCAATCCTGAAGTAAGATGAAAACCTTTCAGAATAGACTTAATAGCAGTAATATTCTTCCAAGAGCCATCACCAATTAGGACAGAATCATCAGCATACTGTAACAAATGGAAACCTATTTCTGAATTGACTTTAAACCCTGAATACACACTAGCTGCTATAGCACGTTTCATAATTATTACAAGACCTTCTGCAGCCAGACAGAAAAGGAAAGGGGCAAGTGGATCTCCTTGCTTGAGACCCCTAGTCACTCTGAAATCCTGAGTTAGACTACCATTAACTAAAATAGAGGAATAACTGTTAAAAACTCCACATTCCATCCAACTCAACCACTTTGAACCAAATCCCATATGTATCATCACTTCGCGTAAATAATTCCAACCTACACAGTCGTATGCTTTAGCGAAATCCACTTTGATAATCATAAGTTCCTTCTTAGATCTCTTGGCAAACTCCAAAATTTCATTTAAAACCAACACCCCATCTAGCAAATTCCTTCCCTCCAAAAAAGCAGTTTGAGTATTTGAGATAATTCCTCCAATTTTCTTTTTAAGCTTATTGGAAAGGATTTTAGATATTACCTTATACACTGAGGTTATAAGGGAAATAAGCCTATACCCGTCAAAATATTTAGGAGATTCAACCTTCGGGATCAATACCACAAAAGAAGAAGCGAAACTTTTATGAAGTTGTTCACCTTCAAAAAATTCCAGCACACACTTTGAAAAATCTGCGCCTACGACGTCCCAGCATTTCTTTAGGAATTCAAAACTAAAGCCGTCTGGCCCAGGGCTACGATCCCCTGAGAATCCAAACACCACTTCCCTGATTTCCTGCAAGTTAACTTCAACCTCTAGATCCTGACTATCTGCAAGTGAAAGAGAATTAAAACCAGAACCTCCAATACAAGGGAATGGTCTATCCACCTTACCGAATCTACCAGCAAAATGAGAACTAGCAGCATCTTTCACAGTCTGAACATCCTCCTCATATTTACCATTAATAGTGACACCATTAATAGTATTCAAATTTATCCTCTGTCTCAGCGCTGAATGAAAGAACTTAGTATTGATGTCACCATCAGCTATCCACTTAGATCTCGACTTTTGTTTCAGAACACTCTCTTTTAGTCTTATAGACTTCCACAAATTGTCTTCTGCTTCATTCCTACACATCAATTCCTCACCAGTAATTGCTCCTTGTCTCTGAACAATCAGGTCTTCTGGCTCATTAATAGACTCAACTTCCTTATGCATGTTAAGATCAACCCAGCCGTATACATTAGTATTCCACCATTGAATTCTTTCTCTAAGATGTTTCATTTTCATTGCTAGAATATAAGAGGCATTTCCTGTTATACTGAAGCCTTCCCACTCATTCTTAATGAAAGGGATGAAGTCACTATGATCAAACCAGCACGACAAAACCTTAAACGGCCTCATCACCCACAGTGATCCTCATCACCCACAATTATGGAACGACCTCTACAATCAATAATGGGACTGTCAGCTACGATATGCCTTGATTTAGAACAACTTACATCCACAAACTCAGTAGGATGGGAAGAATCCTTGCAAAAATTCCTGGCTGAACCTTCACATTCTCTATCAGCAGGGCCAGAACTTTTCTCTGCACACGCACTCTGAGCAATATCCACACCCAACGATTTATTCCCCACTTCCAGATTCATATTATGCCACACCTCATCACCTGCAGAGTTGAAAGACTCAGATTCCACAAATTAAGAACTATCTTCTTCAAAACAAGATGTTTTTCTTCCAGAATTAAGGTCTTTAACATAAGGTCCAATAGAATCTTCAACAATCTTAATACGGTAACACACTTCATTGACTTCCACATTGACAACTTCATTAAGATTCATAGCAAACTTGGTCCTAATCAGAATTCTCGCTACATCAAACCTTGAGTGTCTCCTAGTGTCATCATCCATATTGACAAAAGCTCCTGTACTACCAACTAGAAATTTGAAAAAATTTTTGCCCCACACATGGCAAGGAAGACCAAAAATCTTAAGCCAAGTAAGTCTTTCTTGATCAACATCATTTGGGGACTAGGGGTGAATGTCCGAAAACCATCTAGCAATCCAACTCGATTCCTCTGCTATCAACCTTTTGATATCCCCAGGATTGTCTTCCTCTAGAAGGCAAAGATTAACTCCCATAGGAGTAATCTTAATATTAAACAAACCTTCCATCTGCAAGGCTTCCGAAACTTCCAACGCAGAACCAGGTTTCTCCAGGACCCCTGTAAAAGCCTGCTCAAATCTTTCCATTTCTTACCCATTAATCTCAAAACTCAGGTGAGCGAAATTGGCCTTTTCACCGAGTAAAACTTGATTTGATTTCTGGAAACCGACATTCCGAACTCTAGGCCTACTAGCAGCCTGAGCAAAGGAAAGGTTAGATACTAATCCACTTCTCTTATCTTTTCTAATTGAATAACCTTCCACCCTTTTCAGATCGTCTTTACTACGATCTAAAGGAGCCATACCACCACCTACATTGTGCTCTCTCCTAAATCTGGGTAAATTGGAAAAAATCTCAGTACCATTAATGACAATGTTGTCAAGATTAATGGCAAGAAGATGTTCGTCTTCGACACTTTTAAACCTAACGAATCCAAATCTTTTCCCCCTAACATCAAGCCTACCCGGGATGAACACTTCCAATATAGACCCGAACTCCTTAAAGATATCATACATCTGTTTCGCTTCATATGAATCTGGAAACCGAGTAAAGAAAACTGAGGATGATTCTTGCAAATCCAAATCAGTAAATTTACCTTTATTACTCTTCCAAATCGACATTATAGCCTTATAAGTATTACGACCTGTAGCCTTCTTCTTCGTACCCACCTCCGTCCAGATCTCCTTGTTACCTCCCATGTTGTACTGGAATGCCATAGATCGAGCAACCTCAGCGATGTTGAACCCAACCGAAAAGACACCACACGCCAACCAGTTACCCAGTAAAACCCAAATGGAATCACCTCCCTACCGAGGCCCCTAAGCCCTAAACCCAGGAGTTTAAGCCAAAGATAGGAAAGAGTTCACCCAGTATCTACTAGTTCCCTGATCAGAAGTCATGTAGGATTGAGTTAACAAGAAGACGAGGAAACAAATCGTGTTAGTGAATATTGAACCCACATTCTTTTAGCTCTTAAGTTTAAAAGTATTTTTTACTTTGAAATATTTGACAAGAGCATCTAGAGGACAAATAATATTTTTTTTGACAAAACTTTCACCTCATCCAACGAACAACATAGGTGTATATCATATGTGTGTCATATTTCAATTTTTATTTTAAGAAATAAAAATTTTAGTTAATCTCCCTGAGGCGTGTTAAGTGAAATCGCAAACGTAATATGTTAGGGACGATAATTGTTGTCTATCCTTCTTCCCTCGGTGGGAAGCCTTTTTATACTAATCTTCAACCTCCTAAATCATTAAGAAGTGGCTCCTCAAACTCCATGTAAATGATAGCCATAACATCCACCACTCTCATTACTATCATGTAACATTTTCTTGATGATTTTCTTTAACTTATATGAAACCTTGTGTCTACTCCATAACTCTTATGTTTGTCTTGCATGTTGCCTATCACACGTCTCCTGCAACCCGGATTCTGACTTCCTCTGTTTATGGCAACTCGACATTTGTCATTTTTCTTAAATACTCTCCATACTGACTCCCATACTCGGCCTTAGTGACTTTATAACTCAGCCTTTAAGAAATCTGGGATGAACATAAGCCCCCAATCACGAGTTCCAACAGAATGAGGTGTTCGAACAAAAAGTCATGAAATTCCTTCATCCTTGAGCCGATCACCTTTACGACACTTCTAGTACAAAAAACACTTGTTACCTCGAACGCGAAATGCATAATACCTCGGCTATAGAAGCGAGGCAATGGACAACGACATGATATCTCGCAACTTATCACCTCGGAGTGATTAAAACCGAGAGGTAAAGTTAAATGCACATGGGTTCAAACCCCAACAACACTTTTATTATTTTAAAAAATAACTTATATTTCATCTATGGTTATCTTTAAAGCCGTGAGGTTAGATATTTTTTTTGGGTTAAATATGTATAGGGTCCTCATAAATATCCCAACATTCAGTTTTAGTCCTTCAAAATTTTTTTTTAAAGAGTCCTCCTAGTATATTCTATCCACACTTTTGGTCCCTCTTGCTAACGTCCGTTAACAGAGCTGACGTGACATTGACATGTGGCAATTCAAGCGTGGCAAAGTCGCTGACATGGATGCCACATGGCATTTTGTCCCCCATTTATATTATTTATAAACATTTAATTTATAGCAACGAATATTTCGTCACTAAACCTGTCACTGACATGAACCTCATATATAAAATCGTAGCTAATTTGTACCTAATCCGAAGCTATTCCTTAAGTAATTCAAACATATTTTTCTTATAATTTTGAAAAAATTAGAAAATATTGTTTTTTCAAGATTACCACTCTACCCATCTTATCACATATCTGACTATGATTGACTATGATCGACTCTAATTCTAACCACCAAACTAATCATTGAACACCAACAATTATATATTACTCATGGAGAAACTCTTATATGCTAATTACCTTTTCTTTACTTTTTTGGGATTCTAAAGGCTCCATTTAACTATATACTAAGAAAAAGAAGACA
The DNA here is from genome assembly GCA_022829125.1 of Lathyrus tuberosus. Taxonomy (NCBI): domain Eukaryota; kingdom Viridiplantae; phylum Streptophyta; class Magnoliopsida; order Fabales; family Fabaceae; genus Lathyrus; species Lathyrus tuberosus. Next base: position 614,959 of record JALAZF010000593.1, read on the forward strand.
ACATGTCGACATTCTCTAGAATGGTAGTGGAATAATAAAGCATGGCAGGTAAGTGTTCCAATTTCCATGCATCATTAGAAAAACAAAAACAGAGAGAACTTTGGTTGATATTCAGATATATTTATATTTTCTAACCTATATATCTCCAGGATAACATTGCTTTTGGGCCCTCCAAGTTCTGAAAAAACGACACTGCTTTTGGCCTTGGCTGGAAAACTTGATCCAATCTAAAGGTTATTTAAAACAAATGAAAACATGTTAATGAGTTGCTTTGGATTTCTAGCCAGCTAAAATGTTTCATCCCAATGCAATTTTAAAACATTTGAAATTTGAAAACATGATTCTGAGTTGAATTGAAATATCTTTGGTAAAATGCAGATATACTAGAAGATGTATCTAGAAGAGAAATTTAAAAAAACATATTTCCTGATCCAGATATCGATATGGATATTCTTATTTTCAAATACGAATATAACAGCTAATGAGCTTGTGACTTGGAAATATCTACTAGTTTGGATAGCGCAACTACTTATCATGTTGTGATATAAGTGAAACAGTCTATCCACCTTCTCAATGTAACCGTTGTGTTCTCACTATTGCAACCACCACCAGGCACTTATGAACCTTGAATGAGCTATGGAATGACTTCAGATTAGCTACAGATTAGCTGGTTTTTGGATTAGTATATGATGTTCATGTTAGCGACATATTTAATGACAAAATATTCGTTGCTATAAATTAAATTTTTATAAATAATATAAAATGAGGGACAAAATGCCACGTGGCATCCATGTCAGTGATTTTGCCACGCTGGCATTGCCACGTATCAATGTCACGTCAGCTCTGTTAACGGACGTTAGCAGAAGAGATCAAAAGTATGGATGGAAAATATTAGGAGGACCATTCTTTGAAGAAAAATTTTTAATGGACTAAAACTGAATGTTGGGATATTTATGAGGAGCCTAAACATATTTAACCCCTTTTTTTTTAAATTGTTACATTGTTTACCCAGAATATTACATTGTTAAAAATAAAAGACTAATTCTATAGAGAACAAGGTAAAAATCAAATTCCCTGAAGATCTAGATTTTAGATCTTCAAATTATTGAACCATGGGGAAGATCAAATGTTGGGTGCAAGGTTTGTCTCTTCGGATGTTGCATACATTTGATTATGTAACAAAACAAAATAAGGGTTAGATAAATAAAATCAATATTCAAATATACGATTTTGTGCTCAAATAAATATTTAAGAAAACAAACCTTAAACCCAAGTAATTTTCTGCTCTTGCAATCCATCATAGAGAACTTTTCGAAATGTCTTTATACTTCAAGTGCTTCAATTTTATTTACGTTATATTTTCAATATTCAACATGCTTTTATAATGGATTTCCATTTGGGTGCTTCACGAGGTTCACTAATGGCAGATTCTTGAGCGTTGAAAAGTATTAAATGGACCACAAATAATTTTTTAAGGAAGAATCGTAAGAAAATGTTAAACTATCCCCTCGACCAAAAAGAAAACCAAGGTGGATAAGCTGTTTTTTTAATTACATTGTTTATATAAAATATTAATAATACATTGTAAAATCTGTAGTAGCAACTCATGAGAAAAATGGATGGTGGTGAATATTTCCTCTCTTTGGGAAGACTTCATATAATTTAGTATTAGGGCCAAATATGTTTAACGAGTGCTTTTATAGTTTGATATTTCCTCTTTTAGAAACAAGAATGATTTTCTCCACTTGCAATCTATCAACTGAGGATCCTTTTTTAACTGAGGATTATTCCAAAAAATACAACATCGACAACATCAACACCATTATGTGAGATAGATTGCAAGGGTTGGACAAATGTTTTTTTTAAGATAGAAGAACCTTGAACATTTTTTTCCATATTGCAATCCATCCTAAAGAATGATGCTTGCGAGTTTGAGGCAGCCTCATATAAGTAAGGATTTGGGTACACAACTACGGAAAATCCGTTTAACGGTTGGGAAAGATATATAATGATGTGGGCACAGACGTTGTTATGTAGAGTGTCGTTGTAAATATGATACTTACAATCACGACCCAGTAAGCGTTGTAATCAATTGGAAAACGCATTACCTATAATGACAGTTATTTTAAATACTCGTTGTTGTATGTCCTTTAATAAAATTAAAAAAAAAGCAGCATTAGAACTACCTATAATGACGGTTATTTTAAAAAAATGTTGTTGTATGTCTTTAAATAAAATATAAAAAAATTGCAGCATTAGAAGAAGAACAATAGCAAGAACAACAAGAACATCAAGAACAACAGCGAAAACAACAATAAGAATAAGAATAAAAACAAGAAGAAGAACAAGAACAAGAAGAACAAGAACAAGAACAAGAACAGCAACAACAACAACAACAACAACCACAACAACAATAATAACAATAATAACAATAATAACAACAAGAACACTATTAATAAAAAAGAACAACAAGAATAACAATAATAAAAAAGAACAACAAGAACAACAATAATTAAAAAACAACACCAACAACTAACATTTCTAACTCGAGTTCTAAAATTTGTTCTAAAATTTGGTTTAGTGGAGAAATAAAGTATCGTAAATGAATGATGATGTTTGAAGGTAGAAGATGTAGTTCGTCTAAATTTTAGGTTTCACGCGGATCACTAATAGTAGTGTCTTGGTCGTTGATAATCACTAAATGGACGATCAAGATTTGTTTAAGGATAGTGAATAAACTTAATAAGTGCGCCACCTATATTGTTGATAATGGGAATTCAAAAAATAAGTAAAAAACCAAAAATATTGGTGCTGGGACTTGAATCTGTGACAAGACGCTACCTATGATCACGGTTGTTTAAAATACCTGTGCTGAAAGGTCTGTCAACATTTTGAAAAAATAAGTAAAAAACCTACCTATAATGACTGTTTTTTAAATATCCGTGGTAAAAGGTCTGTCCGCATTTTGAAAAAAGAAGAAAGAAGTAACATGATTAAAATAAATTCAGAAAAATACAAAAACACAAAATTTAATCTAATTAAGTAAAATAAGAACTTCGAGATTTTTTTAAAGAAATTTTTGAGACTATGAAAATAGTAAAAAATTCATTTAAAATAGAAAAAGATGAATTTTGGGCTTTGAGGGTGGAGACTTATTACTCTTCTAGAGTAAAGGACTAATGACCACACGATTTTTCTGTTTCAAATGCACGAAACAAAACTAAAAAAGGAGACGATTTTCCCTAAAACCGTTTTTTTGAAGAGCAAGACCTAAAACTAAACTATAGGCTATAATCACGGTTTTTTAAATACCCATGGTGAAAGGCTGTCAGCATCCAGTTTGCAACCATTACAACGGTGTATATGAATCCGTTGTAAACTTGGCATTGTTGTTTGCGCGTTTTGTAGTAGCGGTAAAATACGTTTAACGTGTGCTTTTATCGTTAAATTTTAGTATTTTATACCTCAATTAAACAGAAAACCGAAGGGTTAGAACATTTTGTTTACATTTATAAACAAGTAAAATCATAAATTGCGATAGCTGAGAATCAAAGCTTGTACTGAGTTATTTTTTCATATGGGTTATTTCAAAAACCAATGGAATTGATTTTTTTAATAATTTTTTTAAATATTAAAAAATAGCATGCCTTGACTTTATACCTCAGTTTTCTATTGTTAAAGGTGAACTTACGTCATGACAAACGTTATTTGTTGTAGTGTACCTTAACGTGTCATAGTGGATTTAAAAAATGGTAATAATTTCAATCATTTTCTTTCTCATTGTCAAGATGATTTTTATGGGAAATCCAATTGCTTTTATTATTCTAGCTTTATAGAGTTTCCTAACTTTGTTAAAGCTTACTTCCATAAAAACCTTTTCCTTCAGTTACTTTGCTCCTAATTCTTCGTCCTTGCTCATTATTTCCTCAAGACTGTTGATCCGATTTTCTACCGAAAAGTAGATACATATGAGATCTATAAACTTGAATATTCTTAATCTCAATTTGTATTACTGCTAAATAAAAGATGTGTGCGGGATCTATGAACTTGTCAATTAAAGTTATCCTAATAAGTTAATTTTTTTTAGAATCCTTACCATAACTATTAGAATTCAAAGTTGTTTATCATGCAAATTTTAAAATATTATGTCATTTATATTTTATATTTTATTAATTTATTAATATATTAGTTTATTTTATATGATTAATTTTTTTAAAAAAGTAAAATATGGTGGTTTTACCCCTCAATTTATTATATTCTTTAGTTAAATTGATGAAAAATTGTTAAAAGTTTTTTTATAACCGCATCACAATGTTTATGTTTTGCCGTGTAATATTAACACTCACACTTTATTCTCTCTTTTTTTTTTAATAAATAAAATTATTAAAAATGTTTACAATAATTTAACACCGGTAGTTGAAACTATCATATGTTTATTTTTTAACCACTCTATCTACTATTTTTCTATTGGCAAAACTTTCAACTATTTTATTTTTTTAAACTCTCTTTCAATATTATCTTTGTCATTTTCTTTTCAAACAATAGAGATTTGTCAATTTTCAAATAAAAATGAGTATGTGTTTTTAAAAAATTTACAACAACTAAAATTAAAAAAAAAAATAAAATAAAATAAAATCAAGATGTGAATTCAGGCTATGGATAAGAAGATGCATCTTGTTGGTTTCAATAAATCCTTATCAGTCTTGCTTCAACCATGGAGTCTCATACTTGTATAGCCTCACGATCCTCTCATTTCAATATAAATTCGGGCAACCACTACGTGCCCTCTGTAGCGGAGAAGAATTAGAGATTAAGCTATTGATTAACTTAACTCACAAAAGTAAGAGTCGCCGCCGCACTTTATTGTTTCCAAAGGGAATGGGAAAAAAAGGTTGGTTATGCAATGGGAAGGTGTTAGCACCTAAAACATATATAGTACTATATAGGAACCTCTTGAAAATCCGTATTTGCCTTAAAACCAGGTTATTTGCAATAGATTGGGGAGATGAGAAAAGAAATATATATATTTTTTAAGATTTTGGTGTTTGACAAGACTTCCTAAGCCTCGTGCCTACATACCCCCAAAGTGAAATGGAAGATCGAAACCTCGTAGTTCGTGGTAAAAACAACAAAAGTGTTTGTTTTGGTTGATTTTAAATGAAAAGCCATTTCGTCATATTCGAGTGAAAACTCAACTTACTACCCACAATTAATAAGGAAGGAGCATTTGCATCATTTTAAGATGGAGGAATTTTGCTTGGATTGAAATCAACAAGACTATCACTCAACATCTAAGTGGGTAATGACATCACTTCCTACATTATTGTAAAAGTATAGGAGTTGCATCAATACAAGAACACAACTAATGACCATTCTTTGAGAAAAAGTTTAAACTGAAAAAGGTACACAAAATCACATAAGATTTGAAGGAGTATTGTGTTTTTTAAGTCTTTTGAAATTGTTTTGATATGCTTAAGATGAATTAGCATTTATTTAAGAAAAAAATTTTGAAAATCACTTGACGAAGTCAAGGTTTATTGAGAAAGTGGTTCAAGTTTGAAAACAAGAAGGTTTTGAAAAAAGGGAGAAGATTTTGAAAATTAAAGAAGATGAGGAGATCAAGAGACTATCCTAATAATAGAAATAAAGTTGAAGTGTGTGCAAGTGTACTAACCAGAATCTAGTCAGCACTTGACAAGAGTCAACACCAAAATCCCATTCCTTTGGAGTAAGCCATAAACAATAAATAGATAAACACAAAAGTATCTAGACAAATAAAGTCACAGAGAAACAAATAAGGCATCCAAGCTTGATTCAATGCCACATGTATTAGAGGAACTCAATGTCTCAGGTAAAGCATAATATCAGATGCACTTCCAAGTTTCAGATAAGCAAACTCCAAGCATGGGAAATTCTAATTTTATGTCCATAGGTCCAAATCTCCATGTAAAAAAATGATAGTAGCCATAGTACAAGAGAGATTAAAAGGTTTTTAGGGGTTTTTCCTTTATTAATGTCTTTAAAAGAAAAGAAAAGTCCAAGTTGACAAAGGAAAAAGAAGCATAAACATAAGTGTTAAATTGCGGACAAGAATGTAAATTGCGGAAATTAAAGGACAAGAATTAATGTCTTTAAAGGCATAATGTAAAGAGCAAGAAGCTAAAGTACAAGAATTAAATTGCGGAAAATGTAAAGGCAATGATATAAATGTTAGAAGTTAGGAGTCAATCGTTAGTGTTTATCGATAAAGGATCGATTTATCGATTCGGGACCAATGTAACGTTATCTTAATAATAATAATAGTAATAATAATAATAATAATAATAGCATTAACAATAATAAGGGAACATCTCATCATTTATACCATTATTATTACAATATTATTGTAAGATTTAATTTTAATTAGCTTATTACACTAAGCTATCACACTCAGCCTTACACCCATACCCTTAACTAGACTAATGTAAAAAATAATCATACGACTAAAATCACAAAATAACTAAATATTTAAATTGGGTGTTACAACCCTCCCCCGCTTAAAATATTTTCATCCTCGAAAATGTACCTATTGAGAACAATTCCTGATATGACTCTCGCATCTTGCTTTTTAATTCCCAGGTCACACTTCCTCCAGCAGCTCCTCCACAAGCTACTCTCACTAAGGGAATGTCTTTGCCTCTTATGTTTCCTCTTGCGATCCTCAATCCTTATCAGCTTTGCCTCCACAGTAAGATTATCCTGAATCCGCACTTCATCCCTTTGGCGGACATGGGATGGATCAGGAATGTACTTCCGAAGTTGCGACACATGTAACACATCTTGTAAATTCAAAAGTTTCGGTGGTAGAGCAACTCTATACGCAACAGCTCCAACTCTCTACAAAATATGATACGGTCCGATGAAATTAGGATCCAACTTCTTCGATTTCAGCGCACGACCAACACTGGTCACAATATTGACCCTTAGAAACACATGGTCTCCCTCGCAAAATTCCAAGTCTTTCCTTCTATTATCATGATAGGTTTTCATTCTACTCTGGGATGCTTTCATCTTTTCTCCGATCATCTGGATTATCTTAGTAGTTTTCTGCACAATTTCGGTTCCAAGTACGGTGCTCTCACGCGACTCATACCAACAAAATTTCATTTAGTGAATGTTCTCATTTTTTCAGATTCGTCTTCACCACCTTAACAAAGCGCATATTTTGGGTATGATACAAATGGTTTGTGTAGCAATGAATAAAAATAAAAGAAGTATAAAGATATTGTGTAAACATTATTCACCTTGTTCGAGATCCACGATTAATTTAAAAAAATGTGCATTCTTGAAACATTACATAATATCTTGTGCTATTGTACGTTGTTGTATGTTGTTGTTGTTGATTAATGTTCTTAGAACTTTATAATTTGTTGTTGTTTTTGTTTATTATATCTTGCGTTCTTGAACCTTTTTTTATTTTGTTGTATATTGTTGTGTTGTCAATAAATGTTGTTGTATGTTGCTGTTGTTGATTTATGTTTTTAGAACAAGAACAAAACATTGTTAAGTCACAAAAAAGAAACTTCTTGTGACTTAGCAATGTTTTGTTCTTGTTCTGAAAACATTGATAAATGTTTTGTTCTTGTTGATAAATGTTGTTGTATGTTGTTATTGTTGATTAATGATTGTAGTATAATGTAAAATAATGGAGTTATGGTTGAAGCCAAATCAATGTATTTCTCTATTTCAAATGATAAAAATCCTGTATTGGCAACTACCGCATTTTATGGTGTCATTGATGAGATTTGGGAGATTAATTTGTTATTTTTAAATTGGCTTTTTTTAAATACAAGTGGGTTCCCAATAATAGTAATGGTGTGCAAATTAATGACTTAGGATTCACCTGGGTCGACCTTGGCAAGACATCTTTTATGACCGAACCATTCATCATGGCTTCTCAAGCAAAACAAGTTTTCTATGTTACTGACCCATCAGACATATCGAGGAAATGGTCAATCGTTCTCTAAGGAAAACCCATTCCTCTTAGTGATGAAAGTTTGGATATTCCGTCCACACCTTCTTACACAACACAAGTTCCTACCTCATTTAATGAAGTTGATGGAGATGTCGTGCATGCTATTCGAATCGATCATGAAGAAGGCATATGGGAAAATGAACAAGTACATAATTTATTCGTTATTCATAATATATTGATTATATGTTATAGTTTCTAATTATTTTTACTAACAAGTATAATTATTTGAAATCATAGGTCTTTAGAGTCAAGACACCAAGAGACAAGAAACCAAAACATCAAGTTACAATTATGTGATGTTATGTAATGTGTAAACTGTAGGTTGTTTGTTCCGATAAATTGTAGGATGTTTGTTATGATAAAATTGAATATGATACAATTATGTGATAATGTGAATATGATACAATAAATATTATTATGATAACTTTATCACAAATGTGAGTTGTATTTTCTTCTGTGATATATAGTGAACAATAATACAGGTTAAAAAATGAGATTAATTATAGAAGCAGGATAATATTTGTTAATTATGCAGAAAATGAAACAACGGTTATATATCATAACCGTTATAATATGTCACGCGCTGTCCAGAAAAAAAAATCAAAAAGGCGTAGCTGACAATCGAACCTAGGACCATTAATTTTATCACAACGGTCTTTTGGAAAACCCGTTGTGATAGGGCGCGCACTTTCCAGTTTATTACAACGGTTACTGGGTCGTGATTGTAAGTATCATATATAAAACCAAACTCTACATAACAACACCTGGGTCCACCTGATTATATATCTTTTCCAACTGTTGTTAAACTGGTTTTCTGCAGTAGTGGGCCTTTGCCGAGGTCAGTCTTAAGGGTGTTTCAGTTGTATTTGGGTTTATTAGAGGGGAAGCTGGCATTTTTAGATATTGTCTCTATCTCACACTGATCGTACCTGATCAGAAAGGAACTAGTGTCCAGCAACGTCGTGAGCTCCTTATCTCCGGTGGTGATGAAACGACCGGGGGGTGTACCTGCAAGGTACTCCGATGCCAAAGTCAGGAAAAGGGAGTAAGCAAGTACATAAAGCAAAGAGTGAGTTAGAAAGTATTGTGTAACCTGACCCTCTCAAGCAAGAGGGTATTTATAGACGGCCCCCAGCGCGGGGCCAATGGTCACCCGCACTGGGCTGGATTGCAAGGCCCAATCCAGGTGACTTCCAGGGCTTACATGGCGTAAGGAAGACCAGCACGTGGTCTTCGCCCTAGGGTAACGGTCTCGAGATCTCCAGAAGAAGGGCAGACCGATTCTTTTAGAGGTGGGAGGTTACAGGGTGATGTGTCCTCGCGAGGGGGACACCGTGGAGATCGTGGGGAAAGGTGTGGCCTCCCCTTGGTGCATGCAGTCTCTGCTCGACATAGCCTTCCAGCATGCGCTCGACGACGAGGAGGTTTGAGTGTGCTCGGTACTTAGTAGACTTGGGTCGTATTGGGCCACACCAGTATTGGGCTGGGCCTACCCGACGGATGGGCAGGCGCCGACCCAATCTAAAACAGGAGCCCCCAAGTCGTTGCTCCGATGTGTCGGAGTAATGACTTAAGGGTCAGCCCGGATGTCGAGGACATAGTAAAGGTCATCCTTCGTCGGAGAATTTCGTCGCATGGGTTAGTGTTCCTGTAATAACGATCTGATGACAAATGTCGGGGACCAAAAACAAAGGGGTACTCGACGGGAAGGAGTCTCGGAGATGAAAGTCGGCCCGAGTTTCCCATGCCGTTGTTGGACGACGAAGCGGGGCGATGAGAAGACGTGGATTTGGGCACCAAGGCAAGCGAAAGAATGCACGCGGGAATCCGTGTGCCACGTGTCACTTGTCATTATTGCATAGGGCTGCTAAGGCTAGGGCTAGGGTACTCGAGTGCCTAGGGGCGCCTCGAGTCCCGTGAGGGCCTTATAAATAGGAGCCAGTCCATGCAATTTGCACGTTTCTCTCTGAAGGTGTGAGAAAGACACAAGAAATGGGGGTTTGAATTGTGTTTTAACTCTTACTAAATTTTTGCCTCTTATCATTAACGTGCAAGAGAAAATTAGAGTTGCGTTGAGAGACTCTGACTTACGAAGCGTCATTCAGATTGTGCTATGTATGAAGCATAAGAGCCAAGGCAAATCTGAATTAGAAATGATTGAATCAGACTTGCAATGTGTAAGCTCATCAGAGTTTGGTTGCAAGGTTCTGACTTGCTATGCAAGGTTCTGATAATTGATACAAAAACATAAACAATCAAATAAAGTATAAACAAGAGTAAAGAACACACGATATAACCTGGTTCACTTGAGTCATTCCCAAGCTAGTCCAGTCCACCATTCCAAGGTGATTTCACCTTGAACACAAGGACTTAATCCACTATAATCAAAACCAATTACAGATGCACGGGTAACAACCGGTGACTAACATCCTGCAAAACCGCAGCTGTGACTAACCCACAATGAACTGTTCAGGGATCCAAGTTAATGGATATAATGAACATTGACCCAATAGGTTCCAATATCGCAAGATCTACCATCAGGATTTCACAGCTAAACGTTCAGGGATCCGATTCAACAGATATAGCATTTACTGACCATTCTTCCAGGATTTTCAATGAGTTCCATCAGTGATCTCACAAGAGTCTAACCCACACTTGGTTCTCTTTGAGATATGACTATCATTGAACATATCTCAGGATTTCCACAACGACACCAAGCCATTGTCTTCTCAAGTCTCCGATCACACTGATCACTTGAGGAATCCTAATTTACATAGAATTAGTTGTTCTGGACGTTATATTGATGCTTCTTAACAAGCAGATAACTCCTAATTTTAAGTACAAATGAACACTCAGTGTTCTAGCAAGATATGAGCAACATCTCCTTGCTATCTTCATCTTATACAAAGATATATGTTGATTTGACAGTTTGATGACATCTTGTAGATCTTCTTCATCTTATTTGTTGAACAAGCTTCGAGCAACAACTCCTTGCTTCAGATCTTCAATATAGATCAGATGATGAAGTTGGTTGGTGACTTGACTGATTTTCAATGTTGTCTTGTTCATCAACAACTTCTGTTCCAATTAATTGTTGTTGCGTTGAATGATGATCTTTGAGCTTCAACAACAATGGTCGTGTGTTAATGGTGATAGCTTTAAGTGTCTAGTGTAAAAATGATAACTAATCGTTGCGACTATCATCACATCGACACCTTCAGAAGCGCATTTTGCTTTCCTTTAAATAGCCAAGTAAAATATAGCCATTAGATAACTGTTGGGTGTTTGAAAAGAGTCGTTAAGCCATGATGAAAGTTGTTCTGCCGTATCTTCTTTTTACTGTAGAAGAAGTGATGGGATAGGTCCTTTTAGCACGGTGTACAGTCATCGCTAACCGTAACATTTGTCATCAAATCTTCAGAGGCTTCTGATGGTAATTAATTGAAGCATGAGTAGAGACTTTATAATTGGGTCTTCAGAAACTTCAAGTCTTCCGTCTTCAGAACTTGTCCATAGGAATCTGTCTTCAGAGCTTCAACACTTGTCTTGAAACCCGTTATCTTCACTACTTCAAGTCTTCAGAATCTTCAGAAATTTGTTCACTCAGAACGCTATCTTCAGAGTCTTCAGCACTTGACCTTTAGAACCATAATCTTCAAAACACTTCAGTCTTCAGAGTCTTTCTGCACTTGGTCTTCAGAGTCTTCAGTCTTCAGAACTTCAAGTCATGAGAATCTTCAGCACATCGGTTCTTCACAAGATTATCTCTTTAGAAGCTTCACTATCTTCAGAATTATAACCACTTTCAGAGTAGCACCCATAAGAGCATTGCAGCAGTAATATCGGCATTCTTGGATCTATCTGATTCTGATCAGATACAGAAGCATACTTGCTTCTTACGACTTATGTTACACATAGTAACTTGCATATGATCATTTACGCACATCTTGCTGGTGTTTGTTGGATCTGATATCTTCTATGATTATGATCTGCACACAACACACATTAGAACATAAAATGGTTCTTTCAGAAATACTCATTGTTATCATCAAAACATAGAGATGACATTCAGAGACAATTCTTGCTCTTACAATCTCCCCCTTTTTGATGATGACAAAACCATCTATTTTGATTGAACATTTTATACAAGGTAATCACCAAACATAACATATTCAGAGTCTAGAACAACAACTCCCCCTGAATGTGTTAAACCCAAAATTTTATTTGTGATTGTCTAGAATCTTATCTGATCCAAAGACTCACAAAATAATAATTTGAGTTTTCAGAACATAGAATGGAGAAGGGCTACTTCCCTATCTGTCTTGAGGAGACAAAAGTCTTCAGCATCTGGACTTGTTCATCAGAACCTATGTCTTCAGATCTTTAGAACTTAGTTCCTTTGGTCATCGTATCAAAGCTCATAATCTTCAGAGTCTTCTGAAGAAATTTCTACTTTTTAGTAGAATCATTTTAGCACAGAAATAGAACAATTCTCTTCTAATAACTTAGCCACGCTGTTTATCAGAATTGAACTTGTTTTTTGACGTAATAAACCCCCTCTGAGTTTCATACTTGATGATCTTCAGATTCTTAATTTGGTCATACCGGTTTTGATCTTCATTTAAGATCTTGACACTTCTGAGTTTGACTTGAACACAGGCTTTCATCTCAGAACCTTGTTACTTGTCACAACTCATTGGTTCATCAAAGCTTGATTCTTGATCTGATTGAAAAATATTTTTGTGATCATTCGAAGCTTGATTTTTAATCTGATACCAACATACTTTTGATTCTTAGTCTGCTGAGTTTGATACCAATTATAGATTTTGTCTGATACTAATTCATTTTCTGCTGAGTTAAATTCTTGGTTTATCAAAACTTCTTCTTCTTGGAAAATTTTATCCAGATCTTCAGACAGTCTTCTACTTTTGATTTGCTCAGTTCTTCTGAAAAGCATCTTGGATTGTGGAATTTGTCTTGACTGCTTTTGGGAAGATTTCTTCTTCTGATTCTTATGTTCTGAATCTCATATCTTCAGACAGCTTACAACTTCTGAACAAAGTGAAACAAGAATCACGATAACTTTGACTTTCAGAAAGTTCTCAACTTCTGAATAGTACTGGGTAAGTCTGATTCTGAACACATGTTCACGAAGTGTACAACTTCGAGAATATGAACAAATATTTCATAAGAACTTTAAACAGAGTTCTTTTAATTTAACCTGTTCTAAGAATGCCTAGTGAACTTGTTCAGAGTTCCTCGGTTAAACATCAAACAATCGTTAGCGGTAAACGTATTAATATCAGAGTTGATGTAGAACATATATCATTATATCAAAATCATGTCCTATTTCTCCCCCTTTTTGACATCATTAAAAAGTTAGCCTAGGAGGATATTTCATTTATAACAAAATATAGATTATTCTTAACCCTAAGTAATTTGGAGCGATCAAAACATAGGCTTATGAAAACAGATTTCTAGGGGATAACCTAGGAGGTGCCTAAGGATAGGGAGGAGGTGGAGGACGAATTTCCAGACTCATCGGTTCTTGAAACATGCAACTATTTATTTTCAGCTTGTGTGATTACCAACTGCTTATTCTTCATAACTTCTTCAGACATCCATTCATGAAATTCAGTCCAGATATTTCCCATAGCAGTGGGATCCATGCTGGAACTTGAAATATCTATTAAGTATTGGGTTCTGTTGATAGTATTATCCTTGAAGGATGATAATACTTTATTAACAGTCTTTGACCTTTTCGAAGAAGGTTTTTTGCTAACAGCTCTTTTTTGCTTCTCTCCCTTTTTCTTCCATTCTGAGATCTCTTGAAGCACATCTGTAATGTTTTCCATATTAATCCATACACCAATGTCTTCATCTTTGAATTTTCAAAGATAATTTGCCACTTCTACTTGATCATGTGTTTCTTTGAAGTTAGGAACTCCTTTAACAATAACTCTTATAGCCATCGTCACTTGCCTTAGTGATGTATCATAAAGATCAGCGTCTTCTTTATTTTTCCTTAGATCCTTAAATCTGAGAATTTTTCCTGCGCTTTTTAGAAGTTTGCTTGATTCTCCTTCGTTGATCAGGATGTCATCAACTATTCCTGATTCTACCAAAATATCAGAGATGAGTCTCCCATACGGAACTTGTCTAATTTCTGTGCCAGAATCCATTCTGGAGTCCCTTATAAATTCCTTCAGAAGTTTGAAAAGAATTGCTGGAAGATGTATCTTGATTCCTTTTAGAAGAAGGAATAGGACACACTTTTGAGTCTCATTGAGTTGATGTGAAGGAAGATGATGAAACACATTTCCTTGCAAGATTCTGAACCACACTTGTAGGGAATCCTTCAGACTCGAGAATATTGGATCTTCCGTATCATCCACAGTTACTTCTTTGAAAATAGAAGCGAAGACTTTTGCTTCTCTTTCCTTGCTTAGTTGATCCTTGGTGATTCTTAATCCGGTTTTGTCATGTATCAGTAAATATGAAAGAGTCTTTTCAGATATAACTATTTTCCTTCCAAACATCGAAGATACAATGACAGTTGTGCACGCAGTAGAATGAATCCAGAAGTCTTTGACCAGACAAGCGTAGGTTGGTCCTTCCAATCTTTTGAAGTAGTTTTTCCACCCTTGATTATTCATGGAGTGAGTCACATCACATCCGTTAGCTTTCAAACTCTTGAAATTCACAATTGTGTTAGACTTGACAAAGAGTTTTTCAACTGGTGTTTTTGTGGTAATGGGGCATAATACACTTTGACAAAAGGAGGCCATTGTTGAAGGTGATATTCCCTAACCGAGTTTACTCAGGATTTAGATGTTGTGAAGAGTAATTTAAGGTTGTTCTTATTTGTAGAGTAATGAGGAGAGTAAGGCTTAAGAATTTGAAAGCGTAACTATTGATCTTTCCTAGGTTGGTAAGAGACGTGGGAAATGAAAGTGGATGATTGGTTTCTTTAATGAGGGAAAATTAACCGATCATAACTGTTCTCTTATGAGTGGTGAGAGTAACCGTCGCACATTTATGTCTTAAGGAGATATTGCAGTTTATTTTTATAATCTTAAGGCTTTTCGTGTGACGCATAATAGATGTATATAATTGATTATAATGCTTAATTATTTTATTCTAATTATGGTAAATTCATGGAGAGTAAATTTAAAAAATGCTTCGTGATAAGATGAACATAAAATTAATCATTCCTAAAGATAAGCAGTTCGCCATCAGAGTTACTTCAATAATTGATCAAGGAGATACAAGTCAAATTCAAAACACAAGGTCAGACAAGCAAAGACCTTGAAGAACTATGACTCTAGGAAATTTAACTTCTTATTTTAGACTAGGAAAGTCATAGGTTGACATAACTCAGGAAGAATCTTCTCCGTCATTCCATTTCTCCTGCAATGACTAACTACTCCTTGAAGATCAAGAATGTGGGAGATAACTATGCAGTAGGGAACTTGATAGACCGTGTCTTCCCTAGACAGATTAATTTCTTCCTTTAGATGATTATACATGGATTAGGGTAGGTTTATTTTAATCCTAGAAACTAAGAAGAAAATAAATAATCTTTCTTTGTCAGATAACCATCCTGCTCCTCTTTCTCTTGGTCTTAAATCAGTTACCATTAGCTTGTACCAATCCTTAGCTATGGGAGTGAGGGTACATGGTTGAGTGGGACGACCTTCAGTCTCAAAAATGACATGCAGATGCCTGTCGAAGCTATGATTGCTGATGTTTCTTTCCACAGTCACACCATCTTCAACACACCTAATGGCTTTAGCAATGATGGTAGGGTTAATCAAGACTGGACAGCCAGCAACCATAAACAAAATAGCATTCTTGCCATAGTCATACTCTAGTACTCGAGCATTTTCCCAGAACTCAGTTACAAGCGCAGGAAAGACAGGTCCAACAAGCATGTTGAAGTAGTTTTCCTAGTTCTGAAACTGAATTCTAGAGAGAATACTTGTTTTGTTGAGTTGAGGCAGAAGGTTTAGATTCAGAGTGTATTCCTTCAGGAGCTCAAGATCAGAAATTTCACCTCTAATGTTGTGGGAAGTCATTTTTAACAGGAGTGATTTTGTTTGAGAGAGAAGGAGATTAAACTATGATATAGTTAAAGAGTGATTCCTTTTTTAATAGAGGAAATGATATGGGAAGGACTTAGGATCAATAGCTATTTAATGAACTGGAACATGCAGGGTTCATTATTTTTGAGAATAGCTATGAGTAGCTATGGAGGTCAGCTTTAAGATGACAAGACATGTTATAGACTCTATATATAGAGGTTGTCAGAGCAGCTCATAAATAGGGATACGAAAAGATGTACATTTATGAGCCGTAAGGGAGTGGCTGGCACAAGGTAATATTCGTCGTATCATAAATACGTGAGAATCTTATTATATTTTCAATAATTCTTACAAAACCTAATGTGTCAGTGAATGATCAGTGGTTATGACGATGTTCAAAATATTGCTACTGTTTTAAATTCAGAGAATAAGGATGATCATGAATGAGGAAAAACGTACCTTAGAGATTCTGAAATCTTTTTGCAGCTATTTTATACCTGAGTGCTTTCCATTTTGACTATGAGCTTCTGATCATCATCTTTCAGCTTCTTCTTCCTTCAAAGTGATCTAACGTTGTATTATGTCGTTGAGGAATATCAATGTCCTCTGAAACCGGATCTCTAGTTTGAGAACTAGAATCAATCTTCTCTTCAGATGATCCTTTCCTTTTTCCCGTTCAGAAATATTCATCTGACTTTTGAGATCAACTTTCAGAAATTCTGATCTTTATTATCAGAACGTCTATCAAGCTTCCATTTCATAACATCTTCTGACTCTGTTTCTTTGAACAGATGCAGAGCAAGTATCATCAAACATGTATGACAATCTTGTTCTGTAATGCTAATCTAATTTGTTTAGATTTAGTCCATCAAAGGATTTACATCATATCTGCTTCTGAAAAGAGTGTCAGCTGATTTCTTCATTCTGAACAATATCAGTGACTTAGATCTTTTTTTTTGTTTTCGAGTAGATGACTTCTGTTTCTGCATCTAGTCAAGCATCTTCTGAATCCAAAATTTATGCAACGTGAACTTTTGAGAGAAATATCATGTAACATTCCGACCAATTACAGTTAGTTCAACTGAGATAGAGCAGAACTCAGTCGTCTATGTTATTTTAACCAAGACTCAGACATTTTTCTTAATCATATTCCAGATGAGTCTCTAGATTTCCTCTTTCTGAAGGTTCTTCAGTTTTCTGTAAGGTTTCTTCTGCAGACTTAATTCTGAAATTCAAAATCATAGAACAACAATCTTTCTTCTTTACATGAAGAAATTCTTAATGAGCTCTAAATCAAAAAGTCAAGGGTGGACTAATCCGTGTCTTAAAAACATCTCAAAAACTCATAAAGAGATAATCTTCAGCAAACAAGATTTCTTGTTTTCTGATGATTCAATCTTGAGCAAATACGTTGTTTATCCAAACGTATCTTCTAAGATAAGCATTCAACAGATACTACTACTTATCTGATGAATCTATCTTGTCAGCTGATTCTTCAATCTTTTCTTAGGTTTTAGGGAGGAAGATCCATTGTTGACAGCAACAAAAAAACTTCAAGAATCAGTGACTTGCTCTGGTAATCCGTTTGATTACAATTTAGTACACAGTCATCTTCTAAACTGATACTAAAATTGTAAGTGGATTGAAATCTTACCCAGAGTATTTCTACACACCATATCAGGATCTCTTTCTGACACTGTAAAGTGTTTGATATCCATCAATAACAGAACCGAAGCTCTGATACCAATTGAAGGTGTGAGAAAGACACAAGAAATGTGGGTTTGAAGTGTGTTTTAGTTCTTACTAAATTTTCTCCTCTTATCATTAACATGCAAGAGAATATCAGATTTGCATTGAGAGACTTTGACTTGCAAAGCGTCATTCAGATTATGCTATGTATGAAGCATAAACGACAAGGCAAATCTGAATTAAAAATGCTTGAATCAGACTTGCAATGTGGAAGCTCATCAGAGTTTGGTTGCAAGGTTCTGACTTGCTATGCAAGGTTCTGATAATTGATACAGAAACATAAACAATTAAACAAAGTATAAACAATAGTAAAGAACACACGATAGATCTAGGTTCACTTGAGCCATTCCCAAGCTAGTACAGTCCACCCTTCCAAGGTGATTTCGCCTTGAACACAAGGACTTAATCAACTATAATCAAAATCGATTACAGATGCACGGGCAACAGCCGGTGACAACCATCCTGCACAACCGCAGCTGTGACTAACCCACAATGAACCGTTCAGGGATCCAAGTTAATGGATATAATGAACATTGACCCAATAGGTTCCAATCTCGCAAGATCTACTATCAGGATTTCACAACTAAATGTTCAGGGATCCGATTCAAAAGATATAACGTTTACTGACCATTCTTCCAGGATTTTTAATGAGTTCCATTAGTGATCTCGCAAGAGTCTGACCCACACTTGGTTCTCTTTGAGATATGACTATCATTGACCATATTTCAGGATTTCTACAACGACACCAAGCCATTGTCTTCTCAAGTCTCCGATCACACTGATCACTTGAGGAATCCTAATTCACATAGAATTAGTTGTTCTGGAGATTACATTGATGCTTCTTAACAAGCAGATAACTCCTAATTTTAAGTACAAATGAACACTCAGTGTTCTAGCAAGATATGAGCAACAACTCCTTGCTATCTTCATAATATGCAAAGATGTATGTTAATTTGACAGTTTGATGACATCTTGTAGATCTTCTTCATCTTCTTTGTTGAGCAAGCTTCGAGCAACAACTCCTTACTTCAGATTTTCAATATAGCTCAGATGATGAAGTTGGTTGATGACTTCACTGATTTGTAATGTTATCTTGTTCATCAACAGCTTCTGTTCCAATTAATTGTTGTTGTGTTGAATGATGATCTTTGAGCTTCAACAACAACGGTCGTGTGTTAATGGTGATAGCTTTAAGTGTTTAGTATAACAACGATAACTAATCGTTGCAACTATCATCTCATCGACACCTTCAGAAGCGCATTCTCCTTTCCTTTAAATAGTCAAGTAAAACATACCGTTAAAAATTGTTGGCTGTTTGAAAAGAGTCGTTAGGCAATGATGAAAGTTGTACAGCCATATCTTCTTTTTACTGTAGAAGAAGTTATGGGATAGGTCTTTTTAGCACGGTGTACAGTCATCGCTAACTGTAACATTTGTCTTCAAATCTTCAGAGGCTTCGGATGGTAATTAATTGAAGCATGAGTAGAGACTTTATAACTGGGTCTTCAGAAACTTCAAGTCTTCCTTCTTCAGAACTTGTCCATTAGGAATCTGTCTTCATAGCTTCAACACTTGTCTTAAAACCCGTTATCTTCACTGCTTCAAGTCTTCAGAATCTTCAGAACCTTGTTCACTCTGAACGCTGTCTTCAGAGTCTTCAACACTTGACCTTAAGAACCATAATCTTTAGAACACTTCAGTCTTCAGAGTGTTTCTGCACTTGGTCTTCAAAGCCTTCAGACTTCAGAACTTCAAGTCATGAGAATCTTCAACACTTCGGTTCTCCACAAGATTATCTCTTCAGAACCTTCACTATCTTCAGAATCATAACCACTTTCAGAGTAGCATCCATAAGAGCATTGCAGTAGCAATATCAGCATCCTTGGATCTATCTGATTATGATCAGATACAGAAGCATACTTGCTTCTTGCGACTTGTGTTACACATAGTAACTCGCATATGATCATTTACGCACATCTTGCTGGTGTTTGTTGGATCTGATATCTTCTATGATTATGATCTGCACACAACACACATTAGAACATAAAATGGTTCTTTCACAAATACTCATTGTTATCATCAAAACATAGAGATGACATGCAGAGACAATTCTTGCTCTTACACTCTCTTCTTCACTCAGAGTTTCTTTCTTCTTCTCCTAGCTTCCGCCACCGTCTCACCACCGTACGCCGCCGTACCAGAACTTAGCAACCACTGTCTCAAGTAAGTTTCTACTTGTTTATTTCCATTTTACGTTTTCAACGGTGGTTCCTCCGGTGAACTGATGAAGTTCCTGGGGAGGCCACAGAGTTTCCGGCAAAAATAACGGAGCTTCCTTAAGTTTTTGATGAATGCCGTGGGGATCTGGGACAAATATCCCGGGGGCCTGATGAAGGTCCCGAGGACGTAGGATGAATCCCACGGGGACATAGGACGAGGACTCCGGGGACCCGATGAAGGTCCCAGGGACGCCCGACGGATGATGCCCCGAGGACGGCGGGCAGACGGGATAGATGTACTGATCGAACCTGCGCGCGATCCCGATGTCCATGGGCAGAGGGACGTCGCCCGAGCAGTTCCACGTGTTCTTTCTTCGTCCTTTCACTTGATCAGTTGTGGAAGAGTAGATTTGATCTAGGCCATCGAATTCACCAGTTTCCTCTGCTTTTTAGGTAAAATGGTTGTCCAGCGACTTAAAGGGTTTCTTAAAATTGACGATGAGCCCGAATCCCCAGTAGCGTCGGACGATGGTGGTCGTTCGCCCGAGGAGTGGGTTGGGGATGAGCCTCTAGGATTCCCCTCTTTATTCATTCTAGGTGGCCCTAACGCCTTCGATACTATCGAGGACCTCTACGAAGGTTCTGCGCGGAGTTGGGTAGCGTACCGGCCATTAGAACACCATCGGATCTACTCAACATTCAGAAGAGTGCGGTTTCCAATGTACGAGTTCGCCTTTCATGAAGCGGGCATGGGTCTTCCCTTCAGTAATTTCCAGCTGGGGGTGTTTTCTTGGCTACACTTGGCGCCCTCCCAACTTCACCCAAATGCTATAGCTTTTGTGCGGGCATACGAGCTCGTTTGTAAATTTCTTGACATCGAGGTCACCGTCCCCCTCTTCTTCAGAATCTTCCACTTACTACGACAGACGGTCGAGGGCCTTCATAGTTGGGTGTCCTTCAAGCTACCGTTGAGGCTGTTCCGGGCATATATGGATTATGTCCAAAACTTCAAAGGCCGATGGTATGTCGTCAAGCCTCTCACCCGGGCGGCCACTGACACTTTGTATAATCGTAGAATGGTAGAGCTGGAGGGTGGTCGGCAGAAGGAGGTCCTTGAGACAAAGTGCCCCCTGGAGTGGACAGAGGAGCACTACGAGCTAAGCACAGATAGCTATATCGTTACTCCCAGTACGTTAGGCGAGAAGGACAAGAAGGCCTACGAGAAGACAGTGAAGTTCGTCCAAGGGTACAGCAAGGCGAAGTTGGTGACCCTGTACGAAAACTTCATAACCAACGCCCACGGAGAGACCCTCCCCAAAGCTCGACTCATTAACACAAAGGCTCTCCTCGAGTGCAATACCGAGGAGGAGGCTCTTCGGTTCTTAGGTAGTGGGCATACCCCTGACTCGGAGTCCGTTGTCGTTTCTACTGTAGGTTTACTAATGTCTGTTATCTTTATTTTCTCGCAGGTGCCATGTCGAGCTTGGAAGAACGCATGAAGAAGTTGACCTCAGCTCGAGGCTTGAAGAAAGCTGGAAAAGGACGGGTCGAGCAGGTCAAACAGCAGGTGTAGGCCCTGTGCCCACTGCCGGGTACTCCTCCAGCTATCCACAAGGTAGCCAGTCTCCCAACTCGTAGGGGTCTGCGAAGAGACAAAAGACCATCGAGCAGACGCGCGTCAACCTCACTGAGAGCCCTCCTAGGTTTGTGTTTCCACCCTGTCATTCGAGGCCCTACTTCTTTTCAGGGGAAAATTCCCGACTGTTGTTGGTTCTGAGGCCCAGGCCATTTTGGGAGTCGACCGGGTTTCGAGTAGAAAGAACCTGGTGGAGGACACGGGCGCGAGGATGAGGGTTTGCGCCACTGCGGTGGTCCTGAACGACGAAACATGTCCATCGTTAGAGCTGAGAAGACTACAGAAGAGTTTCAAATCAGTTGAGGCTGAAATGAAGAAACTGAGCAAGAACCTTGCAGAGTCCAAGAAATAGAACAAGGCCCTGGTCGGGCTTCAGAGGCAGCTGGAGGAGAAGTTGGCGAAAGCCGCTGAGGAGAGGAAAAATCTCTTGGCGAGAATCGCCGAGTTGGAGCAGGTTGTCCGACCTGCTGAGGAGGAAACTGAGGATGAAAAGTTGTTGGCCTCCCGAGCTGTGTTGATTTCAAAGCTCTGGCTGACCGAGCAGGATGTCCTCCACTCTGTCGAGTTGGGCTTTAAAAAAGCCTTGAAGTAGGTGCAGGTGTTGAACCCTGACCTCATCACTGAAAGGGCTAGCCCTTATCACGAGGTCGTTGACGGTCAGATTGTTCCACCGACGTTTGAGGATGACGACGAGACTGCGGAGAAAGGGCAACTCGAGGGAGATGTGGATGCTTAGTTTTTCTGTTCAGCTTGTTTGGCCGGCGCGCCAATTTTCTTTTGACTTTGTTTTCCCGGCCTGCGTGGCAGGGGCCTTATGACATTTTTGTATGTATAATTCGCACAATGGCCTTCTGCCCAATTTAATGCTTTGATTTTCGTTTATCTGTGTGTGTGATGCTTGTATGCTTTGATGATATATCTGTTTTGTTTTTTTTTAAGTAATTTGGGGGTTTGCTTGACTTTGTTGATCCTCGACAGTGTAGGGAACTGGTCGAGTAGTCGGAGCTGTATTCCGACCTTCGACGATGCTAAGAGTTCGGTCGAGGTCTAAACTTTGTGGCGTGAAGTTCTCATTGCGAGCTGGGTGTTCTGCCTACTTGGTATCGCGACGATGGAGCTCGATCGAGGTATCTTCGTCAGATCAAGGGTCCTAGCGCACACATAACGTGGGCCCTTGTCTTCTCATTTCGTGAAAGGGAGTCGTGCTTGTACCTTTGTGCGCCCCCGTGGTCACGACGTAGCTGTGTCACAGACAGTGTTTAATTGTAGTATTGTTTAAGCTTCTCAGCATTCCATGGTCAAACAAGTTCCTCCCCGTTTAGATTTTCAAGGTAGCAGGCTCATGTCCCCGTTATTGCGCGGACGCGGTAGAGGCCCTCCCAGTTCGAAGCGAGCTTGCCTTCTCGCGAATCTTCCTGGTTCCTTCGTAGGACGAGGGTGCCTACTTGAAAATCACGTTTAATAACTTTGTTGTTGTAACGTAGAGTTATTTTCTCCTTAAGTGAGGCTTCTTGGAGGGACGCGTTTGACCTTATCTCCTAGACAAAGTCGAGCTCCTCCCTTAGGGCCTCATCGTTCATCTTTTTGTCGAGGGGAGATTCCGTTCTCCTAGAGGGTTCCCTTATTTCCACGGGAATCACCGCTTCTGTTCCGTAAGTCAAGCGGAAAGGGGTCTCCCTGGTCGTGGAGTGCGGGGTCATTCTGTAGGCCCAGAGGACGCTGTGCAGCTCCTTGACTCATATTTTCTTGGTTTCGCGTAATCGTTGTTTTAGTCCGCCTAAAATCACTCTATTTGCCGCTTTGACTTGCCCGTTCGTTTGGGGATGCTCGACCGACGTGAAGTGTTACTTTGTGCCTAGTTTGGTGACGAAGTCTTAGAAGTTCTTGTCGGTGAACTGTGTCCCATTGTCGGTGACAATTGCTTGGGGCACGCCGAATCGGGTGAGTATGTTCCTCTTGTAGAAATGTAGTATGTTGTGAGCCGTGATTTTGGCTAGGGCTTCCGCCTCGATCCATATCGTGAAATAATCCACGCCGATGATCAGGTACTTATTTTGGTATGAGCCCACGATGAAGGGCCCGAGGATATCCATCCCCCACCATGCAAATGGCCATAGGGAAGACAGTGTTTTGAGCTCACTGGGCGGGGCCAGGTGCATGTCTCCGTGTTGTTAGCATCTGTCGTACATATTGACGTACTCCTTGGCGTTCTGCTGTATGGTGGGCCAATAGTATCCTACTCGCAATGCCTTGCTGGCTAATGACCGTCCGCCGAGGTATTGTGCATTGATCCCCTCATGGATTTCCTGGAGTATACCGGGGACATTGGACTCCTCGACGCACCTGAGAAGGGGGATCGAGAAGCCTCGTCGATATAGTTTGTCTTCGACGATTGTATAGGAGCATGCCCGTCGCTTAACCACTCCAGCCTCCTTGGGATCGTCGGGCAGCTTTCCAGTGGTGAGATACTCGTATACCAGTGTCATCCAACAGTTGCTGTCCTCGATGGCGTTTACATCAGTTGTGGGGACAGGTTTGCCGATGCTCATGCGCAAAAGCACTTCTTGTATGACAGATTTGTTCCCACCTTTCTTCTTTGTGCTCTCTAGTTTCGATGAGAGATCTTCTCGAGTGTTATGTTCGCGCAGGATGTGGGCTACTTCCACTGTGGTGAAGTTCTTCATCTTTTCCCTCACCAAGGTCAAGTATTCGATGAGGCTATCGTTCTTGGCTTGGTACTCTCCTCAGAACTGGGAAGCCACGAGCTGGGAGTCGGTGAAAATTTTGACTTCTTGGGTGCCGAGGTCCTCAGCCAACCATAGCCTGGCGAGGAAAGCCTCGTATTAAGCCTGGTTGTTCAACGTCGGGAAGGATAATGTGAGGGAAACTTCAATCAGGATGCCTTCCTCATTTTCAAAGATGATGTCCGCTCCACTGCCCTTCAAGCTGGATGCCCCGTCAACGTAGATTGTCCATTTTTGGGATCCGTTGGTCGAAGGTTTCGGGAGGGTCATTTCTGCCACGAAGTCGGCCAGCACCTGAGCGTTCATGGCCTTTCTCCCCTCATATTGAATGTCAAACTCGACAAGTTCGAGCGACCATCTGAGCATCCTCTCTGCCATGTCTGGTCGACCGAGGAGTTGTCTTACTGGCTGCTCGGTCCTTACCACGACCGTGTGGGCCAAGAAGTAGTGTCGCAGCCTTCTGGCCACGGTGACGAGGGCCAGGACGACTTTCTTGATCTGCTGATATCTGAGCTCGGGGCCATGGAGGGCCTTACTGGTGAAGTAAATCGACTTCTGTCCGTCGGGGGTTTCTCGGATAAGGACTGCGCTGACTGCTTCGCTCGTGATGGCGAGGTACAGGAACAACGCCTCCTCGTTCTCAGGTTGGGAGAGAACCGGGGATTGTGAAAGGACTTGTTTTAGGTGGAGAAGCGCTTTCTCACATTCCTCGGTCCATTCGAACGTGGATTTCTGTCGTAGAAGCTTGAAAAATAGGAGTGCGTACTGTGCAGATTTGGCGACGAAGCGGGAAAGCACGGCCAGCATCCCGTTCAGTGATTGTATCAACTTCTTCGAGTTCGGGGTAGGGATCTCGGAGAAAGCCCGACACTTGTCGGGGTTTGCCTCGATTCCACGTTCTGTGAGGAAGATACCGAGGAATTTGCCCGCGCGAATGCCGAAGGTGCATTTGTCGGGGTTGAACCTCATCTTGCACTTTCTCGCTGTGTCGAAGACTTTTGTAAGATGGGCAGCGTGGTCGACTTCTTCTGCAGATTTGACGATCATGTCGTCCATGTAGACCTCGAGCATGTCGCCGATCTCTCCCCGGAAGACTTTGTTCGTCATCCGTTGGTAGGTCGCGCCAGCATTTTTCAGGCCGAAGGGCATTACGTTGTAGTAGTAATTGCCCGACTCGGTCATGAAGGTTGTGTGCTGCTTGTCGGCCTTTGGCCTGGGATATGATTGTACCCCGAGTAGGCCTCCTTGAAGGACGGTAGTTTGAAACCTGCAGAGTTGTCGACCACCTAGTCGATGTTAGGCAAGGGATAAGAATCTTTCGGGCACACCTGGTTAAGACCGGTATAGTCAACGCACATCCTCTATTTTTCATTATTTTTTTTTGACAAGTACAACGTTGGACAGCCAGGTTGTGTACCTGGCTTCCAAAATAAAATTTGCCTCTAAGAGGTCTTTTACAACTTTTTCAGCAGCCTCCGCCTTTTCGGGAGACTGCCTAGGCCTACGTTGTACTATGGCCCTAGCGGCCGGATCTACAGTGAGCTGGTGACAGGCCACCTCTGCGTCGAGGCCAAGCATCTCAGATATGCTCCACGTGAACAAATCAACGTTCTCCTGGAGACATGCCTTCAACTGCTTCTTCGCCAGGTCGGGGAGTCCCCTGCCAATCTTCACGCTTCGATATGGATCGTCTCCGAGAGCGACGAGCTCGAAGTCTCCATCTGGGATGGGGCGCGTTGGGTGGAGAGGCTACCCGTTGCCTTCAGCTGGGAGGTCATTGTCCACTGCTCCGCCTTCTTCCTGCTCGCCGGGGAATCGACTGTCGAGGTCCACCGCATTGACGTGTGGGAGTGGCTTCTACACTGTATCCGGGGAGGACTTCTCTCTGACCTTGGGCTTGGTATTGATGGAACCCAAGCCCTTGGTTTCCACGTCGAAGCACCTCCTGGCAGGTTCAATGTCCCCGTGCATGGTGACGACCCGACCTCTGGTCGTGTAGTACTTCATCTTCAGATGGACTAGAGATGGTACTGCCTTGAGTTCGGCCAGAGTGGTCCTCCCCAGGACTAAGAAGCAGGTCTTGACTTGTCGGCCACTGTCCTCGCTCCCGAAAGTGACCATCAGTTCAACATAGCCCCACGGTCTGGTGGCGGTGTCATTGAATCCTTGCAGATCCAAGCCCACGTAAGGGGTCAGATATTTTTCGTCGAGCTGGAGGGTCTAGAAGAGGTGGGTGTACATGATGTCCACCGAACTCCCTTGATCGACCAAGATTCTGCGGACCTCAAAATTTTCCATCTGCGCCTCGATTAGGAGGGGGATGATGGTGTTGGACGCTCCGCCTGGTAGCTCCTCGAGGTAGAAGGTGATAGGGTTTGATCTCCCTTGCTCCTTCTCAAAAGTTGTGGTTCGTACTGAGGTCGCAGATTCTAGATTTTCGAACTTCCGCTTGATTGACCCAACGGAGACTTTGCCGAAGCCTCCGCCGGATATAACCATCGCCGTGGGGAAGCTTTCCCAGGTTCTGCGGGTTGTGACGGGGTCTTCAAGAGGGAAGCTCGCCCACATACTGTGAACTGCCTTGGGGTCCTCGATTCATTCGGGGACGTAAAAATCCTCTGGCCGAGTGATGCTCAGAGCGACTTGTAGTCTGTTTTCCATGGAGGGAGGTGTTGTCTACTCGACGTTTTGGGTGTCTCGGGCATTTGGGCGAGGATCGTCATTCCTCTTGGTATAGTGCTTGAGAAGCCCCTCCTTGATTAGGATCTCAATTGCATCCTTGAGGTGGATGCAATCTTCGATGACATGTCCGTGGCTCCGATGGAACCTGCAATATTTGGACTTGTCAGTGTTTGACTTAGGGGGTCTCTGCTTCGGAAAGCGGACACCCCCTTTATGAAATTCTGAGTTGGCGCACTCGGAGAGAATTCGCTCGCGGGGAGCGTTGAGCGGAGTGTACTCCGTGAACCAGCCAGATGGATCTATCGGCTCACGAGAATTGGCGAACTCGGTCCCATAACGCAGTCCCCGCTCGATCAGGAACTTCCTTATATCGTCGGTAGTGGGCACCTCCACAGCTTCGCGGTTGAATCTCTCGATGTAGTCTCTGAGAGATTCGTTCCTCCCTTGGAGGATGCCTTCCAAAGAGGCCATCGTCTTCGGATGGCGGCGAGATACAGTAAAATGCCTGGAGAACTGTCTCTTCAGTTGCTTCCAGGATGTGATGGATTATGGGGCCAGGCTTTTGTACCAAGTCATGGTACCTTTTTTGAGGGTGGTCGGGAAAAGCCTGCACTTAATGGCTCCCCGAACATTCCTGTAGTCGAGCATAGCCTCGAAGCTCTTGACATGATTGTCGGGGTCGGCGGTGCCGTCGTATGTCCCAAAAGGTGGAGGCTTTTCCATCCCTACAGGTATAGGGGTCTCCATAATCTCTCCGGACAGAAGGGTCTGCTGGTCGTCCTCATCACTCCTAACTGGTGATCGTGATGGGGAATGGTGGCCCCGATCAGGCCCGTGTTGTCGGGGGGAGCTCCTCAAATGGATCTTGGGCTTTTCACCTTCAGCTTTGCTCATCTTTTGTTCAGGACAGCGTTGTTGTTCCTTAGGAGGAGGAGATCGGTGTCGCTTCTAGGCGACCACATGTTGGGGTCGTTCCAGGCGCGGACGACGTCTTGCAGGTGGGGGCATCGAGCTTCTGGAGTCGAACGGCGGTGTCCTTCGCGGGGAAGGAGAACGGCCGAGAGATAAAGGGCGATGATGCGGGGGAGAGCATCGTGGTCGTCCTCTTTCAAGCGCTTCAATCCTCACGTTCTGCTGGGAAATCAGTTGGTTAGTTTGATTTATTAGAGCGAACAGGGCCACCGTGTTCGGGTCAACATTTGGTGGTGCAACGGTTGACTGGTTGACAAAGGGAGTGTTGTCCTGTTGGCCTCGCATTCTACGTGGATGACCGCATTGTCCTCGCGGACCCTTCCGTTGTTGAACTGCGCAAAGGCTTTGTTCGGAGTCTTGTTCTCAGGCTGGGAGCTGGCCATGGTTGTCAGAAAATTAGAGGTTACTTTGGTTTTAAGGAGAGGAAAACGGGGAAGCAAAGGGTTCCCACAAACGGCGCAACTGATCATACTTGATCAGAAAGGAACTAGTGGCCAGCAGTGTCGTGACCTCCTCAACTCCGGTGGTTATGAAACGGAAAGGGGGGGGAGGTGTACCTGCAAGGTACTCCGATGCCAAAGTTAGGAAAAGGGAGTAAGCAAGTACAGAAAGCAAAGAGTGAGTTAAGAAGTATTGTGTAACCTGACCCTCTCAAGCGAGAGGGTATTTATAGGTTGCCCCCAGCGCGGGGCCAACGGTCGCCTGCACTGGGCTGGATTGTAAGGTCCAATCCAGGTGACTTCTAGGGCTTATGTGGCGTAAGGAAGACCCGCACGTGGTCTTCGCCATGGGGTAACGGTCCCGAGATCTCTGGAAGAATAGCAGACCGATTCTTTTGGAGGTGGGAGGTTACATGGTGATGTGTCCTCGCGAGGAGGACCATGTGGAGATCGTGGGGAAAAGTGTTTCCTATCCTCGGTGCATGCCGTCTCTGCTCGACATAGCCTACCAGCATGCGCTCGACGACAAGGAGGTTTGAGTGTGCTCGGTACTGAGTAGACTTGGATCTTATTGGGCCACACTAGTATTGGGCTGGGCCTGCCCGACGGATGGGCAGGCACCGGCCCAGTCCAAAACAGACACCATGTTCGCTATTTAGATAGATTCGTTTGATGGTTAATCATTGGATGTCTTCAATAATCAGATTAGCATGGAAGTGGGTTTAAGACAATGCTTTGAATTTTATAGTTTTTCTGTTTAACTGGGAGCGAAACCCGCTCAAGTGGCAGAGTATTTAAGGTTGTGTTTGGTGGCCAACTGTCCTCTTTTTGTTTGACAAATGTTTGGGTTTTTCTTCTTCTAGTTTTCTCTCTTTAGAGGTCTAATATGCTTGTGGCTGATGAATAGATCAGATAAGTGGGTGGCTAGTTGGTTTTTGTTTGTTGTTGTGGTTTGGTGGTTAGTTTTTTAGTTTGTTGTTTTTCCTTCTTGTTTCTCATGCTTTGGGGGATGCCCTCGTTGTGCAACTTTTCTTGGCACATGTTGTCCGGTTTTATTTGGATTTGTTTTTTAGTTCAATTTTGGCACTCTTGTCTTCGTTTTTGTGTTTCTCTTAACTCTTTTTTTATTAATCTATAATTTCGACTTTACAATTCTTAAAAAAAAAACTTTTGTCATGATCTTGAGAAAAAAAATTAGAATGTTGTCATCGATATTAAGATTGAATTTTCGAAATTATATCATGATATTGGGACGAGATATAAAACTTTGTCGCATTATTCAGACGCCATATTGGACTTCTGACACGATATTGGAATTGAATTTTAGAGTTTTGTCTCAATATTAAGAAGAAATAGAAGAACCCGTTCAAAGACAGAAAATAAAATTTCATCGGCAAATTATTGAGATATAAAATTTTGTCTAAATTTTTGTTGCATTTTTCAATTCTTGTTGGGTATACATCTTCAACTTAATAGTAATAGGTTTTGTTTAAGATATTTTAATGAAAATTGAGGTTGGAGATTAAGCACCTGCCTTATATTTTCCTTTTTTATTTGAGTATTGTGAGATTTGGGTCTAACTCATCTGTGTCGAAGGAGAGCTTTCATGTATTTCGACAGGAGGCAAGCATGCCATCGAAGCGTGTTCACATGCTGGTGCCTGTTAGTTACATATAGTAGTCGAAGTCTATTCTTATATGTATTCTGTCGAAATATTTATATTCTGTCGAATTGGGCCTTGTGTTAAGGATCTAATTGTTTAGATTTCTTAGGCTGCAAGTTACCTAGTTAGTCTATAAATAGACTAGCACACTCATTTGTGGAGTGTGGCGAATTGTGATATTCACTTGTAAGCATTTGTAAACATTAATGTGAAAGTGAATAGTAAACAGAATTATATTTGCTCAATCCTTGTTGTTATTTCTTCTTCTTCGTGTGTTCTCTTTCTTGGTTCTTTTTCTGTTAAACCCTAACCCTAGTTTTGGTTCTTGTTCATCAAGAAAACCATTTATACTTTCTTTAAAGACATCGTTTTTCACAACAAATTGGTGCGGTGAGTGTGGAGAAGATGGCTTCAACAAAGTATGAGATTGAAAAGTTCACCGGAGTGAACGATTTCGGTCTGTGGCGCTTAAAGATGAAAGCCCTACTGGTGCAGTAGAGATGTTTGGAAGCGTTGAAGGGAATGGCAGACATGGATGCTGCGTTGACGGAAAGAGAAAAGACGGCAATGATCGAGAAAGCACACAACACAATATTATTAAGTCTTGGTGATAAGGTTCTCCGGCAGGTGTCAAAGGAGACGACAGCGTCAGGATTATGGGTGAAGCTTGAAAGCTTGTACATGACCAAGTCGTTGGTGAATCGTCTTTACCTGAAGCAAGCCTTGTATTCGTTCAAGATGAATGAAGACAAAGCTTTGGCTGAGCAGTTGGATTCTTTCAACAAGCTGATTCTTGATCTTGAAAACATTGATGTGAAGATTGATAATGAAGATCAAGCATTGTTGTTGTTGTGTGCTTTGCCAAGATCGCATTCTCACTTCAAAGAAACTCTCTTGTATGGAAGTGAGTCCCTGACCTTTGAAGAAGTTCAAGCAGCCTTGTATTCAAAGGACTTGAATGAAAGAAAGGAGCAGAAACCTTCATCAGTTGGCGAAGGGTTGTCCGTGAAAGGAAGATCGTCGAAGAAGATGGTAGGTTTGACAAGAAGAAGGGAAAGGTTCAGCAGAAGTCTTATGGTGGTGATATGTCTGGTATCAAATGTTATCACTGTAAGAAGGAGGGTCATACAAGAAAGGTGTGCCCTGAGCGCCTGAATAATCATGGAGGTAAGGACAATGGGAATGCAGCTATTGTGCAAGATGGTTATGAATCATCTTATGTCCTTGTGGTGTCGAGCAGCAGCTCTTGCGAAGAGTGGATTATGGATTCTGGATGTACTTGGCATATGACTCCAAACAAGAATGTGTTTGAAGAATTATGTGATCAAGATGGAGGATCAGTGCTGCTGGGGAACAATAAAGCTTGCAAGATTGCAGTTATTGGATATGTTAGATTCAAGCTCCATGATGAGTCAATAAAGCTATTGACTGGGGTTAGGTATGTACCTGATCTTAAGAGGAATATAATTTCTCTTGGTGAATTCGACAGAAAGGGATATGTTTTCAAAGGAGAGCAAGATATCCTGAAAATCATGAAAGGGTCGAAGGAAGTCTTGAGAGGCGTGAAAAACCAAGGCTTTTATACCCTTGAGGCTGAGGTTGTAAGTGGTTCGACAAATGTTGTATCCACGAAACCTATGTCGAAGACATAATTATGGCACATGAGATTGGGCCATGTCAGCGAAAGAGGCCTAGTCGAATTGAGGAAGCAGAACCTGCTAGGAGGTGACAAAGTCGTAAAGCTAGAGTTTTGTTAATCTTGTGTATTTGGTAAATCCTGTAGGGCGAAGTTTAACAAAGGCGAGCAAAGAACACATGGATCCCTTGATTACATTCATACTGATCTTTGGGGGCTTGCAAGGAATCCTTCACACTCAGGTGCAAGGTATTTTCTATCCATCGTTGATGACTATTGCAGAAAGCTATGGGCATTCATTCAGAAGACGAAGGATGAAACTTTTGAGAATTTCAAAAGTTGGAAGGTTCTGGTCGAAACTTAAATTGGCATAAAGGTTAAGAGGTTGAGAACCGACAATGGCCTTGAATTCTGCAACGAAGCGTTCGACAGTTACTGTGTTGAGTCTGGGATTGCAAGGAATAAGACTGTAGCAGGTACTCCTCAACAAAATGGCTTAGCTGAGAGATTCAATCGAACAATCTTTGAAAGGTTTAGATGCATGTTGGTTAGTGCTGGATTGAAGAAGGTGTTTTGGGCGGAGGCTATTTCTACAGCAGCTTATCTGATAAATAGATGTCTCTCGACTACGCTGGGAATGAAGACACCTGAAGATGTTTGGTCGGGTCATCCACTAGATCTCCACAAACTGAGAGTATTTGGCTGTTTAGCCTATGCTCATATTAGGCAAGACAAGGTCGAACCTAGAGCTCTGAGAAGCATGTTCCTTGGATATCCTGAGGGAGTCAAGGGTTATAGGTTGTGGTGCCTAGAACCAGGTCACAGAAGATGTATCACAAATCGTGATATAGTTTTTAATGAGGTCGAAATGGATTTCAAGAAAACTTGTGATGTTAGTCGAAGAGCAGAAATCTCTGAAGAGGAGCTGGAAAAGGTAGAGATGCTTGTTGAGGTGGAGCATTGTGATGCTAAAGTGCTTAGCCCTGATGAAGTCGAAGAGCAAGATGCTGAAGAGGTTGAGGAAACTGTCAATGACTACCTACTGGCAAGAGATAGGTCGAGAAGATTCATCAAACCACCTCAGAGACTTGGTTATGCAGATCTTATAGCTTTTGCCTTAATCTCTGCAAGTGAGGTACTTGACGAAGAACCTAGAGATTACAAGGAAGCTATAAGGAGTCGAGACAAGACTGAATGGCGAAAAACCATGGATGACGAGATGAAATCTCTTCATGATAATAACACTTGGGAGTTGATTGAGAAACCTACAGGAGCAAGGTTAGTCAGTTGTAAGTGGATTTTCAAGGTCAAGGAAGGAATCGAAGAAGTGATGTCGAAGCGCTTTAAGGTGAGGCTGGTTGCTAGGGGGTTCACTTAGAAAGAAGGAGTCGACTTCAATGATGTATTCTCACCTGTTGTAAAGCATAGATCCATTCGAATGTTGTTGGCCATGGTGGCAAATTTCGATTTGGAACTTGAGCAAATGGATGTGAAGATAGCATTTCTGTATGGTGATCTAGATGAAACGATCCTGATACGTCAACCTGAAGGGTATGCAGAAAAGGGTAAAGAAGATTATGTGTGCAAGCTGAATAGGTCTTTGTATGGCCTGAAACAATTTCCTCGACAGTGGAACAAGAGATTCGACAAGTTCATGGCACACATTGGTTTCACTATAAGTCAGTTTAATCACTGTGTTTACTTCAGATTTCGACCTTGAAACTCACTTGTTATGTTGCTGCTGTATGTGGATGATATCCTCATAGCTAACAACATGGTTGAGGATGTAACGAAGGTGAAGGCTGAACTTAGTAAGGAGTTCGAAATGAAGGATCCAGGAGCTACAGCCAGGATTCTTGGGATTAACATCTGGAGAGATAGAAAGCAGTCGAAGTTGTGCTTATCTCAGGAGACATACCTACGGAAGCTTCTCGACAAGTTTGGTATGTCGAATTCAAAGCCTGTTGTGACACCTAAAAATCCCCAGTTTAAGCTTAGTATTACTCAAAGTCCGAGTACTGAAGCTGAAAGAATCTATATGAGTAGAATTCCATATGCTAGTGTAGTGGGTTCTTTGATGTATGTTATGGTATGTACGAGGCCAGACATAGCATATGAGGTGAGCCTTGTGAGCAGGTATATGGCCAATCCTGGAAAGGCACACTGGCAAGCTGTAAAGTGGATTCTCAGGTACATAAATGGGTCCCTGAAAAGAGTCTTGATTTATGGTGGAGCCTGTGATGGTGATAGCATAGTCGTAATCGAAGGATTGGTTGACTCTGATTATGCAGGTTGTATGGATTCTAGAAAGTCTATTTCTGGATATGTTTTCACAATGTTTGGCACATCAATTAGTTGGAAAGCGACGCTTCAGAAGGTTGTTGCCTTATCAACCACTGAAGCTGAATATATTGCCCTCACTGAAGCTGTGAAAGAAGCATTGTGGCTTGAAGGTTTTGCAAAGGAGCTGAAACTTCAAGGTCGAAGTATCACTGTTAAATGTGATAGTCAAAGTGCAATACACCTGTCGAAGAATTCAGCTTATCATGAGCGAACTAAGCACATTGATGTGAGGCTGCATTTTGTCAGAGAGATAATCGAGCGTGGTGAAGTTCAGGTACTGAAGGTTTCGACTGAAGACAATACTGCTGATATGATCACCAAGACGTTGCCAAGTTGCAAGTTCTTCCACTCTACGCAGTTGATAAAGCTGCATAATGAAAGCTAGTTGTTTTTTTCCTTTTGTTGCTGAGTTATATCCAAGGTGGAGATTTGTGAGATTTGGGTCGAACTCATCTGTGTCGAAGGAGAACTTTCATGTATTTCGATAGGAGGCAAGCATGCCATCGAAGCGTGTTCACATGCTGGTGCCTGTTAGTTACATATAGTAGTCGAAGAATGTTCTTATATGTATTCTGTCGAAATGTTTATATTCTGTCGAATTGGGCCTTGTGTTAAGGATCCAATTGTTTAGGTTTCTTGGGCTACAAGTTACCTAGTTTGTCTATAAATAGACTAGCACGCTCATTTGTGGAGTGTGGCAAATTGTGATATTCACTTGTAAGCATTTGTAAGCATTAATGTGAAAGTGAATAGTAAACAAAATTATATTTGCTCAATCCTTGTTGTTATTTCTTCTTCTTCGTGTGTTCTCTTTCTTGGTTTCTCTTCCGTTAAACCCTAACCCTAGTTTTTGTTCTTGTTCATCAAAAAAACCATTTATACCTTCTTTAAAGACATCGTTTTTCACAACAAGTATATATCCATCTATTTTAATTAGTTAAACTATATAGTCCAAACATTAATTATTCTGCCAAATAAATATAGGCAAATTCCTCAAATGATGTTGCTTCTTGTGCTTAAACATTTACAATTTTCAAGGTTCAAGGAGTACGAAAAACAGAAACGCATAAAATGGTTATTGAACCAAAGTGTTTGGAATGCATGCATTGACACTTCGACTAATGTGTTTGGTCTGCATGCATGAACTTGAAACACTTTCTATTTTCACACTCCTCAACACCACCTCAGCAAAGCACATACTTTAAACTTGATAGGAATAGGATCGAGAAAAAGAAAACGAAATCACTTTTAATGTCGGCATTTCAAAGTGTAACTAAGTATGAGTTTTGTAATAGAAACCATTAATAATTCAATTATATTGTACTTCATCTTTATAGACATCTGTTATCACGTTCACATATATATATATATATATATATATATATATATATATATATATATATATATATATATATATATATATATATATATATATATATATATATACTTTGATTCTCGACCGACTACTCTAAAAGAGTCTCGATCCTTGCAGAACTTTTTTTGGTGTGCAAAACTACCTCGCAGACAGAAGTAGAGGATACAGTCCACTAATGCATCTAACGACTCTCCACAATGCAAATAGCAAGTTTGTTATTCCCTCTCTACTATATGTAGAAAACGTGCAAAAAAAGTTTTGAATTCAATTATAGTTCACTCGTGTCCGTCACATACTGACTTAAGTGTTGGAGTGCTAACCTTGCAAGCTAGCCCCCTCTCTCCCGCTCCAGAAGCTCATATATCCTGTTACCTCTGATCTAGAAGTTGATTTTCCTCAACAAATTGTGAAGTTGTTTTTTTATGGAGGCTTTTGTAGTGTGTATAGCCTTCGTCTTGTTTTGGTTTATTTTTATGCCTTTTATTATGAACCGCAAAGCCCATAAAGTCGCCTGCATGAACGCCAAAAGCACATTTAATGGATTTATTTTCAGTCCATATTTTCTCATCCTTTCAAAGGATTGTCGAAGGTGGTCCAAATGACCATTTCTCGACGATGGTTTAACAACTATATCTTCAATTTATACTTGCATGAAGGTCTCAATGAAATCTTGAAACATGTGATTTATTGCCTTCTTATAATTTGCACCATCATTCTTCAGGTCAAAAAGCATTACTACCCAGTCATAGGTTCCTAAAGCCCAAAGACATTGAAACGTCGTCTTCGGCACATCTTCTTCTAATCATGTAATTTTGGTTATACTTAGAATAGCCATATAACAAACTTAAATACTCAAAACCTGATGCCGAATCAACTAGCATATCTGCCACAAACATTGAGTATTCATATTTTGGTGATGTCTATAATAACATGAACTACATTTGCTAACCATTTGACATACATGGCAGTTCTTAATAACTTGTTTCTTATAAACCTTTAAATTTCTTCCTTGATCTTTGACATTACTTCTTGTGTAAATCTTTTTGTCGTCCACTTCACTAATCGCTTGTCTGGTTGAATTAGCAATCTGAACTCGACTAGATCTCGAATAAGTCCTGGCATTTCATCATAGTCCAAAGTGAAGCAAGCTTTAAACTCTTTAAGCATTTTGATCACCTGAACCTTTAGGCTTGAATCAATATTTGCATTGATGTAGGCTGACTTTTTGATTGCTCAATCTCCTAAATAAACCTCTTCCAGTGGATCTTGCGCTTGTATTCTTTTATATGGGGCTAATGGATCTTTCTCGAATCCCAAGGCTCATCATCATATATGTAATCAAGCCTTTTACCATCTGAAATTGGTTTTTCACCAATTTCTAATTTTCCATTACTTTCAATTTGATTTGCTTTGAAAACCACTCATTGTTGGAATCGGCCTCAAAGACCGCCTCTATTCTATTTTCGGCCATATAGACCAAATCTCTACCAATGCATTCATTCAGTCATCATTTTTGTCTATCTACCACTCAATAGTTTTGGTCAAACCTTCATCTCCCATAAGTTCATGCTCCCACATAAAACCATGGTTTTGGTTAAATTTCAAAGAATTAAAGACATCTCCATGCAAAGTGAATCCTGCTCGTGTAGGTATACAGGGGAAATCAACTACCACTCCTCTATCTACCAACATTTTATTAGTACCTGCTTCATCAACTTTGGCCCTTGTAAAGAGGTGTTTCAAAAGTTGTTTCACACATTTTCCAGGCCTTTCAAAAAGGCCTTTTCTTCCTCCACACAACCATTGTTCATAACGTAGTAGCAAAGAGGCTTACGACTGGTCATTTCCTTAGTAAGATACTCATCTTCCTCTTCTGTCATCTCAATGACAATGCCATACTTCGTTTGGCAGTACATTGTAGTTTATGTCCAATTTTCCTTTTGACCCCGAGTCAAAGTTATCTGTGAGCATCTCATCATCTTAGTTTGGCATAGGATCCTTGCCATTCGGCTTAACCACTTATGGAAAATGAGGGAAGAGTCTTTCTTTTATTGGCCTCCTTGTCATTCGATTTTCCGCCATCTTTGGCAGCTTACCAT
The DNA here is from genome assembly GCA_022829125.1 of Lathyrus tuberosus. Classification (NCBI taxonomy): domain Eukaryota; kingdom Viridiplantae; phylum Streptophyta; class Magnoliopsida; order Fabales; family Fabaceae; genus Lathyrus; species Lathyrus tuberosus. Next base: position 652,615 of record JALAZF010000593.1, read on the forward strand.
TTTTACTTGATTCCTCAGCTTCGAGAGCCACTTTTGATACCTTTTCCATCGAGTTTGGGTCATTGGCTCTTTTCCTAAATAATTTTTCAAATCATATGAATATTTGTTATAGATTTGGGAATTATAATTGTATGACAAACCTACAACCACCTCAATTACCTTCGATTTATGATGGTCACCATTAGATTTTTCCAACAGGTCAAATCCACTTGTCAACAGGGACAGCAGTTGGAGGAGTGTAATTCTTCCTCTAATTTTTCTAGCTGCTTAAAGTTTTTTGATGTATTTGGTAAGGAAATCCTCTATTCTCGAAGGAAAATTGAGGCCTTCTCTCACTTCTGAAACTTTTCCTCAAGGGCTGAGAACTAACACCTTCTAGTTTTTTGCACCTTCCTTATCGAATACAACAATGAACCTAGGGAAAATCATCACTCCACACACTTTTATTTTGCAACGGTTCAAAAAATCAATCAGCTATTCCTCCGCATTTGGGTACACCACCTTAATATTTTCAACATAATCCAACATGTTTGCATATTCTTCCTTACAGTTAGGGTTTTATTGATTTCAACCATCATGTTGTCAACAGGTCTGCCGAAATTTGCTTCTTTAGCTTGCAGAGGGTCAACATCAATCTTCATAAGCTGTTTAGATTTTTCTCTAAACTTAAACCTATCGCCTTTCAATGAATTATGTACTAAATCCCAAAAATATTATAGTGAGAGCTTTTATGACTGAGAAAATTATAATACTTGCAAAAACACATTTTCTTTCTTTATTCCGATCGTGGTGTCTTTAGGCAAACTGGCACTACGATTTGACCTTTGGAAACTAAAAGATTAAAAATTTCATTACATTTAGTTACGTCAAATGTATATTTTTTTGTATTGAGTTTTTAAATATTATGTGGTTCGATAGGATTTTTTCCATTAGAGGGTCTTAGGACCTTACAAAGATATGGAGATCCTGGCTTTAGTTTTGCCAAATTTACCTTGTTTTCTTCGACATATTCACAGACTATGTTAGATTCTTGATTTTCAACTATATCTACAAAAAAACATTTTTCTTATATGGTATTTATTTTACCTAGCTATTTCAATTTTCAACTGTTCAACCTTCCTAACCCGATCTACTAACTGGGTCCTGTCCCTATGGTATCGCATATCTAGCTTTTTCCTAATAGAATAATATAGGCCACATGCATCCATTTCAATTAAATCATGTATAGGCATTTGAGTGGAGCATATTGACTTCATTATACTAAACCTGCTCATGGAACACCCTTTCTAATTGATTCTAATTACATATAGAATGCGGGGGTAAGGTGGCGACCCACATGAAGACATTCTTTATCAAAGAATTAGGGAATTATTTAATCTTTAAATTTCCATTATTGGCCAAATCTTTCTCCTATAACTCATATCTCCTGTAAATTTAGTGAACTTAGGAATTTTCCAACCTCTTGGAAGTCCAGTTTGCAATGCATACTCAAATAAGGTAGAAAACATGTTTAGTGTATGGAGACCTACATAAAGGCCATTTTGGGCTAGAATTTGTTCGACCACATTGGCTATGTTATTTTGCCCCCGAAAATTGTTTTGTTGGACTCTCGTAATCTCTTGATCTGTATTCTCATTTCTATTGACCAATATCACCATTGGGCCATTCTAGCGTATGTTTGCTTCGACTACCCATGTTATGGGTTGATCAACTGGTTAGGGCATAACCTATGGTTTTCGTTGATTATTAGGGAGACCTTCATTGGTTGCAATTCTTGGGTTTTGAGTTTACCCAATTTCTTGGACTTGAGGGATTGGTTGAATAAGAGCTCGACGAGCACCATAAAAATCAATAATTCGATCCATTTGATGTGTCAATTGTTGGTAAGTAAGGTTTGTGTTTTTAAACAAAGGATTAAACATAATACCAAATTGTTGGGTTAACGTATTGACCATATCATGGTTACTTTCGTCCATTTGTTGCCTAATAAACATGAGGGAACTTTTGGTTAGGGGTGGGATAACTGGAGGGATATATCCTAACCCTTCTTGTGGTTGTACCATTTGACTAGTATTACTTATAGAAGATCCTGAAACCAAATATAGATTAAGAGGAGTTCCAATGGTCATTGCATTATCTGCATATGTAGATGCACTAGTTTGCAGGCCTGCCATCATTATAGTTGAGATGCCATAAGGATATTCCCTACTACCATTGGGTAACATGAAAATTGGAAGAAAATAAGGTTTAGGGTCTCCTATGTCAAGTTTTGTGATCCTAGGATTATTTGGAATACTCATTACTAGTGGGGGGGGGGGGGGGGGGGGGGAACCATCACATCTAGTAATGTCCTCAAAATTGACATATGTCTTATAACAAAAGCGGTTGCTCAAACGAAAGTTGAAGTTCCCGCACCACCAACCATCGTTCTGATTAGTTGTATTGTCTCAACAAGAGTTTTATCACTCCTCAAATGCATACACACCTAGACGTTGAGAACATAGAATGTATCAAGAACAAAACAAATAATAAGAACCCAAAACACTCTTCTGCAAAAGTTTACTTTTCGCACAAAAGGGTCCCACTGTGCATGCCAATTTTTTTGCTCCTATTTTTATAAAATCAAATTCCAAGTTTTTTTTCACTTAAGGGATTAAAATAAAAAAAAATCCTCTGGATGATTTGAGCAAAATATTTAAAAAAATTATGTTTGTGCTTGGATATTTGATGTTTGAAATTAAATAAATTGGATGAGAATTCCAATATGAATAATACAAAGTTGTTCGACGATATAAACTAAATAAAGAAAAAACACAATAAAAGTAATCAAATGAAATGCGTGGATTTAAAACTTAAGGATAGAAGTGCAAATTCATAAATGTTTTCTCACAAACTATTTTCTATTTGTGACTTGGATGCTCGAGTTCTATATAGAACACTGATAATATTTTCTAAACTTTAATACATAATTGAAATCAACTTATATACTAAGTACATCAACAACAGTCGATAACAATAACTACCCTAGGACTTGACACATGTTCTACTATGTGAGCTTTTACTCCTGATATGCTTCCTCGTGTCTTTGGTCTTTGAATTGACTCTAAACTCACTTATTATGGAAACCGTCTTCTCAACATCTAACTACCCCTGTATAGGAGTTTCTATGTTGAATATTGTAGCATGGTGTCGAAACATGATTTCAACTTCTTGAATTTTTACTTGTGTATATATTTTGTACCTAAGTTCATGTCAAATATGTTAATTCATTAAAAATCTTTTCGTGATTCAGGAAATATTTTGAAGAAAGAGTGATTCTAATCTTGTGAATTTATTTCTGAGATTCTTCTAAACCATGCTTCGTGGGTTTCCGTGCCGTCTAATCACTGAACTCAAGAATAAGCTAAGTCCTAAAATACTTGGTAAGCGAGTTAAAGTCACCAACTCCGTCGAAGTAATCTACATATCGACTTTGTTGGTCAACAATCTCATGCCTTTATATCACACTTTCATATAAAAAAGGCTAGACTAAAATTCTCAGGTTGACAATGGTCACTTATTCTCGAATGAAGACACATTTATCCTAGTGATGCAAATCAAGATTTAACTCTTGATATTCCTGAGACCACTTTTTTCGCAAAACATGTATGTACTTCATATGAATAAAATGATGAAGATAATGTGCATGCTATTCGTTATGATCATCAAGAAGGCGTATGGGAAAACAAGTGTTGTACTAACAAATATTATTATTTTAAATCTATGTGTTTAGAAAAAAGATACCAAAAGATGTTTGTTAACATTATGCATCTTGCTTCCTATAGAATAATAAATAAAGTGCATACTTATTTTATATATTGGTTGTTTCCTTATTTGGTATAATAATGTATTGAATGTATGTCATTTTGATGTCATTTTGATTTTGATGTAAAAATATACAGTTTTTGTTCATAGTTTTTCCATATACTTCAGTAATATCTCCAGTAATATCTTTTTTATATTTTTCAAACTAGCACCATATACTTCCTAGTTTATATGCATTACAGTATTTACACATAATATTGATAAATTAATTTGTTTACAAACTATATTGTTTACATAGAATATTACATTGTTAGCACAGAATATTAAAGTAAAAAATATTGAATCTAATTCATCATCATCGCTGTCGATGAAGAACCAATGTTGGATATCTTCGAGAAGAGAAAATATTAGGGATCATTATTTCATTGATCTTAAGGAAGATTCAATGGCTGTTATAAAACAAAAATCAAAAGTTAGATAAATAAAATAAATATCCAATTATAAGATTATATAAGAACACAAACCTTGAACCCAAATAATTTTGTAGTCGTGCAATCCATCCTTAAGAACATTTCCCAAACAAAATAAACGCCTTTTTACATTTTAAAGTTTTCATGTAAAATGTTTCATTAGCTATTTTTAATATCCAGAATGCTTTTATAATGAGGGTTTTAGTTTTCACGAGGATCACTAATGGCAGTGTCTTGAGTGTTGATACTCATTAAATGGACGCCAAAGTTTTGTGTAAGGGCGGTGAAGAAACTGAATAAACACATTTATATTTTACCTCGGTTATTACTCAAAAATGAGGTAGGATGTGTTTCTTTTAGATAAAAATAGGATAAAATATGTTCCACCATAAACGCCACATACCACTATTTCAGTTAAAAACCGAGGGAAAAAAGTTTTTTTTATATATATTTACATTGTCTACACAAAATATTAGAATAAATTATTTAAATAAATCATGATTTTGATAATAGATTCTTTGAGAACAACATATCTTTTTAAATTTCTAATAAGTTATCTGTTCCAACTAAGAGAAATTTTTTCTGTAGTTGCAATCCATCCTAGAGTGATTTCATTATCTTGAGCAAATGATTACATGGTAAATGCTTTCACATAAAAGAGAAAATGAAAGATAAAATGAAATAGAACTTGAAAGAGAAATGGATAGTTGTGTTTATGAATAAATTTTTGAATGTTGTCAACCGAGGAAAGCAATAAATTTCTCAATGTTTTCTTTGATTAACAACATAGGAAGGTCATTACAAAAACATGACAACAACATCAACATCACTATGTGAGATAGATTGCAAGAGGAAAAAAATGTTTTGTTCAAGATTTAAGAACATTGAAGATTTTTCCTATCTTGCAATCCATCCCAAAGAATTAAGCTTGAGACTATGGAGCGGCTACATAAAAATTAGGTTTAGGGTAAAATCTGATTAACGAGTGTTTTTATATTAAAATATGATAATCTAATTCCTCGGTTATTAAATATAAATGAAGGTATAGATCATTAATATAAAATTTAAAAATTAAATAAAAAGAAAGACACCACTTTTAAAGAAATATAAATATAAACTGTTGTTGCTATGATTCGAAACATGTCCTGGATTATTTTTTCCCTCGGTTATATTTAGAAACCGAGGGAATATGTGATATTTATTAAAAAAACATGGCACGCCTTAACCTTTTACCTCAACTTTTGGTTGGGTGAGGTGAAAGATTTGTCATGAAATGTATTATTTGTAGTAGTTATTTTGATTTTCATTCACAAACATCCTATTCGTTGTTTCTGTGTATTTGTTTCGATTTATAAAAATACATGTTATAATGAAATGTAAGTAAAATTAAAACATTTATATTTAAAAAATAAAAGTATTTCACCTCGATTGGTTCTTCCAACCGTGGAAAAAAGTAATCCACTGTATCTATCACCTCATTTAAAAGCCACAATCATGGTGGAAATATAATGATATGCGTCATTTTCAAATGTCAAAATGTTGTTGTTGGATAATGAACCTGTTAGGTCTTTGATTGGCTGCATTCTGGCTAGAACAAGTTTACAGCAAAATGTTGGGTAAGATGCCCTGACATTGTTGCTCAGACATCAGTATAGATGTGGTTAAAATACTTGGCAAGATGTCGAGCAAGATGTTGAAGCATCTTCATCAACTGTCATGACAGTGATCTCCTTACATCTTGGTCTGGTACAGCATGCGCCGCTGTTATGTGATTTTCAGACAGATGTCGAGGACAATGTCATGACATCTTGGTCAGGTACAGTAGGTGCTGCTGTTATGTGATTTTCAGACAGATGTCGAAGACAATGTCATGACATCCTTGTCTGGTACAGCAGGTGCTGCTGTTTTATATCCCTTGACAGATTTGATTTGATTTGATAAGAATCTTTTGGATATACCTCATCATTATGAGCAGGTCAAGGTGATTTATTAGGAGCAAGTCCAGATTTAATTGGATTAAATAAAAAGGATCTTTGAGAGTTTTTATGAAACTATAAAAGATTTGTTCCTATTTTTATGTGAAGATCAGGTCAAGAAGATTTATTAGGAATAAGTCCAGATTTAATTGGATTTCATAAAAAGGATCTTTGAGAGTTTTAGGATACTATAAAAGAATTGTTCCTATTTTTATGCGAAGCTTTTGCAGCTGGTTTAAAACGTGAAGATTTGACCTGATTAAAGATTCCAAGCCCATATTGCAAGAGTCTATAAATAAGGACTTGCTAGACCTAAAAGAGATAGCACACACAACAACAAGTCGTCGGTGCAACATAAAGATTTAGGGTTTTGAGAGTCTCTTGTGTAGTTTGTATGTCACTCATGTATCTTTTGATACTATGTGGTCAACATAGGTTGTTGTAAATTCTTCACTCTTAAGCTTTTAAGCATTGAGTATTTGTTATCACATGGTGATTGTAAAGGGAATTGAGAGGGGTCTCATATCCAGGAGAGTCTTAGAAAGAAGTTGCACGGGTAGTGATTAAGTGAGAAGTTGTAAACGGGGGAGTTTAGCTTTGAATTAATACTATTATAGTGGATTTCATTTCTGGCTTTGTAGCCCCAAGACGTAGGTGTTGTAATACACCAAATTGGGTTCACAATTGTTGTGTGTTTGTTTTCTTTATGCTGTTTGTAGTCTGTTCTTCATTATCCTTGTGTGAGAAGTAAAGATCAAGTGTCACGACATCATGTCCGATATCTTAGTGATCTGCTTAACCAGAATTTCAAATGGTATCAGAGTAGGCATCCTGTTCTGTTTCTTGGTAAGATCTAGGGAAGATACTTTCTGGTACGATGGACAAAGAGATCAAGAGGAGGAAGATGTTACTACTGATGATATCTCAATTGGCTGATTTGTGGCTAAAAAGGGGGAGAGGCAAAGTATTTGTGGTTGCTTGTTGTATGCAACTACCTAGGGGGAGCATGATAGTGTGTCATGCTTGTGTTGCTTGTTGCTGCTTATTGCGGCTTCTGCTGTTCTGCTGCATGTGCTCTGATGTGTGGGGGTTTTCCCTTGAGGGGGAGGACTAATTGTGTATTACAAGGGGAGAACTGTAACCTGTCAGATTGTACAAGCTTCTGAGTTGGATGTGTTCTGCTACTGACTTGCTTGCTTTTGGTTGATTTCCCTTAATGCATAGTTGCTTGGTTTGGCATATTATGGAAAAAAAGGGGGAGATGTATGTAGTAGTAGTGTTCCTTGGTTGTTTCATTGAGGGGGAGTTTGATGTGTTATTCAAAGGTTGTTTTAGCCAGAATTTGTCAAAGGGGGAGATTGTTAGGTCTTTGATTGGCTGCATTTTGGCTAAAACAAGTTTACGGAAAGATGTTCTAACATGGTTGCTCAGACATCAGTATAGATGTGGTTATAATACTTGGCAAGATGTCGTGCTAGATGTTGAAGCATCTTTATCAACTGTCATGCACTACAAGAAAATCACGTTTTAGCCTAAAAAATATAGGGTTGGCCCCGACTCCGATGCTATTAGTGTCAGTGAAGTGTCCCCATAAACCGACGCTACGAGAGTAAAATCATTTTGCTTTATTTTTTTAATAGATCATTAATAATAGCGTCAGTTATAGCCGACGCTAAGCAACATTCGCTTGAAAGTTTATATTTTTTAAATTATTTTAAACGTAGCCGACGCTATTATTGGTGCGGAATAATTTCATTTCCCCCCACCATTTTCATTTGCCTCCTTTTCTATATTGTTTTAAATAATTATTTATTTTTTGTGATATTTTTATAGTAGTGTCGGCCATGCCAAAAAAATTCATTTCCCCGCCCCATTTTCATTTGCCTACTTTTCTATATTATTATAAATAATTATTTATTTTTTAACAGTTGCGTCGGCCACGACACCGATGCTACTATTGGTACAAATAAATTGCAGTTCCCCACCAAATTAATAAACTAAAGTTATGAAGTTTTTATAAAATAAAAATTATAAAGTATTTTTATTTGCCTCCTTTCTTTCTTTCTTTCGTCTCCATCCTCAACTCACCTTCAATCTCAACCTCATTTTACAAACCCAAAAATCAAACCCAAAAATCATTCCCAAATCATTCACAATAATCACTTAGGGTAATGTTATTTGATTTTGAGTTTTATCATTGTTTCAGATTCTCGTTTCAGTTCTTCTCATACTCATTATTTCTCATTGTTTCAGGTTCTTGTTTCAGCTTCTCATCGCTTCAAGGGTTTATTGAGATTCTCTTCATCAAAGAAATCAATTTTCATGTTCGAATCTCCGTTTGTTTACTCCCTTTATTTGTCTTTTTAATTCGTCATTTTGATTTGTCGAACCGATTCATTGTTCGGATTCTCCGTAGGTAACTACAAACAATATGGAACTACGTCTAGCACTAGGTAAAGCCTGTTGGTCACTCTTGAATAAAAACAAAACTAGATCCCTGTAGGATTCCAGATACAGTCTTCCCTTCTCTTGGGGTTAAACAATATGGAACAAAGAGAAAGGCAGTATTTTCGGTGAACCTTTTCTAAGGCTGTCACCCTTAGAAATTGTCAAAGAAACTCTAACTCCCCAGAGATGATCTTTTCTTCGTGAATGGCATCTCTTGAGTTTCTTCCAAATTATCGAACTTTCCTGGAATGATCTCTTCTCTGTGAATTGCATTTCTTGAACTTCTCTTAGTTTGGGGACCCACATGCTTCATACAAGGACCCTGACGACCTCTTAAAGGTATAAGACAGAACTTAGTCATCCTTCGCTAGAGCAGTCCTTCCAGTGTCGAAACTCTGGCCATTTTAGGGTTGATACTCATCCCTTAACGCCCGTGCCTCCTCTTGGGCATTATACAAAAGATAAAACTCTAGACTTGGACAGTCTAAGCCTCTTGAGTCTCAAAGACATTCTCAAGTTCCTGTCAAACATAGGAAGAAACACCGATCATTCTGAAACTTGGTCTCTCTCATGAGAGTTCCCTACCCTTGGGCCTGCCTATGGATATAATCCTCAGCAGTAAGACAACCTCCTCTTGGGCTTTGTACAAATGATTCTCCCAAGCGGAGCTAACCTTTTCCGACTCTCTTGTTGAGTCAAACTCTTTTCGCCTCCGTCTTGGGCTTTGTACAAGACATATAAAAAAACCACTCTCTTGTTGGGTATAAAAGATTCTCTTGTTGAGTCAAATTTCAGCCTCCATCTTGGGCTTTGTACAAGACATATAAAAGACTCTCTTGTTGAGTATAAAAGACTCTCTTGTTGAGTCAATCTCCTTTTAGCCTCAATCTCGGGCTTCGTACAAGACGGAAAATCGCTCTCTTGTTGAGTATAAATAACTCTCTTGTTGAGTCAATCAACCTTCAGACTCTCTTATTGAGTCAATCACATGTTCAAGACTCTCTTGTTGAGTCAATCAACCTTCAGACTCTCTTGTTGAGTCAATCACCTGTTCAAGACTCTCTTATTGAGTCAACTCTTTTAGCCTCGGTGTTGGGCTTTGTACAAGACACACACAAAAGCACTCTCTTGTTGAGTCAAACTCATTTCAGCCTCCTCTTAGGCTTTGTATAAAGAAATCCCCGGTTGAGTTAATCAACCTTTTAGCATCAAATTTGTACCTTGCTCACAACATACAAACATCAACAATTCCTCTTTAGAGATGACAAATTCTCTCTCAAACCTTTAGCTTCATAGCTTCATATCTTTAGCTTCATACCTTTTTCCTCCCATAGAATAGGAGGAACTACGATCACTCTGATTTCCCTGTTTCGTTAAACGGGAATACGTAGGCATATGATTGCAAAATCTTAGCGAGCATACTAATCAAAAACCCAAAGTCCAAGACCTAGATACATCAATCAAAGAAAATCAAGTCTAGTATCCTAACCAAAAGCCACATATACCGTCAAGACACTCCGTTCTTTTAAGCAAATAACTAAAGACAAACCCCCCTTTTGATAGCATTTGTAAACCAACATTTTGACTGTTTAACCTCAGTATGCAAGCAGGGTTAATTGGAGACATCTATTTCCCTTCCTTAATCAGCTTCATATGATAAAAAATGAATCGAACTGTAGTACCAAAGCGATAGTGATTCAAAACCACAACAATCGCGCTACAGAAAAATGGCGACCATAGTGGGAGGAATTCTTTCTCACAGTCTTAAATAGAAGGCCTTAAATTCACAAAGTGTCACAGAAATGACGACTCTGCTGGGGAGTCATTGTCTGTTAGGATCATAATATTAGAGGTCTAGGATGTTAGGACAAATATATATACTGTTTTTCCTAATTGATATCTGTGTTTACTTTTCTGCTAATGGGAATGCGTGTGATGTCGCATCTGGGAAGATTGAGTATACACCTAAGATAAGTGATGGAATTATACGAGTAATCTTACGTAGAGTGAATCCCAGATAAGAGGTCCCGGTCGACCATCAAATCAGTGGAGATGCCCTTTGCGGATTCAATGCCTATACGACTTCGGTTGTTGAAAGCAGATTGTTCCATTGGGTTATCTGAGAAGCTGAGGATTTTAGTAGACTGAAACCATTTTGTAGTGCGGAAGCTATCGGATATAGTTGTCACGCGATACTACCCTCATTTGAGATTACTCTAAGATGAACCAGCTCACTTGGTGATCCGCTTGCTGCCGTCATCCCAAGAGGGGTCAATGATTTTGAGGACAAGTACAAAAATACCAGTATAAATGTTTGGGGACGGGTAGACCATGATACTGGTGATTTATACTCGTCACCAGTACAAAAATCACCAGTATAAACCTTTGGGGACAAGTACAAAAATCACCAGTATAAACCGCTTGCTGCATTCATACATTCATTTAAAAAACATTAAAACAAAGAAAAATTTCTCTTCTAGTCTCTCTTTTTCAAATTAAACTAATACCATGATTGCAAATATCAGAGAAAGAGATTGCTAATGGATTTCGGTTGAAGGATTCAAAGTTCCAAAACTAGAGGATTTAAGAGGTTTGGCAAGGATGATAACCAACCCTGAGGCTTTCAGAGCCAAGTATGGAGGACTGCTATCTCTATTAAGGGTCCATGTAATCGAAGGAATCCTGTCCACACTAATCCAGTTCTACAATCCGGTCTATCACTGTTTCACATTCCCGGATTATCAGCTAGCACAAACACTGGAGGAATACTCTCACCTGACTAATTGCATTTTACTGACCAAGCTCCCTTTTCTAGACTGGAAGAAATTCTAAAGGATCAAACCATTACAAGAGCAATCTATTTGGACGAGTCAGAAGTCAGGACTCACATAATCACTAATGGTGGAATTCAGAGTTTTTCGGCCTAGTTCTTAATCAAGAAAGCTTTATACTTTGCTAGTATAGGGAACATGGCCGCTTTCGAGAGCATATTTGTTTTGCTTACCTACGGGTTATTTTTGTTTTCCAATGTTAGTTCTATTATTGGCAAAAATTTTGGTAAAACAATGTGTTTGTTCAAGATGTCATGTCTGATTTCTTAACATGTGCTTCTAACATTCTGCATGAGGTGTGTTGGTCGGTATTGCAGTTTTTGTGCATGATGTCAAGACTGATGTCTTAACATTTGTTGACAGAACATATGTTCAGTCTGTTATGTGATTTAGGGTTGCGTGTTAATTGTTATGTTTGAGAGATTGCAGGCTAGATTCTTGGAGGAGATTTTATCAGATGCAATCGTTTTATATTTCCTATGAAGTATATTATGTTACTATTTAGGGCAAAAAGATTTGAAGATAAAATCTGCTTTTATTGTGCATCAAATGTGTGATTTTATTCTTCCCAAGCCCATGAAGTTTGTTGCTATTTAAAGACGTATCAACCCTACTTGGAGGCGTGGAGAATAAGGATTGTGCGAGATGTGTTCAAGTTTGAGGGTTTATGTTTTGTGTTTGTGACCCATTCATTCATCTGGTTTGATGTTTGAATTGGACTGATTTAGTTGAGTTGTAATTTGTCCACTCTAAGCTTTTAAGCAGGAGTGTTTGTTCTTGATCAAAGCTTTTAAGCAAGATCAAGGTGTGTCTTTCTTGTGTAACTTCTTACATTGGTATTTTCTGTTTTCATCACTGCTGTGTTTGAAGGGGAGTGAGAGGGTTCTCATACCTAAGATTGTCTTAGGTAGAAGTGTCATTGGGTAGTGATTAAGTGAGTATATTGTCAACAGGTGTGTTGACTGTAGAATCTACAAATTGATACTACTAATAGTGCATTTCCTCCCTGGCTTGGTAGCCCCCAGACGTAGGTTGTAAAACCGAACAGGGTGAACAATTTTCTGTGTTGTTTATTGTTTTTAAGTACTGTTACTATTGTTGTCTTGTTCATATAACAGATATTGATGTTGTAACATATCACTTGACATCACATATCTGATACCAAAATTTCAATTTGTATCAGAGCAGGTCATCCTGCTCTGTATCTGGGTGAGATCTAGGGCTGTTACTTTCTGGTGCAATGGACAAGGAGAGTGGTGGATTTGTGAATACACCCACTATTCTAGATGGATCAAATTATGACTATTGGAAACCTCGCATGGTGCCTTTTTGAAGTCTTTAGACAGCAGGGCTTGGAAGGCTGTTTTGAAAGAATGGAAACATCCTGTCATTGTGGGAAAAGATGGTCAGTCAAAGCTGAAACCTGAAGAAGATTGGACCAAGGAAGAAGATGAACTTGCTCTTGGGAATTCTAAGGCCTTGAATGCCTTATTTAATGTTATTGACAAGAACATTTTCAGGTTGGTCAACACATGTGAAGTGGCTAAGGAGGCTTGGGAATCCTGAAAACAACTCATGAAGGAACTTCCAAGGTCAAGATGTCAAGACTTCAGCTGCTAACAACAAAGTTTGAAAGTTTAAGGATGAAAGATGAAGAGACCATTCATGACTTTCACATGAATCTACTTGAACTGTCAAATGCTTCTAGTGCCCTATGAGAGAGAATGTCTGATGAGAAGCTGGTGAGAAAAATTCTCAGATCTCTCCCCAAAAGATTTGAAATGAAGGTGACTGCTATAGAGGAAGCTCAAGAAATCAGCCAAATGAGGGTAGATGAATTGATTGGCTCACTTCAGACATTTGAATTAGGGTTGAATGACAGATCAGAAAAGAAGGTCAAAAGCATGACACTGATGTCTAGTTCTAAAAATGAAAAGAAAGAGTGTGATATTGAAACTCAGGAGGAGCTATCCAATGCAATTGTGATGCTGGGAAGACAGTTTAATGAAGTAATGAAAAGAATGGACAGAAGTTATAAACCTAATGCCAAGAACATCACATCTGACATAAATAGGTCAGCTGATCAGATGAAGAAAACCAAAGCAGAGGATAGGCCAAATAATGACAAAGGAATTCAATGCCATGGCTGTGAAGGTTTTGGTCACATCAGAGTTGAATGTCCCACATGTCTTAAACAGAAAAAGGGTTTGTCTGTCACTTGGTTTGATGAGGACACTGAAAGTGAAGATGAATTAGCCAAGCATGTCAGAGCTATGACTGGAATATGTGAGTCTGATAATGATTCAAGTGATGGAGAGATTACGTATGAGGAGCTAGGTGCATCATATAGAGAACTGTACATTAGAAGTTAACAAGTGTGTCTAGATGGGGAAAAGCAAAAGAAAGTTATAGTACATCTATAGGCTGAAAAGACTGATCTAGAGAATGAAGTAAATCTGCTAAACTCCAAGCTTGATCAAATGGTCAAATCTATCAGAATGCTGAACAAGGGGATTGATACCTTGGATGACATTCTTCAGACTGGAAAACTGGCTGGACACATGACTGGGATGGGATTTGAGGGTGATAAGAAACCTTCTTCAGATGCTAGTTCTTCTGGTACTAAACAAAACCTGTCTCATCAGATGTTTCAGCAACATGGGAAAGTGCATACTTCTGGACCCAAACAGAACATGTCCCATCAGATGTCGCAACATCATCGGAAGGTGCATGTTTCTGGGCCTAATCATTTTTGTCTCATCATCATAGCAGAAGACAGTATCATCAGTATGGCAGAAGACAACCTCATCATTATGGCAGAAGACAGACTCAACCTCAATGGAGAAGATATCTCAATCACTTCAGAGAAGAAATTCAAAGATGGAGATGTCACTACTGTGGAAGATTTGGCCATATAAAGCCTTTTTGCTTCAGACTGCATGGATATTCTAAACCTGTTCCTCATCCTGGACCAAATCAGAATACTCTAACAAGTGGAAAACAATGGGTTCCCAAGGTTGCTGTTACAAGCTTATTAGCTCACATGTCTATTAGAGCCTTAACTATGGAAGATTGGTACTTTGACAGTGGGTGTTCTAAACATATGACAAGTGTCAAGAACCTGTTGGTGGATGTCAAATCTTATTCCACAAGTGATATGACTTTTGGTGATGGAGCCAAAGGCGAGTTCAAAGGGATTGGAAAGCTGAATTGTTCAGTTGGGCCTAGTCTTGATAATGTGTTGCTTGTTAAAGGGTTGACTGCTAATTTAATTAGCATCAGTCAACTATGTGATGAAGGTTTCAAGGTCAGCTATACAAAATCTGAATGTTTAGTGACAAATGAAAAGAGTGAAGTTGTTATGAGGGGAGTTAGATCTAAAGATAACTGCTACTTGTGGGTTCCTCAAGAGTCCAGTTACTCCTCCATATGTACTATTGCTAAAGATGATGATGTGGATTTGGGACATCAAAGACTTGGTCACCTGCATCTGAAAGAGGTGAAACAAAGTCTGATTGAGTATAATGTCAAGCATGATGTCATGACATCTTGCTGTGACAACCTGAGGGACACTAAGCACATTAATGTTCATCATTTGTTCAGAAGAGAACTTGAAGAAAACAAGGTCATTCAGTTGGAACATGTCTCTAGACAAAAGAAGGTTGCTGATATTTTCTCTAAGGATGTAGATGCAAGTCAATGTGAAACCCTAAGAGAAGAATTGGAAATGTGTAATTATGAAGGTCAACAGAAGTTAATGGCGTGTGGACAATGTTCATTAAAATTCAAAAATTTAAAAAGTCATTTATTTTGGTGTGGAAATTCCACTTACTACCTTTTAATTTTCCAACAAAAGCAGCCCCCTTTACATAAGCAATCATTTCACATCTTTACAACCACACGCTACCTCCATTTTGCTTGATATTGTTTGTTCATCTTCTCTCCCAAAAAGAGAAGGTCTTCCAACCTTTTTTCAATCAGCTGCAAGAAAGTAACAATGTCTCAACAACAACCGTCTCCATCCAAGAAATCTTCTACCAAAAATCCTTCGCATGCAAAATCTAGGGTTTCTACTCAACAGGTCTCGCTTGATGATGCTCTGGACATTGCGCCTCTATCCATGGTTCCTCTCTCTGGTTCTGAAAAGATACGGCCAAGCAAGCTGCAGGCGAAGAGGTCTACACGTCCTAGTACAGGTAAACCATCTGATCCTTCTGATTGTAGAAAGTATGATGATAGTGAAGCTATGAGGGTTGTCGCTGGAATTTTGTTTGGAGTCAAATCTGTTCCTGGGAATTCTACTCCACTCCCTCAAGTTGATAAAAATCAAAGTTAGGAAGAAGAGTATTCTGTGGATAAGAGTCTAGACAGGATAGTTACTAAGGTTCTGGAAAAGGGTATTCCTGTGGCTGGGATATCTAGGCCACTTGCTCAAATGTATGCCTCTCACTCTGAGGGTAAGAAAGATGTTAGGCAAACTGCTGAAGACAATCTTCACAGGTTGGCTATGTCTATTCTTGAAGGTGGAGAAACTGAAGTTGGAGCTGATGTTGAAACTGATGTTGAAACATCACCTGCTAAGAAAGGTACTTCTAGTCCTAGAGGAAAGAAGCCAGTTGATGTGGTGTATGTGGATGATTTGTCAGATAATGAGATAATTGCTAATGTGGTGCCTGGGATAACAAAAAGGATGAAGACAAGAAAAGAGAAGGTCGTTGCTATGACAGAGTCTCTTGGTAGTGGTAAGAAGGAGTCTGTGTTTGGTCCTCCAAAATCTTAGAGCAAAGTGTCTACCTCTTCTAAAAAGAGGAAGATTAGGAATGATCCTGACTCTGACTTTGATATTGAGGAGGATGTCCAGGACATCAATCCTGTGAAGAAGGCTGCTAGCAAGAAGATTGTTAACAAAGTTCCTGATGTCCCTTTAGGCAATATTTCATTCCATTCCGTTGACAATGTGAGTAAGTGGAAGTATGTTCATCTAAGAAGAATTGCTCTGGAGAGAGAGCTTCGTAAAGATGCCTTGAAGGTCAAGGAAATCATGGAGTTGATTCATATTGCAGGATTATTAAAGATTGTGTCATATTTTTCAAAGTGTTATAATCTGCAGCTTAAGGAATTTATTGTGAACATTCCTGCTGATATTGCTGATGGTAGAAGTGTGAATTTTATGAAGGTTTATGTTAGGGGCAAATGTATTCATTTCTCTCCTAGTGCCATCAACAAGTATTTGGGAAGGAGTGATAAAGAGGAGTGTGAACTGGAGGTTACTGACAACCAAGTGTGCAAGGTGATCACTGCTAATCAAGTGACTAGTTGACCCTTGAAAGGTAAATTGCCTGCTAGCCAACTAAGTGTCAAATATGCAATTTTACATAGGATTGGGGCTGCAAATTGGGTACCTACAAATCATAAAACTACCATAGCTGTGGGGTTAGGGAGGTTCATCTTTGCTGGTGGCAACAAGGTCAAGTTTGATTATGGGAATTACATCTTTGATCAGATTGTGAAGCATGCTACAACTAATGCTGTTAAGATGTCTATAGCATTTCCTTCCCTTATTTGTGGAATGATATTGAATCAACATCCTGGAATCTTAACTAACTCTGATATTGCTTGCAAGAGGGAGGTTGCATTGTCTCTGCATCCTAAGTTGTTTATAGGGAATCATGTCCCAGATATTGTATCAACATCAGGTATTGGTGTCAACAAGATGCGCACCAAAAATGATTTGATCAATGAGTTGAAGTTAGCATGTAAAGATCTAGATGTTGTTATCAACACCAGCGCTGCCAGGAAGATGAGACTTGAAAAATTGATTAAGTCATTAGAACTGGGTGAAGAAGGTGAGGATGATAATGCGAAGGAAGTTGGTAATGTTTCAGGTTCTGAGGAGGGTGGTTCAGCAACTGATAATGAGGGTGATGAAGATGCTTCTGATGATTCTAAGGAAGATTGATTTTGCTGGTTGTGGTGGCTCTGTTGGAGTTTTCTCTTTATTTTTTTTTTGTTTTCTTTAGACACTTTTGTGTGCTGTTTTGGATTTCTGATGGCACCTATGTGTGCTTGTTTTGTGACTTGATATGTCTGTACTGCTCTTGTTGACAACTTCAGTATGATATATTTTGCTTTGTTTATCTTGTTGGTGTTTGTCTAATCTAACAAGGGAGATCTTGTGTGACTGACTGGTAGCTAGGTTGTCTAACAATGATAGTTTGTGACTGACTACTGCTTCCAACTATGACTACTTCTTTAGTTTGGCCAATTATGGCTAAAAAGGGGGAGAGTAATTAGGCATTGCTGTTGCTATAGTGGATATTTCTGGGTTGTTCTGATGTTGGTTTTGATTGTTGTGCAGATGGCTTTCTTGGTTTTTTTTTCTCAGAATGTTAGATTTGTTTGAGTGGTGTGTTTCTGCTGCTGGTATCTCTGATGTGTGCTGATATTGTTTTAGTCAAAATTATCCAAAGGGGGAGATTGTTAGTTCTATTATTGGCAGCAATTTTGGTAAAATAATGTGTTTGTTCAAGATGTCATGTCTGATGTCTTAACATGTGCTTCTAACATTCTGCATGAGGTGTGTTTGTTGGTATTGCAGTTTTTGTGCATGATGTCAAGACTGATGTCTTAACATCTGTTGACAGAACATTTGTTCAGTCTGTTATGTGATTTAGGGTTACGTGTTAATTGTTATGTTTGAGAGATTGCAGGAAGATACTTGGAGGAGATTTTATCTGATGCAATCGTTTTATATTTCCTATGAAGTATATTCTGTTACTATTTAAGGCGAAAAGATTTTAAGATAAAATATGCTTTTATTGTGCATCAAATCTGTGATTTTATTCTGCCCAAGCCCATGAAGTTTGTTTCTATTTAAAGACGTATCAACCCTACTTGGAGACATGGAGAATAAGGATTGTGCGGGCTGTGTTCAAGTTTGAGGGTTTATGTTTTGTGTTTGTGACCCATTCATTCATCTGGTTTGATGTTTGAATTGGACTGATTTAGTTGAGTTGTAATTTGTCCACTCTAAGATTTTAAGCACGAGTGTTTGTTCTTGATCAAAGCTTTTAAGCAATATCAAGGTGTGTCTTTCTTGTGTAACTTCTTACATTGGTATTTTCTGTTTTCATCACTGCTGTGATTGAGGGGGAGTGAGAGGGTTCTCATACCTAAGAGTGTCATAGGTAGAAGTGTCATTGGGTAGTGATTAAGTGAGTAGATTATCAACTGGTGTGTTGAGTGTAGAATCTACAAATTGATACCACTAATAGTGAATTTCCTCCCTGGCCTGGTAGCCCCCGGATGTAGGTTGGTAGACCGAACTGGGTGAACTATTTTCTGTGTTGTTTATTATTTTTAAGTACTGTTACTATTGTTGTCTTGTTCATATAACAGATATTGATGTTGTGACTTCTCACTTGACATCACATATCTGATACCAGAATTTCATCCAACATTGATAATTTCGTTGATATCAACACCATTAAGATTTTTCTGATTGGAAACCCTGTACCGGCCTTACTCGTAGATGCTTACCATTCTATACACTTAGGGAATTTGTACAGCGGAGGAATGATCACATGCTGTGTATCCCTGCTATACAAATGGTTCACTTCCCATTTACCAAAGTCTGCCGCTTTCTGGGATCATAAGAGTACTCTGCGTTGGTCACAGAGAATCATGTCTCTTACCCACTCTGACATCGATTGGTACAATCGAATCTATGACTGGATCATGATCATTGACCGTTGTGGAAACTTCCTTAATGTACCCCTCATAGGAACTAAAGGAGGAATCAACTATCATCCAATTTTAGTTCGTCGTCAATTCGGATACCCGATGAGGCATATCCTTCGTACTGCTGATCTGGAAGGTCTTTTCTTCAAGGAAGGAGAAAATGACAGAGCACTAAAGACAGAAATAGTGCATGCCTGGAAACACGTTCATAGAAAAGGACGAGAGTCTCTAGGAAAATCAGACTATGTCTCAGTGGAACCTTATCTCCATTGGATACAAACTAGAGCTCTCAAGCTGAGGATGTCTTACCCTCGTCAAGAAGTTCTTCCATTAAGGGACCATGTCCTTTATTTTCTGTCTGATACGAAAAAACTTCAGGTTACTCTCAACAAAGTTCAACTAGAGAAGAGGTCTTGGAAGAACAAGTACCGTATTCTCAATGTAGAGTGAAAGAAAATACAGCAGCTGTTAAGAGAAAAAGATGCTTTGATCGAGATTTTAGAGCAACATGTTGTAGAGAATCAAGAGGACAAAAGGAATTTGCTCTCTCCTTTCACTTGGCAAAGAAGCGACAACCCGACAATGGCTCAAGAGCCCCGGTCAAAGAAAAGGAAAGTACCGGAACCAGCACCCGAGCTCTCCTCAGAGAGGACTCGGGACCCATAAGTTTAGATTTCCTTTTACAGCACTATGTAAATTACAGTATTTCCATTCTGCAATCTTTGAATTCAATAAAACGGGGTTTCCCCACTGTTTGTTATTTGCAATCCAATTGTTGAAGTTTATTTTGATTATACAAAAATTAATTAAAAAATAATCATTGCATTCATCATTCTCACGTAATGCATTCTTCTTACCTACAAATCTCACGTTTGTGTCTCGATTCTAGAGTCAAAACTGTCTCATTCGTACAATACTCGGGCCAATCGACAGAAAAAGATGGATGATCTTGAGGAAGAGAACAGAGAGTTGAGAGAAGAGATCAACACTCTGAGAGAAGATCTGAGAAAGCTTCATAACAACTTGCAAGCTCTAGCAGAAGCTCAGATGCAGCAACAAAGGACTGTGATCTCAGAGGTCATATCTACGCCCATAGTGGAAAAGTATGATCCTTGATATACCATGCCTAAAGATTGTCCCTGGGGCATGCCACTTAACTATATCCCAGAAGGATATATGTCGCTGATCACTGAAGATCCGGAAACTACAGCAGGAGCCGCTGGGCCTGAAGGTTACAAACTTTGAGAAAGCGAAGATGTCGGGGGCATGACAGCAACTCCTGAAGGTTACGAACTTTGGGAGGCACCAAGAATCACTGCCATGATGACTATACCACCACTCGTAGTACACACTGTCCTAGGAGGACAGATTCCACAGATACCTTCTGGTGGAAACGACAGTATGTTCGACAGAATGAATGAGTTCCAGGAACAGTTCCTGGAAATGCAAAAGGAACTGCAAGCCATTAGTGGTCAGGATCTATTTGGAAAGGACGATGCAGACCTTTGTTTGGTCCCCAATGTGAAAGTGTCGCACAAGTTAAAAGTGCCCGAATTTGAAAAGTACAAGGGTAACTCTTGCCCTCAAAGCCATTTGGTGATGTACGCTCGGCGAATGTCAACTCAGACAAAGAACCAAGAGCTACTGATTCACTACTTTCAGGATAGTTTAACTGGTGTCGCGCTCAAATGGTACATGGGTTTAAACCGCACTAAGATCGACACTTTCAGAGATCTTGGCGCTGATTTCGTTCAACAATATAAGTATAACTTGGACATGGCATCGGACAAGGATCAACTTAGAGCCATGTCGTAGAAGGATAAGGAAACCTTTAAGGAATATGCTCAAAGATGGCGTGAAATTGCCGCTCAGATTTGTCCACCTCTTGAGGAAAAAGAGATGACAAAGATCTTCTTAAAGACCTTGAACTCATTTTACTACGACAGAATGGTCGCCAGTGCGCCTAGTGACTTCACCGAGACGGTGGGCATGAGAGTTCGTCTTGAGGAAGCAGTCCGAGAAGGACGTTTAGTTAAAGACGCTGGATCATTAAGCAGTACCAACCAGTAGCGGCTGTAACTCCTGCTATCAACCCTGTGCCTGTTCCTACGTATCAACCTCAGGTTGCTCAGAGCCAACCGAATCAACAGCAATATCAGCAAAGGACACAACAGCCTCTTCAGCAGGCTCGTCCTCCATATAACAACAACCGTACAACGCGACCACCAGGGTTCGACCCTATACCAATGTTGTACGCCGAACTGTTACCGCTACTACTGGTTAAGGGGCACGTCCAAACCAATTCTCCTCTTACAATACCGGAAAATCCGCCATTTTGGTTCAAAGCAGATCAAACTTTCCCTTACCATAAAGGAGGACCAGGGCATAACATAGCAAACTGTCTCAATTTCAAATCTGATGTGCAAAAGCTTGTTAGGAGCGGGGTCTTATCTTTCAAAGATACGAATCTGAATGTTCTCACAAACCCGCTGCCTCAACACGAGAAAGCTGCAGTAAACTTGATAAAAGGAGAGTCTACGTCTTCGAGTTCAACGTCATCGAGAGAGACGATGTAACACCCCCGTTTCCCAAATACATAATATAATAATAATTATAATAGCACTTATCAGAGTTTTCGAAAAATATGGGATATTACATTCTTTTCAACTTTATAATAATAGTAACTATAAAAATAATACTTTATTAATTCCATAAAAATTCCTTTATAAAGGTTTATACAAAGTGCAGCGGAAAAAATATTTTTTTTATAACATCACCATCTTCAATCTCAAATGGCACTAAGGCCTTCATTATAACAAATAAACAACTTCTTCATAATATGTTTCAAAATCTAATACGTAACAAAATAGGAATAAAAACAACTAAACAAGACGCATCCCGTTACATATCAGAGCAGACTCCTACACAAAGACACAAGAGACTCCAAACTCAAGCAACAACTACTCCAATAAATCTGCACGTTACCCACGTAAGAGGTAACATTCAAGCAGAAAGGGTGAGATTTCACAATTCATAATAAAATGATAACATAGTAAGGAATTATCATGTTCAACAACTTATAATCCTTCACCAATAACAACACATAATGCATGTTATCAACAACAACAATATATTATCATATTATAGAAACAATAGCAATTTATCACGTATGTGTAGTTAACAACTGACATCAAAATCAACACCACATATAACAACACCCATACAACATCAACTACACATTATTATTCATATTTATCAACAGTTTACAACATCATCAACAATTAGCAGCATCAACAATTTATAATATTTAGCAGCATCAACAATTAACATCAACATCATATGAAATGCAAGTGCAATCATGCATGTGGTACCCAGGGCATAAACCCTCAACATTTTTCCTTAAATAAGGATCCAAGGCATAAGCCTTCAACAGTGCCAATCCAGGCCAACAACAGGGCATAAGCCCTCAACAATGCATATGTAATCATGCCAAATGAAATCAGCTCAAAAACATCAACAATCAACATTTGGCACAATGGCCCAAGGCATAAGCCTTCAACAACGTCATCAATAACAACATCATCAATATTGGTACAAAGACCCAAGGCATAAGCCCTCAACAACAAACATCAACAATAACATAATTTATTTCATCAAGTAAATAATTACTCCCAACATCATTTTATACATCATTTGATTCGCCCAAATGCGTAACACAACTACCAACGATCGACACAATTATATTCAAATAATTATTTAAAATATCAAACGAAGTCGGAATCACGCAAATGAATATGTTCCGGAAAGCTTAGAGAGTCTATTTCAAGGATATGAATTTTATTTTAAGACCTAATACACCAATCAATTCAGTTTAATCAAACCATAAGAACACATAATCACACCGGGCAGAATATTTTGTCTAACTTAAAAATGATGCTAAAACTTATATACTTATCATAAAATTCCGAAACTTTCCAGTTGGAAAAGTCATTAAGTCCTCTTTCCAACGCAACTGATGCCACCCCAAACGGACTTACGACGCTCCATTTACACTCGAAACAAAATGACCAACGCATGACCAAAATGGCCAACATTTATGGTATCAAAACAAGGTAACCACTACTATTGAAGAACTCCTGGACTTAATTTCTCCACATAAACATAAATACTATCGCGTTAGCTTTCTAACACTTTGAACGGGACCTCAAACGGACTTACGGAACTCAAGATATGCCCAAAACAAGTCGGTCAATACACTTCTACAGTCTCCTGCGATCCCATTACGGAAATTTCACTCTTAAACTCATTTTTTTCAACTTAAAATTATGTCAAACATTCCCCAACATGTTCAAATATCTTATTTTGAAAATCACTTATTATTGGTCAATTACTTTTTGTTATTTCACTCTAAACCTATCAACCAACATCAATTCTAACAACATTATGCCATCAAAATTCATCCCCATTCATCAATTCAACACAAATCAACATTTAACAACATTATCAACAAACATATACAACCCTATTACATCAATTCATAATCAACTCAAAAACATCCCTAAACAACCCTAACCCCAAACGTACATTATCAATCCCATTATGAAATGTTAGTCCCCCCTTACCTTGTAACTGGAGGCTCTAACTCAAAGGGTTTGCAGAATGTTACATTCCTTTCTTTCTCTTCTCTCTACGTTCCGTTCTTCACACTTCTCAGCCAGCCTTTTCCCAAATGATCGTACCAATGTTACGATCTAACTCTATTCTCCCTATATTATATTTCCCATATTCCAATAATAACCTTAGGACCCCTAATATCCCAAGTTATTCCAATTCTACCCTTCTCAACTTATATTTTATTTTTATAACAATATACCACTAATCCCCTTTTATTCTAATTACTCAATAATAATAATAATTAACTAACTATATTATTATATACCATCATCAACATCACGCAATTCATCGCAAAACACAATAATTCATAAATCATCACCACAATTAGTCAAATTAATTAATTAGACTCTATAAATAATAAAATAAATAAAAGAGGGCGTTACAACTCTCCCCCACTTAGAAAGTTTTCGTCCTCGAAAATGCACCAACAGAAACGAGTCCAGATACAACTCTCTCGTCCACTCCTCACGCCTTCAAATCCAACTCTTGCCAAAAGGCCAAACATACACTACCCTTACTAAGGTAACTTCCTTGTTTTAGCCATCTACTGAAATTCCCAAGTTTGAATACAACGCTCTCATCGGAGTCAAACCACATCGCGGTTTCTACACTTCTTAATATACAAAGTATCATAAACGACCATTCCAACACATCGAATGGGAAAATCTCTCACTTATTTCAATCAACTACTAATGGCTATCTCAAGCACTCCTTCGTCTATGCACCCAAACTTTCAATAATCCCTCCAGGGATTAAATAACTCTCTTCTTCAGATCATCTGTCTACGGTTCATAAGAAGAATTCCATCCGACTTAGTACTAACACAATCTGTGCTCCTTACCAAAACGTCAATTATAAATTCCGTATTTCAATCGAACACAATACTCTACAGAATATCACAACTTTCATAACCTTGCTGATATACTACCCATTAAATTTCTCCATCACATTCAACCGTCGAAGCAATAGTTCATCAAATTCTAATACATCTTCATCACCTCTGACAAAATATTTATCTTCCTTCGGCGTCCTTTCTCAAACATTATTCTTTTAATTTTCAAGCACGCTAATAATACGAAAACGATTCATAAATCCAATCCCACTATCTTCATCAATATAAATTCATCATTCTATCCTTAATACATCAAAACCAATCATTCTAATCACTTTAAATTCATCCATTGATTCTCTTAATTTTTTCCTCAATAGATCCACCAACCCACCTCAGTATTTCCTTTTTGGTAATATCTTAAACTGTACCACCAATTAAATTTAATCCTGCGAGTTTCTCTATCAACTCCATCTCACGATTCATAATCGTCGCCGTAAGCAATATCATATGATTTAAACATTAGTGACTACATAAATATTTCCAAAATAATCGCTCACATAAAACGTAGTTCTTCAACAGTCCTAGCCATCTTGTCTGTCACATAATAACCTCTCTCGAGTCGACTAAACACTTCAATTTCTGCGATTACTGAATACCTCCATCTTGGTCTTCAAAGGTTACATTACCCACTTACAACACAAACTCTCTTTTAGAAACATCACACTGAACCACTAAACGATTTCTGCCCAATTCTGGAAAATCAACATCGAAGCAACCGCTAACACTTCTTCGGTTCAAACTTTCCATTTTGGATAATCCAACTTGCACTTCTAGATATCTCAGCACCTAGTCGTATACACCTCTACACTAGCAGTTTCAACCTTCAGAATGTTATTCTAGTTAACTCAAAATCCGACGATATCCAACCTCAATTTGTTCTCACTAAACAACATACCAAGTAAACGAATCATTAACACGGTGTCAAATCCTTTGGTCTTATCCAAAACAATTCAAATTCACGACTTCACACATACAATTCTTATACCAACATACCTGTCTGATCTCATAATTCGAAATCCTCCAAGTGCATGTCTCTGTACATGAAAATAAACAACATGTCTATCACAGTGACTCTCATCACATCCCTTCTCTACTCAAGGAAATAAACATTAGAAACATTTTCTCACATCCTTTCACAACATCTTTATTTTCTTTACAATCATGAACTTAACTCCCAACAATCACCTGAATCAACACATGGGACCGGTATCATAACGTCTATCGCATTATCCCTGATGTGTACGGACGCAACTCTACCAAACATCGCTACATCAATCTTAATTCACTACTCAAATCTCAACAATAACATACATGAAATCTCATGAAGTCAAAACATCACACCACTACACCCACAACGCAACGACAATGGCATCCGCATTTTCGATCATACCAAAGCACCGTATAAACCTTCAAAAGCATCCAATCCATTTAAACAGCAAATAATCATTTCCTTCCATGGAACATATTTTTATCAAAAAGTTCGCTGCGCTAGCTTTCCAACGCCTCGAACGGCACCCAAAACGGATACTCGAAACTCAAGTTATGAATTTTCGAAGTTTTCAAAAATCATCCATAACATAGCTACGGGTTTGACATCTAGTTGACTCAAAACGCAACCAAAACTCATCTTTGATTCCCCAAACTCTTATTTTAACTTAGTTATACATATTAGGAACTATTGGGAACATAAGAACACAGTTTCATTCTGATGAATTCTTCCCCAAATTCCCAAAAACTCACTTCTCATCTCCAACGTTAGTATCTAAACGACTCTTTATGAATCTATCAATCTCTCCTCCATCAACATCGTCATTTTCCACGCTTCACAACTCAATGCTCCCTTCCACAACCTCCTTATAACTGGAATCACCCGTTACTTATCAACATCTTCATCCTTCATGATCCTAAGTTTACAATCCTTTTCATAATCTTCTTTATATCCTCGAGTCCCGACTTGTCCTGTTCAACCCACCCGCAACATTCAACAATCATATATATAATTCCAACGATAAAACTCTACAACATTCCACCATTCTCAATTGATAACATCACGCTTCATAATAATTCCACCGACTAACTCTACGAATAATACGCAGTCCTGAAAACATCGCAACTATCTGAACTTCATCTTCTCAGACTCATCCCAACCGTTTAGCGACTATTCATTCGAGACAAAAATCTGCATCTATTCATCAGAACAATCCGTAAGCACTTGGCTCAACTACAACCGTCCTCCGATCCCACAATTTAAGCCGAAAGACACGTCTATCCCATCCAACATAATCCCGTATGCTATCAACAAGAGATTGAGGGTGATCAGATCCTCAATTTGTTAATAGACATCAGAAAACCATGATGGGGTACAAACCGTCTTTACCAACTACAATAGAGTTCAACTGTGCACCAACGGCAACTCCACACCCAACATCTCAGAGAAGCAAAAGCTTCTCCCCCACTTATTTCGGACTCATCCTCCTGCAAAGTTAGAAGTAAGACAAAAGAAGATCGATAGTGTTTTCACACAGATATCGCATACACACAACACGACTCTACGGACTCAACAACTTGGTCGGACGAACCGACCTGCTCTGATACCAATTGTAACACCCCGTTTCCCAAATACATAATATAATAATAATTATAATAGCACTTATCGGAGTTTTCGTAAAATACGGGATATTACATTCTTTTCAACTTTATAATAATAGTAACTATAAAAATAATACTTTATTAATTCTATAAAAATTCCTTTATAAAGGTTTATACAAACTGTAGCGGAAAAAATATTTTTTTTATAACATCACCATCTTCAACTCAAATGGCACTAAGGCCTTCATTATAACAAATAAACAACTTTTTCATAATATGTTTCAAAATCTAATACATAACAAAATAGGAATAACAACAACTAAACAAGTGTTGCACCCCAAATTTTACCCTCATTTTTCTGCTAGTTGATGTTTTATTTTAATTTAGTATTTATTTTAGTATTTTATTTGTTTTTTTTTTATTTAATTTCAATATGTTTCTTAATGTTATTTATATTTTATTTGTCCTATTTTTATCAATTTATAATTAATCTCATTTTAATTTTTTGCATTAATTAATTTAGTTTACTATTTTACTTAACATTTTTATTAATAGTTATTATCATTTAGCATGTTAAAATTAATTTAAAGAAAGGGTTTTCATTTCCATAAGCCATCGTGACCAAATGATACAAAACATTGGATTTATTTTTCATAACCAAGGACCAATAGGAAATGAGTATGGTTGTGTTGACTTTTCAACTCATTTGCCAACCAATGAGGAGTTAGCATGTGGCGTATGAGAAAACAAACACAACCAAATTGTTCTTCTCCCTCGCCTTTGCTCGCGAATTCAGAAGTGGAAGAAGGAAAATCCAAGCAAACGCAAGCTCATCAATTCATATAGACCACTTCAATTCAAATCTTGGCGCGCTATGTTCAATTTGAAATCCTCCAAAGAGCAATTCCATTTCAAGCTCTCAACTGTGTGGTTCATAAAAGTTGGTTCTGAGGATTTACCGAATTCAGCATTCAACCTGTCACCACCTGCGATACGCTCCACGCCATCTCCAACCTTTGCTTCATTTGTTATCTCTCTATATGATATCAAGTAAGGTGTTCTGAAGCCATACACGAAATTGTGAATCAGCACTGTAATTCTGAAACTTGCACAGCGCAATGGTCTCCAAGACATGGACCGATTTTGAAATTTCAAAAGAGACGTTGGCGCCTATTAAGCACACCACCTGTTTGATACTTGGACTTACCCAAGCCAGCACTCTGCCTATATAAAGGAGTTCAGCCTCAGTGCAAAGGACCAACAATTTTTCACAAAGCACTCTACAAGTTTCTGAGTTTTGAGTTTTCACGAGCAAGAAAAGGAGAAGGTCTGCTTTGGAGTTTTTGCTAGTTCATAAAGGAGAGGTCAGTATACGCTTGAAGGTGCAGTGGACATACTCCACTTGGTAACTACACTCTCCCTATTTAATATCCTTGCTCATGTATTATTGACATTATCATATCTGTTCATAACTGCTTGTGTAATGTGTTTGATGTTGCACCCATCCATAACGTGACAATGTGTATTTGAATTTGTTTAAACTTATGTCCATGGCATGATATCATAAAGTAAGATTTGGTTTGATTGTTTTGCTGATATATGGAGGTAGACATTTGCACTGCCTTTTGTTTTGGTTACTATGCCTGAAATTCATTGTAATGATAATGCACTTGATTTTGTTCGCTAACTGGTTGCAAGTCTATGTGGTTTTTTTCTTTACTTTGTGTTATACTGGGATGCGTATAAGTGCTAGCAAGCTTATGATTGTTCTTGACGTTTGGATGTTATTATGAGAAGGAGTTAATAAGTATTGGCCATTTGTTGTTTTTCTGTCATCATTAATGTATATTCAGTTTGTGTACCTAAACTCATTGCCTTGTTTTGCATCCCAAGTCTTATTTAGATGTTGATACTTGTTAAGTTGTGTTTGTGAGCATGGAAACTGTTTTTGGACTTGTTCTGTCACAGGGTTTTACTGTTAGTAGTCATGTATTTATCTACATTTTGATATGCACACAATTCTGACATGGCATGATCTTGTATTTTGGAACCAAGCTTGTTTTCTTTGTGCTTAAGGTTGATATTCTGAACTGTTAACTTGTTGAAATATGCAATTGTTTTGATTTATAGTTCTAAGTTATTGTGTCATGTGAGCTGATATGAAAAGTAATATCTGTGCATTTAGTGTTAACTAACTGCTTGTGGACATAACTGTTGAGGTGGTCTCTAATTAAACATTGTTTGTGGACTCATTGTTTTTATCTTGTTGTGTACACGATTACCATGCCATGTTCACACTTATGTCATCACCATCGATTGCTAAATAGCATAGATAACTCATGAGATGTTTTATTCTTCTTTGTTAAATCTATTCTGTCTTTATGCCTATGTGATCTTATGTGATGCATTCCTTTGATATACCTTAAGCGCATATCTGCCATCATCATGCCATGCTTAGCATTAAGAACATAATTGTATGATTTCAGAAAGCCTCTTGAGTATATGTCTGATTTAAGAGTGACTCCAAACTTGTTGCTTTTTTTGCTTGAAAACTTGTTTAATGAGCATTTGGTTCTGTGTAGATTCTTTTTTTTGTTGCCCTTTTGTATTCTTGGTATGCACCAATCTTTGAATTCTCTGAAAGTTATGATTGCTGACCTATTTGATGTTCACTACAATGTTTGTTTTGTCACTCTGAAAAGAAGATGGGTTGATATGTTGGATTGGTTTGTTTTTTTAGAACTGTCACTTTGTAATAGGCACAAGACTGCTATGATTGTTATGCACATTAAGCACTTTGACATTGTTGCTACCTCTGTCACCAATATCTATGCTGCCATCACTTGTTTGCTTTGCTATGATCAATTCTCATGTTAAGTTAATTTGATACCTGCTGTCACTCTTGCATTTAGTCATCTTGCTATATCATTCATGTTAAACTATGGTGTTTAGGATATGTTTACCAACCTTAAATTGTCATTTGATGTATCTCCAATTTGTGAACATGCTTGCCATTATGTGTACTATGTATGCCAACTTTAACGTGAACTTTGTCAACATGTGTGTCTGAAACCTGAACCTTACACCATTTTAAATTCAGCTTGTTATTAATCTTTGACATGGTAGCAATTTGCAAGTCTGTTTCTCATATTTGTTTCCACATTAATCCTGTTTTGGCTTCATGGTGCTTTAAAGTTCACTTATGATTTTGGTATGAGGTTTTAGGCTCCAATGTAGTTTTGTCTTAGCATCATTGCAGTTATGAATACTGATAGTATGAATGTCAACATGTGTTTATGAAAGTCCTTTCACTTTGTCAGCCTTGGTGTGTGAGGTCCAAGTTTTGAAAATTGCTCCAACTACTCATATGTTGCCTTATAGATGTTTAGGTTGTTGTTGAAGTAATAACTGTTGTATGTTCTGTTTCTGTTTGTAAAGCATGACAGTATGATGAGTTTTTCTTCTCACTATTCATGATTTCATAAACAACATGTTTAGAATGCCTTAGGTTTGTTAATGCTACTGCTTGTCTTAAATGATATCTCTTGTTTGGATTTTATTGCTATGCTGTCTTACAACATGCTCTACTCTGTCTTGAATATGTATGTATGATTCTTGAAGGCCTTTATTCAGCATGATGTGTGTGTACTCACCTTTGCAAATATGACTGTTGTTTCCTTTACCAGCATGATATGTAACTGTTTTGTGTATCCAAAATTCATGCCATGTTGCTTTTAAATTCTGTAATCTACATGATTGTGTATTTTGTTGCATTCAAGTCATATTTTTACATGATATCCAATATGTTTGCTTATGCTTGCTGCTGATATGTTTGTTTATGCCTGCTGCTGTCATGTCTGTTTGAATTCCATCTGTCTAATATTTGCTTGCTAATATGTGATTAATGATCGAAGCCATCCCCTGCTGTATGTATATTTTTCGTGTAACATGTCCTTGTTTGATTACCATTAAGTGTGTACATGAGCTGAACTCAGTTACCATTTGAATTGTATGAGTGTCTGCTGTTTGTTTTTCAAACTTTTTATTAAACCTCATTATCATGCTGCTGCTGTGACTATGTCAGTTTTTACTGCTTTGTGCATTCAAGTGATTGGTGTTGTGATGATAAGCATTTATTTGGTCTTTCATATGTGTGCCCATTCTTGGTTTTGAAACGGTAACTATGTGTTTCTACCTCAATTTTGTTTGGAAATGTTTGGTTGATGTTGTGACATAATCTTCGCCTATCGTGAGCAGTTTCTGTTGGTTGGTTTGTGTTATTTTGAAAATATGCGCATGATTGACTTATATATTTATGGAGTTAGGTTATGACCGGATGAAACACGCCGTCCCAACGGTCACACACATGCACATAACTACCTTGCCTACCCTTAGGACTGGGGTTCGAATCCCCCTCGCCCCAGTCCTTTTTATTTATTTTCCTGATTTTTGCCTGTTTTCACATATATACACATTCGGTTCTTCCTTTATCAGCGTGCACACCTTAGCCCAGTTGGTTACGTTTCATTTGTTTGGTTCAGCGGGGGCGCGGGTTCAATCCTTTGTGGCTGCATTTCTCATCTTTTTTTTACTTAGTTTTCATTTCACTACTTTCTTATAAAAAATATAATATTTTGTTTTTTTCTTTTGCTTCATTTTCTTTGCTAAGCCTCTTTTTTTCATATAAAAGAGATTAGTAAAATAATTAATTTTTGAGGCCTTTATTCTTAATTAAGTTTAAATTGCTCATTATTGTTTTATTACATTTTTTTTACGCCATCTATTGTGATTGATCATTATGTGTTCAATTCTCATTTTTGCTTTGACATCTTGATATCACAATCTCATATTTGTATTCATGTCATCTTTGAATATTTTTGATATTGAAATTATTAAGACAATATATTCATGTTGATTGGCCATATGTTTGATTCTATATGAATATCATCATTGTTCTAAATATCATCTTTCATAACACTTCTTTTGTTTGTCTTCATAAAGATTGAAACATTTTGAGTTGTTCTTGTATGTCATTTCTATATGTTTGTCTTCCTAAAGATTGAAGCATATTTGATGTACTCTCTTAATCATGTTCATCCTATTCATATCTTTGTCATAAACATATTGTCATCCTCATGCTTATGTTGTTTTATCTTATATCATGTCTTATTTTTTTATCAATTGTTTCTTCCCCTATTCCAAAGGAAGGTTGATAGTATTGACTCTTAAAGTCATAGCCCCCATCTTAACCTAAGTAACCTCTTAGGAAGAAACCTTATTTCTAGGCCTCATCAGAGCCATAGAAATTATAACTAGCTTTAGGAGAGAGTTCTTCAACTCTTAGTGATATTCATCATAATGAATTTGTCACTTCCCCTATTGACTAAACCTCAACATAGGTCCATTTCGACTAGACTTAGAGAGTTCTTAAACTCTACAATGAGCTTGTACTCATTTCCCCTCTGAATATTGGCCATAGTCAATAATTCAGTAGAAGTAGAACTACGCATACTCTGATTCTATTCCCGAGGATACGTAGGCGTAAAGCGCGATGCTTTATCGAGTATACTTAGATACTAACCCCTAGGTTTTCAAACCTTTAGCATAGAACCTTTAGCAAACATAAGATAACATAAACAAGAGGTTCCTGTAGAGTACTACAGATATTAAGGGTGCTAATACCTTCCCTTAGTATAACCAACCCCCGAACCTTAGATCTTTCCCTTTAGGTTTTTCTAACGATCTTGAACCTTTCCTTTGGATAAATCAAAGTCGGTTGTAAAAGAAACTGATGCAAATTAATTAATAATTTGTTATCCGATTTTCACCGCAACAGAAATGGCGACTTCACTGGGGATAGTCAGACCTATTGCTGGTCCTTTCCTAAGAGGGTTAAGCCAATCTTGTTTTATGTTATTCAATGTCTGCTTATTTGCTTGTATGATTGCTTGTATGCTTATCTGCTTGTATATCTGTGCTATGTTTTGATTATCCTGTTCGATTTGGGTTGTTACCTTTGAGTGAGATAAATCCTATACCCGGATTTCGAGTGCACTTATGATAGGACGATGGTATATTCAAGGGGGCTTTGAAGGAGTTGATTCCTGAAAAAGTTAACTTGAGACACCATCTCTCAGCTTAGGCTTTCTTGAGAGTTTAGTCATGTTGAACGATCCTTTTCGTGAAAACGTGCTACTCTCAACGTATGTGCCATTGAGGTTGAGAACCGTAGTTACCAAACCCCACTTTGGCCTTTTAGGATGTAGTGCGGTGACCATGATGGAGTCTATTTCTGAATTGGTTGTCACGCGATACTACACTCAGAAGAGTTCCTCTTGAGAATTTTGTTGATTACCAAGTCATCTGGGAAGTCGACAAAATCCGAAAGATGGATCGTAGACTCTGGGAACCCATTAGAACCTTGTTCGGTAGGTAAAAAACCATAGTACATATCGATGGGAGGGTGAACCTTGGCTCCACGCTTCTTAACCCAAACCTTTGTGTGCTTGTTCTTGTTTGTGTTTGTTGCATCCATGTAGCATAAGCATTCATGTTGCATCTGTTTCATGGAACTCAGACTTCTTTTTAAATGTTACAGAAATATCATGGACGAATTAAGAAGGAAAATAGTGAAATACACTTTCAAGAACCCTAAGTTGGATGACCTAAGGAGATTGGGAGATCTGCTAACAGACCCTGAAGGATTCAAAGACAGATATGGGAATTTGTGGATATTATTAACAAAAAGGGTTGATGAAGGGCTCCTTTCAACTTTGCTTCAGTTTTATGACCCAAAGTATCATTGTTTCACTTTTCCCGACTATCAACTCCTGCCTACACTTGAAGAATATTCTCAGATAGTTGGTTTACTTGTCAAGGACGACTCTCCATTTCCCATCTTCAACAAAGACCCAAAAGAGGAAAAGATAGCTAAGGAAACTCACTTGGAATTAGTCGACATCAAAGGCAACTTAATCTCCAAAGGAGGAATTTTTGGATTGCCTACTAAGTTCCTGTTTGAGAAAGCCCGTTACTTCGCTAAACATTCCAACAAGGTCGCCTTTGAAGCTATTTTTGCTCTACTCATCTATGGACTCTTTTTGTTCCCAAGCTTTGACAATTTCGTGGATTTGAACGCAATCAAGATTTTCTTAAAGCAAAATCCAGTACCCACCTTACTTGCTGAAGCCTATCACTCAGTCCATACGAGAAATGCCCATGGTAATGGACAGATCACTTGCTGCATTACTGTGATATATAGATGGTTCGTTTCACACTTACCGAAGAAAGGCGCATTTTGGGATCCTAAGAAGGGATGGTGGTCTAAGAAGATTATGGCCCTTTCTCATGTCGACATTGACTGGTACAATCGAGTGTACGACAAAATCATGATAACAGACAGTTGTGGCTCATATAACAATGTGCCCCTTCTTGGCATCAAAGGTGGAATCAGTTACAATCCTCTATTGGCACGTCATCAATTAGGATACCCTATGAAGGATAAGCCCCTAAATATCCATGTAGAAGGAATTTATTTTGAGGAATATGATAAGAATGAAGAACAAAGGGATTTAATCCTAAAAGCCTGGGATAGCAAGTGCAAAAGAGAAAGGAGCTTCTTGGGGAAACCCAATTGTGTTTCTTTGGAACCATATCTTCAGTGGGTCCGCAAGCGAGCCATTGAATTGAAGATGCCATACAAAAGGGAGGAACCAATACCCATGAAGGAGGAACCTATTCTGTATTTCATGTCGAAGGAAGAGGAGTTAGAGATATCATTAAGGCAGACCCAGCGGTCCGAGGAAGCATGGAAACTCAAATATCAGGTGGTCGTTGAGGAAAATTTTGAACTTCGAAAACAGCTACGCGCCAAGGAAGAAGAACTAACCTCTTACAAGAAAAGGAAGGTCCAAGAAGGCCCGAGTTCTCCTATTGTTCAACCTACAGCTTGGAAGGCGATCGTCGATAATCTTGTCGCGGAAAGAGATCAGATGGAGAAAGAAATCGGAAGACTCAAACTACGACTCTTGGGAGAATCTCCATAGGGCTTTCTAGCTTTTATTTAGCTTCATGTTTAGGGTTTTTCGAAAGTGTATCAACTTTTGTAATTTACCTTTATTTTAATGAAATGAGGTCCTTTGATATTTCTCCAACATTTTGCGCAAGTGTCTGAATTCCATGAAACTTTGCATTCGCATTTTGCATTTTCGCTAAACTATCAAGTCACTAATCTTGTTTTGCAGATTTTGTAGAGATGGATGCCACGGGAAAAAGAGTTTGGCCTTACTGCTTTGAGTTGCCAGAGGTAGATCGTCTGCTATGGTTGGGAGAAATGATTGAAGACCAGTCAGCCTTTGCTGATAGATATGGGTGTGTCATACCCCTGATAAAGACACCAGTAACTATGGGACCACTGGAAGTTCTAGTCCAACTGTATCGCCCAGCATACCGTTGTTTCTTGTTCCCTGAATTTCAGTTAGTACTAACCTTGGAAGAATTTTCAGCCATGATAGGGATCCCAATCAGGGATGCTCCTGTCTTTTCCAGAATTGAAGAAACACCTTCTGCCAGAGACATAGCCAGACTGACCAGAATCAGGTTATCTGATGTCCAAGCCAATTTGACCAATAAGGGAGGAAAGCGTGGTTTGCCAGCACAGTTATTGATGGAGAAAGCTCTGTACTTTAAGAACAGGGGAAATGAAGTTTTGTTTGAATCAACTTTAGCATTGATGATATACGGTTTGTTCCTGTTCCCAAACGCCAAGGATTTTGTAGACACCCAGGCCATTCAGCTGTTTGCAGTCAATAATCCAGTCCCGACACTGTTGGCTGATGTCTACCATTCCATGCAGACCAGATATATGAGAGGCAGTGGGCTGATTGTTTGTTGTGTGGCCCTCTTCTACAAGTGGTTTGTTTCTTATTTGCCGAAGACCCCAGTTTTCTGGGAGATTGAAGACTGCAAGGTGTGGTCTAAGAAGTTGATGGAACTGAAGCATACCGACATTGAATAGTATGATTCAACGGACGAGGGAATCACCATAATCGTTAGCTGTGGGGACTGCCCTAATGTACCTCTCATGGGAAGGAATGGTTGTATCAATTACAACCCTGTCCTCGCTCGCCGTCAGCTGGGTCATTTGAAGGAAGGAATCCCAGATGATGAAGACATGCAGATGATGTTTTATGACGAGAAGGAAGGATTCGAGATGAAGATGTGCTTGAGACGCACTTGGTGCCATATCAACAGGGAGTTGTGGAGGTCCGAATGCTCGGTCACAGAGTCTCATTTGCAATGGTCTCGTAGCATAGCCCAAGTAATGATGAAGCCACATCCCCGCCACGAGTCCCCTACTAAAACAAAGCAGAGGATGATGGAAGAATTGGGAGAGCTGGTTCTCGCCAAGAAAGAAACCAAGGAACGCATCATCAAGATAATGAGGGTAATTAATGGAGAAGGATCGTCAACCGGCGGATTCAATTTCTAAGTATTGTCGTTGACCTTTGTGTTGTTATTGTATCTTTTCATTTTGTTGTACCTCTACTTATGTACTTGGAGTATGAGAATACCCTGCTCCAAATGTAATGTTTGCCAAACTCTTAATGAAGAAGTTGTTTTATCAAGGATCTATTCTTTATATTATTTGCAAGATGTCTTTGGTTCCTTTATAGTTTAGCTTGCATTTGCATTTGCATCTCATTTGCATCTTTGCATACGCACGCGCATTCTTCTGTGTCTCATCGCCGTTTTGTCTTCTTCAGAACCAGCACCCTGATCTCTACATTTGTTGCAACATCCGGACCAGGCTTAAGGAGGAAAGATGTCTAATAATTGTGAGAATCTGGATCAAGTCAACGAGGAGCTCAATGAGTTAAGAGTAGGCATGGGACAGATTATGGAAGTTTTGCATGTTATACGAGCAAAAATGGATACTCAAGCTACTGTAGTCTCAGAAATCGTCACCACAACTGTTGAGCCGCCAGTCATACCTGCTGTGGACACTACTTTAGGGATACCATTTGAGTTTATACGAGCCACAGCTCCTCAGTCCACTCAACAAGCCGCACCTTTGTTTGGTGAAAACCAACAAACTATCCCAACTTATACTCCACCAGTGATTCAGACCCAGTTTCAACCCGTCTTCCAGAATCAGCATCATCTTATTAATGACAACGTATCCATGGAAGGAGACGACAACAACGAGAAATTGAGGGCCAGTATGGAGATTATGCAGAGAAAATTGAAGGCCATGGAGGGAGATAATGTCTTCAGCTCTGACTTAAGGGATATGTGTTTGGTTACTGACCTAGTAATTCCACCAAAGTTTAAATTACCAAGCTTCGAATTGTACTCTGGCGCTACGTGTCCAAAGGCACACTTGGTCATGTATCTCCGAAGAATGGCGGCATACATGGATAATGATAAGCTGATGATCCATTGTTTCCAGGATAGCCTGAAGGGCGCTGCTGCAAAGTGGTATTTAGGTCTAGATCAGTCTCAGATTAAGTGCTTTCAAGATGTTATGGATGTCTTTATAAAGCACTATAAGTATAACCTGGATCTAGCACCTGATCGTAGGCAACTCTTGACCATGACTCAGAAAAATACCGAGTCGTTCAAAGAATACGCTCAGAGGTGGAGAGAGACTGCGTCACAGGTTGAACCGCCGTTAACCGAGAAGGAGCTAGCCGATTGGTTTGTAGACACTGTGAAACCTGAATTCTATGAGAAGATGATTAGCAACATTGGCACCAATTTCTCTGACATTATTGCAATCGGTATGAAGGTAGAGGCAGGTCTAAAAAGTGGAAAGGTGGCTAGTTCACCTAACAATGCTACCAGTACCAGCGTCAAAAAGTCTCCAAGCAATTTTCATAAGAAGAAAGAGGGCGAGACTAACGCTATCATGACAGGGAAGAAGCAGAGTCCTCGTTGGAAGCGAGCTCTTTTCTAACCACAGCCAGGTCCCAGCTTTCCCCAACAGCCAGTTTATGCTATGCAATTCCCCCAGCAACCATACGTGGCATCTGTTATGCCCACCTTCAATCATCTGGTAATGCAACAGGCTCCTGCTTCCCAACCACAAAATCAACAGCAGTGGCCAAGGAATCAGAACCAGAATTACCAGCAGCAGCGGCGGCCAGCGCCACAACAAAATACCCCGCCAAGAAAACAGGAAGTGACACCGAACTTTCCTCCTATACCAATGACATACACAGCATTATATCCTTCGTTGGTGGAGCAAGGGTTAATTGTTACTAGGCCATTGGGGCCACCCTCTAAAAGGTCTATGCAGTTTTACAACCCCAATGCAACCTGCGCCTTCCATCAAGGAGGGGTAGGTCATGACTTAGAAGGATGTTTGGCATTGAAGAATCTAGTAAAAGGCCTGATAGAGAAGAATGTTCTGTCTTTCGTCAATAGCCAACCAAATGTGAAAAGAAACCCTTTGCCAAACCATGGGTAAACTAATGCTATTGAAAATGAGAATGACGAGGTAGTAATCTCCGATGCAGCACAGATTAAAACTCCCTTGAAATTGTTTCATGCCAAGCTATTCAGCGCCGGTTTGGTCGAAGCTTGCCATGATGTTTGTGAAGAGTGTGATGGTGTTAGTGAAGGATGTTCGTTAGTACAAGGTGATATTCAGCGCTTGATTAATGAAGGTTTCTTACAGGTTTTCAGGAAGGAAGACAGAATAGCGGTGATTGAGCCGGTATTCAACTTGCCAAAACAAGTACAGTTGTTTATTGAAGAAGAGTACCCCTCAGTAGTCCCTATGTTCAACAATCCAGGGGCAAATACTGTGAGTCCTATTTTTAAACAATCAGTTTCGAGATTTAACCAGCCTGAAGCTGCTGTTCCTGTTAATTGTGCTAGGCAAAATAACTCCCCAAAACCAGTTCCATTCTGGTTCAGAGGAACCAAAGCAGTGCCCTGGATTTATGAGGATATCACAGGTGAAAGAAAGAAAGAAGAAATGACCCCAAGGAAAGAGGTGGGGGTCGTGATAGAAGAACCGTTCCCGAGGAAAGAGGTGGGGGCCGATGAGAAGAACGTGTCTAATAT
This sequence comes from Lathyrus tuberosus, assembly GCA_022829125.1. Lineage (NCBI taxonomy): Eukaryota > Viridiplantae > Streptophyta > Magnoliopsida > Fabales > Fabaceae > Lathyrus > Lathyrus tuberosus. The sequence continues at coordinate 692,111 of JALAZF010000593.1, forward strand.
AGCAGGGGCAGGGAGAATGATGAGAAGTGGAAGGATTTGTCCCCCTGTGAACATGGAAACATCCAGAAAAGAAGGTGTTAGTCATGTACCTACCAACGATAAAGGAAAAGAAGTAATCTCCAAAGAGGACGATGAAGAGTTCCTTAGAATAATAAAAAGAAGTGACTATAGGATTGTGGATCAGCTCCATCAAACCCCGTCAAAGATTTCTGTTTTGTCTTTATTGATTAATTCACCGACTCACCGATCTGCGCTGCAGAAGGTTTTGGCTCAGGCTCACGTGGCTCAAGATATCACTACCGGACAATTTGATCACATTGTTGCTAACATTACCGCCTGTAATACCCTCAGTTTCAGTGAGGAAGAGTTAACCCAAGCAGGCCGGAAGCATAATCTTGCTCTGCATATATCCATGACATGTCAAGAAGATACATTGGCTAGAGTCCTCGTGGATACAGGGTCCTCTCTGAATGTCTTACCAAAGAGAACTCTTGATAAATTGGCATACAAAGGAGGAGTCATGAGACCCACTTCGTTGATTGTCAAAGCTTTTGATGGTTCGCGAAGGTCTGTTATGGGGGAGATAGAGCTCCCAGTGTTGATTGGACCTCAGGAATTTAATATTCTGTTTCAAATTCTGGACATCAATCCTGCTTATAGCTGTTTGCTCGGAAGACCTTGGATCCATGAAGCAGGTGCTGTGACCTCTACGTTGCATCAGAAGATGAAGTTCGTAGCTGATGATAGGTTAGTTATCATACATGGTGAGGAGGATTTGATGGTCAGTAACCTGTCCTCATTTCGCTACATTGAGGCTGACGAAGATGCGTTAGAAACTTCTTTCCAAGCTTTGGAAATAGCCAATGCAGTTATGATCGACAACGAGAAGCCGGTAGTTCCAGAGTATCCATCGTTTGCTTCGTATAAGAGTATCCAGTCCGCCCTTTAGGAAGGTGTACCTGCAGGATGGGGCGAAGTCATCGAGATCGAGAAGAGGGACCGACATTAGGGGTTGGGTTACAAACCAACTCCAGAAGATGAAGCTGCTTCAAGAATGAGAAGAAAGACGAAGACTGTGCAAGAGATATTTGTCAAAGGTGGACATCAGGTCCACACAATCATTGGAAGCGTTGAAGAGGAAGAAGACATTGATCATCTGGTTTTTCGCCAAGAGGGAGCTTTGAGCAATTGGGAGGCTATAGAGATCCCAACTGTGTACCCGGAACCAGAGTAACTTGTTTTGATTTGTTGTTTTCATTTCCCTAGTCTTGGCCAAAGCTAGTGGATTATTTTGTATGGGCCTCCGTTTTCAATATTAATCAATGAAATGACTTTTTGCAATTTTCGCTGTCTTCACTTTACTGCATTCTTTTCTAAAAAATGGCAATCTTTTCAAACAAAACATCTACATTTTGCATGTTTGTGAATTGTCGTACACTTTAGTAATACAAATCATTCTATTATGCAGAATTAACCGTAAACCCATTGTATTCAATGACCCTGCTATTACCATTGACTTTGATTCCTTTGTCTATCAAGCTGAAGAGGAGGAGAATTTTGAGGTACCCAAAGAGCTGGCAGACATGTGTGATTACCAGTATACAGATCTCCAGCCACATGAAGAGCAGGTGGACGTCATCAATCTTGGTTCTGAGGAAGGGAAGAAAGAAGTTAAGATTGGGGCATCTTTGAAACCAGAAATTAGACAGCAGTTGATTTCACTACTTAAAGAGTATGTGGATGTGTTTGCTTGGTCCTACCAAGATATGCCTGGTTTAGATACAGATATTGTGGTTCATAAATTACCACTCAAACCCGAATGCCCGCCGGTAAAACAAAAGCTTCGTAGAAGTCATCCTGATATGGCCCTCAAAATCCGAGATGAAGTTAAGAGGCAATTGGATGCCGGATTTTTAGCAGTCTCCAAGTACCCAGAATGGGTAGCTAATATTGTTCCTGTTATGAAGAAGAATGGAAAGGTGCGAATGTGTGTGGACTACAGGGATCTCAACAAAGCTAGTCCCAAGGATGATTTCCCTCTACCACATATTGACACGCTGGTGGACAACACTGCCCGTTTCGCCATGTTCTCATTTATGGATGGTTTCTCAGGCTATAATCAGATTAAAATGGATCCGGCTGATATGGATAAGACCACTTTCATTACCCCGTGGGGCACTTATTGCTATAAGGTTATGCCTTTTGGACTGAAGAACGCAGGGGCAACGTACCAAAGGGCCATGGTGACTTTGTTTCACGATATGATCCACAAAGAGATAGAGGTGTATGTGGATGATATGATAGCCAAATCTCAGAATGAGGAAGAACATGTAGATCACTTGCTGAAACTGTTCAAGAGGCTTCAGAAGTATCAGTTGAGGCTGAACCCTGCAAAGTGTACCTTTGGGGTCAGATATGGGAAACTATTAGGTTTCATTGTCAGCCAGAAGGGTATTGAAGTGGATCCAGATAAAGTGCGAGCAATTCAAGAAATGCCAGCTCCGCAAACTGAGTCTCAATTCAGGGGATTTTTGGGTCGTTTGAATTACATCTCTCGTTTCATCTCCAACATGACTCCAATTTGTTCACCAATCTTCAAATTGCTCCGTAAGAATCAGCCAGTAGAGTGGAATGCTGACTGTCAACAAGTTTTTGAGAAACTCAAAAGTTATCTCCAAGAACCTCCTGTTCTAATTCCTCCGGTATCCGGAAGACCTCTCATTATGTACTTAACAGTTTTGGAAGAGTCCATGGGCTGTGTCTTGGGACAGCATGACGAGACTGGCCGGAAAGAGCAAGCAATCTATTATCTGAGTAAGAAGTTTGCAAATAGTGAAAGTCGTTACTCATTACTGGAAAAGACTTGTTGCGCTTTGGCTTGGGCCGCCAAACGCTTGAGGCAGTACCTGATCTGTCATACCACCCTTTTGATTTCCAAGATGGATCCGATAAAATACATCTTTGAGAAACCTGCTCAATCAGGTAGACTTGCCCGTTGGCACATGTTATTATCTGAATATGACATTCAATATGTCACTCAAAAGGCCATTAAAGGAAGTATCCTCTCATAATATCTTGCTGATCAACCAGTTGAAGACTATGAACCACTCAAATTTGACTTCCCTGACGAGGACATTATGGCAGTAAAGGATGATGAAGAGCCAAGTTCTGAAGAAAATCCCAGGGCAGAATATAGATGGAAGATGATGTTCGACAGTTCATCCAATTGCAAGGGGCATGGAGTGGGTGTTGTCCTAATTAATCCTGAAGGTGGCTACACCCCTTTTACAGCTAGGCTGGATTTTGGGTGTACAAATAATATTGCTGAGTATGAGGCATGCATTATGGGTTTGGAAGCTGCAATTGATCTTGGAATCTGTTTTCTCGAAGTTATGGGTGACTCCGCTCTAGTCATTTATCAGATTAGAGGCGAGTGGGAGACCAAGGATGAGAAGCTTATCCCTTATCAGGCATATGCTCTGGAGCTGATTAAGTGTTTTGATGAGATAACATTTTGTCATGTACCACGTACAGAGAATCACGTGGCCGATGCACTAGCGACACTGGCTTCAATGTGGCAAGTCAGATTTATCAATGAAGCTCCAGTGTTCAGTATCGAAAGAAGGACTGAGCCGGCCTATTGCCAGGTCGTCGAAGAAGAATCAGACAACAAACCTTGGTTTCATGATATTTTGAACTTCCTGAAGAATCAAGAATATCCGGCCAATACCTCCGTTCTTGATAATAAGACTCTACGAAGGCTGTCAGCCAAGTTCTTCATTAGCAATGGTGTACTGTACAAGAGGAATCATGATATGGTTTTGTTAAGATGTGTCGATAAGAGAGAAGCTGACTTGTTGATCCACGATATTCACGAAGGAGCTTTTGGCACCCATGCCAATGAGCATGCCATGGTTAAGAAGATCTTGAGGGATGGATACTATTGGTTGACTATGGAGACTGATTGCATCCAGTATGCTAGGAAATGCCACAAATGTCAGATCTATGCAGACAAAATGCATGTTCCTCCTACTCTGTTGAATGTACTGTCATCACCTTGGCCGTTCTCCATGTGGGGCATTGATATGATTGGGGCAATTGAGCCTAAAGCGTCTAATGGGCATCGCTTCATCCTGGTGGCCATAGATTACTTTACCAAATGGGTGGAAGCCGCCTCTTATACAAACGTAACTAAGCAAGTAGTTGCTCGTTTCATCAAGAACAATATCATTTGTCGCTATGGGATTTCGAGCAGGATCATAACTGATAACGGAACTAATTTGAATAACAGAACCATGAAGGAGTTGTGTGATAACTTCAAGATCAAGCACCATAACTCCTCACCGTATCGTCCAAAGATGAATGGAGCGGTCGAAGCTGCGAATAAGAATATCAAGAAAATCCTTCAGAAGATGGTCAAAACATACAAAGATTGGCATGAGATGTTGGCGTATGCACTACATGGATATAGGACGTCTGTCAGAACATCAACAAGGGCAACCCCTTTTTCGTTGGTATATGGAATGGATGTTGTCCTCCCCATAGAGGTGGAAATACCTTCGCTGAGGATATTAATGGAGACAAAGCTTGATGGAGCTGAGTGGATTCAAGAGAGATATGACCAGTTGAATTTAATTGATGAGAAGCGCCTAACAGCTATGTGTCATGGTCAGTTGTATCAGAAAAAGATGAAGAGAGCATTTGACAAAAAGGTCCGCACTCGAGAATTCCGAGTAGGTGAGTTGGTACTTAAGAGGATCTTGCCGCCGCAAAGAGACGCCCGTGGAAAATGGGCGCCTAATTATGAAGGTCCATACATAGTTAAGACAATATTTTCAGGAGGATCTCTTTTCCTCACGACTATGGACGGTGAACAACTTGCACATCCTGTGAATGCCGACTCAGTGCGAAAGTATTATGCTTGAGGCAATGACACCTATGTGATATCCAGGAATCCCCAGAGAAGCTCAAGTTCTGCTACAACTGGAGTCTTTAGTCATTAGGGTTATCGGTCATTGAATACAATGTAACCTTTGATAATTGCCATTTTGTTGCATTTGTAATATTTCATGGGACTCTGCTATTTGGCAAGTCACCATTTTTCAATAAATATCAGCTATTGAATCATTTCCGTGTTTAACACGTTATCCTTCCTTTTTGCAAGTTTAGTCATTTTCGCTTGATTTTTGAAAACGGAAATTTTGCAATATCTTGAGAAAACACAAAGATAAACTAAGTTTTACTCTGGAACTAAGACGTTTTGGAATCAAGTTCGTACAGAAAGAGTCAGCAGTACTTTTTTCCTTTTGGCATGGATCTGCCACCTCCAGTGAAAGAAGACCACCCCGGTTGTCCTTGATGTTTGGGTTTCAGGGTGTTGACTTGTGTTATCCTTTCTTCTTTCCTGTTTTGCGTCGCTCGCGTCGTTTCTAGCATATAGCTAAGCATATGCATCATACCCTAGCATCTTCGCTCCTTGGAGTTTGTTTTGCTTGTGGTCCTGTGTTGGCGTCTGTCTTTATTTCCCCAGTGAAGTGAAGACGTTCCCGGTTTGCTTTATGTCGTGCTCATTCGGTCTTAACCTTTGCGCGCTAGATTTGCATCTTTAAAATCTTTTTCTGCTCCCCAAGAAGTTTAACTTTAAAGGATTTTGGAAAGTTGTTCTTGTTTGAATCGTGTCAAACTTGAACTTGGACTTTGTTTGAATCGCGTCAAACATTGTCATTTCTGTTCTTGTTTGAATCATGTCAAGCTTGAACCGAGTCTTTGTTCGAATCGTGTCGGACATTGCCTCTTAACTGTTCTTGTTTGAATCATGTCAAACTTGAACTTAGACTTTGTTTGAATCGTGTCAAGCACTGTCTTTTGTGTTCTCGTTTGAATCGTGTCGAACTTGAACTTGGACTCTGTTTGAATCGTGTCAAGCACTGTCTTTTGTGTTCTCGTTTGAATCGTGTCAAACTTGAACTTAGACTTTGTTTGAATCGTTTCAAGCACTGTCTTTTGTGTTCTCGTTTGAATCGTGTCAAACTTGGACTTGGACTATGTTTGAATCGTGTCAAGCACTGTCTCTTCTATTCTCGTTTGAATCGTGTCAAACCTGAACAGAGTCTTTGTTCGAATCGTGTCGGACACTGACCCCTTTGTTTTAAAACCATTCCTGTTCGAATCGTGTCGAACTTGAATTGGGACTTTGCTTGAATCGTGTCAAGCACTGTCTTTTGTGTTCTCGTTTGAATCGTGTCAAACTTGAACTTAGACTTTGTTTGAATCGTGTCAAGCACTGTCTTTTGTGTTCTCGTTTGAATCGTGTCAAACCTGAACAGAGTCTTTGTTCGAATCGTGTCGGACAGTGACCCCTTTGTTTTAAAACCATTCCTGTTCGAATCGTGTCGAACTTGAATTGGGACTTTGCTTGAATCGTGTCAAGCACTGTCTTTTTGTTTTAAAACTGTTCTTGCCCGAATCGTGTCGGACATTGAACACCTCTTTATTTCGTTTCTTTACTAAAAATACTTTAAGATAAATTTCTGGGAATATCTTTTTATTTAACCCTATAAGACTCTTATCTGGTGCGCAGGGTTAGCTTCTGTCCTCTTGGCTTGCCTCGAAGATCCCACTTTGAACCCTTCAGTTTAGGTTCCCCAGGAAGTCCTTGCTTGTTTGTCTGTTTTTTTTAGATTGATCCCCAGTGACCAAGTTCCTCTTTCTGGTTTTATGTTCAGAAAGAATGTAGGTTTGTTTTGCCCCAGTAGTTTATCTCCCCAGATCTTTCCCCAGTGGAGATTGTCTGTGGTCTTTTCCCCAGTGTTTCTTTGGGGTCTCCCCAATGAGTCTCTTTTGTTGGTTGGTCGGTATCCCCAGTGAGCTTTTCTCATGGATACTGTATCTTTCGTCCTTCCCAGTGAAGCTCTGATTCTTCTTGCTTCCTGTTCGTCCCTTGGTGTCTTGTTGTGTCGGCATTTTCTGGCATCTTCTTGGCATCATGTTTGTTGCATTGCATGTGTGTGCATTTGAGGATAAAATTTTCGGTTATCTATATTTAAATATCCTCCACATTTGATTACATGAGGATCTTCATCTCTCATGTCATCAGGTGAAGATATTTAAATAGGGGCAACTGTTGCACCCCAAATTTTACCCTCATTTTTCTGCTAGTTGATGTTTTATTTTAATTTAGTATTTATTTTAGTATTTTATTTGTTTTTTTTTTTATTTAATTTCAATATGTTTCTTAATGTTATTTATATTTTATTTGTCCTATTTTTATCAATTTATAATTAATCTCATTTTAATTTTTTGCATTAATTAATTTAGTTTACTATTTTACTTAACATTTTTATTAATAGTTATTATCATTTAGCATGTTAAAATTAATTTAAAGAAAGGGTTTTCATTTCCATAAGCCATCGTGACCAAATGATACAAAACATTGGATTTATTTTTCATAACCAAGGACCAATAGGAAATGAGTATGGTTGTGTTGACTTTTCAACTCATTTGCCAACCAATGAGGAGTTAGCATGTGGCGTATGAGAAAACAAACACAACCAAATTGTTCTTCTCCCTCGCCTTTGCTCGCGAATTCAGAAGTGGAAGAAGGAAAATCCAAGCAAACGCAAGCTCATCAATTCATATAGACCACTTCAATTCAAATCTTGGCGCGCTATGTTCAATTTGAAATCCTCCAAAGAGCAATTCCATTTCAAGCTCTCAACTGTGTGGTTCATAAAAGTTGGTTCTGAGGATTTACCGAATTCAGCATTCAACCTGTCACCACCTGCGATACGCTCCACGCCATCTCCAACCTTTGCTTCATTTGTTATCTCTCTATATGATATCAAGTAAGGTGTTCTGAAGCCATACACGAAATTGTGAATCAGCACTGTAATTCTGAAACTTGCACAGCGCAATGGTCTCCAAGACATGGACCGATTTTGAAATTTCAAAAGAGACGTTGGCGTCTATTAAGCACACCACCTGTTTGATACTTGGACTTACCCAAGCCAGCACTCTGCCTATATAAAGGAGTTCAGCCTCAGTGCAAAGGACCAACAATTTTTCACAAAGCACTCTAAAAGTTTCTGAGTTTTGAGTTTTCACGAGCAAGAAAAGGAGAAGGTCTGCTTTGGAGTTTTTGCTAGTTCATAAAGGAGAGGTCAGTATACGCTTGAAGGTGCAGTGGACATACTCCACTTGGTAACTACACTCTCCCTATTTAATATCCTTGCTCATGTATTATTGACATTATCATATCTGTTCATAACTGCTTGTGTAATGTGTTTGATGTTGCACCCATCCATAACGTGACAATGTGTATTTGAATTTGTTTAAACTTATGTCCATGGCATGATATCATAAAGTAAGATTTGGTTTGATTGTTTTGCTGATATATGGAGGTAGACATTTGCACTGCCTTTTGTTTTGGTTACTATGCCTGAAATTCATTGTAATGATAATGCACTTGATTTTGTTTGCTAACTGGTTGCAAGTCTATGTGGTTTTTTTTCTTTACTTTGTGTTATACTGGGATGCGTATAAGTGCTAGCAAGCTTATGATTGTTCTTGACGTTTGGATGTTATTATGAGAAGGAGTTGATAAGTATTGGCCATTTGTTGTTTTTCTGTCATCATTAATGTATATTCAGTTTGTGTACCTAAACTTATTGCCTTGTTTTGCATCCCAAGTCTTATTTAGATGTTGATACTTGTTGAGTTGTGTTTGTGAGCATGGAAACTGTTTTTGGACTTGTTCTGTCACAGGGTTTTACTGTTAGTAGTCATGTATTTATCTACATTTTGATATGCACACAATTCTGACATGGCATGATCTTGTATTTTGGAACCAAGCTTGTTTTCTTTGTGCTTAAGGTTGATATTCTGAACTGTTAACTTGTTGAAATATGCAATTGTTTTGATTTATAGTTCTAAGTTATTGTGTCATGTGAGCTGATATGAAAAGTAATATCTGTGCATTTAGTGTTAACTAACTGCTTGTGGACATAACTGTTGAGGTGGTCTCTAATTAAACATTGTTTGTGGACTCATTGTTTTTATCTTGTTGTGTACACGATTACCATGCCATGTTCACACTTATGTCATCACCATCGATTGCTAAATAGCATAGATAACTCATGAGATGTTTTATTCTTCTTTGTTAAATCTATTCTGTCTTTATGCCTATGTGATCTTATGTGATGCATTCCTTTGATATACCTTAAGTGCATATCTGCCATCATCATGCCATGCTTAGCATTAAGAACATAATTGTATGATTTCAGAAAACCTCTTGAGTATATGTCTGATTTAAGAGTGACTCCAAACTTGTTGCTTTTTTTGCTTGAAAACTTGTTTAATGAGCATTTGGTTCTGTGTAGATTCTTTTTTTTGTTGCCCTTTTGTATTCTTGGTATGCACCAATCTTTGAATTCTCTGAAAGTTATGATTGCTGACCTATTTGATGTTCACTACAATGTTTGTTTTGTCACTCTGAAATGAAGATGGGTTGATATGTTGGATTGGTTTGTTTTTTTAGAACAGTCACTTTGTAATAGGCACAAGACTGCTATGATTGTTATGCACATTAAGCACTTTGACATTGTTGCTACCTCTGTCACCAATATCTATGCTGCCATCACTTGTTTGCTTTGCTATGATCAATTCTCATGTTAAGTTAATTTGATACCTGCTGTCACTCTTGCATTTAGTCATCTTGCTATATCATTCATGTTAAACTATGGTGTTTAGGATATGTTTACCAACCTTAAATTGTCATTTGATGTATCTCCAATTTGTGAACATGCTTGCCATTATGTGTACTATGTATGCCAACTTTAACGTGAACTTTGTCAACATGTGTGTCTGAAACCTGAACCATACACCATTTTAAATTCAGCTTGTTATTAATCTTTGACATGGTAGCAATTTGCAAGTCTGTTTCTCATATTTGTTTCCACATTAATCCTGTTTTGGCTTCATGGTGCTTTAAAGTTCACTTATGATTTTGGTATGAGGTTTTAGGCTCCAATGTAGTTTTGTCTTAGCATCATTGCAGTTATGAATACTGATAGTATGAATGTCAACATGTGTTTATGAAAGTCCTTTCACTCTGTCAGCCTTGGTGTGTGAGGTCCAAGTTTTGAAAATTGCTCCAACTACTCATATGTTGCCTTATAGATGTTTAGGTTGTTGTTGAAGTAATAACTGTTGTAAGTTCTGTTTCTGTTTGTAAAGCATGACAGTATGATGAGTTTTTCTTCTCACTATTCATGATTTCATAAACAACATGTTTAGAATGCCTTAGGTTTGTTAATGCTACTGCTTGTCTTAAATGATATCTCTTGTTTGGATTTGATTGCTATGCTGTCTTACAACATGCTCTACTCTGTCTTGAATATGTATGTATGATTCTTGAAGGCCTTTATTCAGCATGATGTGTGTGTACTCACCTTTGCAAATATGACTGTTGTTTCCTTTACCAGCATGATATGTAACTGTTTTGTGTATCCAAAATTCATGCCATGTTGCTTTTAAATTCTGTAATCTACATGATTGTGTATTTTGTTGCATTCAAGTCATATTTTTACATGATATCCAATATGTTTGCTTATGCTTGCTGCTGATATGTTTGTTTATGCCTGCTGCTGTCATGTCTGTTTGAATTCCATCTGTCTAATATTTGCTTGCTAATATGTAATTAATGATCGAAGCCATCCCCAGCTGTATGTATATTTTTCGTGTAACATGTCCTTGTTTGATTACCATTAAGTGTGTACATGAGCTGAACTCAGTTACCATTTGGAATTGTATGAGTGTCTGCTGTTTGCTTTTCAAACTTTTTATTAAACCTCATTATCATGCTGCTGCTGTGACTATGTCAGTTTTTACTGCTTTGTGCATTCAAGTGATTGGTGTTGTGATGATAAGCATTTATTTGGTCTTTCATATGTGTGCCCATTCTTGGTTTTGAAACGGTAACTATGTGTTTCTACCTCAATTTTGTTTGGAAATGTTTGGTTGATGTTGTGACATAATCTTCGCCTATCGTGAGCAGTTTCTGTTGGTTGGTTTGTGTTATTTTGAAAATATGCGCATGATTGACTTATATATTTATGGAGTTAGGTTATGACCGGATGAAACACGCCGTCCCAACGGTCACACACATGCACATAACTACCTTGCCTACCCTTAGGACTGGGGTTCGAATCCCCCTCGCCCCAGTCCTTTTTATTTATTTTCCTGATTTTTGCCTGTTTTCACATATATACACATTCGGTTCTTCCTTTATCAGCATGCACACCCTAGCCCAGTTGGTTACGTTTCATTTGTTTGGTTCAGCGGGGGCGCGGGTTCAATCCTTTGTGGCTGCATTTCTCATCTTTTTTTTACTTAGTTTTCATTTCACTACTTTCTTCTAAAAAATATAATATTTTGTTTTTTTCTTTTGCTTCATTTTCTTTGCTAAGCCTCTTTTTTTCATATAAAAGAGATTAGTAAAATAATTAATTTTTGAGGCCTTTATTCTTAATTAAGTTTAAATTGCTCATTATTGTTTTATTACATTTTTTTTACGCCATCTATTGTGATTGATCATTATGTGTTCAATTCTCATTTTTGCTTTGACATCTTGATATCACAATCTCATATTTGTATTCATGTCATCTTTGAATATTTTTTATATTGAAATTATTAAGACAATATATTCATGTTGATTGGCCATATGTTTGATTCTATATGAATATCATCATTGTTCTAAATATCATCTTTCATAACACTTCTTTTGTTTGTCTTCATAAAGATTTAAACATTTTGAGTTGTTCTTGTATGTCATTTCTATATGTTTGTCTTCCTAAAGATTGAAGCATATTTGATGTACTCTCTTAATCATGTTCATCCTATTCATATCTTTGTCATAAACATATTGTCATCCTCATGCTTATGTTGTTTTATCTTATATCATGTCTTATTTTTTTATCAATTGTTTCTTCCCCTATTCCAAAGGAAGGTTGATAGTATTGACTCTTAAAGTCATAGCCCCCATCTTAACCTAAGTAACCTCTTAGGAAGAAACCTTATTTCTAGGCCTCATCAGAGCCATAGAAATTATAACTAGCTTTAGGAGAGAGTTCTTCAACTCTTAGTGATATTCATCATAATGAATTTGTCACTTCCCCTATTGACTAAACCTCAACATAGGTCCATTTCGACTAGACTTAGAGAGTTCTTAAACTCTACAATGAGCTTGTACTCATTTCCTCTCTGAATATTGGCCATAGTCAATAATTCAGTAGAAGTAGAACTACGCATACTCTGATTCTATTCCCGAGGATACGTAGGCGTAAAGCGCGATGCTTTATCGAGTATACTTAGATACTAACCCTTAGGTTTTCAAACCTTTAGCATAGAACCTTTAGCAAACATAAGATAACATAAACAAGAGGTTCCTGTAGAGTACTATAGATATTAAGGGTGCTAATACCTTCCCTTAGTATAACCAACCCCCGAACCTTAGATCTTTCCCTTTAGGTTTTTCTAACGATCTTGAACCTTTCCTTTGGATAAATCAAAGTCGGTTGTAAAAGAAACTGATGCAAATTAATTAATAATTTGTTATCCGATTTTCACCGCAACAACAAGACCCATCCCGTTACGTATCAGAGCAGACTCCTACACAAAGACACAAGAGACTCCAAACTCAAGCAGCAACTACTCCAATGAATCTACACGTTACCCACGTAAGAGGTAACATTCAAGCAGAAAGGGTGAGATTTCACAATTCATAATAAAATGATAACATAGTAAGGAATTATCATGTTCAGCAACTTACAATCCTTCACCAATAACAACACATAATGCATGTTATCAACAATAATAATATATTATAATATTATAGCAACAATAGAAATTTATCACGTATGTGTAGTTAACAACTGACATCAAAATCAACACCACATATAACAACACCCATACAACATCAACTACACATTATTATTCATATTTATCAACAGTTTACAACATCATCAACAATTAGCAGCATCAACAATTTATAATATTTAGCAACATCAACATCATATGAAATGCAAGTGCAATCATGCATGTGGTACCCAGGGCATAAGCCCTCAACATTTTTCCTTAAATAAGGATCCAAGGCATAAGCCTTCAACAGTGCCAATCCAGGCCAACAACAGGGCATACGCCCTCAACAATGCATATGTAATCATTCCAAATGAAATCAGCTCAAAAACATCAACAATAAACATTTGGCACAATGGCCCAAGGCATAAGCCTTCAACAACGTCATCAATAACAACATCATCAATATTGGTACAAAGATCCAAGGCATAAGCCCTCAACAACAAACATCAACAATAACATAATTTATTTCATCAAGTAAATAATTACTCCCAACATCATTTTATACATCATTTGATTCGCCCAAATGCGTAACACAACTACCAACGATCGACACAATCATATTCAAATAATTATTTAAAATATCAAACGAAGTCGGAATCACGCAAATGAATATGTTCCGGAAAGCTTAGAGAGTCTATTTCAAGGATATGAATTTTATTTTAAGACCTAATACACCAATCAATTCAGTTTAATCAAACCATAAGAACACATACTCACACCGGGCAGAATATTTTGTCTAACTTCAAAATGATGCCAAAACTTATATACTTATGATAAAATTCTGAAACTTTCCAGTTGGAAAGGTCATTAAGTCCTCTTTATAACGCAACTGACGCCACCCCAAACGGACTTACGACGCTCCAGTTACACTCGAAACAAAATGACCAACGCATGACCAAAATCGCCAACATTTATGGTATAAAAACAAGGTAACCACTACTATTGAAGAACTCCTGGACTTAATTTCTCCACATAAACATAAATATTATCGCGTTAGCTTTCTAACACTTTGAACGATACCTCAAACGGACTTACGGAACTCAAGATATGCCCAAAACAAGTCGATCAATACACTTCTACAGTCTCCTGCGATCCCATTACGGAAATTTCACTCTTAAACTCATTTTTTTTCAACTTAAAATTATGTCAAACATTCCCCAACATGTTCAAATATCTTATTTTGAAAATCACTTATTATTGGTCAATTAATTTTTGTTATTTCACTCTAAACCTATCAACCAACATCAATTCTAACAACATTATGCCATCAAAATTCATCCCCATTCATCAATTCAACACAAATCAACATTTAACAACATTATCAACAAACATATACAACCCTATTACATCAATTCATAATCAACTCAAAAACATCCCTAAACAACCCTAACCCCAAACGTACATTATCAATCCCATTATGAAATGTTAGTCCCCCCTTACCTTGTAACTGGAGGCTCTAACTTAAAGGGTTTGCAGAATGTTACATTCTTTTCTTTCTCTTCTCTCTACGTTCCGTTCTTCACACTTCTCAGCCAGCCTTTTCCCAAATGATCGTACCAATGTTACGATCTAACTCTATTCTCCCTATATTATATTTCCCATATTCCAATAATAACCTTACAGACGACTCCTCCAGTTCCAAAGAAGTGTGGGACACACTAGGACAACCGAGTGGAAAATTTGACTTCATGGTCAAGTATACCGCTCATGAAAGCTCTCATATCAGGCTCGAAGACATCCAACCAACTAGATGGGGAGATATACCTGAGAGCACAAATATTATGCAAAATACAACTGAGGAATCCTCCTATGACAACTCTACCTTGGAGACAGATTCCAATGATCCTGCTCCGCCAGAAATCAGAGTTATTTCTGAAGACAAAACAAGAAAGAAGGTACCAGACTTTGTGATTCACCGAGGACTTCGCTGCCAATGGGTTGCTATCGATGTTCCGAAGATTTTTCATAAGTCTGAGTAAATGCCATCTTTATCTTAACCATTCACCCTGCCCAGGTGAAACAGATGTTTTGATAGGGCTCACTTTCTGTAAATGTACCCCTTCGCTTCGCCCAAAGCGACAGAGTTTTATTTTATAGGGCTGTATTTTCAAGAATTGACAAGTTCATAAATAAAATAACATCATTATGTAATTCCCGCATTAATTGCTGCTTTGTCATTTCGCTTTTTCAGAAAATGGTAATCCTGAAAAACAACCCAATAATAAAAACAAGCATCTTTCAGAAAATACACTGCACGCACTCTTGTATTTCTCTCTATCTCTTCTAAAAACGCATCATCCCGTAATGCAGATTGCTTGTTTTAAACCCCATTGAAACATACAATCCAATGCCTTCTCCCAACTTTGAATTCCCGGTATTTGAGGCTAAAGAAGAAGATGACGAAGAAATTCCAAAGGAGATCGCCCGATTACTCAGACAAGAGGAAAGGTCCATTGAACCTCACAAAGAGCCATTGGAAACAGTCAACTTGGGTTCATAAGAGGAGAAAAAGGAGGTCCAGATTGAGGCACTACTTAGTCCAACTGTCAAAGAAAGTTTGACAAACCTTTTCAAAGAATTTCCCGATGTATTCGCTTGGTCCTATCAGGACATGTCAGGGTTGGATACCAGCATCATGGAACATCATCTACCGTTAAGATCAGAATATCCGCCAGTAAAACAAAGGTTGAGACGGACTCATCCGGACATGGCCATCAAAATCAAGGAGGAGGTACAAAAATAGATTGACGCGGGTTTCCTCTCCACATCAGAATATCCTCAATGGTTAGTCAACATCGTACCAGTTTCGAAAAAGGACAGAACGGTCAGAATATGTGTGGATTACAGAGATCTAAACAAGGCTAGTCCAAAGGACGACTTTCCTTTACCACACATTGACATGCTGGTAGACAGTATAGCAAAGGTCAAAGTATTCTCCTTCATGGATGGATTCTCGGGCTATAATCAGATAAAAATGGCGTCGAAAGACATGGAGAAAACTTCGTACATCACCCCATGGGGCACCTTTTGTTACAAGGTGATGTCGTTCGGTTTGAAGAACGCTGGGGAAACCTATCAAAGGGCCATGACTACTATGTTTCATAACATGATACACAAGGAAATAGAGGTATATGTCGATGATATGATTGCAAAATCTAAAACTATTTGAGCGGCTGAGAAAATACAAACTCTGCTTGAATCCCAACAAGTGCACATTTGGTGTCCGTTCAGGGAAACTCTTAGGGTTCATCGTCAGCCAAAAAAGAATTGAGGTTGATCCTGACAAGGTCAAGGCCATTCAAGAAATGTCTTCTCCAAGGACTGAAAAACAAGTCAGGGGATTCCTGGGAGGTTTGAACTACATTTCCAGATTCATATTCCTTATGACTGCAACATGTGCGCCGATTTTCAAATTACTCAAAAAGAACCAGGATTGCGTTTGGACATAAGACTGCCAAACCGCCTTCGACAGTATTAAGGAATACCTGTTGAACCCACCGATTCTATCACCTCCAGTGGAAGGAAGACCACTGATCATATACTTAACAGTCTTGGAAGACTCGATAGATTGTGTACTTGGCCAACAAGACGAAACGAAAAGGAAAGAGTCTGCCATCCATTATTTCAGCAAGAAATTCATTGATTATGAAACTCGGTATACTATGCTTGAGAAAACTTGTTGTGCTCTGGCTTGGGTAGCCAAACGTCTTCGCCAGTATATGATTCGTCACACTACTTGGTTAATCTTAGAAATGGATCCAATAAAGTATGTCTTTGAAAAGCTTGCTCTCACGGGAAGAATTGCCCGTTGGCAGATGTTGTTATCAGAATATTGTGAGAGCAAGAATTGTCTCTATAAGTCAATCTATGTTTTGATGATAACAATAAGTATTCGTGAAAGAACCATTTTATGGTCTAACGTGTGTTGTGTGCAGATCATAAGAACTAAAGACATCACAACCAACATACACCAGCTAGATGTACTATGATTAAATATATATATATATGCGAAGTTACTATGTGTGACTAAAGTCGTGAGAAGCAAGAACGTTTGTTTATCTAGTCATGATCAGCCAGATCCAAGGATGCCAAGATTGCTGTTGCAATGCTCTTGTGGATGATCTCTAAAAGTGATTAAGATTCTGAAGATAGCGAAGCTTCTGAAGAAGTACACTCAGAAAGAACCAAATTATGAAGACTCCTATGACTTGAAGTTCTGATGGCTGAAGGCGCTGAAGACCAAGTGCAGAAAGAATCTGAAGATTGACGAGTTCTGAAGATCAAGGTTTCAAACAAGAAGTTCTGAAGACTCTGAAGACAGGCTCTGAAGATTCGGAAGACTTAAAGAAGAAAAGGATAACGCTCTTAACGACCAAGTACTGAAGTTCTGAAGAGTGATTCCTAATGGACTTCTTCAATTAACGGAAGACTTGAAGCATCAGATATTCTTTTATAAAGACTCCACTCATGCTTCATCAAATTAACATCATAAGCCACTGAAGTTTCGAAGTCTAAATATTACCGTTGTGAGTTAAATGTGTACACTGCCCAAGAAAAGATGTCTGGTTACTTCCTCCTCTGCAAAAAGAAGATGTGTCAGTACAACTCATTATATCACAACGTCTCTTTTCCAAACAGCCAACAGTATTCTCTAACGGCTATATTTCTACTGGCTGTTTAATGGAAAGAGTTTTTGCTTCTGATGTGTCGATCACTTGTAGAATTACGAACTGAATGTTCATCTTCAAAACTGACCAAGTCATTGTGTGAAGATAGCAACAACAATGAGTTCTCATTGTAACACTTAGAATATTCAAAGCTGTCAACATTTCACTCATGACCATTGTTGTTGGAACTGAAGAAGATAAATCAACACAACAACAATCAAACAGAAGTTGTTGATGAAGAAGACACCATTGAAGATCTGTCAAATCATCAACCATACCTTCTCGTCAGGACCTCATTGAAGATCTGAAGTAAGGTGTTGCTGCTCAAGCTTGCTCAACAAAGAAGACGAAGAAGAAGAATATCTACAAGATGTCAACCATTGTAATATCTAAATACATCTTTGTAGTTTCTTAGGAAAGCAAGGAGCTGTTGCTCAAATCTTGCTTGAACACTGAAGTGTTCTTTGTACTTAAACTTAGGAGAAACCTGCTTATTAAGAAGCACAATTTGTAATCTCCAGTTTGCCATTTCAACTAAATGAATTGAGACTCCTCAAGTGAACGTTATATTCATTAAGTTGAATCCCTGAACGGTTCAGCTGTGAGTTGAGGCCCTCGAGTAGATCACGTGGTGATCAGATACTTGAGATGACAATGGCTGGGTGTCATTGTGGAAACTCCTGAAATAGGGTCAGTAGCGTTATATTCATTAAGTTGAATCCCTGAACGTCTAGCTGTGAAAGCCTAGCAGTAGATCTTGAAGAGATTGGAACCTGCAGGTCAATGTTCGTTATATTCATTAAATTGAATCCCTGAACAGTTCATTGTGGTGTTAGTCACAGTGCGGCTGTGCAAGTTGTTAGTCACCGGCATGGCCCGTGCAAATGTAATCATGAGTTGATTATAGTGGATTAAGTCCTTGTGTTCAAGGCGAAATCACCTGAGGAGGGTGGATTGGATTAGCCCGCGTGGTGAACCAGGATATATCGTGTGTCCTTTACTCTCTTGCTTAGTATCTCTATTTAAGTTTCTGCATTGAATATCAGAACCTCATATTGAGCAAAGACAGAACCTTGCAGTCCATCTCTAATAAGCTTCCGCACTGCAAGTTCTGAGTATCGTATCTTATGATCAGAACCTATACGGTTCTCATACTCTATAGTTAATAGATCATAATCTCTCAACAAACATTGAAGGTTCTTTAGCGTCAAATTAACAAGATGCGAAAAGTTACAGAAAGAGTAAATACACAATTCAAACTCCCCTTTCTTGTGTCTTTCTCGCACCTTCAATTGGTATCAGAGCACCGGTTCTATTATTGATTTACATCAAACACTTAACAGTGTCAGAAAAAGATCCAGATGTGGTGCGTAGAGGTACTCTTGTGAGATTGAAATCCACTTACAATTTTTGTAACAGTTCAGCAGTTAACTATGTACAAAATTGTAATCAATCTGATTACTTCGTGAGCAATTCACTGATTCTAGATGAAGCCTCACTAAAGATTAAAGAATCAGTTGATAAGATAAATTCATCAGATGAAAGGCAGTATCTGTTGAATGCTCATTCTGGAAAATACGTGTGGATAAAACCACGTATATGATTAAGAGATGAATCATCAGAAAGCAAGAAATCTTGTTTGCTAAAGATTAATTCTTTATGAGTTTTTGAGATGTTTTCATGAAACAGATTAGGTTCACCCTTGACTTTCTCGTTTAAAAACTCATTCTAGATCTCTTCATGTAAAGAAGGAAGATTGATGTTCTAAGACTTTGAATTTCAGAAATAAATCTGTTAAACTCAGAATATGAAAAATTCAAATTATTAGAAATGATTCATTGTCAGAATCTGGAATGATCAAAAGATTCAATGGAGAACTGAATCCCAAAGATTCAGTAGTTACTTGATTCAGAACGAACTCTTAAGATCTTAACTGGTTCAGTGATCAAGCTCCAACAACCTGAAATCATCCTAGTTAAGATCAAATGTTGATAATCTGATTTTCAACAAATCAAGTTGTTGCGGTGAAAATTGGATAACAAATTATTAATTAATTTGCATCATATTTCTTTTACAACCGACTTTGATTTATCCAAAGGAATGGTTCAAGATCGTTAGAAAAACCAAAAGGGAAAGATCTAAGGATCGGGGGTTGGTTACGCCTAGGGAAGGTATTAGCACCCTAAACGTCCGTAGTACTCTACAGGAGCCTCTTGTTAAATATGATCTTATGTTTGCTAAAGGGTTCTATGCTAAAGGTTAGTTAGTAGGGGAAGTGATAAATTCATTAGGATGAATATCACTGAGAGTTTAAGAACTCTCTCCTAAGGCTAGTTATAATTTCTATGGCTCTGATGAGGCCAAGAAATGAAATTTTCTCCTAAGAGGTTACCTAAGTTAAGGTGGGGGGTCATGACTTTAGGAGTCAACATGTTTAACCTTCCTTTGGAATAGGGAAGAAAAAACAATTATAAAATACAAGAGATATCAAGGATATTGATAATAAGATGATAAATGATAAAATGAGCAATAATAGCACAAGTATGGCAAGATACTTTATGATGAGCAATGAATAGACATCAGTACAAATATCAAAGAGATCAAATAGATAAGACAAATATGTATTAATCCTAAGGGAGATATCACCAAACTAGTACAAGTCAAAGAACATGATCATAGACATGAGATTAATCATGGATGATATGCAAAATAAAAGAACAAAATTCACAAGTTAAATTAATAACCATATGGCAAGATAAATTAGAGATGAATTAAATCAAGCAAGAGTGATTAAATTCAAATATTGAGAAAATTCGTAAATAAAGTCTAACAATTTAATCAAGATAGAAGAGATGAGAACTCAAACACTAATAATTTATCTTAAATAAGTATTTAAGAAATAAATTATTAAATAAACTTAAGTAAAGAAAATATTTTTGGAGTTTTTGAAAAAAATAGCAAGTTTTAAATAAACTAAATAAAATAAAATAAAAGGTTTTTTTTTTAAAAAGATTTGAAATTAAAATAGCTAAAAATAGAAAAATAAACTAAAAGAAAAATAAAGCGCAGTGGGTGCAAATAAGTAAGAAAACGGAACAGAAGTCCAAATGGGCCTTCGAGGGGGGGTGCGTCTAGTAATTCCTAACCCCAACCCAAAAGCACTTGGCTCATGGATTCCATGGGGAAAGTCTAATGAGACTCTCCAGTGTACCACAGCTCGCTGCCATCGGATTAACAGAAAATGAGTAAAATCAACGCTCTAAAAAGCAGGTACACGGTGGGGCTAAAGGGACGCCCACACACGTGAAAAGGTCCTAGAATTGGACACCAATCAAACGGATATGATGGTGACACTTGTCACCATCCCATTTTAACAACACAAGAGATTTAAACAGCGAAAACGGAAAAAGAAAAAGACACAGAGGCCACTCAACCGACCCTATTTCCATTCCCTTCCCTCAAACCTTATCTCCTATCACGTCACTCTCCTTCTAGAGAACAAAAATTTCTGACGGAAACCTAACTACGCCGCCGGAGAAGAAGGTCCCTCGGCAGAATCAGCCGTCCTCTCTGGCGAAGGATCTCCTTCTTGCCACGAACCCAACATAGACAACCCTTCATACAGTGCAAACAAACAACCAAAGAAAAAAACGCTAACAACGGCTCCACGCGAGACACGAAAATTCATTCGATGGCGACCTGCCCTTCAACGAACACAGATGTTCCTCCGCCTTCTCTTTCGTTCATCTCAGGTTTGTGGGTTTTAACTTGTTCGTTTTGTTCTCACTCTTCTACCCTTTTCTGGTTCTAATTCGTGGCGATTTGGTTTGGTAGTGGCTTTAGGAGATGATGAAGGTTTTGTTGGCTGAGGCGGGTGGAATGAGAAGGGTATTATGAATGAAGGAGTTTGGTTGTGTTTGAAACTGAAGATTTGATTTGTGGTTTGCGGTTTTCAGTTCTTGAAAAAGGGTATTTATGGTTGAGTTTATTCTTAGTTGTTGTTGATGGTGTTTGATGGAGGCGAGAGATTGCTAGAGATAAAGGTTTGAGAAAGCTGTTGTAAAAGGGGATTTGATGGAGAAGTGTTTGATTTTGGGGCTCCAAGCCAGTGGAAGGGAAAATGACCCTGTTGAGCATTATGATTATCATGAGGAAATTGATTGTGATGATGTTTGAAGTGTCGAGGAGGAGGTTGATTGAAAAGTGTTTGGTTGTTGTAGTTGGAGGATTGTTTGGGGCAAGGCGGGTTTGCGGTTTGAAGGGGGAAATTTGAAGATTTTTTGTTATGGTTAAGAGTGGTTTTCGACTCCCCTAATGAAGGTTGAAAAAGATTGGCTGTGTTTCGTTTGGTGAAGAGAAGACACCGAAATGAGTCGTGTTGTTGCTGTTGATTTCTTTTTGGAGTGTTCTTTTTTTAGTCTCCCCCTCCGAACGCCTCTTCTCTCTATTTATGCTTCCCTAAAACTGAACTTGTTTCTTAATTTTCAAATTGAATTTGAACGTTGTTGTGTTGTCTTTTTCACTGCAGGTTAAGGTTTGGTGTGGCAGACTGGTTCTTGAAAATGCAGGATGTACACAGGCAGCAGATTTTTGGAGTGTTGTGGTAGCATGGCAGCTGGTATGGGTGAAATAGACTCCTACGTTTGTTGAATTCTCTTGTACCCATATGATATTGTAACTTTGTGCTAAAACAACTCAAAGAAGCTTTTGGGCCGTTTTAATACATCACGAATTTGTAGAACATGACCCAATGAAAACGCAACACTAATACTCAACATTTAGTCAAAAGTTTCAGCATGTTCAAACAAAAGATTTTGTTTAATTGGGTTTTAGAATGAACAAGAATAAGAGACTGAAATCTTGAATTAACACTTGGAAATAGACATGAAACTTTGAATTTTGGGTTGAAAATATGGACTTGAAACTTGGAACTTAATTCTTGAATATTGAAGTGGGAATTGAAGTTTGGATAAAATCAAAATATGATTATGAACTTGAAACTTGGATGAAAAGTTTGACATGAAATTTGAACTTTGGTCATTAATTCAATCTTGAATTTGGAATTAATAGAAGCTTGGTTACTTGAACTTGAGATTTAAAAAATGGAATTTTGGAAAGAAATTAAATTTCCATTAGAACTTGGAAATATTTTTGAGTTAATGATATGATTAATAAAAATAATAATAAACTAACTAGTATTCTAAATTAAAATTAGTTAGGAAAATAAACTAAATGAATAAATAATCTAATTATTTATTAAAATTAAGTTAAATTAAGATTAATTTAAATTAGTAAAAATAAAACAACTTGAATATAAATGAAATAAAAATAGGCCACATTGAATATAAATTAAAATAAAGACAGATAAAGATATTAAAATAAATATTGAATTAAAATAGAGAACACTGAATAAAACATCAACTAGCAGAAAAATGAGGGTAAAATTTGGGGTACAACAGTTGCCCCTATTTAAATATCTTCACCTGATGACATGAGAGATGAAGATCCTCATGTAATCAACAGTGAAAGATATTTAAATACAGATAACCGAAAATTTTGCCCTCAGATGCACACAAATGCAATGGAACAAACATGATACCAAGAAGATGCAGAGATACAGACACAACGAGACACCAAAGGACAAACAGGAAGCGAAAGATCAACTTCACCGGGGAAGAAAAAAGGTTAGTATCCATGAGAAACACCTCACTAGGGATACAAGCTAACCAACAAAAGAGACCCACCGCGGAGACTCCAAAGAAACACTGGGGAAAAGACCACATATAATCTCACTGGGGAAGGATCCGGGGAGATAGACTACTAGGAACAAAACAAACCCACATTCTTCCTGGGCATGAAATTAGGAAGAAAAACCTGCTCACTGGGGGATCAGTCAAAAAGACAGACAACCAAGCAAAGACTTCCTGGGGATCTTAAACTGAAGAGTTCAAAATAGGATCTTCAAGAAAAGCCAGGAAGACAGAGACAAACTCTGCGCACCAGATGGGAGTCTTATAAGGTTGAAGCAATTTGTTCCAAGAATCTTAACTTAAAGCAAGTTTTCAAAAAACTAAAGGTAAGGGTTCAATGTCCGACACGATTCGAACAAGAACAAGTTTTAAGACAAGAAGACAATGCTTGACACGATTCAAACAAAATCCAAGTTCAAGTTTGACACAATTCAAACGAGAACAGCTTTAAAATAAGAGGACAATGCTTGACACGATTCAAACAAAGTCCAGGTTCAGGTTTGACAAAATTCAAACAAGAACAGGTTTTAAAGCACAAGACAATGCTTGACGCGATTCAAACAAAGTCCAAGTTCAGGGTTGACACGATTCAAACAAGAACCGGTTTAAAACGGACAGACAATGCTTGACACGATTCAAACAAAGTCTAAGTTCAAGTCTGACACGATTCAAACGAGAATAAGTTTTAAAACACAAGACAATGCTTGACACGATTCAAGCAAAGTCCAAGTTCAAGTTTGACACGATTCAAACGAGAACAATTTTAAAATGAGCAGACAATGCTTGACACGATTCAAACAAAGTCCAAGTTCAAGTCTGACATGATTCAAACGAGAACAAGTTTTAAAACAAGTAGACGATGC
This sequence comes from Lathyrus tuberosus, assembly GCA_022829125.1. NCBI lineage: Eukaryota > Viridiplantae > Streptophyta > Magnoliopsida > Fabales > Fabaceae > Lathyrus > Lathyrus tuberosus. Next base: position 716,306 of record JALAZF010000593.1, read on the forward strand.
TTGACACGATTCAAACAAAGTCCAAGTTCAAGTTTGACATGATTCAAACAAGAACACAGTTTTACAAAATCTTTAATGTTAAACTTCTTGGGGAACAACAAAAGGTTTAAAGATTCCAAATTTGGCGGGCAAAGGTTAAGACCGAACAAGCGCGACACAAGGCAAACCAGGAATGTCTTTACTTCACTAGGGAAATAAAGACAGACACCAACAAAAGACCACAAGAAAAACAAAGCACATGGATGCAAAGATGCTAGGGTATGATGCATATGCTTAGCTATATGCTAGAAACGATGCGAATGACGCAAAACAGGAAAGAAGAAAGGATAACATAAGCCAACACCCTGAAACCCAAACATCAAGGATAACCGGGGCAATCTTCTTTTCACTGGAGATGGCAGATCCATGCCAAAATTACAGTACTGCTAATTCTTCCTGTACAAACTTGATTCCAAAACGTCTTAATTCCAGAGTAAAACTTGGTTTATCTTTGTGTTTTCTTAAAACTTTCTCGCTTCCAAGAGTCAGATGAAAATGACGAAGTTATTTTATTCAAAGACCAATAACAATTCTAGTGACTAAGTATTTTGTCGTCTAACAGCTGACTTCTCTAGGGACTCCCGCATAAAGAGCTAGGTTTAAATGGGAACATGGCTAATGAGTCAAGAATAGATTCTGGTACTCAAATAAGAGTTGGTTGAGGTAACACATAATCTTCTTCATGAAGTAAAACCGGTAGGAGCCAGAAAGGTAACCTTATTGGAAGTAGCACCAAAAATGGGATCCAATAAAGGTATCTAGAATGATTGATCATCAAGGCTAAACGCAACTGGATGACATTCTAGAAGGGATCCGCAATGAAGGTTGAACCGAAAAATGGTCTTCACTGGGAAAAGATATCCAAAGTGATGTAACAACAGGTTCAAGCATGACCTATTGGTACTTTGGAGAAAAAGATGAACCTTATTGGAGATTGAACCAAGAAATGGGCCCCAATAAAGTATCTAGGATGATTGATCATCAAGTCTAACGTACTAAATGACATCCTAGAAACACCTCTAAAGTGATGGAACAACAGGTTCAAGTATGACCGGTTGGCGCTTTAGAAGTAACCTCTAAAGTGATGGAACAACAGGTTCAAGTATGACCAGTTGGCGCTTTAGAAGTAACCTTATTGGAGATAGAACCAAAAAATGGGCTCCAATAAAGTATCTAGAATGATTGATCATCAAGGCTAAACGCGACTAGATGACATTCTAGAAAAGATCCGCAATGAAGGTTGAACCGAAAAACGGTATTCACTGGGAAAAGACATCCAAAGTGATGGAACAGCAGGTTCAAGCATGACCAGTTGGCACTTTGGAAAAAGAAGACCCTTATTGGAGATTGAACCAAAAATGGGCCCCAATAAAGGTATAGAATCTGATAGGTTAGTACCGGGGTTACATAACTGAAGATAAGGCTTCCTGGGGAATACCCATTACGGTTGCGAAGAGGTTGAATAGTACCAGAGATAGATAAGCTGCTTATAGAGACTGCCACTTATCGCCATTGAAAAACAAGCCTCTTCAATAGATTGCTGCTTTAAAGATATGTTGATATCATGATACTGTTGGAGAAATAATTATGTCTTCAATGAGGATCTTGTAAAAGATGCTTCTGCGAGACACAGTGCAAAATAAATGCACGTTCAAGGATAGGTCTGAAAACCACACCTGCCAGGGACCAAAGTTCAATCTAGGAGCAAGCTAGAAAGAAACGGTCAAACAAGACTCCAATTGAGGAATGAACTCAAATGGGGATTTATCTTATCCAAAACGAAAAGATAACTGAACAACCATCATCCACGAGAATCAAACTCTGTGGGGAATTCAGAAAAGATAGGCACTTTATGCCTAAGGGCTGACAACTCTATTGGAGAGAATAGACAAACCTAGTCACTTGGGGAGACAAACGCCAAAGTGAACCCAAAACAGGTAAACACCAGAAAAAGAAGCAGAAATGCAAAGATGCTATGCATATGAGTGCTTATGCAATGCTTATGCTTATGCTGACAAAACAGACAAGCGAAACTGAAGGCGAAGAAAACGTCTCGACAAGGATACCTAGCCAAACTCAAAGGGCTGGACCAAAACTGGTGATGAAGAAGAATCAACAACTTCATTGGTGAAAAGAGTATTCCACCTGAGGTATAACATCATGAGGATTGCAATCATGAGCTTGATCTCTTTGGTGGAGAAGAATCCATGGAGAATTTGTCAAGATTAGCTGAAGTGACAGCTTATTGGGGAGCTAACAAAGTAATTATGCATTCCACTGGCATAACTACCATCTTCAAATCTTATCTACCCCAAGCTAGACGGTCTATACGATATCAAGAGGATTTTATAGAAGAACTGGCATACAGGGTGTTTCAATATCTTCAAACTCTTAGAGAGATCTTGGCGTAACTGCCCCAGATTAATGGCGTTTGCACAACAAAGCCTTGGAACGTGCTTCAGACTGATTGTTTGATGATTTGGGGAACAAACTTTGCCCCTGTCAGCTTGGTTGATCTGTGATGGAGATGTCCTTGACTGACGGTCTCTTAGAGATTTGCCGAATCTCGACCTGATTGCCCCTGATTAACTAGTTCATGAGGGCAAGTCACCAAAAGGATTTCATAGAAGAATTGACGCACCAGATGCTTCAATGTCTTCAAGCTTTTGAAAAGAAATGAACTTAGACATGGTTGCCCTGGTTCAACAGTATTCGTAATACATAAATGGTAGTAGAAACGACAGGGGGAACAAAACTTGCCCCTACTGATAGGTCACTGGAGTCCATACTTGTCATAAGATGACCTCAGGGAGACTTGCCCCAATATTTTGAACTTTGACGAGTTCTGCCCCTGATTCGGTAGATTGGCAAATCCTTCCACTTGGTTGCCCCTGTCTGAGCTTCTTTTATCAAGTCGAATCCCTAGTTGGCTGCATTTGTTGGGATTCCTTTGATATTGAATTGTTTTTGCAAACAAGTATTGTTCATCAAAAAAATGGCAAGTTCAATGCAATGTTTAATGCAAAGTTTAAAAACAAAGCTTTGATAAAAAACGTACAGTGAAATGATTAAATAGTCAAAAACAAAGGTGGGTCTAGTCATTAAGGAAGTGACCAACACACGCAAAATACAAAGATTATTAGGAGTCAGGTTAATCAACCTTGCTGTAGTATGCTTTTCAAAACAACCTTACTTCAATTAGGTCTTTTAGGGGTGGTAATGTGGTATGGTTCATGGTTTATGAAACAAAAGATAAATGCTCAAATCCTACACTCAGTTAACTCAAGATATACGTTCAAATCTCCAAAAATAGGAAGTCACTTGATTTGAAAGATGACTGGCGCCTTATGTGAAACGCTCGTGTTTGAATGCATAACCAAGTTAAACTGAGAACTACCCTGCCCCAAGGTTGAGATTGAAGGGTTTTTTGTGAAGAAGAAACTCCTACTTCTAGGCTCGAAGGGGTTAACGAGGGATGAACTGAAACAATGCCTTACATCCTCGGCGAGGTTAATTTGAAAGTATACCACAACAATTATGAACACGAGGTTTTCATCATCCTCCCCAATCTTTGTTTTAACAAAAGTTTGAAAAAGGAGTGGAAAAGACATATATTTTTCTTTTATGAAAATAAAAGTAAATGAGTAAAACAAATGGATTTAACCAAAAGATACATAACTATTCTACTAATCTTGCCAATTTGAAAGTACAATACTGCTTATAAGCAAAACAGATTCAAATACGCAAAGAAAATACCACAAAAATGCTGAAACAGTCTAAAGTTTGCCAGCCTCAGGGAACTGGGCTTTCCTTCTCGACTTGCCAAACTGAGATAGTCATCTTCAAAACTGATTGTCGAAATCCGTCTGAGAATTATCCTCACATCCACTCTCGACAATTTCTTCCTCTTTAGGGTCTGATGAATCTGCTCGATTAGGTGAATGACTGTTGATTTGAATCCCTTGAGACGTGAATGAGATCATCTCAGAATCAAGCAATGTCTGAACCTTGCTTCTGAGTACCTTACAGTCTTCGGTCAAATGCCCATGTGCCCCAGCGTGGTAGTCACATCGAGCGTTGACATCAAAGCCTGGTGGGTATGTAGGGATCACTGGATCTATCCCTTTTGGCACTATCAATTCCCCTTTGATTAAATTTGGTAGGAACTGACTGTATGGTATTGGCAATGGAGTGAAATTCCTCGCTGGCTTCCTTGGCCTTTGTCGTGCATGCTGACGTGGCTGACGGCGGTAGGACCATTGATACAGAAGAGGTCCTCAGTTTGTAGAAGAATATTGCCCCCGTGGAGAGATTGGTGTCTGATGCAAAGACCCAAAAGGTTGCTGACGCTGAACACTTGAGTTGTAGAAGCGCTGAGGTATTTGGGATTCCCATATAGGATTACTTTCCTTCTCCCATTCTTCTTGAGAACTGACAACTGATTTATTCTCACCGACCGGGATATTCGAGATGCCTCAGATCTTTCCTTTCTGGAGACCACTCTCAATGCGTTCTCCAGTTTTTACCAATTCAGAAAAGTTTGACGTCACAGTGCTAAATAACTTTTCTTGGTATATACCTTGCAAAGTATCCACGAACCAGTCAACCAATTCCTTGTCCGAAAGTGGTGGTTGAACACGAGCAGCTACTTCTCTCCACCTCTGAGCATACTTTCTGAAGGACTCATTTTCTTCTTGAGATAAGTCTAGCAAATGTAGGCGGTTGGGGAGCCAAATCAAGATTGTAGTTGTATTGCTTCACAAAGGCACTGGCTAGGTCTGACCATGATTGGACATGACTACTCTCTAGCTGCATATACCAATGTAGTGATGCTCCACTTAGACTGTTTTGGAAACAATGGATCATGAGTTTGTCATTGAGGACATGTGAAGTCATTCCTCTGCAAAACATCACCAAATGTTGTTTCGGACAACTATCCCCTTTGTACTTCTCAAACTTTGGTGTCTTGAACTTAGGCGGTATCACAAGGTCAGGTACCAAACACATGTTTGGGGCATTCAGCTCAACAGTGTCACGGTCTGCAATGGCATCAAGCTTATTTTCCAAGGCACGACATTTTTCCATTAGCTCAATGTCTCGTGGATCCTGGGTTTTCCTCATAGGGACCACTTCTTGGGAATCTGACCCGGAGAATACAAAACTGCGATATTCCGTAGCATCAATAGAAGAAGAATGTCCATTTCGGACAATGGCATGTTCTTGTATAAACTGGTTCTCAACAGGAATCTGCACAGGTTGAGCTTGGGCACCATTGTTCACAAACATACCCTGAATATAGGCATCTCTTTTTGCCAAGGCTGCCATAATCTAATCCAACTAGATTCTTAACAAGTCGAAATTCGCTCTGGTCACAAACTGGTTCTGCTCCTCTGAATTCATGATCCCTTAAAAGCTTCTTCAAGTCCAATGCTGGTTTCAGGAAGGTTAGTTGGGTTACACACAAAGGACGGAGGAGACTCAAGACCGAGAAATGCAAATGCAATGCAAATGCGCATGCAATGCTAATGCAAGCCAAATGGTTTCAAGGAACTCGAAAAGCAAACTGCAAACATTTTCGGGAAAACCAAAAAGTTTTGTTTTAAAATCTCAGATCCCGATTGATCTTCGCAGAGAACGTCTGAGTTCATTGAAACCAAATGGTTATCGTGAGATGTATGCAAACACGGGCACACAAAAACACAAACAGGCACACACAACAGCACACAAGTCCTAGGTTTAGGGGTTACGAGCATGGAGTCAAAGGTCTACCCCTCCCAAAGGTATGTACTACTGGTTTTCACCTGTCGAACAAGGTTCTAAAAAGTTCCCAGAGTCGACAACCCATCTTTCGGATTTTATCGACTTCCCAATTGCTTGATGATTGATAAAATTCTCAAGAGAGTCTCATCTGAGTGTAGTCTCGCGTAGCAACCATTTGGGATTGCTCCCTCACAGTCCTCGCACTACGTCCTAAATGGGCCAAGTGGGGTAAAAGGATAACTAAAGGTCATCAGTATCCCTGGCTCCTAGGTCGAAAGTAGTAACGCATTCACGATTGCTCGTTCAACATATACCACTTCAGAGAGGGCCTCAACTGAGTGTGGAGTTCAAGTTCCCTCCTTTGGGATTTCTCCCTCGAAGTTCCCTTGACTATGTCCACGGTTCCTAAACATATGTGTTCTCTCAAGTCCGGGTTAGGACTTACCTCACTCATAGATACCATGTCAACCCAAACCAAACAGGATAATATCAAACATAGAACAGATATGCAAGAAGATATGACATACAGGCAATCATACAAGTAGATAAGCAAACATGAATAACATAAAACAAGATAGGCTTAACCCTCTTAGGAAAGGACTAGCAATAGGTATAACTTTGTCCCCAGTGAAGTCTCCATTTCTGTTGCGGTGAAAATTGGATAACAAATTATTAATTAATTTGCATCATATTTCTTTTACAACCGACTTTGATTTATCCAAAGGAAAGGTTCAAGATCGTTAGAAAAACCTAAAGGGAAAGATCTAAGGTTCTGGGGTTGGTTACGCCTAGGGAAGGTATTAGCACCCTAAACGTCCGTAGTACTCTACGAGAGCCTTTTGTTAAATATGACCTTATGTTTGCTAAAGAGTTCTATGCTAAAGGTTAGTTAGCAGGGGAAGTGATAAATTCATTAGGATGAATATCACTGAGAGTTTAAGAACTCTCTCCTAAGGTTAGTTATAATTTCTATGGCTCTGATGAGGCCAAGATATAAAATTTTCTCCTAAGAGGTTACCTAAGTTAAGGTGGGGGGTCATGACTTTAGGAGTCAACATGTTTAACCTTCCTTTGGAATAGGGAAGAAAAAACAATTATAAAATACAAGAGATATCAAGGATATTGATAATAAGATGATAAATGATAAAATGAGCAATAATAGCACAAGTATGGCAAGATACTTTATGATGAGCAATGAATAGACATCAGTACAAATATCAAAGAGATCAAATAGATAAGACAAATATGTATTAATCCTAAGGGAGATATCACCAAACTAGTACAAGTCAAAGAACATGATCATAGACATGAGATTAATCATGGATGATATGCAAAATAAAAGAACAAAATTCACAAGTTAAATTAATAACCATATGGCAAGATAAATTAAAGATGAATTAAATCAAGCAAGAGTGATTAAATTCAAATATTGAGAAAATTCGTAAATAAAGTCTAACAATTTAATCAAGATAGAAGAGATGAGAACTCAAACACTAATAATTTATCTTAAATAAGTATTTAAGAAATAAATTATTAAATAAAATTAAGTAAGGAAAATATTTTTGGAGTTTTTGAAAAAAATAGCAAGTTTTAAATAAACTAAATAAAATAAAATAAAAGGTTTTTTTTTAAAAAAGATTTGAAATTAAAATAGCTAAAAATAGAAAAATTAGCTAAAAGAAAAATAAAGCACAGGGGGTGCAAATAAGTAAGAAAACAGAACAGAAGTCCAAATGGGCCTTCGAGGGGGGGTGCGTCCAGTAATTCCTAACCCCAGCCCAAAAGCACTTGGCTCATGGATTCCATGGGGAGAGTCTAATGAGACTCTCTAGTGTACCACAGCTCGCTGCCATCGGATTAACAGAAAAGGAACAAAATCAATGCTCCAAAAAGCAGGTACACGGTGGGGCTAAAGGGACGCCCACACACGTGAAAAGGTCCTAGAATTGGACACCAATCAGACGGATATGATGGTGACACTTGTCACCATCCCATTTTAACAACACAAGAGATTTAAACAACGAAAATGGAAAAAGAAAAAGACACAGAGGCCACTCAACCGACCCTATTTCTATTCCCTTCCCTCAAACCTTATCTCCTATCTCGTCACTCTCCTTCTAGAGAACAAAAATTTCTGACGGAAACCTAACTACGCCGCCGGAGAAGAAGGTCCCTCGGCGGAATCTGTCGTCCTCTCCGGCGAAGGATCTCCTTCTTACCACGAACCCAACATAGACAACCCTTCATACAGTGCAAACAAACAACCAAAGAAAAAAACGCTAACAACGGCACCACGCGAGACACGAAAATTCATTCGATGGCGACCTGCCCTTCAACGAACACAGATGTTCCTTCACCTTCTCTTTCGTTCATCTCAGGTTTGTGGGTTTTAACTTGTTCGTTTTGTTCTCACTCTTCTACCCTTTTCTGGTTCTAATTCGTGGCGATTTGGTTTGGTAGTGGCTTTAGGAGATGATGAAGATTTTGTTGGCTGAGGCGGGTGGAATGAGAAGGGTATTATGAATGAAGGAGTATGGTTGTGTTTGAAACTGAAGATTTGATTTGTGGTTTGCGGTTTTCAGTTCTTGAAAGAGGGTATTTGTGGTTGAGTTTATTCTTAGTTGTTGTTGATGGTGTTTGATGGAGGCGAGAGATTGCTGGAGATAAAGGTTTGAGAAAACTGTTGTAAAAGGGGATTTGATGGAGAAGGGTTTGATTTTGGGGTTCCAAGCCTGTTGAAGGGAAAATGACCCTGTTGAGCATTATGATTATCATGAGGAAATTGATTGTGATGATGTTTGAAGTGTCGAGGAGGAGGTTGATTGAAAAGTGTTTGGTTGTTGTAGTTGGAGGATTGTTTAGGGAAAGGAGGGTTTGCGGTTTGAAGGAGGAAATTTGAAGAGTTTTTGCTATGGTTAAAAGTGGTTTTCGACTCCCCTAATGAAGGTTGAAAAAGATTGGTTGTGTTTTGTTTGGTGAAGAGAAGACACCGAAACGAGTCGTGTTGTTGCTGTTGATTTCTTTTTGGAGTGTTTTTTTTAGTCTCCCCCTCCGAACGCCTCTTCTCTCTATTTATGCTTCCCAAAAACTGAACTTGTTTCTTAATTTTCAAATTGAATTTGAACGTTGTTGTGTTGTCTTTTTCACTACAGGTTAACGTTTGGTGTGGCAGACTGGTTCTTGAAAACGCAGGATGTACACAGGCAGCAGATTTTTGGAGTGTTGTGGTAGCATGGCAGCTGGCATGGGTGAAATAGACTCCTACGTTTGTTGAATTCTCTTGTACCCATATGATATTGTAACTTTGTGCTAAAACAACTCAAAGAAGCTTTTGGGCCGTTTTAATACATCACGAATTTGTAGAACATGACCCAATGAAAACGCAACACTAATACTCAACATTTAGTCAAAAGTTTCAGCATGTTCAAACAAAAGATTTTGTTTAATTGGGTTTTAGAATGAACAAGAATAAGAGACTGAAATCTTGAATTAACACTTGGAAATAGACATGAAACTTTGAATTTTGGATTGAAAATATGGACTTGAAACTTGGAACTTAATTCTTGAATATTGAAGTGGGAATTGAATTTTGGATAAAATCAAAATATGATTATGAACTTGAAACTTGGATGAAAAGTTTGACATGAAATTTGAACTTTGGTCATGAATTCAATCTTGAATTTGGAATGAATAGAAGCTTGGCTACTTGAACATGAGATTTAAAAAATGGAATTTTGGAAAGAAATTAAATTTCCATTAGAACTTGGAAAGATTTTTGAGTTAATGATATGATTAATAAAAATAATAATAAACTAATTAGTATTCTAAAATAAAATTAGTTAGGAAAATAAACTAAATGAATAAATAATCTAATTATTTATTAAAATTAAGTTAAATTAAGATTAATTTAAATTAGTAAAAATAAAACAACTTGAATATAAATGAAATAAAAATAGGCCACATTGAATATAAATTAAAATAAAGACAGATAAAGATATTAAAATAAATATTGAGTTAAAATAGAGAACACTGAATAAAACATCAACTAGCAGAAAAATGAGGGTAAAATTTGGGGTACAACACAAGTGTTCTCAGAACCACTTGTGCTATGAAATTAGATGTTTTCATTTCAGGTTCTCCAACTTAGATGACGTTAATGATGTTCGTTTGAAGAAATTAGTCAACTCATAGATATGTGTGAACAACCCCAAATAAGTTGATCATCATTCTAAGAACAAGAGGTTCATGCAAATCATGTATAGTGATGTACACATGGGGCATGATGATGTTTTGGTTCTGAACAAGTTCTGAAACAACCTTGAGGAACAAGTCAGATGCCAATATGATAATTCCTCCTTGTATAACCTCTCAAAGGTTCTCACTGAACTGATGAAATCAGTCATCTCACAAAGAAAAGAAACTCTCACAAACGCAGACTGAATTCGGGCTATGAAAGGAGAACTCAACCAATTCTCAAAGTTTGTCGTTTAAGATTCAAATCCATATCTTAGGAACTGTATCAGAACTAAACAGGTTCTATGGATCAAGGAAATGAGAAGTGAGAAACAATAAAAAATAGATGTAATCTGTTATTTATGAATGAGGTCATTAAATGAAATCTACTATTCACTCAGTAATGCTCCCACACATATGAGTGTCGCCTTATCAAAAAGGATTGCATGTAATTGGCTAAGTTCAATTAAAATGGTCACTCTGATCATGCTAAGTCCTAATCTCGGTTATTGTAACCTAGAGAACTAAAGGACAAGGTTGAACAGGAAAAGAGAGAAAAAAACTATAATCCAACTAGGATCACTTTCCAAGAAAATATTCTCTTCAGAAGTCAGAAGACAAGCTTATCTTGAAGAACACAAGAAACATCTGCAGCTTACTCGGAAATAGGCAGAATCAGAAAGATGCCCAAAGCTTCAGGAGTCTGAAAGGAATGATTTCACGAAAAGTTTTAGCTAAAAGATTTTCTTCAAAGAGGTTAAGCATCCCTAAGGTGTATCTTGAAGAATCTCAGAACCTTCAACTCTCTCTCAGAAGCAAGCCAAGTCTGAAAGAATTTGATCAAAAGCTCAGAAGAATGCACTCATGTAAAAATACGAAGATTTCAAAATTCATCAGAATGAAGACCAAAGTCAAGACAAAAAGCACTCAGTTAAGTCTGAAAAATCTAAGGTACACTTTTCTCTTCACTAATAATCTGTTAAACTCATGAGATGCCTTAATTAGAATTCTTTCAAACTTGTCATAGCTTGTTTTACTAGGTAATTATTTAGGAATCCTTACATGTTTCTTTAGGGAATTATTCAACCAATAGAAAATCTATTAAGCATAGATGAAAGAAATTGTTAACTATAAGAAAACCCTTTAACAAAAACTACACGCAAAAGAATACAATAATAATTGCGAATCTATTGAAACCACAACATATCTCTGACAACTTAATAAGATCTTACTAAAATCTTTTGAACTGTCCTATATCTTCCCTAGACTAGGCATAATTCAATCTACACACTTACTCTATAAAGTCACGTCTTCCTTTCATACTCCTATATTCAAAACCCTAAGACTCTAAGCCTCTTTGTCCATCCACTATCATGCCTCCACTAACCTTTCTCGGTAATCCAAATCTCCTTGAACTTATTCCTGAGAAACGATTATCATTCAGTACTCTTTCACTCTCAAGAGACACTCCATGTAGTATAGCAGATATTTTGTATACTCAACAATGGACTAGGTACTCCATGATGCTAGAAAAGCCTATCTATGTAAACGTGGTTAAAGAATTTTGGAAACATGCCGTTCTTGATGTTGAAAGAAATTGCATCACTTCCTATGTTTTTGAAATCCCTACCGACATCAACCTATTCTCAATGATCCTTGCAACTGGATGTGAGGATGCTGGAATTCATGTCAATTTTGACAAACGCAATTTCTTTCCTGCAAAAAATTTTGCATCCCTTCACAACCTATCATCCAGATACATACCCTACAATCCTGAGAATCCCCTACCCACTCCCAAGGCCTGGTAAAAACTCATGTTGTCATACTTTCTTCCTAGAATAGATAGCAATAATCTAATTCGATTTCATGACCGTAAGTTCATTTAGTTACTAATGAATGACTTTCGGATAAATCTGCCACACTCAATCTTCAACTGCCTTTGGAAAACCATCCTTGAGTCTCGAAACCTCACAAAATCCTATATTCCTTATGGAAGAGTATTATCTGAGATTTTCTTCAGAGATGGAATTATAGACATGATCAAAGAAAGAATTGAAGAAGATGGTCCTGATGAGCTTCCAGAAAACTGTTTGTTGAAGATAAAATGTGAAGTCTTTAGTGACTAGAGAAACTATGCTAACTATGCTTTAATTTTTTTTTTGGAAAAACGTATTGTCAAATCTATAATCATTAATTAAAGTCTCTCTTTGAACAATAAAATGTTACATAGATAATAAACTTTGTTAGAATTTTACAAGAATATTAATTCATTAAGGATTTTCTGCGATTCGAATTTATTACCATCATTAATGTACCCAACTCATTGACCACTCACCAAAAAGCCATCATTAATTCTAGTATCCTTTCCAATAAATAAACAACTAACTCATCTCTGTACTACACGCATCTACATCTCTCCATATACCCAAAATTTAAATATATAGGAAATAACAAATCAAATCCTATCCCCAAAAGCAATCAACACAGTTCATCCTAACACACCCATAAAAGGTAGGATTCCTCTCTCAATTACAAAATTCTAAACTCACTAAGAACAATGAACTCTCAAAGGATTAGACCATCCTTCCTTGGAAACAAAGAAAATCTACACCTTATTCTGGAAAAGAAACTCAACCTTGCCCATCCCGGAAATAATGGTTTAGAAATACTCAGAAGTATGCAAGCTCAGTCTTGGCAAAGCTATTATGCTCTTCTATATGGTCCCATTTATCCAAACCTTGTTAAAGAATTCTGGAAATACGCCAGAATCAGTAATGATGGCAAAACCATCTGGTCAGAAGTTCACTATCAACCCATTGCTATCTCTGTCTCTTTGATAGAGAGAATCATAGAATGTGTCTCTGACGGAGTCACGATTGAAGACTTTCAATCTGATATAAGTATGGTGGATAAATGCAGAATCTTGTTCGATAACTCAGATCCATATGAACCAAACAACCTGGAGAAGCTTCTCCCGTCTCCAAAAACCTGGTTCAAATTTAATTTGACCAACCTTCATCCTCGTGGAGATGCTAGAAGTACCCTGACACATAGCGACAAAATCTTTATCTTTCTTCTAATATATCATGTTACAATAGATCTCCCTAAAACCATTTTTAACCATATGAGTCATTCCATCAAAATCTCCAGAAACAAAGTGCAAGCTTTCATTCCATATGGAAGAATCATCTCAGAAATTCTTCTAAAAGAAAGGGCCTCGGATTTAATTATCAGGCTTGAACCTCGTACTTTTCATGTCGAAATCAGTTGTGAAACTATAAACAGTGTTGAGGATTCTGATGATTAAGGTGGTGTTGTTCATTTAGCAGTTGCTATGTTTTGTCTTTAATTCGTTATGTACAATCACCATTGAATTAATGAAAATGTCTTATTTGTATTTTAGATAATTTAACCAGTATTAGAAATCAAAATGGCTAAATCAAAAGACACTCATTAATTTATCCCATCTAGGAAATCGCGTACAAAAGGCTACTTTCCTATTTCTTACTAGAAATTTCTCAGCTGTTCAACTCTCTTGAAATACGCATACAATCGTTCGACTAATATACTAGTAAGGAACATCTTAATCCTTCATAACACGGAAATACGTAACTCTAAAAGTTTTTCTCTTATAAGAACCTGTTTTTGTCGAGTCCAAATATGTATCTATATGTTTGTGTTTAAATCCTTATCTAATATATGTTTGACTATAGTTAGCCTATTTAATGAGCTTCTTATTGGTTTCACGTCTCTCACAATTGGCCTCCATCCTTCAATCTGAGTATAGATGTGTATCCCTAAAATGAGTCTAAATGCTTCTAAATGTTTAAATGACTCTGTGACTCTTTATCTGAATATAAATGACCCCATGCTTAAATTGCTCATATGCCCTGACACTTTTTGATGATGTCAAAACGGGGGAGAAATATATTGATTAATTTTGATTGAAAGTAGGAAATCTGAAAGAATGCAGAACTCAAACAAAGTACTTTTATAAAATGCGTTAATGCGTTACTACTAACGTTTGTTGTTTGATGTATCTGAGGAACTCTAAACAAGCTCACTAGGCAATCTAAAGACAGGATAAGAAGAAGAACTAAGATCATAGAATAAAAGCTGTCTAAGAAGAATCAGAATCAGTAAGAAAACTCTGAAAGCAGTCAAGGCAAAGTCTACATTTCAAGATGCTCACTCAAAAGATCTGTACAAATCAGAAGTCAAGAACTGTCTGAAGATTCGGATTAAAGATCCAAGCAAGAAACCATTCTGATGTTTATCAGGAACCATTTGAAATAAAGACGATTTGGTATCAGACTAAATCATCAATTGGAAATCAGATTCAGTACACAAAGATTAGTATCAGACTCTAATGAATTACTTCTCAAGAGTATGAGAAGAAATTCTTCACTTGGTATCAGACTCAACATACTCTGGTATAAGACTCAGCACATCACATGGTAACCGATTCAGAATCAAGCGTTGATTGATCACTTTTATTAAAACCTTCAATTGGTATCTGATCAGAAATCAAGCTTTGATAAACTACTAAGTATGACTTTAACAAGGTTCTGAGATGAAGACCTGTGTTCAAAAGTCAAAACAGTCATGATCTACATTGGTGTTTAAAATTTTATCATCTAGAATTATAATTCTGAAGATCCCAATATCTGACGTATAGGAATTAAGGGGAGACTGCCCTGAAGATCAAAATTGCAAAATCTCAAATCTTAATATAAGTCTGAAACTCAGGGGGAGTGTCTCAAAAGACAGTTTCTGATATACAGCGAAGCTATGTTTATCAGTCGAAGAACTGCTCTAATTCTGTGCTCAATTGAATCTACTGAAAAGTAGAAATGCTTCAGACGATTCTAAAGATAACAAGCTCAGATATGACAACAAAGGAAACTGAGTTCTGAAAATCTGAAGATGGAAGTTCTGTTGAAATGGTCCAGATGCTAAAGACTCTTCGTTTTCCTAAAGACAAGATAGAGAAGTAACTTTTTTCTATTTCTGTTCTGGCAACTCAAGTTGTTACTCTGTGTATCTTTGGATTATATAAAATCCTAGATGATCTCAGATAAAGCTTTGAGGATAACTCATTCAGGGGGAGCTGTTGTTCCATACTCTGAATTTGTTTGTTTTGGTGATTACCTTGTATAAAATGTTCAATCAAAATACTTGGTTTTGTCATCATCAAAAAGGGGGAGATTGTTAGAGCAAGAATTGTCTCTACATGTCAATCTATGTTTTGATGATAACAATAAGTATTTATGAAAGATCCATTTTATGGTCTAACGTGTGTTGTGGGTAGATCATAAGAACTAAAGGCATCAGAACCAACATACACCAGCTAGATGTACTACGATTGAATATATATATATATATATATATATATATATATATATATATATATATATATATATATATATGCGAAGTTAGTATGTGTGACTAAAGTCCCGAGAAGCAAGAATGCTTGTTTATCTAGTCATGATCAGCCAGATCCAAGGATGCCAAGATTGCTGTTGCAATGCTCTTGTGGATGCTCTCTGAAAGTGATTAAGATTCTGAAGATAGCGAAGCTTCTGAAAAAGTACACTTAGAAAGAACCAAAGTTCTGAAGACTCCTATGACTTGATGTTTTGATGGCTGAAGGCGCTGAAGACCAAGTGCAGAAAGAATCTGAAGATTGACGAGTTCTGAAGATCAAGGTTATAAACAATAAGTTCTGAAGACTCTGAAGACAGGCTCTGAAGATTTGGAAGACTTAAAGCAGAAAAGGATAACGCTCTTAACGACCAAGTACTGAAGTTCTGAAGACTGATTCCTAATGGACTTCTTCAATTAACGGAAGACTTGAAGCATCAGATATTCTGCTATAAAGACTCCACTCATGCTTCATCAAATTAACATCAGAAGCCACTGAAGTTTCAAAGTCTAAATATTACCGTTGTTAGTTAAATGTACACACTGCCCAAGAAAAGATGTCTGGTCACTTCCTCCTCTACAAAAAGAAGGTGTGTCAATACAACTCATTATATCACAACGTCTCTTTTCCAAACAGCCAACAATATTCTCTAACGGCTATATTTCTACTGGCTATTTAATGGAAAGAGTTTTTGCTTCTGATGTGCCGATCACTTGTAGAATTACGAACTGAATGTTCATCTACAAAATTGACCAAGTCATTGTGTCAAGATAGCAACAACGATGAGTTCTCGTTGTAACACCTAGAATATTCAAAGCTGTCAACATTTCACTCATGACCATTGTTGTTGGAACTGAAGAAGATAAATCAACACAACAACAACAATCAAACAGAAGTTGTTAATGAAGAAGACACCATTGAAGATTTGTCAAGTCATCAACCATACCTTCTCGTCAGGACCTCATTGAAGATCTGAAGCAAGGAGTTGCTGCTTAAGCTTGCTCAACAAAGAAGATGAAGAAGAAGAAGATCTAAAAGATGTCAACCATTGTAATTTCTAAATACATCTCTGTAGTTTCTTAGGATAGCAAGGAGCTGTTGCTCAAATCTTGCTTGAACACTAAAGTGTTCTTTGTACTTAAACTTAGGAGAAACCTACTTATTAAGAAGCACAATTTGTAATCTCCAGTTTACCACTTCAACTAAATGAATTGAGACTCCTCAAGTGAACGTTATATTCATTAAGTTGAATCCCTGAATGGTTCAGCTGTGAGATGAGGCCCTCGAGTAGATCACATGGTGATCAGATACTTGAGATGACAATGGCTGGGTGTCATTGTGGGAAATCCTGAAATAGGGTCAGTAGCGTTATATTCATTAAGTTGAATCCCTGAACGTCTAGCTGTGAAAGCCTAGCAGTAGATCTTGAAGAGATTGGAACTTGTATGTCAATGTTCGTTATATTCATTAAATTGAATCCTCGAACGGTTCATTGTGGTGTTAGTCACAGTGCGGCTGTTCTTGTTAGTCACCGGCGTGGCCCGTGCAAATGTAATCATGAGTTGATTATAGTGGAATAAGTCCTTATGTTCAAGGCAAAATCACCTGAGGAGGCTGGACTGGATTAGCCCGCATGGTGAACCAGGATATATCGTGTGTCCTTTACTCTCTTGCTTAGTATCTCTATTTATGTTTCTGCATTGAATATCAGAACCTCATATTGAGAAAAGTTAGAACCTTGCAGCCCATCTCTGATAAGCTTCCGCACTGCAAGTTCTGAGTATCGTATCTTACGATCAGAACCTATACGGTTCTCATACTCTATAGTTAATAGATCAGAATCTCTCAAAGAATATTGAAGGTTCTTGAGCGTCAAATTAACAAGATGCGAAAAGTTATAGAAAGAGTAAATACACAATTCAAACCCCCATTTCTTGTGTCTTTCTCACACCTTCAAATATGACATAGAATACGACTCTCAGAAAGCCGTTAAAGGGAGTATTTTAGCCAATCATTTGGCTCATCAACCGATTGACGATCAGGAATCAATCGCGTTAGACTTCCCAGACGAAGATGTCAAGTATCTAAAAATGAAAGACTGTGATGAACCACTACCCAGTGAAGGGCCAGAACCAGGTTCCCAATGTGGACTAATTTTTTACGGAGCTGTCAATCATTACAGAAACAGAATCGGGGCAATCATCATAAGACCTCAGGGTACCCACATTCTTTTCACTACCAGACTGACTTTCAAGTGTACAAGCAACGAGGCCGAATACGAAGCTTGCATCATGGGTCTCGAAGAAGCGATTGACTTAAGGATCAAGAGCTTGGATGTATATGGCGACTCAGCTTTGGTCGTCAATCAAATCAAAGGAGATTGGAACATGTACAAATCAAGACTAATTCCTTAAAAAGATTGCGCGAGAAGGTTGTTACCATTCTTCAACAGAATTGAGTTTCATCATATACCTCGTGAAGAGAATCACATGGATGATGCATTAGCCACTCTCTCTTCCATGATTAGTGTAGGTGATGGACTGACATACCTAAGATTGACATAATACGCCTTGAAAGGCCCGCTTACATCTTCGCGATTGAAGCAGTCATAAACGACAAACCTTGGTATCACGATATCAAATGCTTCCTTCAGAAACAAGAGTACCCATCTGGGGCATTAATAAAAGACAGGAAGACTCTCAGAAGGCTAGCAGGCAACTTCTTCCTGAGCGGCGATACACTCTATGAGAGAAACTTTGACATGGACTTGCTGCGATGTGTAGACAGACCAGAAGCCGACATGTTGATGAAAGAAATTCATGAAGGAACCTTTGGCACTCATGCCAACGGACACACAATGGCGAGGAAAATCCTAAGAGAAGGGTACTACTGGTTGACCATGGAATCCTATTGCTACAAGTACATGAGGAGGTGTCACAAGTGTCAGATATACTCAGACAAAATTCATGTACCGTCAACACATCTCAAAGTTCTCTCTTCCTCGTAGCCTTTTACCATATGGGGAATCGACATGATTGGCATGATTAAACCCAAAATTTCGAACGGACATCGGTTCATCCTGGTAGCCATTGATTACTTCACCAAATGGGTCGAAGCAGCGTCATACGCCAATGTAACCCGACAAGTGGTGGTCCGATTTATCAAAAACAATATCATCTTCCTTTATGGTGTTCCTAGCTAGATCATTACTGATAATGGATCCAACTTAAACAACAAGATGATGAAAGAGTTGTGCTCTGAGTTCAAGATCGAACACCATAACTCATCTCCCTACCGACCTAAGATGAACGGAGCAGTAGAAGTGGCTAACAAGAACATCAAGAAGATCGTTCAAAAGATGGTTGTAACCTATAAAGACTGGCATAAGATGCTACCCTTTGCTCTTCACGGTTATCGAACATCTGTCCGCACTTCAACAGGGGCAACCCATTTCTCTCTAGTATATGGCATGGAGGCAGTACTTCCCATAGAAGTAGAGATCCCATCAATCCGGGTATTGATGGAAGCTAAGCTAACAGAAGCTGAATGGTGTCAAATTCGACACGATGAACTAAATCTGATCGAAGAAAAGTGAATAACGGCACTATGCCATGGTCAGTTGTATCAACAAAGGATGAAGAAGGCGTTCAACAAAAAGGTTCGACCCCGTGTCTTCAGAAAAGGAGACCTTGTGCTCAAGAAGATACAATCATTTCTCACTGATTCCCGGGGCAAATGGACTCCGATTTATGACGGCCCCTACGTGGTCAAGAAAGCTTTCTCAGGCGACACCTTGAGACTCGCAACCATGGACGAAGAGGAATTTGCATATCCCACAAACACTAATGTAGTCAAGAAATACTTCGCCTGAATAAAAAAAAAGAAAAAAAACTGTTAGTTCTTGGATTGGCTGGAATTTTCGTAAAACAAAGTATATTCAATGTTGATGTCAAGGTACTGATGTTGCAACATTGAGATTTAACACTGGGCTGTGTTAAGTATGTAATTGCTGAAGTTGGATGTCTGATGTCACATAGGCGATGTTGTGACATTAGATCTACAGAATTAATAGCATCAGGCTGTGATGTTGTTAGGGTTGCGTGTTAGCTAGAATTGTGGAGAGCAAGTTGTCTCATTGGATGCGAATATCTTGGGATAGATATTTTCTGCTGCATAGGAGATCTGGTGCAGATTTGTAGGAGATTTAAAAGGTTGAAGATTTAAAAAGATTTTAGGAGAAAATCTGTTTTAAATATTCAGTTTTAAATAACAAATCGGGTCAGATATTGTAGCAAGTCCAAGACCAATTCAAGGAGCTATATAAAGCGCATAAGACCAAAGGAAAATGTACAGAAATACAGAGAGAAGATCAAGAGCATAGGCTGAGTGTCTTGAGTATTTGGTACGAGGTGTATATCCAGAATTCTAGGGTGAATTTCTGAGTCGTTTTCTGTCCTCTCTAAAGCTGTTAAGCAAAGAGAGTTGTGTAACTTGATCAAAGCTGTGAAGCAGGATCAAGGTTTCTCAAGAGGTTGTTCTTTGAGTGTTTTAGGGTTGAGTAGTGTTCTCATATCTAAGTGGTTTCTTAGGTAGAAAGTAACTAGTAGGAATTAAGTTTAGGAGATTGTCAACTGGGTTGTTGAGTCTGTAAATTAATTCTACAAGTAGTGAATTTCATCCCTGGCTTGGTAGCCCCCAGACGTAGGTAGTTAGACCGAACTGGGTGAACAGTTCTTTGTGTTGCTTTGTTACTGTTATTGCTGTCCATTATGCAGAGTGTGTTGTTGTGACATCGCACCTTAACATCACACGTCTGATACCAGAATTTCAAAAACGTCTCAGTGGATTAAAAACCCGGAAGGGCGGTCCAGGCAAAAATTAGAGACATAAGTAAAAACCATCCCGGTGGATTGGAAACATCACAGTATAATCGAAGCAAAAATTAGGGATAATGGCAAGTAACTACGTCTAATCAGCTCAACTCCGCAGCAGTTACACCATCCGAGAAAAACTCCAGTCAAGGTCATCTTCGACAGAAGCTCAGGATGCCCATAATTCAAAGTTGGTAGAAGGATAGCGGTCGTTATGTTTCAATGTAGCCCTTTTCCCTTAAAATTACCATTTTTTAACTTTATAAATACTCTATGGAATCACGCGTTTGGCTGATTTCTATCCTATCAATAAAATTTGAACCCTGGTGCTTTTATTTGCAATTCTTATTTGTTTTAGCTTTACAGAATGACATTTTTAACATGATTAACGATTCTTGAAATAAAACAAAAATGAATTTAATCATCAAACTTTTACTGTTTTTTAAAATAAAAATGGCAATTTCTTTTGACTTTTGAACATCGAAAGAACATCGATCGCTTCTCTGAAAGCAATTGAGCTTCAAAGTGCAAAATCAAAGTACTCCTTCTAACCCAGTGCACCTGAATGAAAGATCAGCTGTGTCAGAGACCATGTTTCATCTGACACCCCCCGGCAGAGTTCTTATCTCCCAAGCACGACCAACAGTTGTTCCCCGCAGGGACTATCTCTCCTAAGTAAGGCAAAATTGTTATTTTGAACCCAGTGGTACCTCTTCGTCCCCGCAGTGCCGAGTATCCATTCGTGTTCATCCGTTAGTCTGTATGTCGTGTCAGTTTTGTCAGCATAAACATACATACATCATACATTATTGATTTACATTCACATTCATATTGCATCACTATCACACTAGTTGGTCTTGTCCCCTAGTAATAAAAGTCCTCTTGTCAATTGAGTTGTCAGTTCTTTCCTCGTCAGGAAATGAATCTTCTAAGCAATCTCTCTCTAGTTTATCTCAGGATTGGAGTCGGTCCTCGACCACTTTGATAACTTAAACCTCTGAAAAGCAAGAATGGCTTTCGACAAACGTCACTCTTCGCCATTGAAGATGATATCTTCGCTTTCCCGGATTAAGGAAAATCCCCAGAGAAAGCCCCTTAACCAAAGATTCGGCAATATAGCAGTTTTTCACCGAAAAATTCGCTGACAATGTGGTCATCAGCACCTCAAAATTGGATTACATCACATGGCTTTCCTCCGAGAAGATCACGAAGGAAAGTATGATGTAATATCCCTAGGCCAGAAACAGTCTCTCAAGAGACTCGTTTTCCCCAGTAGAGTGAACAAATGGCCTCTCCAAATAGAGAAGTTTGCACACCTCTACAGTTCAGACGAATGGGTTCCCCAGCTAGTTTGACATCAAAATTCTTTCCATCAAATGGCATCTCCCCAGGAAAATTCGGTGAGAAGCTTGAGGAAAACCGCTACAATAGCGTCCCTTGTCAATAAAGTTTATTGACAAATGAAACTGAGACCAATTCCCTGGCTGAAGACCTGGATCGAGGGGAAGTTTATTTCAGAAACTGAGACCAGATCCTTGGTAGGAAACCAGGATCGAGGGGAAGTTTATTTCAGAAACTGTGACCAGTTCCTTGGTAGGAAACCAGGATCGAGGGGAAGTTTATTTCAGAAACTAAGATCAGTTCCCTGGATGAAGACCAGGATCGAGGGGAAGTTTTACCTTTTCTAAGCACCATCTCTTAGCAAAAGAAGATGAATGCGTAAGCTACCATTCATAACCATTATCAAAATTTTGGGTATTCCGATATTTAATCATCTTGCACCCCGAATGCCCGAATACCTTCGCCATTCACACCTTCGGGTCCAAGAAGATTTAATAGGGGCATCAGTCATACCCCAAATTTTGACCACTAAGATTTCCCATCATTGTGTAAATTATCATCACAATATGGATGGACCATCATACCTCATTAGTCTCCCCAGAGATGGGTGAGCATCCACTACAATAAGAATTAGGGTTTCAAGCCCTCTCAGAGCTCTTAGACAAAGGATCAATCAAGAAATGACATGATCTTCAACTTGTCTAAACCTCTAAAACATCCACAATGGATGAAGAGGACTCCCACATCAAGGATCAGGCACAAGGTTGCAGCATTCTGAGTGGATTAAGGCTCAAGATCGTCAGTGTCACCAAATTAGGGTTTTGGTCGACCAGGGCCTCCATATGGAAATTTTCCTATGGGCATGAGCCAATGCTTCAAAGCATAACCGATAATACTCCAAGGGACCTCATTGACCTAATCATCAAGTCAATTCAGCCTCAGGGGATGTAGTCATAAAAAATCAGGAATTAGGGTTTCTTGACCTAATTCACCCCTAAGTCGACTTTTGGGAAAAAGCATGAGCCAAGACCTCAAGAGATGATTTGAGGATCTCTAACAAACTACATTGATCCATTTGAGATAATGGATTGATCCAAGAAGCTTGATTCACAAGTTTCAAGTTCATCAGAACCACAATTAGGGTTTCGCGAGAAAAGTCAAATGTGCCTTTGACTTTTGACCAGGACATGCTCCCAAACCTTGGGACATGATTCAATACACCCTATAAAACCTATGAAATAAATCCATCAAGTTTTATTTAGGTCAAGGACTTGATTTCATATAGGATTGCACAGTTTGGAATTCATCTGATAAAAAGGCAACTATGCCCAAAAGTCAAAGTTTGACTTTTTGATTTTTTGATCAATTATGGTTCCCTAACCCTAAAATGATGTTAATGTGTGATTAGAATCATCATTCATCAAGAAAAATCAAGAAAAGTGGGATAACTTGTAAAAGGGGTAACAATAAAAAAAAACTTAGAAATTTTCTAAGTTATGGAACAAAATGGCTAGGGTACCAACTTCCAAGGATCATAACTTGTGATCCAAGCAACCATATTGGCTGATCCAAAGACGGATTTGTAGCTCTCATGGCATAATTTAAAAGTGTCAACTACACCTCATTCTAATTCTTCATGGATTTTTTGTTATGGAGTGACCGAAATGACAAAAACATGAAAATGCCACTTTTTCAAACACTTAGTGATATTTTTACTAAGTCAGAATCTGTTTCACTTTTTGCAAAATTTAAGGGCATTTTCCACTTGGATCCAAAAAGTTTCAAGACAAACTATGATCACACATATGTTGTATCATATGAGAGCTTTCAAAAATGGCAAAGAACTCCATCAAATCCCATTTGAGCTAAGAGTTATGACAATGGCAATATGCCTTACTGCAACTGTCATGGCAAGGCAGATTTGTGCATTTTGGTCGATTTGAGCAAATTGTGCAAATGACAAACAAGTTTATCCATCTGAACACCTCAGGGGGAGACCAAGGAGGGACAAACACTGATCCATAAGCCTCCTAAGTCTTTGAAACTAAAAATAGCATGTCAAACCTAAAAAACCCTAAAGAGGGGACAAGACTCCAATTTTGTTTTGGAGCATTCAATGGATGCACCAAGGTGGCATGAATTGAGCCATTTCCAACTAAATGAGTCAAGGATAAGCTCTGAACCAAAGAACCATAGGTCGGTGCTCTAACCTCTAGTCAATGGCTAGAGGAGACTTGAGATTCCAAAATGATCCAATTGGCCACATACCTGTACCAGTTGCCATTCACTATTGCTTGCAAAACAAACTTGCTATACTATAAATAGAGCTCATTTGTGCTCATTTTAAGTACACCAAAGCCATAAAATGGATGTTTTCCTCAAAATCTCTTCTTCCACTCCTAAAGTGCCTTCCAAAGCAAGTCATTATCGGGTTTTGAGTTTGAGAGCCATTCCAACCAAACCAATCACACACACACACACCTCATAAATATCATATAGAAGTGATCCAAACACTTAAACCACATCTAGAACACCAATTCCACAAAATCACTAGCCAATTGCTCAAGGTTTTAACCAAGTTGCAGCTGAGGTGCCATGAAGTGATCCAGATATTTCCAATCAAGTTCAGGCATTCAAACACACTCCATATGGTGTAGGGAAGCTGTTCAGATCATCACAACTCATCTGTAACACCTCCAACTCAAAAATCACTTTGTTCTTGCTGTCACGACCTCCAAGTAATCCTAAACTTGATCATCTCTTAATCTATGCATATTTCCTCGCACAATACTTTTGCCCAATGTTCATAATCATGCATAGAATGTTTCCCCTCAATTAATTGCTTTGTTTGAATCGTGTATCAAAATTCTCAGCCTTCATGCAAATTTTAGAGTTCTTGAGGTTTTGTCTTGATTTCTTATTCCATGGTTAAAATAAATGAAATTAAAGACCATAGACATGATCGTGAGGTGAAAACGAGTATTTTGATATGTGGGTTGTGTGATTTCATCAAGTATTCAGTGAGATTGGTGAGAAAATGCAAATCTGCAGAAACAGAGGGGTGGCGCGTGTTCTTGGTGTGCTCTTGGCGCCATTTATTTAATTGATTCAAAAATAAGTTCTCTCTGAGTTTTAATGATATTGAGTTGATTCTTTTTTTAATAATTCACAAAAATGTTAAAATATTTTATTTTGCCAAAAATTCCCAAAAATATTATTTATTTCATATACTTGATATTTTTGCAAAGAATTAATCTTTTATTTGTTTTTTACATTTAAAATATTTTTTCCTCCTTGATTCTCCAAATTGAATTGATTTCCAATCATTTTGTGGATATAAACATGATTTTTCAAACATTAATCCAAGATCACAACTTGTTTTTCACACTTGTTTGATAATTTTGATCATTTTAATTAAATTTTTATTTAATTAAAATACATTTTGAAATTAATTTAGGGTTTTGATCTTAATCACCCTAAACAAATCATTCTCAAACACTCATGGGCCTATAATAGAGTGTAAGACCCAATCCCTCTTTGAAACCAAAATAGTTTGGGCCTCAGTCATTGTATAAGACCCACGGTGTTTTCAAAAATCTCGGCGCGATCGCCAGTTTATAAAATCATTTGGGCCTACCCTCGTGTTATAAGTCCCAATTCTTTTCTTTAAAATGCTTTTTGGGCCTCTAATAGAGTGTAAGACCCAACCCCTTTTTGAAACCAAAATGATTTGGGTCTCATATGTTGTATAAGACCCACTGTGTTTTCAAAAACCTTGGCGCGATCACCGTTTTCAAACAAACCTTGGGCCTCTCCTTGAGTTATAAGCCCCGTCTCTTGTACAAAAATAAATCCTTGAGCCTCTAATAGAGTGTAAGACCAACCCCTTTGTAAATAAAACAATTTTGGGCCTCAGTGTATTGTATAAGTCCCGATACCGTTAAAAAGTTCGGCACGATCGTCGCCTTTTTAACAAAAATCTTTGGGCTTCTCCTTGAGCTATAAGACCCATCTTTATTCCTTTTCAACTTTTTGGGTCTCTATTAGAGTGTAAGACCCAATCCCCTTTTAACAAAAACAATTTTGGGCATCAGATATTGTATAAGTCCCTCTGCGTTAAAAGAAAAATTTCGGCGGGATCGACAGTTCAAAAATCAACCCTGGGCCTCTCCTTGAGCTATAAGACCCATTTCTTTTCTAAAAAACACTTTGGGCCTCTAATAGAGTGTAAGACCCATCCCCTTGTACATAAAAAATTTTTGGGTCTCACTTATTGTATAAGTCCCTCTGTACAGACAACGGTGCGATCATCGTTAAAACTTGGGCCCCTCCTTGAGCTGTAAGCCCCAACAATCTTTTCAAAGCACTTTCTCCTTTGATTTTGAATTCCAATATATGTTATTATCAGAACTTTCTTTAATTTCTTTGTTGAACAACTAACAAAACAACATGGAAGCTCTACAACGGGTAAGTGTTTATCCGCTTTCATTTACCGCTTTCATATGTATATAACTGTATTGTGGGGCTGCTACTGTAAGTCTTCTTTCACATCCTTTTATATACTTGTAACATGTCCATTGTGTAATACTAGTATAGTTATTTAGAGTTTTCCCCGGCAACTACGTCTAGCACTGGGTAAAGCCTGTTGGTCACTCTTGAATACAAACAAAACTAGATCCCCGTAGGATTCCAGATACAGTCTTCCCTTCTCTCGGGGTTAAATAATATGGAACAAAGAGAAAGCTAGTATTCTTGGTAAACTTTTTCTCAGACTGTCACCCTTAGAAATTGTCAAAGAAACTCTAACTCCCCAGAGATGATCTTTTCTCCGTGAATGGCATCTCTTGAGTTTCTTCCAAATTCTCAAACTTTCCAGGACTGATATCTTCTCTGCGAATTGCATTTTTTGAACTTCTATTGGTTTGGGGACCCACAGGCTTCCTAAAAGCATCCCCGCCTCCTCTTGGGCGTTGTACAAGGACCCTTCGGCTTCTTAGAAGTTCTGATACCTTCTCTTAGGCTTCATACAAGGACCCTGGCGACCTCTTAAAGGTATAAGACAGAACTTAGTCATCCTTCACTAGAACAGTTCTTCCAATGTCGAAACTCCGGCCATTTTAGGGTTGATACTCATCCCTTAACACCCGTGCCTCCTCTCGGGCATTGTACAAAAGATAAAACTCTAGACTTGGACAGTCTAAGCCTCTTGAGTCTCAAAGACATTCTCAAGTTCCTTTCAAACATAGGAAGAAACATCGATCATTCTGAAACCCGGTCTCTCTCATGAGAGTTCCCCACCCTCGGGCCTGCTTATGGATCTAATCCTCAGCAGTAAGACAGCCTCCTCTTGGGCTTTGTACAAATGATTCTCCCTAGCGGAGCTAACCTTTTCAGACTCTCTTGTTGAGACAAACTTTTTTCGCCTCCGTCTTGGGCTTTGTACAAGACATATAAAAAAACCACTCTCTTGTTGAGTATAAAAGATTCTCTTGTTGAGTCAACTTTCAGCCTCCGTCCTGGGCTTTGTACAAGACATATAAAACACTCTCTTGTTGAGTATAAAAGACTCTCTTGTTGAGTCAATCTCCTTTTAGCCTCAATCTCGGGCTTCGTACGAGACAACAAATCACTCTCTTGTTGAGTATAAAAGCCTCTCTTGTTGAGTCAATCAACCTTCAGACTCTCTTGTTGAGTCAATCACCTGTTCAAGACTCTCTTATTGAGTCAATCAACCTTCAGACTCTCTTGTTGAGTCAATCACCTGTTCAAGACTCTCTTGTTGAGTCAACTCTTTTAGCCTCCATCTTGGGCTTTGTACAAGACACACACAAAAGCACTCTCTTGTTGAGTCAAACTCATTTCAGCCTCCTCTTAGGCTTTGTATAAAGAAATCCCCAGTTGAATAAATCAACCTTTTAGCATCAAATTTATGCCTTGCTCACAGCATACAAACATCAACAATTCCTCTTTAGAGATGACAAATTCTCTCTCAAACCTTTAGCTTCATATCTTGGGCTTTGAACAAGATACAAACCATCTTTAGCTTCATATCTTGGGCTTTGAACAAGACACCAAAACACCTTTTTCCTCCCATAGAATAGGAGGAACTACGATCGCTCTGATTTCCCTGTTTCATTAAATGGGAATACGTAGCCATAAGATTGCAAAATCTTAGCGAGCATACTAATAGAAAACCCAAAGTCCAGTACCTCAATACATCAATCAAAGAAAATCAGGTCTAGTATCCTAACCAAAAGCCTCCTGTACAGTCAAGGCACTATGTTCTTTTAAGCAAATAACTAAAGACAGACCCCCCTTTTGATAGCATTTGTAAACCAATAGTTTTGACTGTTTAATCTCGGTATGCAAGCAGGGTTAATTGGAGACATCTATTTCCCTTCCTTAATCAGCTTAATAGGATAAAAAATGTATCGAACTGTAGTACCAAAGCGATAGTGATTCGAAACCACAAAAATCGCACTACACATAGTTTGCTTTCATTGTTAATAATAATGAGAAATTCTGAGTATGAATCTTAATGTATGCTTTGTGCTTGCTGCCACTTTTTGTTGTCTTGCAAATCATAAAAGTCTAGCTTTTCCTTTCTTAAGTTTTTTCTTGATGATTAATTAAGAAAGAAGAATACAACCTTCACATCCAAATTCTCAATAAAGAGATATTCTCTAGAAGTCAATTGAACAAGTGAAGATTAGAAACTTATATTTGTTTTTTATGTAGAGAATGGATCGAAGTTGGATATATGGTAGAGTAAACTCTGATAGGTATGGTTTGAAAGATGAATTTGTTAGTGGAGTTTAAGAGTTTGCCAATAAAGGGATGAATCGAACTCAGTTTTTAAACGAAGGAGGGATAAGGTGACCTTGTGTAAATTGCGTCTGCATTCTCTTGAAAACGCCTAATGAGGTCAAACACCACTTGTACAAATATGGTTTTTTGTCCAACTATTATACATGGACTGATCATGGAGAAGAGAATCAGAATGTGGATCTTGATGGTCATTCTAGTTATGGTGGGAATGCTGGTGGGGATAATCTAGGTGATGAAGAACAATTTGATGCAATGAATGAAGTGGTCTCTGATGTTTTCAGGCTATTTGTTAATGTCCCAAATGTGAATGGTAATATGGAAAAGGAAACAATTAGTGAGGGTGAGGTACCAAATGAAAATGCTCAACGATTTTATGATGAATTAATCTCTGCAAACTAACCCATCTATGAGGGAGCTTCTGAATCCAGACTATCTATTTCAGTTAAGTTGTTGGTTGCCATGTCTAGTTGGCATGTTCCTCAAAAGGCCATGGATTTTTTCGCTCAAATGCTCGTTGATGTTTGTCCAACTAAAGAATGCTTACCTGGAAACTATTACCAAGTGAAGAAGTTGGTGTCTAAGTTAGGATTGGAAGTTGAGAAAATTGATTGTTGTGTGAACAGATGCTTATTATATTTTAAAGAAGATAGCACCTTAACTCAGTGCAGAGTTTGTGGAGCTGCTAGGTATGTTCCTCGAAATTGTGGAATGGGAAAATACAAAGATGTGGCAGTGAAGAGAATGTTCTATTTTCCAATCATTCCTATGTTACAACGGCTTTATGCTTCAAAGGAATCTGCAGCTCAGATGAGATGGCATCGTGAGAAAACCAACAATCCAAATGCTTTACGTCACCCATCGGATGGAAAAGCTTGGAAACACTTCGATGAAGTTTATCCTGATTATGCTAGTGACCCAAGAGATATAAGATTGGGTTTATGTACTGATGGGTTTACCCCTTACATTCAAACCTCTAGTTCTCCATATTCATGTTGGCCATTAATAGTCACACCATACAATCTCCCTCCAGAAATGTGCATGACCAAACCATACATGTTTTTGACTTGTCTTGTACCTGGACCATACAACCCGAAAGTTAAAATAGATGTCTACTTGCAACCTTTGATTGATGATTTGCAGCACTTGTGGAAAGATGGCATTGTGACATATGATATCTCTATGCAGCCACTATGCCACGGAAGGGAAAAGACAATGCTTTTTTTTTGCTATTAACAACGCTTAAAAGCGATGCCTAAGGTGGCGCTGCTATAGGTAAAGACATCGCTTTTGTTTTATGCAAAAGTGCTGCCTTATGTAGGCCTTTAGCTGCGCTTTTTCTGGAAAAGCGCTTTCTAAAGTAGGTCTTTAGCAGCGGTTTTTCTGGAAAAGCACTGTCCAAAGTGGGCCTTTAGCAGTGCTTTTTCTGGCCTTTTATGCTTTCTATTGGCATCTTTAGGCAGCGCTTTTTCAGCAAAAAGCGCTTTCTATTGTCCCCCTTTAGATAACACTTTTTAAAGCGCTGTCTAATGTATTTTTTATTTCACTTTAAGGCAGCTCTTTTAATGGAAAGTGCTTTCTTTTGTGAACTATAGGCAGCGCTTTTTCTGAAAAGCGCTGTCTTTTCTTCACGTAAATTGTGCTTTTTAAAAGTACTTTTTTAAAAATCAGAATTTAGGAAGCGTTTTTTATTTAAATCTGTTGCCTATTCTTTCTTTTTTAGAAAGCATATTTTGGAAATAATACCATAAACCTATATATTTCAAGCCTTTATTTTAAACACATAGGCATT
Source organism: Lathyrus tuberosus (assembly GCA_022829125.1). Classification (NCBI taxonomy): domain Eukaryota; kingdom Viridiplantae; phylum Streptophyta; class Magnoliopsida; order Fabales; family Fabaceae; genus Lathyrus; species Lathyrus tuberosus. The sequence goes on from JALAZF010000593.1 coordinate 746,592, forward strand.
ATATGACATTTAACAAGCCTTTATTTCAACACATAGGCCTTATATTTCAACCATTGAGCCTTTATTTCAACAAATAAGCTTTTATTCAAAGATAGGCATTATATACCATTATAATCCAAAATATATACACCAGTATAATTCAACACATAAACCATTTTGATATAAATCAACACAACAACTTTCATACCTTACATGATTCTTTTCTCAATAAAGTATTCACACAATTCCTCCTTGATTTCTTCCAATTTATCTTTCGAGTAATGAGCACACTTGTATTCATCAAAGTACTACATAATAAAACATAATATGCATGATTTAGTCAAAAGTAATAAATTATATGAAATATTCGATAAATATTAAAATAAATTTCAAGTTATAAATCCATACCATGATTGGAATCTCTATTTGATCCAAATGAAGGATTTCTCTCATAAACCTCAAAAGGAAATAACCGCAATCTATACTTGTATTGCTCTAACAAAATAAAAACAAATAAGAATATATAGTTTAGATGGAAATTTTCTACGCAAAAGATTAGAATGAAATTAGAATGAAAATCTAACCCGTTGCCAGTATTATACGGGCGGAAGACACGAAATAGAATCTGTTTGACAATTGATTCCTGCCCGCGCATTAATTTGTCATACAAGAACCTTAAATTAAAACATAATAAACATTAGACTATTTTCATTGAAATGTGTGAATAAATTGTTCAACGTATTAAATAATGGACACGAAATAGTACCTTTTGCACTAACGTCTCTTTCTTTTCTTGGTTGGAATATGTTCTACTCGTCTCTTAACAACACAGACGGATGGATTGATCCAAATACCCTCATTATGATCATTTCTAATATATGATTCATTTTCTATAATATTCTCATCTTGATCATTTCTAGTAAACGATTCAATCTCAACATCAATATCACCTTGATCTCCAATGTTTTCATCAATTACTTTGTTAGATAAAAGCACTATAGACCATTTCGTACTTGTCGGATCAGTGACATAGAACACTTGTTTAGCTTGAGAGGCTAGAATAAAAGGATCATCTTTGTACCCCACCTTATTAAGATCCACTTGCAAAAATCCTGACTTATCCATTCATGTGCCATTATTATTTTCAACCCACTTGCAACCAAATATAGGAATCTGAAACTTCTCATCATCAAACACCCAAATGCGCTCGATAACCCCAAAATATGACAGATTTGCAAATTTGGGGTTTAAGTCCTTCACACTTGAAATGTGCATTGCTTCAGCTACAACGATGACACCACTATTTTGCATAGTACTTTTATCATCTTGTTCTTTAGTATAAAATGTGTATCCATTAATTGCATATGCGCTATAAGAAAACACAACCAAACTTGGACCATATGCTAAACATTGCAACCTTTCTGTTATTGAAGCGGGATCTGAATAATACTTTGAATAAATATGATCCTTAAACCAAGGTATAAAACTTCGATTGTGCTCTCGTACTATCCAATTTTCATTCCTATTCGGATTTAAACCTCGAAGAACATCCTTGTGCATTTCAACATACGACTCAACCTCATTCTCATTCTGCAGAACATACAAATGCACTTGATCCCGTTCGACCCATGATACTGTCACAACTTTATTTCCAATTAACTTTTTTGCTTCTTTTTTTTTCGACAATATGAGATTTGGGGAGTCCAATTGATTGAATATTGGACAGATATTCATAATAAAACTCTATCGCTTCTTCAACAATGTATCGTTCAGCAATACAACCCTCGGGTCGACTTCGGTTTTTCACATACCCTTTTTATATTTTCATATAACGTTCAGCAGGGTACATCCATCTCATATAAGCTGGTCCACATAATTGTGTTTCTTTCACAAGATGTACAACTAGATGTACCATTATGTCAAAAAACGAGGGAGGAAAATACATTTCAAGCTCACACAAAGTAATAACTATTTCTTTTTGCAATGTTGGTAAGATCGCAGGATCGATCACCTTACTGCAAATTGACTTGAAGAAAAAACACAATTTAGTTATTGCGCTTCTTACTTTTTCTAGCAGAATAGAACGTATACCTATTGGTAGAAAATGTTCCATTATAACATGGCAATCATACATCTTTAAACTCTTTAACTTGAGGTCTTTCATAGACACAAGTCTTCTAATATCTGAAGAGTATCCTTCTGGAACTTTAACTTCACTTAGAAACTTACACAATACTTTTTTCTCCTTTCTAGATAGAGTATAGGAAGCAGGTGGTAGATATGTTCGAATTCCTTTTCTCAAGGGTCCTAATTCAGTTCTTATCCCCATCGCTATCAAGTCCTTTCTTGCTTTAAGGCCATCCTTAGAATTTCCTTGTATATTGAGTAACGTACCAATAACACTGTCAAATACATTTTTTTTCAATATGCATAACATCGAGAAAATGTCTTACATACAACGACTTCCAATATGGCATTTCAAAAAAAATTGACCTCTTCTTCCACCCATTCTTAACAAGCGTATGTGCAAAAGGCTTACCAAACTGAATACTCACATCTTTCACCTTTTCAAAAATTTGATCACTTGTCAATATAGGTAGAGCTCTACCTTGTTCTGGGGCTCCATTGAAGGCTTTTCTCCACCCACGGTAATGATGATTAGAATTTAAGAATCTACGATGACCGAGAAAGACATTCTCCTGACCAAACTATAATCGCGTCCAATCTGTTTTATCTTCATAAATAGGACACGCACATTGTCCTTTTATGTTATACCCTGATAGATTTCCGTATGCTGGAAAATCATTAATTGTGCCAAACAACATCGCCCTCAAGTTGAAACTTTCTTTCCTATACCCATCATAAACCTGCACACCGTTCTCCCACAAAGTCTTTAAATCTTCGATTAAGGGTGTCAAGTATACGTCTATGTCATTCCCTGGTTGTTTAGGCCCAGAAATTAACATAGATAACATCATGTACTTACGCTTCATACATAGCCATGAAGGTAGGTTATAAATCATAATAATCACAGGCCATGTGCTATGTGAGATACTTTAAAGATCGTGTGGGTTCATTACATCAGTAGATAATTCCAAGCGAAGGTTTCTTGCTTCTTTTCCAAATTCAGGATAATCATTATCAAGTTTCATCCACTGTGGTGAATCTGCCGGATGCCGAAACTTTCCATCAATAATTCTTTCATCTGCATGCCAATTCAAGTGTCTTGCATCGGTTTCACTACGAAACATGCGTCTAAATCTTGGAATTATAGGAAAATACCATAAAACTTTTGCTGGAGACAACTTTTTCTTATATCGAGATACGCCGCATTTAGGACACTCATTTAATGATGCATACTCATTTTGAAACAAATCTCAATCATTTGGGTAGGCATGTATCTTATCATAGCTCATGCCAATAGAGCATAACATCTTTTTGGCCTCACATGTTCAATTGGGAAGAACATTATCCTCTGGAAGCATATCATTCATAAGGGCTAATAACTCTGTGAAACTTTTATCCGACCATCCATTGCCCGCCTTTACATTGTACAACTTTAATACCGCAGACAATCTTGTGAATTTAGTGCAACCATTATACAACGGTTTCTCTGCATCGCTTACCAACCTCTCAAACATTTTGGGACAATCCTTAAGATCTTCTTCAAGTGCTTCTACAATCTCTTCGACTCGATCACAATCGTATTTATCTATGCAATTGTCGTTTGAAGCATAGGTCGTATTATCCCCCGATTCAACATTCCCTTTACTTTTCTCACCATGAAAATTCTAACATGTATAACTTCGATCAATTCCATGCCTCATTAAATGCGATGCCAACTGAACTGCGTCAACCCGACTCCCATAACAGCAATCCAAGCAAGGACATGTCATTCGACTGGGGTCTTTGGCATGCGCAACAGCAAACTTAACGAATTCTGATACACCATTCTCGTAGTCTTTCGACAATCGACTTGAAGACATCCATTTCTTATCCATGGTTTTACTAATTAAGCTAAACAAAAACAAAATAAAAACTATTTACCTGTAGGGAAGTCAACAGCTTCTGGACCCACACAGTGTAAGATTATTGGAAACAATCATACTTTCACTCTTCACAAGTAACCCCTATAGCAAATTCACTAAGTTAGAATTGATGGTGTATGCCAAATATAACAGGACAAATTTAGTATATAATAGGACAAACAAGATATATCGGAAAAACAAGTCAAAGTCTCAAGAATCAATTAATTTCAACAATTTCATTTTCATTTTCATCACTAACATACCAAATATAACAATTAATTTCATTATCATTTTCAATCAACAATTAGATTAAAATAAAGTAATCACTAAAAAGTATCCATCAACAATGTCATTATCATCAATTAATTTCAACAAATCATCACTAACATTCAACATCAACTTACAAAATTAACACCAATTCCCAACATAAATCCACCACAAATATCACTATTTATCATCTTCAACTTTACTACAACAACAATTTCAAAATCAAATTCAAACAACATCCACATCAACACTAATTCACCAAATCGACAATAACCACGTCAACACTTTGATACTGTAACAACACTCATTTTAATATAATACTCATTTTTCTAACAACCCTCATTTTTGTAATGGATATAATTTCCTATAATATAACAACACTCATTCAAACTACATTCAAACTAAAAACAAAAAAAAACAAAACAAGATGCTCAAGAACAAACCCTCAAGAGAAGACGATGAACAGTGCCAGTCGGAGAACAAACAAGTGACACTCACAGAGGAATGCCGGTCGGAGAATATGAAGATATGAACAAATGAACAGTGCCGGTCGGAGAAGACGGACAGAGGAACACCGGTCGGAGAAGACGAACAGTGCGGAGGGAGAAGTCGCGAGAGAGGGGGAGACACGGCGGAGGGAGAAAACACGAGAGAGAGGGAGAAAGAAAAGAAATGATTAGGGTGTTCTGAAACAATGGAATTTTTTTTAATATTTATGAAATAATAACATAAGACAGTGCTTTTGGAAAGCGCTTTCTTATGTATTAGCTTTAGCAGCGCTTTTTCTCTAAAAGCGTTTCCTTTTTAATTGCCTATAGCAGCGCATTCAGAAAGCGCTTTCTAATGTGTGACCTACGTAAGGCCTTTAGCAGCGCTTTCCTGAATACACTTTCTAAGGTGTCACATTTGTATGGCTTTTAACAGCGCTTTTAGGAAGCGCAATCTAAAGTAGGCCTTTAGGCAGCGCTTTTTTTCAGCGTGTTTTTTTTAAAACATATAGCAGCGCTTTTGATCAAAAGCGCTCTCTATGTGGTGCTAGCAGAATTTTGTTATGAGAGCGCATTTAATGTGGACAATCAATGATTTTCTAGCATATGGTATGTTGTCGAGATGGGGGACACAAGGTAAATTAGCATGCCCTTATTGCATGGACAATACACATTCGTTCACCTTACGAATTGGTGGAAAAAGTTGTTTGTTTGATTGTCATCGTAGGTTTTTACCAATGGATCTTCCTTTCAAAAAAAGTAAAAAGAGATTTACAAAAAGTAAGATTGTGAAAAAAAGACCACCACCAATGTTTTCCGGCCATGATGTTTGGGAAGCTATTCGTGATTTTCCAAAAGTCACAGACAGTGTCTGGGCCACCAAATTTCCAGGGTATGGGAAACAACATAATTGGAACAAAAGAAGTATATTTTGGGATCTTCCATACTAGAAGGACAACTTGTTAAGGCACAACCTTGATGTGATGCACATAGAGAAGAATGTATTTGATAATGTGTTTTACACTGTATTTGATAAGATTGGATTTACCTCTTAACTGTTTACGTGGGGATTTAGAGATGCGCCCTCTACCTAATGGAAAGATGGCTAAGCCAAAGGCAAAATTTTCATTGACACCCGAAGAGGCAAAGTTAGTCTATAGATGGATTAAGGAACTGAAAATGCCGGATGGTTATTCCTCGAATCTTTCTTGGTGTGCTGATGCTACCAATGGTAGGATGAAGGGGATGAAAAGCCATGTCTGTCTTGTATTCATGGAGTGTTTGCTTCCAATTGATTTTCGTTCCTTGCCTCTTGAGATATGGAAACCGCTAACTGAGTTGAGTCATTTTTTTAAAGACTTGTGTTGTAATACATTGAAGTTAGAAGACCTTGTTAGGTTGGAAGAAAACATTCCCATCATCATATACAAGCTAGAAAGAATTTTTCCACGAGGTTTCTTTGACTCGATGGAACATCTCCCGATTCACCTACATGCTGAAGCAATCCTTGGTGGTCCTGTACATTATCATTGTATGTATCCATTTGAAAGGTAATTGATGTTCAATTTTTGTAGATTAATTAAATGAATATTTTTTTAATCGTTTCATGTGTAGATTGATGGGAGACTACAAGCGTTTGGTGAAAAATAAAGCCAAGGTTGAAGGTTCAATATGCACTGCCTACTTGCACAGTGAAACTACTAATTTTTTCTCTCATTATTTCAAGACCTTTAGTTTGTTGCCAAGTACAAGTTTAAGGAACGATCCTCGATCAGATCATGAGAATTCCCGACCAACACTTTCAGTTTTTAGTAAATATGGTCGTCCTAGTGGAAAGGCTCGAGTCTATTGGGTGATTGATAAGGAATGGAAGTCTGCTCACGTGCACGACCTGATCAATTGTGACGAGGTTAAACCGTATCTCGAGTAAGTACATTTTTGTAAGAGAACTGCGTTGCACTCAACCAATTTTTATAAATACACTCATCAATTTTATGATCGATGTCAGATTGTTCATGCAATATCATTCTATCGATGAGAAAGATGCTTTCGGTCTTATACACGAGCAGTTTCCTTCATGGCTAAATAACTATGTTAGTATCTTTCTCACAATTTATATTATGTGGTTGACAATAAACTGTCTCTAAGGTTAGATATATATTTTTAGGTGAATGATTAGAGAAATGGAACGACTAGTCCATATCTGAAAGCCTTAGCTCTCGGCCCTAATCCGATGGCAACATCATGGAACATATACTTTGTTAATGGGTACAAGTTTCACACTCAAGAATGGAGTCGTGGTAAAAAGACTGCTAATTGTGGGGTACATGTTAAAGGTGTTACAAATGGAGGAGAAAATGATTTTTATGGCATCATCCAACGTATCCTTCAATTGGAATACCATGGCTTTAGCAACAATATTTCCCTATTTTATTGTGATTGGTTTGATCCTACAAATAATACTGGCACAAAAGTTAATATTGAGTACAACATTGTTGACATTAAGATGAATAAGCGATATCGTCAGTATGACCCGTTCATTCTTGCACAAGAAGCAAAACAAGTGTATTATGTCCCTTATCCAGAAATGTGTAGGAATATGCGTGGATGGTGTGCATCAATCACCACAAAATCAAGGGGCTATGTCGAGATAGACAACATCGGGGATGCAATTCCTTATCAATCCGATGAAATGTTACCAGTTGTGCCTATTACAGAAGTTGAAGAAATACACGGTTTAGCTTATGGAGGGTTAATTGACGAGGTCGAGCCAATAATAATGACAACTGACCCAATGGCTCAAGATTTAGAGAACATTTTATAAATACAAATCAATTTAATAGCAGCTGCCTTGGATGTGTAATATGTATGTGTATCTACAAACCTAAGATTTGTGATGGAAATTTTGGAGGTGATTATTAAATAGTTGTAATTTTGTTGTAAGCTTCAAGTACCCTGTTTTATTTGAGTTGGATCTGCATTAGAATCTTCTCTAGAATTTGAGTTATAGGCCTCAAGTGTTGGTGAATAGATTTTGAATAGATTTTTTTGAATATAATTTGTATTTGCCAGTATTTGCCGCAAGTATTTTTCTAATTTGAATCTAATAGGTTGTTTCATGGTTCATGGAGGATGAATATTGGAATGAATGAAGGGGTAGTGATTCTAAGGAAAGTGATCTTTATGCGTCAGGGGTGATTTTGTTGAAACTTTTAAGTGGAATAGGATGTGAAGGAGGATTGTTGGTGAAGTGGGCATTGCCTTTGATTAAGCTAATTTGATTTAGTGTGGTGGTGGATCCTAGGTTAATGATTCTTATGATCTGTAATTTAAGATTTGGGTCGTCGGTTAATGATTTCTGATTTGAAACATCGATCATAAGACATGCTTTAGAATAACATGAACTTGATGGCATACTGCAGCTGCCATGCATTTGGTTCATTTGGCATTGATTTAGAACTAGTGATGTTCTTTGCTGCATTATTTGTGTTAAAAATTCTTTACTATCATGCTGCTCATATCATGCTAAGAAGGTTGGTTAAGATCATGGGGTTGAGGACAGATTATGTTCCTCTCATATGACTAATTCATATCACACCTTAATATAATATGAATTTGCCTTTATCATGTTGCTGTTGTACATTTTATTTCATTTGGTATCATGAATGTTGATATGAAGGGTCTGTTCTCTTCTGATTTGTTTAGGGTGCATATTATTTATCTTCATGTAATTGATTAAGCCGTGTAGAATGTGTATCTGGTCTCGTGCTGTCAAAATGAAAACAACATGAAATTCTGGTTGTGGTTGAAGACAGATTCGAGTCATGGTTATGGTTGTTGCCCCTTTTTCGTTTTGATTCTGAAATTCTGCTTGAGATTGTTCCATAATAAGCTGATATCATGTATTCTGATGCATTTTGTTTCCCTGGGTATACCTTCTGTGACAGACTAGCATTAGTTTAAGTTTGAGTTTTGGATCAAATTTCTTACTATTGTTTTGCTGTTTGAAGTTCATAAAGAAAAATAAGTGACATTCTTAATGTTTCAATTACAAAATCCCAATTCATAAATTCATGTATTGTTGAAAACTTATAGATGAATGTGAGCTTTTAAATCTTGACTCATTTTGGAGTTGAATTCTGTTGGGATTAAATGTGGTTATGGTATACTGAATTTTCATGACATCACTATGTTTGAATGTAGTATACCGAGTTTTCATGACATCACTATGTCGTTAACAGTTTTGATTATACATTTAATTTGCGATTCGGCTATATTGCGTTGTTATTGTAGCTACTGTACTATCCACCTTTAGTTGATTGTTATCATTCTATTTTCGAATCCATTACGGTTTGGTAGATTTTCGCTATGCTTGTGATGTTAAATTGCTAATGTGACAACATTCTCACCTGCATATATCTTAATGGTTTAACTATGCATGTGGCTTTGGATTTAAGAGTTGGATTTATTTTAATATTAGTTGGTTGTGCATATTGTTATTCAATGTTGGTAGCTTTGATACAATTTTATTGAAATGAATGGACAAAACGAAAATAGAAAGCACCATTGAGCACATCTATGTAAGATGACTAAACCTTTAATCCTATTTGGTTTTTTTGTCCTAATTAATTAATAATGTTTGGATTTAGACTTAATTTTTTTATGGTTTCTTTGTAAAAAAGAGTTGTTGACAGGTTATGCCGTCAACGACAGTTTCCACCTCGGACTCTTGCTATAAACAACTCTCGTAAGGTCCATAGCAATCCTGGTTCAACGAACCCACCACCACCTACTCAGAGAAACCCACCACCACCTACTAAGAGAAACCCACCACTGGCTACTCAGCCTCCACCATTGATTCAAACAAATCCAACACCATCACATACTCAACCTCCACCACCTACTCAGTCTCCACCACCTACTCAACCTCCACCACCTACTCAACCTTCGCCACCTACTCAGCCTCCAACACCGATTCTGACAAACCCAACACCATCACCTACTCAGCCTCAACCGGCAAACCCAACTTCTGAGGAGTTCATATTTATTCCTACTCCAGGATATACTCAGCCTCAGCCGCAAAGTGCTCCCCATCACACCACAGACGAGGAAGTGCAGAGGGACCAAACACTTTCTAATGAGGAACAACAACATGACGGTGGGCAAAAACCGAAGATCCATATTGTGGAAACAACTAATCATAAGTAATGCACTAATTGGAAACATAATTGGAAACAGTTTCTATGATTCTTCAAAAACTGTTTTAAGTTAGTTCTGCAAAGTAGTATCTGAAAAAGAATTGGAAACAGAAACTTTAAACTATTTTAAGTTAGTTCTGCAAAGTTAGTTCTGCACTAATTAGAAATAGAATTGGAAACAACTAATGTAGTATAGGTATTTAGTATAGTTCTGCACTAATGTTAGTTCTATAAAGTAAGGTTTTAAGTTAGTTCTGCAAAGTTAGTTCTGCACTAATGTAGTATAGAGCCCAATGTTAGTTCTGCACTAATTGGAAACAGAATTGGAAACTTTTACCTGAGATATAGAGCCAAAAAATATAGTAAGGTCATTTAGTATAGGTATTTCAAGGGGCTCTTCCATGCCACAAATCTATAACAAAAGATAAAATATAGTCAAATTCTTTTCATATGAGCTGTAAACATTTTTCATAATCATAAGCTATTTTGATAGAAAAAATATGAAGAGAAAAAAGCTAAAAACAGCTTATGGACATGCGATAATTATCATAAGTTCTCTTAAACAAAAATAGGTCCAATATCCTCTCCAACATAGTGAGTATCAATGGCTCCAGCAACTTTCATTCCTCTAGCTTTTGTCATAGCTAATACAGCAGCTCTTCCTATTTCCTTGGCTGTTCCATTTATCACAACCTATTCCACAAAGGGTGTTCAAAATTGAAATCACTTTGTAATTTTGAAAAAGCTCTTTCAGTTAGTACCTTTATATTGCTTTGTATAGGTAGTGATGAGCATGAAATTATGAAATTCTTGCTTCTGCTTTTAAGCTTCTGAGAATTCAAGTAGTTGGTGGAATGAAACTGGCAGCTTAAGGCTGCCATAACTGCTGCTTAAGCTTATGTGAAAAAAAGAAGATAAGTTTGTATATTCTGTGACACACATAGCTTCGGCTGAGTAATATTTTTATAGATAAGGTAATGTCTTGGCAGAATTTCTTTTAGAATTGAAATAAAGATCCTACTAAAAAGTATTATTACCAAAGAAAAGCAACTATCTAAGTAATATTTTGATTGATAAGGTAATGTCTTGGCAGAATTTCACAAAGTTATTGAACTCATTGTTGTTGTTGGCATTATATGTAGGTTAAGTCCAACTGATCTTGTTGCCGCAATGGTTTGAAAAGTTATTGAAAAGAATTATCGGGGAACCTTCGTTAATTATAGTGAGCTTAAACGCGACGGAAGAGATGACGTGAGAAAGGAATCGTTCAACAAGTTTAAAGTAAGACATGGCATTTCTTTTTTAGTAGTTTGATGATGATGTATATTGTTGAGTTTTATTTATTATTTGAATATTTTGTCAGAGGCTTGTACGTTGGGACCATTGTGATGATGCGAACATGGAAGAATTGTTTCATCAGAAATATGGAAAAGGAATGTCTGATATACAACGAAAGGCTAGAGAAAAAGGGGCACAAGCCGGGTTGGATGGGTGTAGATACATGGACGTATCTTCTAGAAAAGTGGAAGTCAGATGAATTCAAAGTTGTATCCCAACAAAATAAGATTAATCGATCATCCAAGAAAGGTGGGGCATTCCATACAACAGGTCGTAGAGCTCACCATGATGTTGAACTTGAGTTGGTATATATATACTTTGTAATTACAATGCGTTAATATAATTATATCTGATATAAATTGTGACCATATATACTGCCTCTAATGATAGGATAAAAAACTCAATCGACCCGCACATCCAGATGAGATTTTCATTGACAACCATAAAAAGAAGAATAGGGAGTGGGTTGACACTCGTGCAGCGACAACACATGTAAGTTAACGTTTCCGATCTTAATCTAAATATGTCTTGCAATCTATAGATCTTATGGATTCAATATATTTAAATATGTCGTGCAATCTATGGATCTTAAGGATTCAATATGTTTTTCTATCTATATATACCTTGCAATCTAAATATGTTTTTCTATCTGGATACATGAACATATAATGTGTTTTCTATTTTGACATCATTTACGTTACTATCTAGATATAATGTGTTTTTTAGTACTTTTGTGAGGTGTTATCAACGTGTACAGTAAAAATTCTGCAGTAGTTTGACACAAGTTGGTGATGAAGTGGAAGGATCAATAAGAATACAAATTTGGAAATAAGCTGTGGTGGGTAAAACACGGGGGCGGTGTTATGGAACTGGACAATTGGCGCGTAACATAAGATATGAAGTGAACTTCTTGACACAGGTATCAATTACAAACTCACATAGAGAAGTAGATAACCAGGCCATTGAGGCTGCCAGAGCTGAAGCTGCTGCTGCACGTGAAGAGGCTGCATGGGCTAATACGCGGACAGATGAATTGGCAAAGAAATTTGATGAATTGTCAAAGAAATTTTATATGTTGCATTCTCTTCAGGCGGGTCCTTCTAGTGTTCCTGCGAGTGGTCATCCTCATTATAACGATTCGGTACGTTCTATTTTTCTCTGAGGTTGTTAGGTTTTTTTTTTGAATGGATTTGCAAAATTTTCGTTTGAATTTAACTGTGACTAGGCTGCAAGTGTAGTGTGACTATCTGACCTATTTGTGTTGTGTGTGCTGCTGTCATCACTGAGTTGATATTGACCGGTATATTATGACCTTGTGTGTTACTCCATTCACCTTTATAGGTGAACAGTAGAATTAACATGACTGTCATTTTTATTAAGTTGATATTGACCTTTATAGCTGAACAGTAGAATAAACATGACTGTCATCCACCTTTATCTTTGGTAGATAACAATTTACTATTGTTGAAAAGAGTGAGAGGAAGAGTGAGTATGGATTGAAAGTTTTCACAAAGGATTTTGTATTATCAACTTGTTGAATTTGGTGAATAGGCTGCTAGTAATTAGTAATTATGTTTGATTCCATGTTCATGGTTTGTTGTATGCTGCTACATTTTTGTGGAATGCTTACTATGATAAGAGTAGCATAAGTTTTGGATCAAGTTTCTTGCCATTATTTTGCTGATTGCTGCGGTTTAATCTTGAAACGTTCGATTTCGCTTCAACTAATTGCTATTGCTATTACTGTGTGTGTTAGAGTTGCTCTCAAATATCATCTACATCAATATGCTATGTATTTCCATTGCAGATGTATGAATTTGTAAATAGTAAATATTGATTGTTTTCTTAGCTGCTGTTGCCGCTTGTATTCTTGTTACAAATATGTTGTTGTGTTTAGAGGTGTCGATTATATGATTGTTTCGATAAAAAATTGTCATGAACTTCCTTGATTGTTATACTAATATTTTTCAAAAGGCTGTGCAGACAAAGAATAAGTGTTGTATAGTTTCTTGGTGTCTGCAGAAATTGCACCTGTCATTGTCTATTAACCAAACCTATACAATCTCTCCATTGTTACCAATCTGTCCATGGCGTTTATTAACATGTTTGGTTTATGGATTGGTATGGTGATGATGATTTGTTTGGATTGTGAGTGTAAGGTTCTTGTAATAAGGCCCATGTGTGTTGGTACTATCATTTATTTCGACTCGTGACTGTTTATTTTGAATCTTTATGTGTCTGACTCGTGACTATTTATTTTGGATGTTGCAGGAGGAGGAGGAGGAGGATTATGAGGATGATGATGAGGAAGTTGATGTTGGTTATCATGATTAGTACGTAGATCGTTTAGGAGATTATCAGTAGTTTGGAACTCATTAGTATTTTGATGTTGGTGTATTTTGATGTTGGTGTATTTCGGAACTCATTAGTATTTTGATGTTGGTGTATTGAGATTATGTATTTTTAAGTCAATTTGTTTTGGATAACCTGAATTGTGGATTGGTCTGTTGAATCTGTTGAATCCAAACTGGATCCATGATTTGTTTGGATGAATGAATTCCAGGTTGAAAGTGTTAAAGGATGGAGTTGGCTATTTAAGAGTTTCGTGTTGGTTTGAACTAGGCGAGCTAAACTGGTTGGTATATGTTGGAAATAAGCTGCTGCTGAACTGAAAAAAGGTGCGTGTGAACTGAATTGAGGCGAGTTACACTTAATAGTTGTGAGGGAGTTATGTTGGAATGGGTTAAGGATTGCTTGGTTCAAATATTATGACAGTTTGCGAATTGGAATTGTTATGATTTAGTTGTACATGACGCAGGCCGTTAATTGCAACGGTTTTGATAACTATGCAGGCTGTGTCTGAATTGACAGTTATGTGAGCTAGGATTGATATAGTAATAGTGTTTAGTTGCTTGATGTGAAAAGAAATTGTGAAATGGATATATTGATCTTAAAATGTGGGGTTGTTATGGAATTTGGATAGTGAAGAAGGTTAGAGTTAGAATTAGGTATCATTAGATTAGTTAGTTGGGGACTGAAAGTTAGAATTTGGTGTCCATGCCATTGGTCTGTTGAATCTTTTCTGATGTTGGTGCTTTTTAATATATCATTGCCTATTTAAAAAAAATAAATTAAATCCAGTAGTGTCGGCCACAACACCGACGCTACTATAATATAACCTGCTAACTAAATCCAGTAGTGACGGCTACGACACCGACGCTATCATAAAATATTATGCTGTCTAAATCTACTAGTGGCAGCCATGTGGCCGATGCTACAATCCAGTAGTGGCGGCCACGACACCGACGCTATAGTAAAATAAGTTGCTGTCAAAATCTACTAGTGGCGGTCATATGGCCGCCACTAGTAGTTGACGTGGACATCATCTTGATGAAAGACAACTCAATCAAAAAATGACACCTGGGATTCCTTAGCGTCGGGTAAAACCGGCGCTAACTCAGTAATTAGTTGCGTGTTTAGGGTCAGCAATTAGTGGTGCCTTAGCGTAAACAATAGCCGACGCTACTCTAGTGTCAAGCAAAGGCCGACGCTAAATGTAACTAACTTCCAGCTTTGGAAAGTCCACCCCGACCCCCACACTAAGTCGACTTTAACCTTTTGTAGTGTCGGTTTTAGGGTTGTTAGCTAGGGCTTTTGGCCAACGCTAACTCTGTGTTTTCTTGTAGTGATGGCAGATGTCCTGACATCTTGGTCTGGTATAGCAAGCGCTGCTGATATGTGATTTTCAGGAAGATGTCGAGGACAATGTCATGACATCTTGGTCTTGTACAGCAGGTCATACTGTTATGTGATTTTCAGACAGATGTCAAAGACAATGTCATGACATCTTTGTCTGGTACAACAGGCGCTGCTGTTTTATATCTCTTGACAGATTTGATTTGGTTTCATAAGAATCTTTTGTATATACCTCATCATTATGCGCATGTTAAAGAGATTTATTAGGAGCAAGTTCAGATTTAATTGGATTTTATAAAAAGGATATTTGAGAGTTTTTAGGAAACTATAAAATTTTTGTTCCTATTTTTATGTGAAGATCAGGTCCAGGAGATTTTTTAGGAGTAAGTCCAGATTTAATTGAGTTTCATAAAAAGGTTATTTGAGAGTTTTAGGAAACTGTAAAAGATTTGTTCCTATTTTTATGTGAAGATCTTGCAGCTGATTTGAAACGTGAAGATTGTACCTGGTTAAAGAGTCCAAGCCCATATTGCAAGAGTCCATAAATAAGGACTCGCTAGACCTAAAAGAGATAGCACACACAACAACAAGCCGATGGTGCAACATAAGGATTTAGGGGTTTGAGAGTCTCTTGTGTAGTTTGTAAGTCACCCATGTATCTTTTGATACTATGTGGTCGACATAGGTTGTTGTAAATTGTTCACTCTTAAGCTTTTAAGCCTTGAGTATTTGTTATCACGTGGTGATTGTAAAGGGAATTGAGAGGGGTCTCATATCTAGGGGAGTCTTAGATAGAAGTTGCATGTGTAGTGATTAAGTGAGAAATTATAAACGGGGGAGTTTAGCTGTGAATTAATACTATGATAGTGGATTTCATTCCTGGCTTAGTAGCCCCCAGACCTAGGTGTTGTAGTACACTGAACTGGGTTATCAATTGCTGTATGTTTGTTTTCTTTCTGTTGTTTATAGTCTGTTCTTCATTATCCTTGTGTGAGAAGTAGCGATCAAGTGTCATGACATTCTGTCCCACATCTTAGTTATCTGCTTATCCAGAATTTCAGAACCCATGAACATGCCATTTTTCCTTATGGTTGTATATTCCAATTGTGGTGCGCTTTCCATCACATCCTTCGTTACAATAGACCATCAAATGTGATGAAATCCTTCTCCCAACCTATGGTTATAAATACTTTTTGTATTAGTGGCTCAAGATAGTAACAGAGTGCAAAAGGAAATTTTAATGTGATATATTATTTGAATACGTGTGAAGTGGTGCGATCTCCTCTTTAAACAGTAGAATTAATTACGGGCACGTGTTAAGAGACATGAGATGTTGTCAGTCGTCAAATCAATCTTGCCAACTAGGATTGAGCTCGCGGGAGAGA
This sequence comes from Lathyrus tuberosus, assembly GCA_022829125.1. Classification (NCBI taxonomy): domain Eukaryota; kingdom Viridiplantae; phylum Streptophyta; class Magnoliopsida; order Fabales; family Fabaceae; genus Lathyrus; species Lathyrus tuberosus. The sequence goes on from JALAZF010000593.1 coordinate 762,971, forward strand.
TTACCTTCTTTGTAGGGAATATAAGTCAACTTATTCTACGCCAAACATTGTCCTTCATCGTTAATGGACTCTCTGCTTCTATGAAACTTAGGGGTCCATACCAATATATGAATTATAAATTATAAAGTATTGGCTTCTAATTTAGTTTATTGTTCTTTTATTAGTTGTATTATAAATCTATGTAAAATATTAATTTTAAAGTGGCAGATTATATCATGACACATGTTAACATTTTTATTTCATTTGTGCCACATCATCCTATAATCATATGTCTCACATATAAATTCTCATTTTTGTTTTTCAAAAAGTAAAATACACTGTTTATTTTCTATTAGAGGTCATGGGTTTGAACCTTGAGAAAGACAAAAATAAATCTCATTTTTAATAAAATGATGTGACAAGAAAATCACTATTGCAACTATGTATATTCCTCTAAATATGAAATTTAAAATAGTCACGTGAATCCAAAAACTATAATTAAAACTATATTTCTTTCAAAGCATAAAAACAATGAACACTTAAAATTAGTATTTTAATGTGAAAATATTTATATTCAAAAATATGTTAACCTAATAATTAATTACTAACTAAGATAAAATTTTCATAAATTTTATAGAAAAATGTTTATGTTTGTCTTGAGATATAATATAATGGAGTAAGTTACATTCTTTTATCGTGTCCGTATACATCACTATTACATTTCTCATATAATTCAAGATTAGAAATTAAAGACAATTAACAAGATTCTTGATATTTCACTTCTCAATGGTAGTTTTCACTTTTCAACAGCAAAATACAACATATTCATTATTAGAGGTCACGGATTCGAACATTGGCAAAAACAAAAAGAAAATATTTAAAATTGACATGTGAATTTAAAAACAAAAATTAAATTTATGTTTTCTTTGAATGTATAAAACAAATGAAACACTTAAAATAAATATTTTAAAGCTCAAAGTAGTTATAGTAAAAAATATATTAACCTAATAATTAATTGCTAACTTAGATAAATATATTCTTTTAATAAATATTATCTAACAATGTTTATATTTGTCTTGAGATATAATATAATAGAATATGCCACATTCTTTTAACGTATTTGTATACTTCAGTACTACATTTTCCATATAATATTGAATTAGAAACTAAAGACAAATCACAAGTATTACATTTCTCACTTATGAGAACATAAAGTTTTCCCAAAGATAATTATACTTTACTCTTTTCTTTTATAATAACTAGCGTCTAGACGGGCACTGAGTGTCTGTCTGTCCGCTTTTATTAATACACAAACTGGTTAAAATATAAACGATATTTTTTGTGTATTTATTTTTTATTTTAATTAAATTATTTATAAAATAATAAAAAATTATAAAATGAAAGAGATTTGCAAACCACCATATAGCGGTTAAGAAAAAACAAGTTGCGATTTAAAATAAAAACTGAAAAGGATATAGTTGGAAAAAAAAAAAAGCTACACCAAAAACATGTTTTGCCTTTATATATAGTCACAGATAACTATAGAAATTTTAATAAAAATATTGAAAATAATGTCTAAAAAAATAACACTCACATTTCATTTTATATCAACCATAAAACCAGATAAAGTTTTATAATGCTATTAATTAAATTAAAATAACTATTTAAAAACCAGTTACGTTACTATAGCAACTAACATTTTCAACCCTTTATTCATTAGATAATTAAAATTTGATAAAATAAATATAAATTTAATAAAGCTAATAAAGTTTAATTTGATAATAATTGCAAATAAACTTTTAATTTTATTCAGTATTAAGAATAAATACACATTTGTAATAATTTAAAATTCTGAAAAGCCATGAGAATCAAAACAATTACTTATTAAGTTTGATACATATAATTTCCATAAAATTTATAGATATTATTTTTATTTTTTTTGCAATTATTATTTAATTATAAATATTAAAAATTTAAATTTTATAATATATTTTCAATATAATGGGTCTAAAATAATTTTAGATTATTTAAATGTTACATTCTTCGTATCATGTCACACAAATAAACTAAAGACAAACAATAAACTTATTAATTTTTCACATATAAAAAAATTGAGTTTATAGTTTATTCATTTTTTTAAATGAACTTTCATATTTCAACAAAAAAAAATTACATAAATATTTTACAATATCATTTATTACAAATGACACAATTCTTTTTTTTTTTATAAAAGTTATTAAAGTAAGTAGTATTTGAACCATTTTTATTTGTCGTATGACTAATGTTTAATACTATACACATAAATTTAATGGAAAAAAAAGTTAACTCTTATCGCACAGATCTTAATCTAATTATATAGGTAAGTAATGCATTTGTATATGCGCATTAAAATACACCGTTAGTTTTTTCATGTTAAAAAGAAAGGTAAATAAAAGGATGAAAAATATCAAAAACAGATATGGCTATAAATATGAGAAATGGAATCTTGATTTAGAATATCACTTTTACAAAATGTTAGAGTTAAAATAGATGTACAAGATAACATATCTAAAACCTTTGTACAATTATAAATCACAACTCCCAAGTAAAAAAGAAAATGAGTCAAGATTCAGGAACTTAAACATCATGTTGCAAACTCGTTTGTCTCCGTTATTTCTTCATCATACATCACCTCAATATTCTTGTTAAAAACCTTGGAGGTTGGTGTTGCAAATCGAGCTGTGAAAGACCTTGAAAAATCATCATCATTGTAATAACCATCATCAAAATTTTGTAAGTAAGAGCTAGTATCATATAAAAAGACAGGTGAAGATGATCTTAACATTCTCCTCTTGTTTTCTCTCTTGAACTTCCTCCACAGTGTTTTCAACCTAGTTATCTTAATGTTGCTCAAAAATTTATTGACAAATACAATTGGGTCAGAGCCAATTCTCTCATAACTTGACCAAATGCAGTTGTTTCTTGAGCCTAGACAGTCACAATTTTCAAGGTCCATAGTGCAAGGAGTAAATAACAAAGGAAGTATAAAATGGTTTAAGAAATCAATGTGTTTGGAGTGCATGTACTAATTAAGAGTAAGGCTAAAGACTCTACTTATATAGTAAAGGCAAGAACAACTTGTCTTTCCATTTTTTGAATCTCCTCATCACCACCTCAGCAAAGCAAATACTTTAGGATAAATTGGACCAACAAAAAGAAATGGAAAAAAGTTTGGATAATGCAGCAAATTTAAAACTTCCTTTTGATGTCAGCATTTCAAATTGTTACTATGTGTTTTAAAAGCAATATTAAAATATCTTTTTGATGTTAACAATCCATGTCGGTATGATATTTTTTTAAAGATTCCTAGTAGTGACTGTAATATTACGTAGTCACATGGAGCATATATGGCTTAATTGTCGAGTTACTTTGGAGAAAGATACACAATGAATGTTTCCAACACCTAAAACCTGCCGTATGTACATATCTCCCACACAAATTTTTTGATTCTGAAAAACACTGCAAAAAATCAAAGTGAGTCGACAAAGCAAAATAGAAATATTTTAATTGTAAAAAGATGGGTCATTTTAAAAAGAATTGTCCCAAAAAAGGTGAACAATGATCGATGATTTTGTGCAAGTGTTGATTACTTCGGAGAGATTGGTTTTGACAATGTAGGGTGCTGGTGGTGACAAGTTAACAAACAATCAAAGTTGAATTGGGAGCTAATCTGGTAGGTTCAAAGGGTTTGGTTTAAAGTCCTAAGGACCTTCCTCCCTTTGGGTCTACATTTCATGTTGATGTGACCGAAATGGTGTATAGAATCAAGATAGTAGAAGATACCTTTGGGCCTTATATTAGAGATCAAGGTATGTCCAAAGCTTCATGTTTCGAAGAGAATAGTTCAGATGTTGTGGAGTCTGAGTCGGATCAGGAAGGTGAAGGGGAGTTTTGGGATAATTCTTCTAGGGTTCTTAGTACCCAGTCGAAGCTTTCGGGGTCCTTTTCTCAAGATTTGGTGGCGAGAGAACTTGGGAACCCTGGTATGGAATGCGAAATATGAGCTAGAGAAGAAGAAGGGGAATCCCCTCATAAGTTGGTCTCTGATGATGTTAATGGTAATAGATCAGAGGCTCGGGATTTTGCTAACTCATCAATACCACGACTTTTATCACTGAAAAGAGATAGATTGGATACTGGTGAAAGTGAAGGGGTCACTGTTGATAAAAATCGAGCTACAGGTTCTTATCCTGACCATGTTACATGAACTCTGGAGATACAAAAGAGAGATGCTGAGATATATATGGACAAGAATACATGTGAGAAAAGCCTAGCATTGGGGGGTATGGCTAGAAATATAGATATCTCTACTTGTCACAAGACACTAATTGGAGCAGATACAGGATCTTTGAATTCTGAAAACAGGGGTGGGTCTTCATTGATGAAGAATAAGAAAAAGAAAATTATTGAAGATATTTATCAGAAAATTAAGATTCCGTTCTCCCCCTCGTATTACGCTACTCTGCTACAAGCTGAGTGTTCCCACCCTAAGTATGCTAAGGCCCTAATTAGACAGCCTGAAAGTAATAAGGATAAGTTTATGGGGGGACACGAATTGTAAGTGGTCTGCAGTTAATTCTAATGGGTTCTCAGGAGGTATGGTAACTATTTAGAAAGCTGGAGTTTTGGTTTCTATCTGTAGTAATAGGGGAAAAGGTGCAGGTTATGTGGAGATGTATGAAGTGTTATATGTTCAATATATACTCCCCTTGCGCTATCACAGAGAAAAGGGAGCTTTGGTCTTGTCTTATCAACCTTAAAAATAGTTTGGAATCAGGAGAGTGGATCTTAGGAGGAGATTTTAACTCAATTAAGTGCACAGCGGATCGATTGGCTATACAAGTTTTAACAGAAGGCATATGTTAGAATTCTCAGAGTTTATTAGTATGATTGGATGTGTCGATTTTCCTCTCTGCGGTCTCAATTACTCTTGGTTTAAATCAAAAGGGAAAATTTACAGCCGTCTTGACAGATTTATAGTTACACCTGGAGTATTTAACGATTAGAATATAGTGAGTCAAAGGATTAGAGAACGTGATGTTTCAGATCATAGGCCTGTGTGGATTTCAGTAAAAAATACTAACTGGGGATCCAAGCCGTTCAAAGTTATGTCGTATTGGTTTGAACATACAAGTTTCATTCCTTTTATCAAGAAAGAGTTGGAAGAATGTAAGGTGGTGGGGAAAGCTTCTTTTATTCTGGCCAGGAAGATGCAACATCTCAGGGAAAGACTTTGTTGGTGGAATACTAATATTTTTTGTTGAGTTGATAACAAAATCAAAATGGAAACAGGTGTTATTAATGAGTTTGAAGACCTGATGGTTCTAAAGAGAGGAGATATAACGACTGAGGAGATGAGGAAAAGAAACACTGCAGAAGATAATCTCTGGAAATCTATTAGGATAAAAGAAAGTATCCTAAAACAAAAATCAAGAATGAAATAGATTGAGGATGGAGACACCTGTTGCACCCCAAAATTTGCCCTACCTTTTTCTGGCTTGTGTTTCTTTCTCCTTTGCATTCCATAGTAGGTCATAGATTGCATAGCATGGCATTCAGCATAGGGCATGGGATCAGGGCATTTGCTTCAGCAGTACAAAATGTTCTCAGCACCGGTTTGATCTTTATCAGCAGTCAAGGCCAAGCATTTAATTCTCAAAGTCTTTTTGAGACTTTATTTTGCTCATTAAGTGTTTTGAAGATCAACTGTTCCTGCAGTCAAATTTTGATCAGCAATTCGGCACCGGGCAGTCGTCTCATCAATTTAATCGGGGCTCGGAAAATATTTCGTGGCATGTCTCAAGTGCACTCAAGTAGGGAGGTCCAAAGACAAGTTTCAAAGGCATATTGTGGCTCAGAACAGGTGTAATCACGTCTGTCTCCATTTTCCCTCCTTTTGGCGCCAAGCAGAAAATTCAAATTTTTCTTGCGTTAACCGGTTAACGCATATGGTTAACCGGTTAACCATTGCGAATTTTGCCTAAATCTGCATTTTTCAGCACTGTAGAGTTTTGAAATTATTTTGGTGGTCATGTGCATCGCTTGTGCCTACGTGGGAAGGATCTAGAGCAGCTTCTTTTCATCATTTTCCACCCAAATTTTCCATTTCCACTCATGAATTTCCACCCCAATTCCACATTTCATTTCCAAACCCATTTTTCACCTCATTTTCCATTCACTCCAAACCCAAGCCAAACTCCCAAGCTAGAGGTTATTTAATCTCATCAATTCCAAACCTCTAGGGGCTAGATCATTTTTCACTCTCCAATTTTCAGAATTCCTTCAATTCTCTCAACTTCTCTCTTATTCTCCAAAACCCTCACTCAAAGTTTCATCATCTAAGTTCATCAAATTTCACCTTGGAATTTGTTGATCTTGAAACTAAACCACCATCCATTCACCAATTCTTGAAAGAATCTTGGATTTGCTACTGATTTGGAGTGTGGAATCACTTTTGGAGCAGCTTTTGATTATTTGAAGTGTTCTAGCTTGGATCTTAATTATTCTTGCTTGGATCATGAAGTTCATCACATAGATCTTTGGATTTCTTGCTTGGATCATCAATTTTCGTGCCCAACATTCACCAAGGCAAACCTCAGCCTTGTAGGTTGGTTTTCCCTAGATCTATAATTGATTTTGGTTGATCATAGCTTTTGCAATGTAGATCCATTGATTTCATGTGTTGTTGATGTTTTTGGTTGAGGTTGATCATGAATGTTGATGATTTGAATGTAAATGGTATTTGATTGCTGTTCATGAGCTTAATTTCGTGCATGAGTGATTGTATGATCATTTGGAAATAATTGGATAAGTGCTTTTACTGCTGGAAGTGTTTTTTTCAAATTAATTTTTTGTTGCTGTAACAGGGTTAACCGGTTAACCAGTGTATTTTTGCTGTTTTCTGCTGATTTTTGAACCGTTAACCGGTTAACGTATATGGTTAACCGGTTAACACTGATGCAGAGTGATATTTTCTTGCGTTTTCTTGGTTGTTTGAGATCCAATGCATGCCTAATCTTCATGGATTGATATGACACATGTTTGTGGGCTATTTTGATGCTGTTACACCTCACACCATTGCATGTTCACATTTCTCGACACGTGACTTGTTGAATTTCATCGTTTATGTGAATGTTTGCTTTGTTGAACACTTAATGCTATGAGCACATACGCACACTCACTTGTCGATTATGTTTATTGCGCATTGTTGCTGGATTGACGATGATTGTGCATACTTGTTTGCATCCAATTTCATGATGTGCATACTTGTCTCATTTGATCACATGCTATATGTTGCATTCTTCCTGTAGCACCCCAAAATTTGCCCTACCTTTTTCTAACCTTTTCTGGCTTATGTTTCTTTTTTTTCATTTGCATCTCATTTAGGTCTTAACTCATAATCAGGCATTGCATTGAGCTCTCAAGCCATCGTATCACGGTATCCTTGTGGCTAAGGACTTCTCTTATTCTAAGCAGCAAGCATTAGAGTTCCCCAGCGTTTATTCTGCTCGATAATTTGGTACCAGATCATTCTTTTTCCAACAGGGTATTTTGAGAGTTCACAGCTTATTCCAGGCATTTTTAATATTTTCGTATTTTCATTCATCTGACTGTATTTCCACTCTGCATCATCTAAATAGCATAAAATAGTGCTTTTCATCTCGCATACTGCCTAAAATATTGGTCGGAATAATTTCTCAGAAATTTACTGACAGAGTGGTCAAATTGAATTTCAGCGGTGCTTAAAATCAGGGGACAAAAAATTTTAAAATCGAACTTCCAGACGTCAATTATATTATTCTACGGTTCACGTAGTTTAACTCGGCGTGTTCGTTTTAATTTTTCGTCATATTTTGATCAATTTGAGCATTCTTACGGATCAAAATTTATTTTAAAATCTGACCAAATGCTGTATTTTTTCGAGTCATATATTTCGTACTAATCATTTTAGTATACTCGGTTTGTTTTTTTGATCACTAGGGCATTCGATTTTTTATTTATTTGATGTTTGTTTATTTTACTTTTTTTTAACTAATATTGTTTAGAATAGATAAATAGGATAATTAGTATTTTTATTTTTATTTTAAATATTTATTTTTATTTTTAGATTTACCTAATATTGTTTTTAGGATTTTTAGTTTCTGTTTTAAATTTATTGAAATGTTAAAATTTTATTTAATTTTAATATTAGTTATTTGGGCCTTAAAATGGACACTACGGGTATTAAAATAGTTAACCCTAATTTGTTTCATTATATATATGTGTGCTGATGTTAAGAATAGGGAGGGAGAAACTGAGGGAGACGGAGAGGGGGGACCGAAAAAAAGAGAGAACAGGAACCGAAAAAAAAAAGCTGAAAAGAATCGCCGCTCACGTGTATTTCCTTCTTCCGCCGCCGTAATCACATATTTTCCGATAATGTATAGATATTGGAGCTGCTAAATGTTGTTCTTGGTGATTGCTGGAATACACTATTGTGCTATGCTGAAGCGCTGTTGTTGCTGCTGTTTTTGGTTTGGTTTACACTTATGTTGCTTTGACATCTCTTTTCTTCGTCTCATTTCTTTTCCTTTAAAGTTTTGGATTTCACTTTGTCTGTGATTGAATTGGTTATTGTTTACTTGTGTTTGTTCACATGATCCCTTAGGATTCCTAGCTCGACTTAATTTCCGATTAAGTTTGAGGTAGGAGAGACATTAGGCTTTCAATCCTTTGCATGCTAACATTAGGTAGTCTTCCCTCCTAAACCTCCCCTTAGGGCCATCTTTGCATGATAACATTAGGACTCTTAGTTTCCCTTTAGAGTTTCCTTTGTGTCTTCTCTCTTCTCATCTCAAAACTTCTTGAAAACACTTAATAAGGATAAAGTGTATTGCGCACGAGCCTTAAGCGTGGGGAATGAGAAATGAGGGGCTTTCTCTCATATTTCTAGAGTGCTTAGCGGGCGTCCTGTCTTGGGACGATTCGTTAAGTATTCGTCCCTGTGCCCTAGACTTTGGTACAATGCAAGTTATGAACTAACTCAAGTCACTTCTGTCCTAAAAAACACAAACAAACTTCAAACCTTTTTGTCCTTCGGGATCGTCAACCTAAAGGCTATTTTCAAAAAGGGCACGTTACTTTCCGTCTGAGACGCAAACAGGCATCGACCCTAACTGCCGGACGTGGACTTAACGTCGCTCATAAAAAACACAAAAAGAACTTGGTCCGAACTACGTTGATCTGAATTCCCCATTGCACAAAGGGGGTACGTAGGCCTAGGACGTGGACCTCCTACCGAGTCTGTCTTTGTCTTCCCCTCCCCCGTCTAAGTACAACCCTAGATGAAAGTATAACTCACCCTTAGAATAGACAACAAGCGTGGATCCCATCAAGTACGATGGACGCGTGGGTTGCTAGCACCTTCCCCTCGCGTAACTGACTCCCAAACCAAGGTTATGGTTGCGATGACCATTCCTTTCCCTCTTCCTCAGGTTTATGCGGTGTTCCCTTTCCCTCTCTTGGGATAAATTTACACGGCTGGCGACTCTGTTTTTCCGCGCCACTCTCGCGTTTGTACCTGGATGAAAATCCTGGGAGCGATAGCTGGCGACTCTGCTGGGGAGTCTGGTTAACCTATGCTGGTCCATCCCTAAGCGAGTCAATCCTAGCGCTTGCTTGTCTTTGTTCTCTTTGGGTGTTTTTGTTTTTGTTTTGCTTTCTTTGTTGTATTTTTACCGCATTTTCTGCATTGCATTTCATTTTTATTACTGTCATACTGCTGTGTTGTGCTGGCTGTTTTTGTTTTGCAGGTTGGGTTGTTCTAAGAGATAAGCCCAATACCCAGGCTTGAGTATACCCTAGGACTAGAGTGGAAAGTAGTGGGACCTACGTGCCCGCTTGGTACGTTTGTGTGTTCACGAAATTCACAACCAGACGAGGCTATCTTGGGACGCATTCTAACGTGTGTGTCTTGCGCATGTTGGGGTGTCGATCTAGAGAGCTGTCGACTCTGGTGACCGATCATCGAGGACCTTAGTGGAAACATCCCTCTTTAGTGGTGACAGTGGCAGACCACGTCTTGTGGCAAACCTATTCGCACCCGAGGGCCCACTTTGGAACTCGCATAGGATGGCCCCTATCTTTTGAAGAGAATCAGTGGAGGCACTCCTCGATTGACGATAGTACTGTACCCCGAGGGATGAATGTACTATTATTTCTCGACCTAAGTGCCAGAAGCTGAGGACCTTCCGTTTTGGAGAATCAGTTGAGGCCTCCTCGATTGATGATGATGCCAAACCAGAAATGGTGAACGTATCATCATTTCTCGACCTGAGAGCCCGGGATACTGAACATCCTAGTACCCACACGTGAGAGGGGATGGGCGTTTGCAGGTTTGCAGGTAACCGAAACCTTCAACTTACCCGGTTTTTTTCTGGATTTCTCATCAATGTTTGATTATCTGGGTTCCTGGTTATCTCAGTGGTTCGGTATTTTGGAATTCTGGTTTTCTGGGTTGTGGTTCTCAGCACAGCATATCCAGCAGTGTTGCCTTGATCCCATGTGTGCATTTGCATCATCATTTTGCATCCTAACATGTTTATTCATTTGCAGGGTTGCATCCTAACCTTGATTCTGGTTTCTGAAGACTCTCGAGGATGAGTACTGAGAAGAAAAAGAATATCATAGGATACAAGTTCCCGTCACTTAATCTGGATCCTGTTCACAAGGTTGTTTCTATGGCAGAACCTGGGGAATTGGCACTTGTGGACTTTGATGACATGCCGTAGTTCTCTTTCTCTCTATTGTATTTGGATCACCACCAGGCTTGTTGGTTGGGACCTATGTTTTTGTGTTCAGACTTGTCACCTTGGATCGTGATTGTTGACATTTGGTTTTCTCTGGTTTTCTTAATACATGAGCAGAAGTTCCGTTCTATATTGTAGTTAAACTGGAATCAAGGGGTGGATCGCCCTGCGAATATTCAAACACGTTCATTTGCATTTGCATATTCATAATCATTTTGCATGATCATTTTGCATAACAGGTGTTTATCTCCGGTATTCTTATCTTGTTCTAATCTCAGGATTGTAGATCAGTACATTCACCGGTATCCTACCAGACAAAATCAGAAAAGATTCATGGATCAGCTACAGAATGAGATCATTGAGATGCGGACTCGCATGAACCAATTCATAGAATTAATGCAAGGTGTCGCTCAAGGCCAAGAGCAGTTGAGGACTTTCGTTCAGCCACTGATTGCAAGGGTTCATGAGGACGGTGTTGTTCATACTGGTGTTACTGGTAACAATGTTCAGAATGGCCCTCCGGGCGGAAGTATTCCTGTTGCTGGTGTTGTGATTCCTCCGGGCGGAGGAGAAAATGTTGTGATTCCTAATACTGGGGGAAGTGGTATTGGTGCTGGCGCAGTTCATGGCCGTCAGTATGATGATGTTCAAGAAAATGCATTTTCTCTGCCAGGTGGGGATGCTGGTCCTCAGATTGACAATGATCAGAGACTCAGGTTGATTGAGGAACAGCTAAGGGGTGTTGTGAATCAGGATGCTTTGGGTATGGATCTAGAGGATTTGGGATTGGTTCCAGGCGTTGTTATTCCGCACAAGTTTCAAATTTCTACTTTTGAGAAGTGTAATGGCACGACTTGCCCAAGGACTCACGTCAGGGTATACGCGAGTAAGATGGCTGCACATGCGAAGAATGAAAAGCTGATGATGCATTGCTTCCAGGATAGCCTATCTGGGGCATCCCTGGAGTGGTATATGCAACTAGAGAGGAAAAACATGCGTAGTCTGAGAGATCTTGCAGAGGCATTTATTAGACACTATCAATATAACACTAATATGGCTCTCAATCGTACACAGCTGCAGAATATGTCTCAAAAGAGCAATGAAAGCTTTAGAGAGTACACCCAGAGGTGGCGTGAATTGGCTTCCCGAGTTCAACCTCCGATGTTGGAAAGAGAGCTCGTTGATATGTTCATGGATACGCTTCAGGGGCATTATTATGAGAAATTGGTTGGATGTTTGTCAGCTGGATTTTCAGGTCTTGTATTGGCAGGAGAAAGAGTTGAAAACGGCATCAAAACGGGAAAGATTCGAATTGCTGCTGAAAATGCAAAGAAACCTTATGATGGGTCCTCCAAGGGAAAGGAAGGAGAAGCCAGTGCTGTGTATATTCCTCCAGTTATTCAACGGCCTGTTCAGCATCAGCGACCTTATGCTCCTCAGCAACAGAGACAAAAAAGAGCACGAAGGCCTGCGAGAAGTTTCGATCCACTCCCTATCCCTCACAGTGATGTTCTTGCCCGTCTACTTGAGAGTTCTCTGGTTGAACTAAGGGATGCCAAGCCTGTTCCTGACCCTATTCCTCCTGATTATGATCTAGATGCCAGATGTGAATATCACTCAGACACACTGGGTCATTCAATTGAAAATTGCAACGTGTTCAAGCACAAGGTGCAAGACCTGGTAGACTCAGAGATCATTGCATTCACTGAAGATGATATGTACATCAATTGAAGCCTCCCTTCTCAAGTGAGCACTCAGTCTGCAAGTACGTCCAGCCAGAATCAAGCTTCCTTAGCAATGGCAATCTTCAGCTTCTTTACTGTATTTTCATTTGTAGTTTTTCATTTCTTGTTAAAGCATTGTATGCATGTAAGACTTGCTTATTTTTAATGACGATATTAATGCAATGAATATGTTCGTCTTGAAGTAATCCATTCGTGTTCACTCTTAAAAAATTATATGCACTGCAATACCAATTTTCTTGTCTAGAACTCTCGAGGGAGGATGATGAGACGAAAACGCAAAATCTCTGGTTGTATGTTCAAGGATAGAACCCTGTTGAGGATGTACAGGCATTGTTTCAAACCCCTAAACACTGGAGATATAAGGGAGATAGACGCTTGTTAACCCCTTTTGAGCCTTGAAGTAGGAGCTTCTTTCGTACGAAAAACCCTCTTACTTAACCTAGGGGCAGGGTAGGCGTCAGTTAGTTTGACCGAGCGTTCAAATTTCAAGGAGAGTGTGCATCCGAGGAACCATCACCCTCTATCCCACCATCAAGAGGTCAAGAGATGTGAAACCACAATGGTTATCCTTCAACAATCAAGGAGTGAGGCAGTCACAACCCTTTCAAGCAAGTAAGACAACCAGTGTCACACGCTTTGTTCAAAAAGGGGAATAAAAAAAATAGAAAAGCCCGCTAAGTCGAAAATTGAAAACAAGTGACTTAGGCAAAAGTTAGGGCATCCCGCTGGACCTAAAAACTCAAAAGAGTCAGCCCCGGCAAAAATTAGGGATCAAAAAAGCGAAAGAAAGAAAAAGCGAAAAGCATTACAAAAGAAAATCCTCGATAAGAACAAGTTCGTGTGATTACAGACACAAAAGACAAAAAGAGGTGACTGTCATTCCAAAACTTCCTTAGGTGTCAAACCATTAGCGGCACGGGTTCCTTAAAGATCATAAACCTTTTGAGAGATGAGCGTTTGGGTCAGATTAACTGAACATAGGACTGGAGAATGCCACGAAGAATGGGTGGGCACCGATAAACTTTGAGCCATAAATCCTTTTTCTGAAACCGTGAACCAAACCACGTTACAACCCTTAAAAGTCCTAATTGAAACAGGGTTCATTCCGAAAGAGAACTCCAACCGGATGGCGTTCCTGACTCCTATAAGTTGTGCTAATAAGATTTGTTGGTATTGCATGTGCGCATTGTTTTTGCCATTCAAAAATCGAGGTCGCGCCCCGGCTAATGATTCGTTCACAAGGCGGGGAGATGCATTTTCAATAAAACTTCAAGGCTAACATGAGTGTTGCATTAGAATTGTCATTCTCATAATAAACATTTTATGTTTGCATATGTGTGCCTAAGCATCAATGCAGCTTACACAGTGAAAATCAGTCAAGAAGCTTGATCCTGCCAAGTTGGGATGCTTGGAAATTCTGAAGGACAATCATATCAAAGGGCAGGCTGCCAAGAGACTCAGTATAGAGCGGGCTCTCCCCAGTAAGTCGTGTAAAGATGTAGCCAATCTGGGGCAGTCACGCCGAGAAATCTCTCTGAAATTCAGTTATCCTCGGGCATTCATTCTAAGATCAGGGGCAAAGTCATATTGGGGCAGGCCACCTATAGAGCATGAGAAATTATCCACTCCTGAAAATGGCACTATTTTCAAGTCATTACAATCCCTTTCGAAGTAATGTACGTCATGAGTTATGAAGACTGGGGCAGTTATGTCGAGATATGATCTCTCCAAGAGTTTGAAGACCCTGGGGCAGTGTGAACGCCCGACCTTCTGTAAAATCCTCTTGAGATGATTTTTTCCATTAGACCTGGTGGTCTGGGGCAAGTGGAAAGTCCAAAGGGCCGTTTATGAACATAGAGACAGGTCAGGTTGAGTGGCAACAGGATTGTACATCCCCAGCAGTTGGCCCTCCCCAGCATTGAGATTGCTCCTTTCCCAGCAGGAAAAACTTTCCTCAGCAGAGCATACCTTCCTCCAGCAGGAGACTTGGGAAGTATTTTCTCTGGATCAAGACGTTATTTCCCCACAGAATCAGGGTGTCCACTTCCCCCATCCAGTCAGGAAGCGCGCTCTCACCGACAATGTCATATTCTAGTCTCTAGTAAGGTGGGAGTAAAATCATTCTCCCCACCAGCAGGCTGAGTTCAGCAGTATCCCCAAGCAGGATGGTATTATGGATTGTTTTCCCCGAGCAGGATGGTATTATGGGCTGTTTTCCCCGAGCAGGATGGTATTATGGGCTGGTATCGCCCAGCAGGTTCTGAGCCCAATTAGTTATTGGCAATCCTCAGTAACAGACTTCCGGTTCCGTTATTGGCATTCATTCTCAACTCCCCTAGCAGAGGAGGAATCTCAGGATCTATGTCACCTTCAGTAGAGGACATGTATAATCCTCGGTGGTATGGATGTTCTTTTGGGATTTCATCCCTAGTAGAAGTTGTTGATCCGAAGAGTCGATCAGTATGATCCTTCTCAGCAGAGTTCTTGGATTCAGAGGACAATTTATTTTTGTCATCCCCAGCTGAATTGGTCTTTTCTCTCCAGCATTTATTTTGCTGGAGGGACCGTTTGGCATATCATCATCATTGCATTGCATCCTCAAAATGCGTAGCATTTCCATTTCGTATGGAGCATTACGCCATAGAAAAATTCAAACATGCATCGAAGCATAAGCTAGATTTGGTACCTTGTGCGAAAGCCCAGATCAACCCTTAATACAGTGATCCCAACCTTAGAACTGACGCTTTTCTTCCCCAACTTCAAAGTTGTCGCATACCTTTTCTCGACCTCAGAGTTGATGAAATATCCTTTCTTCCCCAACTTCAAAGTTGTCGCATACCTTTTCTCGGCCTCAGAGTTGATGAAATATCCTTTCTTCCCCAACTTCAAAGTTGTCGTATACCTTTTCTCGACCTCAGAGTCGATCCTTTCTTCCCCAACTTCAAAGTTGTCGCATACCTTTTCTCGACCTCAGAGTTGATGAAATATCCTTTCTTCCCCAACTTCAAAGTTGTCGTATACCTTTTCTCGACCTCAGAGTCGATGAAATATCCTTTCTTCCCCAACTTCAAAGTTGTCGTATACCTTTTCTCGACCTCAGAGTTGGTGAAATATCCTTTCCTCCCCAACTTCAAAGTTGTCGTATACCTTTTCTCGACCTCAGAGTTGATGAAATGTCCTTTCCTCCCCAACTTCAAAGTTGTCGTATACCTTTTCTCGACCTCAGAGTTGATGAAATATCCTTCCTTCCCCAACTTCAAAGTTGTCGTATACCTTTTCTCGACCTCAGAGTTGATGAAATATCCTTCCTTCCCCAACTTCAAAGTTGTTGTGTACCTTTCCTCAACCTCAGTGTTATTATTTACTTCAAATTTTCTCAATCTCGGAGCAAATGCCATTTTTTTTCTCAACCTCAGAGTTGATGATCTACCTTCTTATCCCCAGCAAAGTCCACTTTCTGTAGGTCTTCCTTTGCGGGTACGGTTGAGGTCGTATTCGCTATTCTTCAGCATACTCCTTTTCGTTATCCACCCCCATTAGCAAATTTCCGGGTTCTTTTGGTATTCAATCCCCGTGTATCCTGGAATGTCTGAAAGGCGTCGCTATCATACCTTTTGGACCAAATTGATTGAATAGGGGCAGCTGTAGCACCCAAAAATTTGCCCTACCTTTTTCTAACCTTTTCTGGCTTATGTTTCTTTTTTTTCATTTGCATCTCATTTAGGTCTTAACTCATAATCAGGCATTGCATTGAGCTCTCGAGCCATCGGATCACGGTATCCTTGTGGCTAAGGACTTCTCTTATTCTAAGCAGCAAGCATTAGAGTGCCCCAGCATTTATTTTGCTCGATAATTTGGTACCAGATCATTCTTTTTCCAACAGAGTATTTTGAGAGTTCACAGCTTATTCCCTGCATTTTTAATATTTTCGTGTTTTCATTCATCTGACTGTATTTCCACTCTGCATCATCTAAATAGCATAAAATAGTGCTTTTCAACTCGCATACTGCCTAAAATATTGTTCGGAATAATTTCTCGGAAATTTACAGACAGAGTGGTCAAATTGAATTTCAGCGGTGCTTAAAATCAGGGGACAGAAAATTTTAAAATCGAACTTGCAGACGTCAATTATATTATTCTACGGTTCGCGTAGTTTAACTCGGCGTGTTCGTTTTAATTTTTCGTCATATTTTGATCAATTTGAGCATTCTTACGGATCAAAATTTATTTTAAAATCTGACCAAATGCTGTATTTTTTTGAGTCATATATTTCGTACTAATCATTTTAGTATACTCGGTTTGTTTTTTTCGATCACTAGGGCATTCGATTTTTATTTATTTGATGTTTGTTTATTTTACTTTTTTTAACTAATATTGTTTAGAATAGATAAATAGGATAATTAGTATTTTTATTTTTATTTTAAATATTTATTTTTATTTTTAGGTTTAACTAATATTGTTTTTAGGATTTTTATTTTGTGTTTTAAATTTATTGAATTGTTTAAATTTTATTTAATTTTAATATTAGTTATTTGGGCCTTAAAATGGACACTACGGGTATTAAAATAGTTAACCCTAATTTGTTTCATTATATATATGTGTGCTGATGTTAAGAATAGGGAGGGAGAAACTGAGGGAGACGGAGAGGGAGGGCCGAAAAAAAGAGAGAACAGGAAACGAAAAAAAAAAAGCTGAAAAGAATCGCCGCTCACGTGTATTTCCTTCTTCCGCCGCCGTTATCACATATTTTCCGATAATGTATAGATATTGGAGCTGTTAAATGCTGTTCTTGGTGATTGCTGGAATACACTGATGTGCTATGCTGAAGCGCTGTTGTTGCTGCTGTTCTTGGTTTGGTTTACACTTATGTTGCTTTGACATCTCTTTTCTTCGTCTCATTTCTTTTCCTTTAAAGTTTTGGATATCACTTTGTCTGTGATTGAATTGGTTATTGTTTACTTGTGTTTGCTCACATGATCCCTTAGGATTCTTAGCTCGACTTAATTTCCGATTAAGTTTGAGGTAGGAGAGACATTAGGCTTTCAATCCTTTGTATGCTAACATTAGGTAGTCTTCCCTCCTAAACCTCCCCTTAGGGCCATCTTTGCGTGATAACATTAGGACTCTTAGTTTCCCTTTAGAGTTTCCTTTGTGTCTTCTCTCTTCTCATCTCAAAACTTCTTGAAAACACTTAATAAGGATAAAGTGTATTGCGCACGAGCCTTAAGCGTGGGGAATGAGAAATGAGGGGCTTCCTCTCATCTTTCTAGAGTGCTTAGCGAGGGTCCTGTCTTGGGACAATTCGTTAAGTATTCGTCCCTGTGCCCTAGATTTTGGTGCAATGCAAGTTATGAACTAACTCAAGTTACTTCTGTCCTAAAAAACACAAACAAACTTCAAACCTTTTTGTCCTTCGGGATCGTCAACCTAAAGGCTATTTTCAAAAAGGGCACGTTACTTTCCGTCTGAGACGCAAACAGGCATCGACCCTAACTGCCGGACGTGGACTTAACGTTGCTCATAAAAAACACAAAAAGAACTTGGTCCGAACTACGTTGACTCTGAATTCCCCATTGCACAAAGGGGGTATGTAGGCCTAGGACGTCGACGTCCTACCGAGTCTGTCTTTGTCTTCCCCTCCCCCATCTTAGTACATCCCTAGATGATAGTATAACTCACCCTTAGAATAGACAACAAGCGTGGAACCCATCGAGTACGATGGACGCGTGGGGTGCTAGGACCTTCCCCTCGCGTAACCGACTCCCGAACCCAGGCTATGGTTGCGATGACCATTCCTTTCCCTCTTCCTCAGGTTTATACGCTGTTCCATTTCCCTCTCTTGGGATAAATTTACACGGCTGGCGACTCTGTTTTTCCGCGCCACTCTCGCGTTTGTACCTGGATGAAAATCCTGGGAGCGACACTTCCATGGTAATTTCAAGGTTATTTCAACATAGTGTGTGGTTGGTTTATGATCATGATTAATTGAAAGATGTTTATTTTTTGATGCATGTTTGCTCTGCTTTGATTGTATCGTGTTTAAGTTGTGACGTATGATGTCCTGATTTCACATCTTAGTTATGTCTTAAGTGCTGTCATCGTGCTGTTTATGTGTGCAGATCCCAGATCAGGAGGTCAGGTCAATTTGTCTTCTCCAGTACGGTTTGCGACCGCGAAGTCAATCCAGCTAGTTATCCCTAGCGGAGTTGTCTTTCCTTTCCTCAGCATGTATTTTGTTGAGGACCTCTTTGCATTTTTACATGTAGTGCGCATAGCATCCTCTAAAATGCGTAGCATTCCATTTCGTATGAAGCATTACGGCAAAATTCAAACATATGCATGTGAAGCATAGGCCAGTTTTGGTAACTCGTGCGAGAGTCCAGAACTTTGCTCCTTACATCATTGACAAAGCCAGAAAGAATGCCTAGTTCATTCCTCGACAGACATTGCGAAACAGTACAAAGGGTTTCATCTTTTTTCTCCCCACAAGTCATATCTCTCAACTTGCAAGTCTCTTGGAACCATTCCCGATAGGATTCCTGCAGCCGTTCCTGACCGCTCCGTTGAGTTTTAACCATGCCAGTTCCCGACAGGCCCCGTTACCCATTCCCGATAGGTAAGCCTTGGTTATAAACTGCAGTCGTTCCCGACCGCTCCTTTTGAGTTTTAACCATGCCAGTTCCCGACAGGCCCGTTACTCATTCCCGATAGGTAAGCTTTGGTTATAAACTGCAGCCGTTCCCGACCGCTCCCTTTGAGTTTTAACCATGCCAGTTCCCGACAGGCCCCGTTACCCATTCCCGATAGGTAAACCTTGGTTATAAACTGCAGCCGTTCTCGACCGCTCCTTTGAGTTTTAACCATGCCAGTTCTCGACAGGCCCCGTTACCCATTCCCGATAGGTAAGCCTTGGTTATTGTCATACCCTAATTTTTGACCCTAATATCCCACCTCTTTGTGCATCATCTTGCATGTCTGCATGTTTTATTACTAACAGGTTTGTGCAGGTACGTTAGTTCTCCCAGTCAAGCTATTCAGGGCCTGACCAATGGGTTCAAATTTCAGTGGTCCTAGGGTTTCTACTGGATTTGGGCTTCGCTTCTAGGGTTCTTTCATCATTTTGGGCCATTCTTGGATCAATACTTTGAAGATGTCTTGGATGGACTTTCTGGCTATATCTCATTAAAATCGAGATCAGGCATTGGTAATGTATGAGTCAAGGATGCCTCAGGATTACGATGCTAAGGTGTATTATTAATGCTTCCTCATTGCTTCAGTTGAAATTAAGTCGTGGTGCAAAAGAGGAGGCCGTGGGTTCATTAAGGTTAAGGTGACAAAGAAGTGTGACTTGGTTTATGGATGACATCAAAGCCTGGGTACATAATGTTTTGAGTTACAATAATTCAATTTGGTTGAATTAAAGATGGTGCAAGAATTTTCAAAAGATCCAAATTTCGAAATTCACAAATTCAAGTGGATATTATATAAAAGTTGGATTCAAAAGAAAAAGGGAGAGTTTCCCTCATACAAAGAGTAGCACCATTCAAAAACCAAGATTACATAATTCAAAATTCATTCAAAGAGATTTACAATGTCAAGTCCAAAATATTTTGCATAAACCCAACACACCATGTCATAGTTCAAGTTCCCTTGTCCTAGGGCCCACTCAAGGAAAAAGGCCTACTTTCCATGTTTGAGGACCTCACTAAGAAATGCATTAGCCGTCTATTTTGATGCACTTGCACTTATTCTGGCAATAAACAAGGCTGCATGGATCAATTTGAGGATGGCCATGTTCATTATGGAATTGATTAATAATGTTCCGCAAATTATTATTTTTATATATAAGGCTATACTGAAGCAACTTTCCTCCCAGATAAAGGCTACAAAAGTCTGCCTACGTTGTGGCACTTCATGGCCATTTACAAGTACCTGAATTCATGATTCATTACACCAAAATTGGAAGCACATTAAAAAGAAAAGAAAGCATATTAAAGTTTACAAAGATCATAAAATCTATTTTCACTTCATGATTTCACACTGGTCTTCACTTCATTATTTCCAAATAACTCCGCTAGAACTACGACAGCTTTTTTTTTACAGTGATTATTGATGGTCATAGAAGAGGCCAATAAGCTTGTGTTGAAGCTAATTTGTACCATGTACTTTAAATCCTTTGTTGCGATGTATTGCAAAACTTCATTCTTTGATAAAAGGCCCTACCATCATTTGCTGTGGATGGCGAACGCTCGCCTCTAACCTGCAAGATTTCTCTAAGTCAGTTTTCCCCACATAAATTCCTTGGCCAAAATAAGTTCATTGGAACTTAGGCCTCACCTTGCTTATCTTTTTGAGCCAAGATCAATTTGACAGCAACAACCTTCTCTAGTTAAAGATTGTTTTCACAAAACCAAAACTACTCAATTGTTTTCACAAGCTTATCGTCTTTCAAAACAACAATGGACCTTGTCCTCTCCTTTCTACTTGTGATGTCCTTCTGCTGAGAAACCAATTAGGATGTGGGTGAAGTCTCATAGGAGAAGTTTGCCTTAGTTGGTTGCCGAACCATCGATTGATTCATATAGAAATGAGATGCAGGTTATGTCAAAAACAAGCAGTGGAAAATCTAAGAGTTCAGCCTTGAAGAAGCATCTCGTAACGACCGAGGGAACCGCATTCCATGACCTGCAAGGAAAATTCAATTATATCAAGAGATTTTCAAGTTGGAACAAGATGTAAATACCGACTACACGGTACAGAGACGTGTTGATCGCATCCAATCTCCCGCTTGAGTCACTAATTGAAGATGAGAAGAAGGCGACCTCACTCCTTAAGGATAAATACTTGGTCCTCGATTCACTTGTCGACTCACAAACTCCCACACCATCAGCTTCAAGAATTTCTTCGTCGTTGTCGACAAAATAAAATCTGAAAGAAACATGAAGAGATAAAGCCAGCAGCCATACAATTGTGGGGAGGAAATCAAAAGAAGATATGCAACTATCAGTGGATTCAAAAAGATTTGAGAAGGATGTTAAAGCCACCATTAATACCTGCCTCATAGTATGGTTTCAAGCTTCCCGCTTTGGAACTCATCAAGGCTTTCCATTGTCCCACTCTCCACAAGTCATCAAGACTGCGGTCATGTTCAGCAAACAGAGACAAAGAACACAGTTAAGGCAATGGGACGTTAGGGAAAATCCAATCATTCATGAAATTGTCGATCACGAGAATCACAAACATTAATAGCAAATGGCATCAAATCTTCAAGTGTTAAACTGAAGCATTATAGTTTTGGCAAAAATCTCAAACATCAAATATCTTTATCACAAAATCAATACAGTTTTGGCAGGAAATCGAAAATCATCGCAAATGCACAGTCTTTATTTCCTAAACCAGAATTCGATAATTAATTCGAAATCACCGAATTTAATTCATTGAGTCTATAAAAGAGACACAACGGTGAACACAAGGGAGATGAAGAAAAAGTTCATACACTATTCACTCGCACAAAAACTTGCAAAAATACAGAGCGAAAACTCACAAACACCAGAGAAAAAATCGCAAACACATGTACATCATGGAGAAGTGAAAAATTACATCAGTTCTTCATTAAGCTGTGACCTCAACAATCAGAAGCAGAGTTTACCGGAAGAAAATTCATATCCTCATTCGCAAAGATACCACGCATAGCAAGAAATATCACATACATAGCAGAACTAATTCACCACCGCCTATATACAGAGGATCACACCAGGGAACACGATTTGAAGTACGAGGCGTTGCAAGGAAGACGACGCACATCACGACATCGCATTCCACCGGATACATTCTCCACACCGTGGTTATCAGCTCCGGCGACCCCCAACATCATCGGATCCTTCTCCGCCGCCGCCGTAAACCTTGTTCTTCATCGTTCCATCTCCTTCGTTTTACTTTCCCGTACCTTGTATTATGTAATCATGAAAATATAATGGAAATTGGGGTATTGGGTTTGCTTGGGGTCGGGGTTTTGATTTGCATTGTTTGTTGATAGGAGAACACGAGAGGTTGCGGCAACGAGGATTAGGGTTTCAAAACCCATTTTGAGAGAAAGAAAGAGGGAGTAGCGAGAGGGTCTGAGGATGAGAGAGCATCTTTCTCTCTTTTCTGTTCTTTGGTTTTTTTAGTGATGATTCTACACATGCACGCACACACTACATGTCATGCACCCACTACCATGTCCGTCAGATCACACTTCGCACGCATCCAGTGGCTGTGATCTGAGGGTCTGCGATGGACCCTCTTCCATTGAGCACACCAACTCCCTCCGTTTCTAACTCTTTCCTTTCAGTTTTTTTTTTTTTAATTTGTTTTTTAATTAATTAAAATAAAACTTTTAAATAACTTTTTCCTTTATAATAAGCATCCTTTTTATATATATCTAAAATATTCTTTTATAAAACATAAATTTTTTTTTTTTTAAAACTTTGGTTAAAATCTTTTCTTTTAATAAAACTTTTTATAAAAATACAAAAAATAAAAATCTTCCTTTGATTAATAACCTTTCTTCTTTTTTATATAACTTTAAACTAAAAATAATAAAAAAAAAACTTTTTTTTAATTAAAGTCTTTTTATTAACAAGAAAACCTTTAACCTTTTCAAATTAGTTAATAATTTCTAACTTACCTAATTCTTAATACTCTTGTTAATTTCCCTAAAAAAAAAAAGCCTTTTTCTCTAATAAACCGTTCTTTTAGAATTCCTCGCGCTAAAACTTACGCTTGAGTGACATAGATTAGAACCTTTAGTTGATATTATGCCTTGCTTATGCATTTTGTGTGTTTACTTTGTATATGATATATGTTTGCTTTATGTCTAACCCCTTTCAAAAAATATAAAAATCCTCGATCCAATGTCGAGCCCATTTTCTACCCATGTAAGTCGATTGCCTTTAGGCATCGCATTCAACCTTTTGGTCACTAGACACAAGACTAGCACCACTTTGCTAGCACTCTCGTTAAATCTTACAATTAATCGCGTAATATCCAAGGGAAAACCCCATGCATGGTAATCAATTGTCGTGCATGGTGCATATGCATTTCATACTTCCCTATAGGTCTCCCTACCCCTTAACCCTTAGCAAAACAGATAACAAATAACATAAAATAAAATCAAGAGGTTCCTGTAGAGTACTACAGATATCTAGGATGCTAACACCTTCCCTAGGTATAACCAACCCCCGAACCTTAGAATCTTAGTGCATTTGCATCGCATTGTGGGAATTCGGTTTTTCTCCCTTCCCTTGGATAAAATCAAAGATCGGTGGTGATATAAAAAAATGCGATCCTAGTTAACAAATAACTATGGTATCCAATTTTCACCGCGACAGAAATGGCGACTTCACTGGGGACTCTCATAAGAGGGTTCCCCCTAACTTGAATCTTTTTTTATCTATTATATATTTGTTTTGCTGCTTAGAGGGATTCTTGAGTGGTGAGAGTCCTAGACCCGGACATGAGTGTAATTATAGGAGATGATATGGTCAAGGGTACTTTGACGGAGTCGATTCCCGAAAAGTCGAATTGAGAAAATCATCGCTCAGTTTAGGTTCTTTTGAAATTAATATTGTTTGAACGAGTCCATTCGTGAAAACGGTATTAACTTTGACCAAGAACCCTTAAGACTGAGGACCGTAGCACCTTTAACCCCACTTTGCCTTTTAGGATGTAGTGCGGTGACTATGCGGGAGTCTATTTCCAAATAGTTGTCACGCGATACTACACTCAGACGAGATTCTCTTGAGAATATTATTGACTAACAGAGTAATTTGGGAAGTCGATAATATCCGTAAGATGGGTTGTAGACTCTGGGAACTTTTAGAACCCGTTCGGCAGGTACTTTTGAAACCACACTACCTTATGGGATGGGTAGACCTTGGCTCCATGATCGCGATCTTTGAACCTAGGACCTTTGTCTGTGTGTTTGTGAATATGTGTATACCTGTGTTTGTGCATTCATGCATCCATGCAATCATGCACCATCTTTCTAACCCTTTCAAGGAACTTGGAGTTATCTTGCAAGCATCATAGGTTTTACCATGGATTTTGGAAGTTGTACTTTATTTTGTAACCCTTCAAAAAAATTCAATGAAATGAGACCTTTTCAGTCATTCAAAAGTTTTATCCACTTTATGGTGTTTGTAACATAACCTTTGAGTTCCTTGAAATTCATTTGCATTCTGCATTTGCATACATTATTGGCATCACATCCTTTGCATTCCAAGTTCTCACTTTTGTTTCTTCTACCATAGTCAAGTCATCATAAGCACGGTACTCAAGCCAAGAAGATGGATCATTTGGAACAAGAAAACCACACACTTCGAGCAGAGATTTCCGCTTTGGAAGCTAACATGGAAACTTTTTCTACCACGATGAAGAATCTGAGGGAAACCTAAGAGTTGGAGAATCAAGTACTTCGCGATAAAGTTGCAAACTTGAAGGCTACCAAGAGGAGCCTGATGAATTGGGTCAAAGATTTGGTCATATCCCAACACCATGATCTCGAGGAATGCTATGTCTTGAAGGAGAAAGTGAAAGAGATGATTCAAAAGGGAGTCTTGTCCTTCGAATTGTGTGAACCCCAAGTTGAGATCCATCTCTTACTTGAACAAGAAGTAATCCCCTCCTTGCACATGTTGGATTGATACAGAGGATGGTTTTCTCTAGGCTATGTTTCTCCATATTTTAAGCTTATTTGCCGTTTTCATATGTAATTTTCTGCGTTCGTTAATGCACTTGTTTTGCGTGTGAGGACTTGTTATTTTGAATAATTAATGCAATGAATAATGTTTGTCTTGAAGAAATCCATTCGTTTCACTCATTTTAAATCCTTTTTCTATTTTATAATGCCAATGCTACCCGATCTCTTGCTTAGGCAGAGAATTGGAGGGAGGATGACGAATCAAAAACACAAGATCTGTTATTGTATGCTTTTAAATAAGACTCTGCTGAGGATGTAAGGCATTGTTTCAAATCCCAAACACCGGAGATATAAGGGAGATAAACCCTCGTTAACCCCTTTGAGCCTTAAAGTAGGAGTTTTCTTTTCCAAAAAAAAACCCTCAATTTTAACCTGGGGCAGGGTAGTGTTCAGTTAAGCTGGTCAAGCGCCCAGACTTTCCAAAAAAAAAAAAAAAAAAAAAAAAAAAAAAAAAAAAGAGGAGTGAACATCCGAGAATCCACTTTATCTATCCCTCACACATTAGGAGGCTAGCAGTAAAATTCACCATGATTATCCTTCGACTATCTAAAGGGTGAGGCAGTCACAATCCTTTTAAAAAGGTCAAAACGACTTAGAGTCACACGACTTGTTCCTAAATCAAAAAGAAAAAAGAAAAAGCCTGCTAAGTCAAAACCTATGAAGGAGACTTAGGAAAAATCGGGGCATCCCGCTGGACTTCAAATTCAAATCCAACAGACTCAGTCCAGGCAAAAGTTAGGGAATAAAAAAACAAAAAACGAAAACAAAGGATTATAAAGAAAAATCCTCAATAAATAACAAAGTCGTATGATCGAACGCCAAAAGCAAATAGGTGAGTGACTGTCATGTCCAAAGCCTCAGTGGTTTCTCAACCGTATAAAAAAAAAACTCCTTTTGAAAGATGAGTGCTCGTGTCAGGTTAACTGAACGTAGGGCTGAAGAACATCACGAATAATGGGTGGGTACAAATAAACTTTGAGCCTTTATCCTTTATTTCTTAAACCGTGAACCAAGCCACGATATAACCCTTAAAAGACCTAATTGAAGCAGGGTTTATTTTGAAAGCATACTAATTGAGATAACGTTTCCTGACTCCTATGAGCTATGCTCAAAGTTTGTGTTGGCTTTATAAAAAACTTTAATTAATGACATATCCTAACTAGTGATTTGGTCACAAGTTATTGCGATATTCTTTTCGATAAAAAAAAAAACCTCAAGACAAACATGTGTGTTGCATTAAAAGTTTCATAATTAACATTCCTTTTACATGCTAACGTTGCTTAACATCATAGAAGCTTGCATATGATCATCAGCGATGAGTTTAATCTTGTGAGACTTGAAACTCTGATGAAAATGGCGAATCATTTCAAGGATGACCATATCCAGGGGCATGTCGCTTGAAGACTTTGCTAAGCAGGGGCAAGTTTGTTTCCCAGTTGTTACTCTCATATTCTGAAGGACAAGTTCGAGGATTTTATTGTGCAAATGCAGTCGATCTGGGACAGTTACGTCGAGATTCGACGAATCGCTACAAGAGTTTGAAGACGCTAAGGCATTGTTATGGCCTGTTTTCTGTAAAATCCTCTTGAGATGTTTTCTTCTCATAAACTATGTGGGACACATTTGCTTGGGAACTCTGCTAAGCAGGCAGGGGCAAGATTGCTTCCCATTTGTTACTAGCGTTGTTTGAATTTGATTGTTGTTGGTATGCAAAGTCCATCGTCACCAATTTCCTTGTTCAAGTTGTTTCCCAATTGTTGCTTTCACCGTCTGGCCATCCCTAAAGAGCGAGTTTGAAGACTCAGTTTTCAAGAATATAGTCAATCTGGGGCAATTACGTCGAGATTAGATAAATCTCTCCAAATTTGATGGCTTAGTTGCACGGAATACCATCAGTCTGGGGCAATTACGTCGAGATTCGACAAATATCTCAAAGAGTTGGAAGACATTGGAATAGTGGGACGCCAAGTTTTCTGTAAAATCCTCTTGAGGCGACTTTTTCTCATAAACCATGTGACCTGGGGCATTTAAGAATCGAAGACTTTCATCCATTCACAACAACTATTGTTTGAAATGGCGACTACCACACAGTTTATCAATGCATAACTACATTGTTCTCACAACATCCTTCACCCATGCTCCAAGGAGTTTTTGTCTCAAGTGGTGTGATGATTCTCCCCAGTAAGTTCTACTTCAGGGGTCATGACAATTCCCCGGTGAATCTCTATTGGCAGTTATGGCTTGTTTGATGCAAGATTTCCCTAGTTGGCAGCCTAAGAATCCCCCAGTGAATTTCCTTGGCTTCAACCTTCCCCAGAGAAGTAACTGTTGCTTCACTCAACGGACTTCTTACAACTTCAATCTTCCCCAGCGAAGTGGATGTTTATTTCATCCCCATGAAGTTTCAACTCTGACATCTTCAGTTTGCAACTTTGGTTCGAGCTTCCCCCAATGAAGTGGATATTTATTTTATCCCCTGGGTGGCCTCAGTTCTGGAATCTCCAATTACAACATCATTTTAGACCACTTCGGTTTGCAGTGGATATTTATTGTATCCCCCATGAAGTCTTTCCAGTCATGAGTTTGATTCTTTACCCAGTGGATCTTTCTCATTCTCAACAGAGTGACCAGATTTATCTTGACAATTCCCTAAGTGAAGTCATGATGGTCATCCCCAAATGGAGTGCGCTCCTTTCCTCAGAGAAGTTTGAAGCCTTGAAGCAAGACTTTGTTTTTATATGTGGTTTTCCATTTCATCCCCAGTGATGCTTCTATTGGCTGAGTATCCGCGTCGAGATGTTTATTTCATCTCCGGTCTACTTCTCTCTGTCTGTTTTGTCAGCATAAGCATAACATGCATTCATTCATATAGATACATGGCATCGGTGCATTTTGCATTTTTGTGCTTGTTTGTTTATTCTTTCACCTTGGTTGTGTTTACCCCCAAGTGATCGGGTTTGTCTTCTCCCTCCAAGTAGAGTCGTCAGCCCTAGGCAGAAAGAGCACAACCTTTCTAAATTCCCCACTGAGTTTGATTCTCGTGGACGATGGTTGCTTTGGTTTCTTTTCCATCTTTTGGATAAAGATAAACCTCAGTTGAGTTTATCCCTCACTGGATAGAGTCTTGCTTGACCGTTTCTTTTCAGTTATTTCCTAAATTGAACTTTGGTCCCTGACAATCACAATTTTGAATCTCTCTAGGTTGTTGAACCTAGATCGAGTGTGCATTTATTTTGCACTATGGCTCCCCAGGATGAATCTAGTCAAAGATCACCATTGAAGACAAATATTTCTTCGGCAGTGTTGTTATAACATCTTGGAATTTTTACCCAGACGACAAGTGGCAGCCTCTTTATTTGAGCAGCTTGTTTTGGTCTCAGATTTTCTATTAGGATGACAAATGGCAGTCTCTTTTCAAGACAGTTTGTCTATCCCCAGAAGTTATCAAGATTATCAACCTGTTATCCATCAAATGGCCTCTCTCCAAAAATTCGTCAGAGAAGTTTGTTGAAGACTTTACAGGTTTTCTCTTTATTTGAGAATTCATGTTACACGTGATTTTATTTCAAACTACAGCAATATTGCTCCTCAGCGATATTCTCCCAGTGAATCCACTATTCAAAGTTACTTCCATCAAATGGCATCTCTCCGAGAAGTTTGGTGAAGATTATTACAGTTGATCTCCCTCTTTATTTGAGAAGACGTATTTTGCAAGTCATCCGGCCTGCATCTCTTTTTGAAGATCCCTGGTGATATTTTCTAATCTCCAGTAAGTTATGGATTCCAGCTGAAGTCTTCAATCTCCAGTGAAAATTCCAATCCCCTGTGAAGTTACTTTCTAACAAGTATTCGCCTTTCCAGGAGGAATTCAAGACCTTTGCTCGAGGCAGACAACCTCGTAGCTTTTATTTCAAGACTTTGCTCGAGGCAGACAACCTCGTAGCTTTCATTTCAGACTTTGCTCGTGGCATACAACCTCACAGCATTTATTTCAAGACCCGCTCGTGGCATACAACCTTGAAGCGTTTATTTTCAGACTTGCTCGTGGCATACAACCTCGCAGCATTTTATTCAAAACCCGTTCATGGCATACAACCTTGAGGCGTGGGGAAGTTTATTTACCCTTTCTAAATGGAACATTTAGTTAAAGAATAAGCTTAATCATATTTTGATCATTGGAAGCTTATTTTGGTTGTTACCTTTGCTTAGGCTATCATATGTTTGATAGTAGGTAATATACCATATCTTTTTTGTCAGATACCTTTGCTTAGGCTACCAGGTTTGGTAGTAGGTCATCTTTCCTTTTGTGTTTACCTTTGCTCAGGCTATCATGTGTTTGATAGTAGGTAACATATCTTTTCTTTTGGTCAGACGCCTTTGCTCAGGCTGCCACAAGTTGGTAGTAGGTGATCCTTCTCTTTCCAGTCTATTACCTCTGCTTAGGCTATCGTAGGATAGTGGGTAATATGTCTGTATTTTGGTCAGATGCCTCTGCTTAGGCTACCGTGGTGGTAGTAGGTCATCTTTCCTTTTGGTTATTACCTTTGCTTAGGCTATCATATGTTTGATAGTAGGTAATTACCATATCTTTTTGATCAGATGCCTCTGCTTAGGCTATCGTGGTGGTAGTAGGTCATCTTTTCTTCCGTGTTCACCTCTGCTTAGGCTATCATATTTGAGAGAAGGTAACACACCTTTCTTTTGGGTCAGACACCTTTGCTTAGGCTACCGTGTTTGGTAGTAGGTGACCTCTTCCTTTCAAGACAATTACCTCTGCTTAGGCTATCATATGTTCGATAGTAGGTAATATGTCTATTGGATTTTTGGTTAGATACTTTTGCTTAGGCTACCATGTTTGGTGGTAGGTCATCTTTCCTTTTGTGTTTACCTTCGCTTAGGCTATCATATGCTTGATAGTAGGTAACACACCTTTCTTCTGGGTCGGACACCTATGCTTAGGCTATCGTGTTTGGTAGTAGGTGATCTTTCCTCCCCAGTTTATTACCTCTGCTTAGGCTATCGTGTGTGATAGTAGGTAATATACGCCCTTTTATTTCAACTGGATACCTTTGCTTAGGCAATCAGCTGTTGGTAGTAAGTTATCCTTCCTTTCAAGTTTCTTGCCTGTTGTAGGCAATACACGCCTTTGTCCTATTTTAAGCTACCATGTGATTTTCAGTTGGTAATCTCTTCCCCAATGGAGTTGGATCTTTCCCCGTGGAGTCTTGCTTTTGCCAAGTTGTTCCTCGTCGGGTCTTCCATTTTTCCCCTGTGGTACCCTTCCCCATAGGCTTCTCTGTCTTGCATTCATTTCATCTCATATCATATCATCTGCATTTGTGGCATCTTAGGGCCAAAAATTGTGCATGTTTATATTTAAGCCTCTCCCATCTCGTCGAGACGAAGATTTCAATCTCCATAACTCCGGATAGAAGAAACTTAAATAGGGGCATCTGTCATACCCTAATTTTTGACCCTAATATCCCACCTCTTTGTGCATCATCTTGCATGTCTGCATGTTTTATTACTAACAGGTTTGTGCAGGTACGTTAGTTCTCCCAGTCAAGCTATTCAGGGCCTGACCAATGGGTTCAAATTTCAGTGGTCCTAGGGTTTCTACTGGATTTGGGCTTCGCTTCTAGGGTTCTTTCATCATTTTGGGCCATTCTTGGATCAATACTTTGAAGATGTCTTGGATGGACTTTCTGGCTATATCTCATTAAAATCGAGATCAGGCATTGGTAATGTATGAGTCAAGGATGCCTCAGGATTACGATGCTAAGGTGTATTATTAATGCTTCCTCATTGCTTCAGTTGAAATTAAGTCGTGGTGCAAAAGAGGAGGCCGTGGGTTCATTAAGGTTAAGGTGACAAAGAAGTGTGACTTGGTTTATGGATGACATCAAAGCCTGGGTACATAATGTTTTAAGTTACAATAATTCAATTTGGTTGAATTAAAGATGGTGCAAGAATTTTCAAAAGATCCAAATTTCGAAATTCACAAATTCAAGTGGATATTATATAAAAGTTGGATTCAAAAGAAAAAGGGAGAGTTTCCCTCATACAAAGAGTAGCACCATTCAAAAACCAAGATTACATAATTCAAAATTCATTCAAAGAGATTTACAATGTCAAGTCCAAAATATTTTGCATAAACCCAACACACCATGTCATAGTTCAAGTTCCCTTGTCCTAGGGCCCACTCAAGGAAAAAGGCCTACTTTCCATGTTTGAGGACCTCACTAAGAAATGCATTAGCCGTCTATTTTGATGCACTTGCACTTATTCTGGCAATAAACAAGGCTGCATGGATCAATTTGAGGATGGCCATGTTCATTATGGAATTGATTAATAATGTTCCGCAAATTATTATTTTTATATATAAGGCTATACTGAAGCAACTTTCCTCCCAGATAAAGGCTACAAAAGTCTGCCTACGTTGTGGCACTTCATGGCCATTTACAAGTACCTGAATTCATGATTCATTACACCAAAATTGGAAGCACATTAAAAATAAAAGAAAGCATATTAAAGTTTACAAAGATCATAAAATCTATTTTCACTTCATGATTTCACACTGGTCTTCACTTCATTATTTCCAAATAACTCCGCTAGAACTACGACAGCTTTTTTTTTACAGTGATTATTGATGGTCATAGAAGAGGCCAATAAGCTTGTGTTGAAGCTAATTTGTACCATGTACTTTAAATCCTTTGTTGCGATGTATTGCAAAACTTCATTCTTTGATAAAAGGCCCTACCATCATTTGCTGTGGATGGCGAACGCTCGCCTCTAACCTGCAAGATTTCTCTAAGTCAGTTTTCCCCACATAAATTCCTTGGCCAAAATAAGTTCATTGGAACTTAGGCCTCACCTTGCTTATCTTTTTGAGCCAAGATCAATTTGACAGCAACAACCTTCTCTAGTTAAAGATTGTTTTCACAAAACCAAAACTACTCAATTGTTTTCACAAGCTTATCGTCTTTCAAAACAACAATGGACCTTGTCCTCTCCTTTCTACTTGTGATGTCCTTCTGCTGAGAAACCAATTAGGATGTGGGTGAAGTCTCATAGGAGAAGTTTGCCTTAGTTGGTTGCCGAACCATCGATTGATTCATATAGAAATGAGATGCAGGTTATGTCAAAAACAAGCAGTGGAAAATCTAAGAGTTCAGCCTTGAAGAAGCATCTCGTAACGACCGAGGGAACCGCATTCCATGACCTGCAAGGAAAATTCAATTATATCAAGAGATTTTCAAGTTGGAACAAGATGTAAATACCGACTACACGGTACAGAGACGTGTTGATCGCATCCAATCTCCCGCTTGAGTCACTAATTGAAGATGAGAAGAAGGCGACCTCACTCCTTAAGGATAAATACTTGGTCCTCGATTCACTTGTCGACTCACAAACTCCCACACCATCAGCTTCAAGAATTTCTTCGTCGTTGTCGACAAAATAAAATCTGAAAGAAACATGAAGAGATAAAGCCAGCAGCCATACAATTGTGGGGAGGAAATCAAAAGAAGATATGCAACTATCAGTGGATTCAAAAAGATTTGAGAAGGATGTTAAAGCCACCATTAATACCTGCCTCATAGTATGGTTTCAAGCTTCCCGCTTTGGAACTCATCAAGGCTTTCCATTGTCCCACTCTCCACAAGTCATCAAGACTGCGGTCATGTTCAGCAAACAGAGACAAAGAACACAGTTAAGGCAATGGGACGTTAGGGAAAATCCAATCATTCATGAAATTGTCGATCACGAGAATCACAAACATTAATAGCAAATGGCATCAAATCTTCAAGTGTTAAACTGAAGCATTATAGTTTTGGCAAAAATCTCAAACATCAAATATCTTTATCACAAAATCAATACAGTTTTGGCAGGAAATCGAAAATCATCGCAAATGCACAGTCTTTATTTCCTAAACCAGAATTCGATAATTAATTCGAAATCACCGAATTTAATTCATTGAGTCTATAAAAGAGACACAACGGTGAACACAAGGGAGATGAAGAAAAAGTTCATACACTATTCACTCGCACAAAAACTTGCAAAAATACAGAGCGAAAACTCACAAACACCAGAGAAAAAATCGCAAACACATGTACATCATGGAGAAGTGAAAAATTACATCAGTTCTTCATTAAGCTGTGACCTCAACAATCAGAAGCAGAGTTTACCGGAAGAAAATTCATATCCTCATTCGCAAAGATACCACGCATAGCAAGAAATATCACATACATAGCAGAACTAATTCACCACCGCCTATATACAGAGGATCACACCAGGGAACACGATTTGAAGTACGAGGCGTTGCAAGGAAGACGACGCACATCACGACATCGCATTCCACCGGATACATTCTCCACACCGTGGTTATCAGCTCCGGCGACCCCCAACATCATCGGATCCTTCTCCGCCGCCGCCGTAAACCTTGTTCTTCATCGTTCCATCTCCTTCGTTTTACTTTCCCGTACCTTGTATTATGTAATCATGAAAATATAATGGAAATTGGGGTATTGGGTTTGCTTGGGGTCGGGGTTTTGATTTGCATTGTTTGTTGATAGGAGAACACGAGAGGTTGCGGCAACGAGGATTAGGGTTTCAAAACCCATTTTGAGAGAAAGAAAGAGGGAGTAGCGAGAGGGTCTGAGGATGAGAGAGCATCTTTCTCTCTTTTCTGTTCTTTGGTTTTTTTAGTGATGATTCTACACATGCACGCACACACTACATGTCATGCACCCACTACCATGTCCGTCAGATCACACTTCGCACGCATCCAGTGGCTGTGATCTGAGGGTCTGCGATGGACCCTCTTCCATTGAGCACACCAACTCCCTCCGTTTCTAACTCTTTCCTTTCAGTTTTTTTATTTTATTTGTTTTTTAATTAATTAAAATAAAACTTTTAAATAACTTTTTCCTTTATAATAAGCATCCTTTTTATATATATCTAAAATATTCTTTTATAAAACATAAATTTTTTTTTTTTAAAACTTTGGTTAAAATCTTTTCTTTTAATAAAACTTTTTATAAAAATACAAAAAATAAAAATCTTCCTTTGATTAATAACCTTTCTTCTTTTTTATATAACTTTAAACTAAAAATAATAAAAAAAAAACTTTTTTTTAATTAAATTCTTTTTATTAACAAGAAAACCTTTAACCTTTTCAAATTAGTTAATAATTTCTAACTTACCTAATTCTTAATACTCTTGTTAATTTCCCTAAAAAAAAAAAGCCTTTTTCTCTAATAAACCGTTCTTTTAGAATTCCTCGCGCTAAAACTTACGCTTGAGTGACATAGATTAGAACCTTTAGTTGATATTATGCCTTGCTTATGCATTTTGTGTGTTTACTTTGTATATGATATATGTTTGCTTTATGTCTAACCCCTTTCAAAAAATATAAAAATCCTCGATCCAATGTCGAGCCCATTTTCTACCCATGTAAGTCGATTGCCTTTAGGCATCGCATTCAACCTTTTGGTCACTAGACACAAGACTAGCACCACTTTGCTAGCACTCTCGTTAAATCTTACAATTAATCGCGTAATATCCAAGGGAAAACCCCATGCATGGTAATCAATTATCGTGCATGGTGCATATGCATTTCATACTTCCCTATAGGTCTCCCTACCCCTTAACCCTTAGCAAAACAGATAACAAATAACATAAAATAAAATCAAGAGGTTCCTGTAGAGTACTACAGATATCTAGGATGCTAACACCTTCCCTAGGTATAACCAACCCCCGAACCTTAGAATCTTAGTGCATTTGCATCGCATTGTGGGAATTCGGTTTTTCTCCCTTCCCTTGGATAAAATCAAAGACCGGTGGTGATATAAAAAAATGCGATCCTAGTTAACAAATAACTATGGTATCCAATTTTCACCGCGACAGTTATAAACTGCAGCCGTTCCCGAACGCTCCCTTTGAGTTTTAACCTTGCCAATTCCCGACAGGTACACTTGCCCATTCCCAATAGGCAAAACAGGTCCAAGCTCACCAGTTCCCGACAGGTATCTCACCAGTTCCCGACAGGTATCTCACCAGTTCCCGACAGGTATCTCACCCGTTCCCGACAGGTATCTCACCTGTTCCCGACAGGTTGTTCACCAGTTCCCGACAGGTTTCCTATGGGGTCCAATGGTTCCAATTACTCTCTCACAACTTTTCCTCCTTACCCTTAATCTATTTTCTCTATCCACACAGTGCAAATTTTTTGGGTTCTTTTTGTATTCAATCACCTTCTACCTTGAATGTCTGAAAGCCGTTGCTATCATCCTTTCAGGTCCAAGTCGATTGAATAGGGCTAGCTGTAGCACCCCAAAATTTGCCCTACCTTTTTCTGGCTTGTGTTTCTTTCTCCTTTGCATTCCATAGTAGGTCATAGATTGCATAGCATGGCATTCAGCATAGGGCATGGGATCAGGGCATTTGCTTCAGCAGTACAAGATGTTCTCAGCACCGGTTTGATCTTTATCAGCCGTCAAGGCCAAGCATTTAATTCTCAAAGTCTTTTTGAGCCTTTATTTTGCTCATTAAGTGTTTTGAAGATCAACTGTTCCTGCAGTCAAATTTTGATCAGCAATTCGGCACCGAGCAGCCGTCTCAGCAATTTAATCGGGGCTCGGAAAATATTTCGTGGCATGTCTCAAGTGCACTCAAGTAGGGAGGTCCAAAGACAAGTTTCAAAGGCATATTGTGGCTCAGAACAGGTGTAATCACGTCTGTCTCCATTTTCCCTCCTTTTGGTGCCAAGCAGAAAATTCAAATTTTTCTTGCGTTAACCGGTTAACGCATATGGTTAACCGGTTAACCATTGCGAATTTTGCCCAAATCTGCATTTTTCAGCACTGCAGAGTTTTGAAATTATTTTGGTGGTCATGTGCATCGCTTGTGCCTACGTGGGAAGGATCTAGAGCAGCTTCTTTTCATCATTTTCCCCCCAAAATTTCCATTTCCACTCATGAATTTCCACCCCAATTCCACATTTCATTTCCAAACCCATTTTTCACCTCATTTTCCATTCACTCCAAACCCAAGCCAAACTCCCAAGCTAGAGGTTATTTAATCTCATCAATTCCAAACCTCTAGGGGCTAGATCATTTTTCACTCTCCAATTTTCAGAATTCCTTCAATTCTCTCAACTTCTCTCTCATTCTCCAAAACCCTCACTCAAAGTTTCATCATCTAAGTTCATCAAATTTCACCTTGGAATTTGTTGATGTTGAAACTAAACCACCACCCATTCACCAATTCTTGAAAGAATCTTGGATTTGCTACTGATTTGGAGTGTGGAATCACTTTTGGAGCAGCTTTTGATTATTTGAAGTGTTCTAGCTTGGATCTTAATTGTTCTTGCTTGGATCATGAAGTTCATCACATAGATCTTTGGATTTCTTGCTTGGATCATCAATTTTCGTGCTCAACATTCACCAAGGCAAACCTCATCCTTGTAGGTTGGTTTTCCCTAGATCTATAATTGATTTTGGTTGAT
Organism: Lathyrus tuberosus; assembly: GCA_022829125.1. NCBI lineage: Eukaryota > Viridiplantae > Streptophyta > Magnoliopsida > Fabales > Fabaceae > Lathyrus > Lathyrus tuberosus. The sequence continues at coordinate 799,769 of JALAZF010000593.1, forward strand.
CATAGCATTTGCAATGTAGATCCATTGATTTCATGTTGATGATTTGAATGTAAATGGTGTTTGATTGCTGTTCATGAGCTTAATTTCGTGCATGAGTGATTGTATGATCATTTGGAAATAAATGGATAAGTGTTTTTGCTGCTGGAAGTGTTTTTTTCAAATTAATTTTTTGTTGCTGTAACAGGGTTAACCGATTAACGCATATGGTTAACCAGTGTATTTTTGCTGTTTTCTGCTGATTTTTGAACCGTTAACCGATTAACGTATATGGTTAACCGGTTAACACTGATGCAGAGTGATATTTTCTTGCGTTTTCTTGGTTGTTTGAGATCCAATGCAGGCCTAATCTTCATGGATTGATATGACACATGTTTGTGGGCTGTTTTGATGCTGTTACACCTCACACCATTGCATGTTCACATTTCTCGACACGTGACTTGTTGAATTTCATCGTTTATGTGAATGTTTGCTTTGTTGAACACTTAATGCTATGAGCACATACGCACACTCACTTGTCAATTATGTTCATTGCGCATTGTTGCTGGATTGACGATGATTGTGCATACTTGTTTGCATCCAATTTCATGATGTGCATACTTGTCTCATTTGATCACATGCTATATGTTGCATTCTTCCATGGTAATTTCAAGGTTATTTCAACATAGTGCGCAGTTGGTTTGTGATCATGATTAATTGAAAGATGTTTATTGTTTGATGCACGTTTGCTCTGCTTTGATTGTATCGTGTTCAAGTTGTGACGTATGCTGTCCTGATTTCACATCTGAGTTATGTCATAAGTGCTGTCATCATGCTGTTTATGTGTGCATGCATGCTGTTTGCGGCTTTTTACACCTGTTTTCATGCTGTATTGTATGTTGTTGAATGCTGATTGGTGTGTGCTTATTTTTCATTGCTGTTCTGAAGCAAGTGGGCTGTTGTAGGTGATGTGCCTTCTCTTTTCCTTTAACTCATTTCATTCCCCCGAGTCTCAAAACTTGTTCAAGTCTTGGACTCCTTTTTCTTTAGTGCTACCTAGTCCAACTCAATTTTTGATTAAGCTTGGAGTAGGATTAGCATTAGGCTTTAGGTAGTTGTTTCTCTCCTAAACCTCACTAACCCTAGGATTTCCTTTGCATGTTAGCTTTAGGTTAGAGTTTCTTTTGTGTCTTTTCTCTTCTCATCTCAAAAATTCTTCAAAAACACGTAATAAAAGTTAACGTGTATTGCGCTCGAACCTTCTATGTGGGAAGTGGGGAACGAGGGGCTTCCTCTCATTCTTCTAGGATACTTAGTGTACGTCCTGTTGGGGACGATGCGCAAAGTATTCGTTCCTGCATTTAAGACTTTGGTTCAATACAAGTTACAAATTAACTTAAAAAACACTTCTGTCTAAAAAACACAAAAACAAACACTAACGTCTTTCCTTCGGGAATTATTTTCTCATCTCACTCACTCTCGACGTACGAACGCGCTCCTACTCGTTCTCTCGCAAGACGGTAACGCCTAAGTCTCGATTCATCGAGCTGCAACACCTGAGCTAGAATGTAAGTCGTTCCCTAAAAAACACAATCCACCCCTAGTGAGGGGAACTACGTCGCTCTGATTCTCATGCTCCCGATGAGATATGTAGGCAGTGGGGTAGGGCCCATGCGAGCACTTCTTTTATTTTCCCTACATTTGTTTCTTGCTCTCTCTCTCCTTTCTTCTTCCTTTTTCCCGTTCCTTTTCCTTTCCAGCAGCAGCGGAGCTCCAGTTGACGACACTCTTTGATCGAGACAAGCAAGCGTGGATCCCATCGGGTACGATGGACGCGTGGGGGTGCTAATACCTTCCTCATGCGTAACCGACTCCCGAACCCAGTTCTCTTGGTCGCAAGACCACTTTCTTTCCTTTCCCTCAGGTTTATGCAGTGTTTCCTTTCCCTCTCTTGGGATAAATACACATTGCTGGCGACTCTGTTTTCCGTGCCACTCTCGCGTTTGTACCGTTGGATGCGAATCTTTTCGGGAGCGACAACACCAATATGAAGTATTTCCATGCTGCTTTGAGAAATCGCATGAATTTGAATACTATCAGCGCAGTCTGTGTAAATGGCAAAGTTGAGGAGGACATGAAAAGGGTTAAAGAGGTTGTTAGGGACCATTTTGCAAAAAGGTTTAGCAGGGTGCCTAGATCATTCCTTTATGTTGGTGAGTCAGGTTTCAAACGCCTTTCCAGCTTGGACAGTGAGGAGTTCGAGACAGCAGTGAATGAACAAGAGATTAAAGGAGTGGTGTTTGAGTGTGCTGGGGATCGTAGCCCTGACCCTGATGGTTACAGTTTCGAGTTTTAAAAAAGGTGCTGGATATAGTAGGAGTAGATTTCGCAAACTGTATACTGGAATTCTTCGAAGGCGAGAAATTACACAAGATTTTTGCCTCCTCTTTTGTGGTTCTCATACCTAAAAACGACTGCCCTAAGAACTTGGAAGACTACATGGCTATATCACTAGTCAACTCTGTTTATAAAGTCTTGTCTAAAATCCTTTCGAACAGGCTTAAAAAGAAGATATGAGGTATCATCTCAAACACTCAAACGGCGTTTTAGAGGGTAGGAACTCGTTAGACGGAGTCCTTGTCCTAAATGAGATTGTTGATTTTGCCAAGCGTTCCAAGAAAGAACTTTTGCTTCTAAAAGTTGATTTTGCTAAAGCTTATGATTGTGTAGACTGGAATTACTTACGAGATGTCATGAAACTCATGGGGTTTGGCAAAAAATGGCTGAGATGGATGAAGTTTGGGGTTTTCAATAGTTTCTCTTCAGTTTTGGTTAATGGGAGTCCAACTCTAGACTTTAGTGTATCTAGGGGTCTTAAGCAAGGGGATCCCCTTGCCCCTCTCTTATTCACTATTCCAGCGGAGGGGCTTGCAGTTCTAATGAATAGAGCATCACAATGTGGCATCTATCCAGGCTTCAAAGTCAGTCCTGATCTCTCTTTTCAGCTGCTGCAGTATGCTGATGATTCGATATTACTTGGGGACGGATCCTGGAAGAATATTCTGGCTGCAAAGACCATTCTGAAAGGATTTCACCTAATCTCATGTCTGGATATTAATTTCAATAAGATTTCCTTGTTTGGTATTGGAGTGGATGAGTCAAAGCTTTCGGCTGCAGAACTTTATCTTGCCTGCAAGATTTCCGCCTTCCCGTTTAAGTTCCTAGGCATCCCTATTGGTGGAAACCACAGATTAATATCCTTCTGGAAACCGATGATTGATAAAGTGCGTTCTAGATTGAACTCTTGGAGAAGTCGTTTCCTCTCTATGGGAGGTAGGATTACCTTGATCAATTTTGTCCTTACTAATCTGCCGATACATTTTATGTCTTTCTATAAACTTCCTGCAAAAGTGATTCGAATCCTCACTTCTATTCAAAAGACCTTTTTGTGGAATGGCATGGTGAACAAAAGAGGTGTGTCATGGGTAAGTTGGAATATGGTATGTAAAAGAAGAGAAGATGGTGGTTTAGGGGTGAAAGATTTAAAACTTTTCAATAGAGCATTGTTGTTTAAATGGATATGGAAAATTCTGGTCAATAAGGATACATTATGGAAGGAGTTCATTGATCTTCGGTACCCTAATAACACGTACGGTTTTCATACTGGTGAATGTCACAAATCTTTGATATCCTCCTCCAATTAGTGGCGTGATTTGCTACAGGTTTCAATCATGTGTGGTAGGCATACTGTCTCTGATTTAATATCTTATAACATAGAAAATGGTGGTAGAGTGTCGTTTTGGTTGTCAAGATGGGCTGGAGATAGGATTTTGGCTGAGGAATTCCCAGAACTCTGTCTGTTTGCAGAAAATTTGGGAAGTTTTGTGGCGAATAATGGTTCTTGGGTGGAGGGGAGGTGGCTATGGAACATCAAACTACATGATTCTATTTTACCTAAGCATGTCCAATTGCAGCTTATAGCTTTAAATTCATTGATGTCCGAGTTCTCACCGTCCGAAGGAGCATGGGACTCGGTCCATTGGATGCTAAATGATGATGATAATTTCTCTGTCCCTTCCTTGTATTTGTTTTTGCAGGAAAAGTCTGATACTTATGGTATTCAAATAGGTGAAGATAGCAGGGCTGCTTTTATACTCATTTGGTTAGCTCAGGTTCCGTTCAAAGTTAAAGTGTTTGGGTGGAGAGTGTTGCATAAGAGAATTCTGACGCGAGAAAACCTAGTGCGTAGAGGTATCATTACTAATAGACATGAAATGTGTTGTCCATTTTGTTTTTAGAAGTCGAGACTGTTGAGCACATTTTATTTCAATGCTACAAATCTGGTCGAGTTTGGAATTTTGCTTGTAATTGGTTGGGCATTCCAAACATTTTGGTTGGTAACATATTGAGTCACCTTTCTTGTTGGGTAATGGGGTGTGTAGGTAGGAAGTTTTTAGCTAGCAATGCGGTCGGATTTTAGTTGTCTATTTGCAGGATCATTTGATCATCCCGTAATAATATTATATTTAGGGATGAATTTTGGGATCTTGATACGATTTCGAATCGTATTCTCATTTTTACTTGGTGGTGGATAGGAAAGAATCACAAAAGTTCTTCTATTTGTAATTATTACACTTGGATAAATTCCCCAAGTGATTTTTGTGGCCTTTGATTTGTGAAAAGGTTCTAGATGTATACGGGTTGGGATACCCCTATTGTATCCTTGATATATATAAATTTAGCTTATAAAAAAAAAAGTTAACAAACAAAAACAATTTGGATATTAAATTTTGGAGGCTTGTCACATATGTCAAAGTAAGAAATACTTTGAAATTGAAGAGCTAAAAGAATATGTATTTATTAACCTAGAAATGGAGAATATATTAGGTTTATAAAAGAAATGACTCATACCCCTTTGTCCTAATTAATATTTTTTGTGGATATATAGTGTTAGTGTCTCTTGAATTCTGAATAATTATTCAATTGACACTTTTGAAGTAGTTTAATTATAATATAAATATCAAAATTAAAGGGATACGCCCATTTTGTAACGAAAAAAGCATAATTATTGGAGTGGAGATTTGAAGCGTGTCACTTCTTAACTTATCACTACATCTATTATTTTCGACCGCAGTGAAAAGTGTTTTTATAATTAACAAAAAATAAAGACGCCTTTTCATGTTGGACCTATTATTAGGAATGAGTCAAATAGTGAAGCAAACATGTCAGTATGTTTAAGGTGGTTGGAGAATCAACCACCAAGTTCTGTTGTCTTTGTCTCTTTTGGAAGTGGTGGAACACTTTCTCATGAACAACTCAATGAGTTAGCTTTTGGTTTAGAATTGAGTGGACACAAATTCTTGTGGGTTGTGAGAGATCCAAGTAAACATTCTAGTTCTGCTTATTTTAGTGGACCAAAGGATGATCCATTTGAGTATTTTCCAAATGGTTTCTTGGAAAAAACAAAAGAGAATGGACTAGTGGTTCCATCATGAGCACCACAAGTTGAGATTCATGGTCATGGTTCAGTAGGTGGTTTTTTAAGTCATTGTGGACGGAGTTCAAGTTTGGAGAGTGTGGTTAATGGTGTACTTATGATTGCTTGGCCATTGTTTGTAGAACAGAAGATGAATGCTAAGTTTCTCACTGATGTGCTTAAAGTTGCGGTGAGGCTGAAGATTGATGATGAAAGTGGGATAGTGAAAAGAGAGGAAATTGGTAAAAGTGCAAGGAGAATCATGGAAGGTGATGGGAGTTTGGAGATTAAAAAGAGAATGAAAGAATTGAGTGATGCTGCTGCTTCTGTGCTATGTGATCATGGTTCTTCTAGGAAAGCATTTTCTGCTCTATCATTGAAATGGCATTGATATACATGTTGGATGGTCTGCAGAAATTGTTACTAATTCTATAATTTGAAGGTGTTGAACAATGTAATAGTTTTTTTTTTGTTTATAAATAGATTTGATTAAAATTTTCAGTGTTATTTACTGTTTTCTATTTTTTTTTTTTTGCATGAAATTAAATTCCAAGAAAATAAGAGATTTAATGTCTAATCATAGTTAACATTGGGTGTAGAAGATACATCAGAAGCTCTAACAATCGGAAGAGCATTTAGCATAGTAGCTTTCAAGCATTTGATGGCATCAATGAGTTTAGTGTGGTCAGTGATTGCGTAAATCCTCTCAGTGATAGCTCCAAAATCTTGAACAGTACGTGAATGCAAAGTGCTTTGTAGTTCATTGCTATGATCTTTCAAGAACCTAAGCACATCCATTTGAGTCAGCATTTGGTAACTTGAAGAAGACCCAAAAAGTTCAACTCCAACTGATATGTTTGTGTTCTCTATTTGGCTATCAGTAGGTACCATAGCTCTATGCACTCCTTTGCTCAACACTTCCATACAATCTAACAGACTAACCACAAAGCGAAGTTCGTTCGGTCAAATGTGTCTACATCTCTGATTAAAAAAAACTTAGAGATATGAAAATTTTAAGAACCTGGTATTAGGGTTGAGTGTCCACAAGCTAAGACCATCAAAGGAATGACCAACGATGGAAGAAACAGGAACATATATTCTTTGATCAATATCTTCAATAAGATAATCATTATTACTCAAATGATCATCACCAGCTATATTAGTAACAATATCAAGCATAGTAACCATTCCTATATAATGTTTCCTTATAGCTCATGTTTGTTTATTAGCTTCAACAATCATGACCCTCCTGCTCCAATCCACTGACCGGGCGGCGCAGCCACCGGAACCGCCATTACTTTGTTTGCTACAAGTGTGTTCATGATTTGTGCTAGTAAAGTTGTGTACGGTATTTCCACCTTCTTGTCCTTTGACTTCATGCTATTGTTGTGTTGCATTTCTACTGTGTGATTGTGATCTTTCAGCTGATTCTGCATGTTATAGTGGGAAAATATAGATCTAGATAGCATGAGGTATCAAATATATATTAAGCTGTGGTTATTACTATTTAGGATAGGATATGTTTAATTGCTTTTTTTTTCTTTCTTTTGTTGAGTGGCGTTACATGGTTATTACTATACGTGTTGTGTTAGGATAGAAATATTGATAACAAGGAAAAACCCAAAAGGGTACCTCTAACGCATTTGGCCAAGTTGAACAAGCCTGAGGTTCCTGTCATACTGCTTGGAAGCATTGCCACAATAGTACATGGTGTCGTGTTCCCTATATTTGGCCTCTTGTTTTCATCAGTCATTAGTATGTTTTTTAAACCTCCAGAACAGCAGGGGAAAGAGTCCAGGTTTTGGTCACTTCTATATGTAGGTTTGGGTTTGGTTACACTAGTGGTTTTACCACTTCAGAATTACTTCTTTGGGATTGCTGGTGGAAAACTTATTGAAAGAGTTCGTTCATTGACATTCGAAAAGATTGTGCACCAAGAAATTAGATGCTTTGACGATCCTGCAAATTCAAGGTGTGTTCAAAATGTATTTTACTTCAATACATTTGAAAATAAACAATTATCATGTATTGATTCCTTTTACTCATGAAACTGAAATAAATGATTTGCCTTGAGCATGCAGGTGGTTTGACTGGTGTTAAGAATGCGGCGAACCGGCCGCCACTGGTTTGGAGTTCCCGCGGCCGGCTTCAGGTGTTGCCATCGCGGTTTAATGATTCTGTTATTGTGAATTGGAGGAAGGAGGGAAGAAACAACAACGCTGCGGCGGATGCTGGTACTAGCTTTCGGGAATTTGAATTTGATGAATTTGGTTTCAAAAATTGTGGTGGAAAAGGGAAGAATGGGATTGGGAATGGGAATGGGACGGCTGCTGGCGGACGCAACCAGCCTCGCGGGTATTCAGTTTTGTTTGAGGAGGTGTTGCATAAGCATTTCAGTGTGGCTGCTGGAAAGGAATTGAGTTTGCGTGAGATTTTTGAAGAAACGAAGTTGAATAGTGAAGTTTTGAAGAAAGAGGAGAAGAAGAAAGAGGGGTTGTTTGGACCCGAAGATTTTTATGCAGGTGATATAATTTGGGCTAAGGCTAAGAAAAAGGAACCTTTTTGGCCTGCAATTGTCATTGATCCTATTTATCAAGCACCTGAGCTGGTTTTGAGATCATGTATACCTAATGCTGCTTATGTCATGTTTTTTGGTTACTCTGGGAATGAAAATCACAGGGTATTGTGTGAACTAGTACTAGTTTATCATGTCTATGGATAGTTTCTTTAATGTGTATTCTTTTTAATATAATGGCTATTTAATTTGTGTTTTATATATGGTTGTGAGCAGGATTTTGCATGGGTGAAATATGGAATGATTTTTCCATTTGTGGATTATGTAGACAGGTGGGGAATTTTTGTATTACAGTTGTTATTTTGATTTTTTTTTGTGGAAGAGTTTGTGTTGTGTTTAATGGGAATGGTGTTATTTTGTATTAGATTTCAAGAGCAGTCTGAGTTGAGTTAGTCTAATTCCTCTCAATTTCAAGTGGCGCTTGAGGAAGCATTTTTGGCTGATCAGGGATTTGTAGAAAACTTGAAAGAAGATTTAAATGCAGTGGATGGTAATAATGATTGTAGTAATAGTTCTATTGTACTCTATGAAAGCCTGTATGGTTTGGCAAGTGTGGAGTTTTACTGAAACGATTTGAAGCTGTTAGACTGGCTAGCTTCTAGGAGATTGTGGTCAAATTGTATTTTTAGTATTAAAATACAATACAAAGAGGACAGATAAGGTCAGTACATTAGTCCTTAATATTGTATTGATACTCTAGACCTACGGAAGAATGATATTCTTTTGCACTGTTACAACTAATTGTAGAACATCATGATCAATAACATATTGTGCCTTGAGGATGCAAGTGGTTTGACTGGGATTGAAACGAGAGTGTCAAGTTCACAAGTTGGGTCTGAAGTTGTCAGAGAAAGTGCTCACCCAGTTATATAATGTTGGGCTACAACTGGCACTGGCATTCATCAATGATGGTACTACACTAGCTACTGGTGGAAAGGTATTGGCTTCCTTTACATTTATATAAATGAAGAGAAACTGTTTGCTAACACTGATAACAAATTTTAGTAACAGAAGTAAAAAGATGTTTTATAGAAATTTTCTCCACTCATTCATTGTTATTATACTCTTTGTTCAAGGGTGCATTTTTACAAAAACTTACATCTTATTCCAGCTGAAGTTTTTTTTTCTCTCGTTTTGATTTGATTACCAGAATATGGAGGATCCTATTCTAGCTACAGCAGAGTTGGATGAGAAGAATGCCTTGACTTTAGCCATCGTTCCCGTCAGTAATTTGTTACATTTCGACAAATTTTTCTTAAGATATAAGAGGAGAATAATCATCTGAAATAAACTATCCTCCAGCATCGCATTCCTATTTCTGTATTGTGTTGGATATTGAAATTAGATATGATGTTTTGACCACAATTCATAATTTTTTTTGTTAATGGTGGTTTCAGCTGATCAACAACCTTCTGCTATTTTAAATCATGCAAATGGAACCACTGGTTGGGAATTGGCACTTTAAATCATGCAAATGGAACCACTGGTTGGGATTTGGCACTTCTTACGTCTCCCAGTTAGAATGAGAGTGCTACGGCAGCTAGCAAATTGGTATGCTTTTTTCTTCAATCTTCCCTCGGTCCCTTGGTTGCACATATGCTTTCTATTTCTATTAATAAGCGAGATTATCTATTGGGTATTTAGGCTGGAGGTTTGGACCTGCTTACACTAGACAACCTATACGACGACGCACTCAGAAGAAACAACCAAAAAGTTAGCTATAATCTATTAAAGCAAGCACTGGCGGGAGGCATGATGCAACCTGCAATGCACGATCCATTTTTTGCCTCTAATAGAATGACTGCTCCACCTTCAGTTCAAATGACAGCTATGTCCAACCAGCAACAATCTTTCATGTATCAACAAGAATACCAGGCTATTTATAGTTGAAAATTATGTTGGTGTTGTCATTGTGGAAATAGGTCTAATTGAATTGAAAATGGAATTAATTTGATTTAGTGAGAATTATATTATTATATGTTTGTTTTGGTTATGATTTTTGTTTACCGAATGTTTAGATGTATACAAAAATATTTGATTAAATGCAATTGGTTTAAATCAAATTAAATATAATATAATTATGAAAATAAAACAAACATATTCTATTTAAAGAAAATAGGGTGTAAACTTGTCAACATCTATGGTAAAATCTGGTGTAGTATATCATGAAAATAGGGTGTAAATTTGTCAACATTCATGGTAAAATCAGGTGTAAATTTGTCAACATCCGTGGTAAAATCGGGTGTAATATATCATATTTTTACACTCTATTTAAAGAAAATAGGGTGTAAATTTGTCAATATCCAGAGTAAATATTTTTCATTTTACACCTGATTTTTATCAAATGGGGATATGTTTAATTTAAATGCAATTATTTAAAAATTTATACTCGTTTTCTAAAACAGGGTGTAATATTACATATTTATACACCCATTTTAAACAAAAAAAGGTGTAATATACCATCTATAAATGTATACATGTAAATATTTACACCCGATTTCTATAAAACAGGGTGTAATATACCATCTATAAATGTACAAATATAAACATTTACACCCGATTTCAACAACAAAAAAAGGGTGTAATAGAACATTTATTTACACCCATTTTAAAACGGGTGTAAATTTGTCAGAAATTTCTCACCCGTTGAATTCACACTATAAAAACGGGTGTAAAATGTAAAAAAAAACGGGTGTAAATTACTGTTTCTGCACTAGTGAGATGAGTTATTATTTCGGTGGAATAGATGACCGAAGTCAGAAGATGTTATGAAATGTATATTTTGTAGTAGTTCATACATTCAATCTTTAAAACAGCCAATGAGGTTATCACTAAGAGGCACCCTCACCCCCAACCAACTAAACATACTATCCTACACCTTAATACTTTTACAACATAGAAATAGCAAATGAACAATATTTTCCCCCTCTAAGAAACAAAACAGACACTCCTTATCATGAAGATTTGTAATAACTCCATGGACACTAAGATTTTCTCGAGTCGGAAACCTATTATGGAATAATCTCCACAAAATCTCAACAACTGCGTTTTAGTGCATTTTATATTTTATTTTATTTATGACATACTCAAACTTAATGTAATAAAAATACTAATAATGAAAACTCTTGTATGAAGTATAACATCATTCTTTGGAATAGATTGCTAAGCAATGCTATTAAAAATGTTTTAAGGTTGGTTTCTTAATGTAATCAATTCTCTTGTACTTGCTAAAATTATTTTTTTAAATTCATACTTGTTAAAAATGTTTGATGTTAGTTAGGAAAGCATGAAAGTAACTTAACAATGTTAGTTGTTGTAGTTAGAAATGATGAAAATAAATTACGTTCAGTCAAAAGATATGTTAATCATTAAATCACAAGAGCAACAACATTAAACATTTTACTTGATACAACAAGGAGACAAGGTAGAGAGATTTGATAGCCAGGAGGATATTTGGAAAAAGCTTCGTCTTAAAGAGAGCATGATTCATCAGAAATCCAGAGTCAAGTGGACGATGGATGGAGATGTAAACACAAAGTTTTTTCATGATTCTCTTAAAACTCGATTCGGTCAAACTCTATATCAACTCTCAAGGTGGATGGTGTTTTGATGGAAGATCCTGCAGGTATTAAACTTGCTGCCAGGAGGTTTTTTGAGAAGTTTCAAAGTCAGAACTTCAATCGTTCTAGGTATGACTTGGTGAATGTGGTCATGAGGAATGAGGAAGATAGGAATTTCTTGGAAGTTGATTTCTCTAGTCAAGATGTGCGCGCTGTAGTTTTCGATTGCGACGATAATAGATGTCCTGGGGTGGATGGTTTCAACTTCAAATTTATTAAGCAGTTTTGGGATATTGTTGGAACTGATTTCGCTAACTGTGTTTTCGAATTCTTTTGTTCTGGTTATCTGCCCAAAGTGTTCGTGTCGTCATTCATTTCGTTGGTGCCGAAAGTGGATAATCGGCAGGGGTTGGGAGAATATAGTCCAATTTGTTTAATTGGTTGTGTGCTAAAGATTATATCAAAGATGTTGGCGACGAGATTGAGTTCCGTTATAGGTAAATTGATTTCACCTTCTCAAACAGCTTTTATTCCGGGTCGGTAGCTGCTCGATGGAGTATTGGTGGCTAGCAAAACTATTGACTTCGCTAAAAGAAGGAAGAAGAAGTGTCTTATATTCAAAGTAGATTTTACGCAAGCTTACGACTGCGTTAAATGGGATTTTCTTGATTCAATGCTTCTTAAAATGGGATTCGGAGAGAAGTGGTTAAGGTGGGTAAGAAGTTCTGTTCGTAAGACCTTTATGTCGATTCTTATAAATGGCAGCCAATCGAAGGATTTTGTCAAAACAGGAGGATTGAAGCAAGGGGATCCTCTTTCCCCCTTCTTATTTTCTATTGTGTCAGAAGGTTTGGCTAGTTTAGTTCGGAGTGCTTCTTCTCTTAACAGACTGTCAGATTTTAGAGTTAACAACACCTCATCGGTTAGTATCCTTCAGTTAGCGGACGACACTCTAATAATTGTAGATGGCACGTTTTCTAACCTGTGGGCTTTCAAGGCTATTCTTCGTGGTTTCGAGTTGATTTCTGGTTTAAAGATAAACTTCGCAAAAATTTGTCTCTACGGTGTTGGGTTAGGCCGGATTTCGTGAGTGTAACTGATCAGTTTATGCATTATAAATCGGGTATTCTTCCCCTTAACTTTCTAGGTTTAAAGGTTGGAGGTAACCATCGAAGCATATCGTTTTGGATACCGGTTTTGTAATGTATGAGGGCTAGACTTAGCAATTGGGTTGGTCGTAACTTGTCGATTGGCGGGCGTGTAACTCTTATCAAATTTGTCCTTGTGAACGTCCCAATTCATCATCTTTCTTTTTTCAAGGCACCGACTCAAGTCGTCAAGGATATTATTGTGATTCAAAGAAGTTTCCTTTGGGCGGGTTCGTCGAAAACAAGGTTAATTCCTTGGGTAAGCTGGAAATCCGTTTGCAAACCGAAGAATTTAGGAGGTCTTGGAATAAAGCACGTGGGGCTATTCAATAAGGCTATTATTTCAAGATGGCTTTGGAAGTTTGTGAATGTCGGCAACGAAATTGGGAGACCTTTGCTTGAAAGTCGGTATGGTAATTTGAGTCTGAAGATTCAGGTTTACAAAGATGAGGGATTGTCGTACCAAGATTCCAACTGAATGCGAGATATCTTGGCCTGTTCTATTCCTAACTCGCAGGTTAGTTTTGTCTTTTTATTGGACTGTAAGGTGGGTTCTGGTGCAGGTGTCTCCTTCTGGATCTCTGGCTGGGCTGGTGCAAGCCCCTTAAAGGATTCTTTTCCTCTCCTTTTGACGCTTGAAAGTCTAGGTCCAACTTTGTAATCAACTTTGGCAGGTGGGAGCAAGGGAGATGGATATGGAACTTTTCGAACTCATTTGGAGGGAATTTTAATAATTTGGAAGCGAATTTACGGTTATTAGTGGATAGCCTAGACTGCGCTCAGCTGAAGGAAGACGAGGAGGATATTTGGGATTGGAAATTGGACTGTGTCAGTGGCTTCAAGGTTAACACATATTACGATTGTATTATCTCGAGTGAATTGCTGGATTCGATTGATAATGGGTGATGTTGCAGGGGTGTTGAGACTCGTTCGGAAGTCAGAAATTCCAATGAAAATCAAAGTATTTGCTTGGAGGTTGCCCATCGATAGATTACCCACTCGGTCGAATCTTGTTAAGAGAGGAGTTTTTGTGAACGCCAATGAAAAGGTTTGTATACTGTGCTTTTTGAGTATTGAGGACTCTTCCCACCTGTTTTTTAGGTGCCCTAAAACTGTTAAGGTTTGGCAATTGGGGTGTACTTGGGTGGACATAGAATGGATATCGGATGAGGAGTGTTATAATCATGCCATGTCTTGGTTTTATAGATTGAGAAATAGAAGTAATTCCGGGACGATTAACTCGATTTGGTTCATCGCTTATTGGAATATATGGAGGGCTGGGAATAATATTCTGTTCAACAACGAGGTTTGTAATATCGATTCCATCTTCAACGATATAGTCGTTACCTCTTGGAACTGGTTGATTCTTGATAATAGTTTTAGGAGGAAATGTAGTTTGTATGAATGATCTAAATTTCCTTTTGATTTCCTATAAGTTTTAGTTGGATTGTTTTGGGGAAAGGTCTTGGCCTTTCTCCCTTTTGTTGGTTGTTGTAATCCTTGTTTGGTTTGAGATTTCCTTAATCTCATTTTAATAGAATGCTTATAAAAAAAAATCAACAACAACTAACATTGCTAAGTTATATTCATCTTTTCCTAATTAACATTAAACATTTTTAACAAACATGCATTCGAGAAATTAATATTAGCAATTACAAGAGAAGAGATATATTAAAGAACCAACCTTGATCAATATATTTCTCTGCTCTAGCAATTCATCTTGGAGAATTGTGTTGTTATTGTTGATATCACCTCGGCGAAAAAACCAACTAAATTGAAAACGGGAGGATTTCGTCTTTGTGGAAAAACCAACAGTGGAGAAATGTGGAGGATTTTACATTGGTGAAAAAGCCAACTAATTAAAAAGATATGTGGAATGTTTTCCATTACACACTCTTGGTCACCTCCCCCACTAAATCTAGATAATGATAAATTTTTTTTAACCGAGGTAAAAAATCTTTTTCATAGTTGTGTAGTCACCACCCGACACCCTACATTCTATAACCAACTTCTCTGAAGTAATCAACACTTGCATAAAATCATCGACCATTGCTCACTTATATTGGATAATTCTTTTTGAAATGACCGATCTTTTGACAATTAGGATATTTGTATTTTGTTTTGTCCAGTAACTTTGATTTTGCAGTCTATTTCAGAATCAAAAGCTTTTGTTTGTGAAATATATGCATACCTTAGGTTTTAGGAGTATAAAAAATTCATTATGTATCTTTCTCCAAGGTAACTAACTTTACAATTAAGCCATGCTCCATGTGAGTACGTAATATCACAGTCACTACTAGGAATCTTTCAAAAGATATTATACCGACATGGATTATCCACAAAAGATATAGTAACAACTTGAAATGCTGACATCAAAAGGAAATTTTAACACTGCTGCATTATCCAAACTTTTTTCCATTTCTTTTTCTTGGTCAAATTTAGCCTAAAGTATGTGCTTTGCAGATGTGGTGATGAGGAGATTCAAAAAATGGAAAGACAAGTTGTTCGTGCCTTTACTATATAAGTAGAGTCTTTAGCCTTACTCTTAATTAGTGCATACACTCCTTAAACATTGATTCCTTAAACCATTTTATACTTCCTTTGTTATCTACTCCATACTCAATGGCCCTTGAAAACTGTGACTGTCTCGGTTCAAGAAATAACTGCATTTGGTCAAGTTATGAGAGAATTGGCTCTGACCCTATTGTATGTGTCAATCAATTTATGAGCAAAATTAAGATAGCAAGGTTGAAAACACTGTGGAGGAAGATCAAGAGAGAAAACAAGAGGAGAACTTTTAAATCATCTTCACCTGTGTTTCTATATGATCCTATCTCTTACTTACAAAATTTTGATGATGGTTGTTCCAATGATGATGATTTTTCAAAGTCATTCTCAGCTCGATTTGCAACACCATCCTCCAAGATTTTTAAGAAGAATATTGAGGTGATGAATTATGGAAACATAATAGAGACAAACGAGCTACCAACATGATGTTTGAGTTCCTTATTCTGGATTCAATTTATTTTTTACTTGGGAATTATGATTTATATCTGTACAAAGGTTTTAGTTATGTTATCTTGTAAATCTATTTTAACTATTAGATTTTGTAAAAGATTTCATTTCTAATTTCATCTGTCATATGTTTTCTACTCCCTTCTATATATATTTTTTATATACTTTTCTTTTTAACCTTAAAAAATTAACGTTGTATTTTAATTCATATACAATAATATTTAACTCAAAATTTCTCATGATACTAAAAGAAAGAGAAATAAAGTAAATAAAAAGCCAACACCATATAACTCTTCAAGTAAATTTATTAGAAGTGTTTTTGAGTAATTGAAATGTTGTAACCAGTTATGCATTTGTAGTATCTGGTTATAACTGTTAGTTAATTTCAATTTGTTTCAGCTGTAAACGATTCTAGGTTTTGTGCAAATGGTTACAGGCTCGAGTTTTTTATTTATTTTTCTGTTATGTGGTTTATGTTACTTAAGTCTCAATCATTTTATGATGCTTGTATAAATACCTTGGAGGCATCTTAATCACTGTCAATTCTAACAAAACCTTCCCACCCTCAATTCTCTCTCTCTCTCTCTCTCTCTCTCTCTCTCTCTCTCTCCACACTCTAATTTCTCCATTATTCACTAAACTTGTGGTTCCAAGATCCAACAGTTGACATCAAGAGTCTGGTTCTGATCCACAATTAGATGTGAAGAATTACGGTGGATGGTGCAATTAGATGAAAGTATTATTTGGCTACCAAGATGTTCTTGTAGTGATCAAGAATAGGGTGAATCCTCTTGTTGAAGGTGCAACATATGCACAACAAGAAACGTAGGGGTTGCCAAGGCGAAGGTGGTGAGGTTATAAACTCACAAGCGTCAACTTGAATTTATTCAAACGAAAGAAAAAGGATATGATCAACGATTTCACAACAAGATTTCACAAAGGATAGAGAAGAGAAATAATGATAAAGAATAGACAGACACTACTACGGAAAACCCATTTAACAACGGTTGGGAAAGATATATAATCACGCGGGCCCAAGCGTAGTTATGTAGAGTGTCGTTGTATATATGATACTTACTATGACGGCCCAGAAAGCGTTGTAATAAACTAGAAAGTGTGCGCCCTATCACAACGGCTTTTCTAAAGGACCTTTGTGATAAAATTAATGGTTCTAGGTTCGATTCCCAGCTGAGCCGTTTTGATATTTATTTTTTTCGGGACACCGCGCGATATATTATAACAGTAATGATGTATAACTGTTGTTATATATTCGGCAGAATTAACAAATATCATCATGCTTTTAAATATAACCCCATTTTTTAACCTTTATTATTGTTCATCATATCACAACTGAAAATACAACTCACACCTGTGATAATGTTTTCATTCAAGTACTTTTAATAAGAAGTGTGTGCCATATCGAAGACAACAAAATGTTTCACAAGTGCAAGTTTCATATTTAATACATCTAAAACTTCTGAAGAGAACAAAGACACTTTTAAGGTTTAATTATCAAATCTAAATTCCCTAACTGACATAAAGTTACTCCAACTATACGGTGCTACGTCATCATCATCTGAATCGACTGTAGTTGTCATCCTTCTCTTTATTCTCGATCTCCTTATTCTCCTCCTAGTTCATATTCCTTGCAAGGAGATCGCCTGTTGGATCTGTACAGCTTGTTCGGGCTGCTTAACTTGTTGGACTTCTACGGCCTCAATGACTTGTACAACTTCTTGGACCTCTACAACATCTTTAACCTAGACAGTTTGTTGGACCTGGACTGTATTGTTTGAACGCATTTTGAATATTCCTCTTCAATGGTGTTGCTTCTGTGGTAGTAAGAAGAGGAATGACATATTTATAATGATTTCTCTGATTATTCATCTTCTCTCTACATTGAAAATCTAATCGTTTTAGTTGAAGATCATTATAATTTCTTTAATTCAAAAACCATTGCTGGTTGAATAGTGATGGTTAACTTACTCATTCATTTTTTATTATATTCTTATTTAAGATGGGGAATTGGAAATCAAAATATTAAATAAACTAATATAGGCCTTAATGCTATTCACATAAGAAGTGGTAATGTGTGTTTAAGGAATAATGGGCCCCAAGATGCCACACCATGATGTTGTTGTAAACTATTATAGGAATTTCCTATAAAATTTCGTTATGTATAAAACATTACTAAAATAACGTGTCACAAAACATTAAATATGGATGATATAAAAACATTCATTGATGATGCATGTACATGGTTACGATGACAAAATTTAGAATAGAAGTTTTAGTACACAAACATCCAAACTAGACTAGATTACAAATAAATTAAGTTTGAAGTATAAGAAAATAGAACTGACATGCTTATTTCCTGGACTGCTACACCAAAAAGACGCACGGTCTGCTTTGATGTTATTGTTCCTTACAATTCTGAATAGCTTCCTCAGCATTCTTTCTGTTACATAAACAACTGGAGGCATTAAAGCATAGCGTATATGGCAAGTGAGGCATAAATAACACACCACTGATGATATTGGCAATACAACAAGTGTTACCTAACACCAAATTGAACATCATGGCTACCAGATTTATTGCACAACTTTGCAGAACCCTGTTTTATATACCTGTCATTTCCACAAGAGAAATCAAAATTCTATCTATGATAACCAGCAAATGTCATATCATAGCCAATAAAATCAGATTACCATGGTATGTAATACAAATTGGTAACTTATACCAAAGTACAGTCCATCAGACAATCATAACCTAAAGCATATGAAACATGTACTCTCATACTGACTTGAGCATATACAACATCAACAAAGAAAAAAAGAATGAAGATGTTGAAGAATACCGTACTTCAAAGCTGAAAATCTTATGCACGTAAGGAATGAAGATGTTGAAGAGTATCGTACTGAGAAAGAAGAAGATTTGAGCTCCAAATTAATGGATACGAAGAAAGTAAAGATTACGCCACCACTGTCATCTCTGGCTTGCTTGTTCTCCTAGGGCATCTTATGAAAGTAATACAGATAAGTTTTGTTTTAATTTATCAGTAAACCCTTTAATCTCGGTTGTGTAACGCAACCTTAGTGGAAATGTAAGTCCTCTAACAACGATTGATTTTCTTCACTGTTGTAAAATCATTTACAATATTTTTTAAATAATAGACTTAAGTGACACAAGCTTATAACAACGGTTGTTTAAACTCACCATTGTAAAATCATTTACATTTAATTTTTTAAATAAAGGACTTAAGTGACACACACTTATTGTACTCTAAAAAATGGAAAAAATGAAGTTGCTGAGAATCGAAGCTTGCTACACATCATTTATTACTACGGTTTTTATAGACAAGCGTCATTAAATTACGGTTTATAAATCCAGTAACTCACTGGGCGCACAAATTTTAATATATTACAACGGTGTATGTGAATCTGTTGTAAACCTGGCATTGTTGTTTGAGCGTTTTGTAGTAGTGAGAGATCGTTTGCAAGCTCGCTTGAATGAGAAGGACATGAGATCGAAAGAAAAAAGACCCTTGAAGAGTAAAGAGAATTTTGCGAATTTTGGTTAAAGAGTGTCCCGAAATTCCAAGAATTCGACTTGCCAAATATGTAAGAGTAGATAAAACAAAAATGGTGGTCAAGGCATCTCTAGAGGTGAAAAGAAAAGGTTTGAAAAAAGCAAGGAGCAGTGATTTAATTGTCAAAGGTTCGGTCAATTTGCAAGATAGTGCAATGCGAACAATAAGGAACCAAACGGAGATGATGCCAAGGTTGCATGACAGGATTTTTATGAAGAGAATAAACTCTTGGTCATGATCATGGAAGGAGAATGCAACAGCAGCAGGCTACGAGAAACAAGTTGTAATCGGTTATGTGAAATATGTAATTCTTTAAATGCAAAAGAAAATGTCATGATGACTGTTATAGAAGGAGTCTAGTGTAGTGAGGAATGATATTTAGACTCGTGATGCTCTAATCATATGACGGGAAGGAAGGATTGGTTTGTTAAAATCAATCATGCCATGAAGAACAAAGAGAAGTTCGTAGATGACACCACAGTAGCGGCCAATGGGATCATTAATGTTTTGATCATTAGAATGGATGTTGGAAATTCATTGATCAAAGATGTATTGTACAATCTAGGAATCAAATGTAACCTTCTAAGTATTGTCCAATTTCTTGAGTAGGGTTACAAGATTCACAAGGAAAACAAGGGGCTACACATTGTGGATATAAATTGGGTTATGGTCCTTAAAGCTCCTATGACTACCAATAAAACCTTTAAGCACTACAACAAAAAAGCTATTTAATAGCGTTTTTTTTGCTTTTTGATAGTGCTTAAAAGCGCTATTAACCAGCCTGCTATTGTAAATATTTTCGTTTGATAGCACTTTAAAAGCGCTATTATAGTACAGGTAATTAATAGCATTTTTACAAAAGCACTATTACAGTACCGTTATTTAATAGTGCTTTTCCAAAAGCGCTGCAGAAATAGACATTTTGTTTTGATTTTGATAGCACTTTCAAACAAAGCGCTATTATAAGGCACGTGTTTGATGGCGTTTTTTCATAAAAGTGCTATTATATTATGTTTCATTAATAGCGCTCTCTCTACAAAACGCTATTGTAGTACACTTTTTTTTTTTACTAAATTATTCTTTTGATATATATATATATATATATATATATATATATATATATATATATGCCATTTGCATTTTACGACATAAGAATTCATAAAAAATAATGATTATAACCAAATAAAATATTTGAAAATGAAATAAAACCACTTAATCAAGAACAATGTGATACCATATATATCTACCACTGCCATAATAAACATCAATCTACACTACATAATAGTGGTAATTGATAACAAACAAATTAACAAACCATATTCAACGTTGATCTCAATGAAATTACGCTAAAACTTTTGCCACAAGTTATTAATTTGGTCCAACTAAGAGTACTTCAAACCAAATTCCAAACAAAAAGTACAATCACTTAGCTAGGCATATTCTCTAAACTAAAGAAAAACATCTAAAAAAACAAGAAAGGACAACAAAACAACATCAAGTAGTAACCACTTCGCGCACCAAAGCACTGCTACACCCAGAGATACAATCACTTTGCTAGCTAGTTAGGCAAAATAACTGCTAACCGAAACCTGAAAGTGAAATTTTAATATATAATTAAAAAATACTGAAACATAAAGATCACCAAGTTCATATTAACAGGATCAGGCCTATTTCAAGTTCATATTAACTATACAAACTCATACTAACAGCTCAATAAACATTCAAACATTCCATATTTCACTAACTATCCTAAATTTTTTATCAAAGCTTACTCTAACTTTATTAGCAGTCCACTAACTAACTTAATAACCAAACAGCATAATTGAAATCCAAGCCAAAAATAATTCAACACAACTCTACCCAAAGTTAATTGTTGACAAAATTCTAACCAAACGCAATTCTGACATCAATGCCTATTGTGATTCAAGTTCTTGACCACCTATGCCATAAGCAATAACGTTCAATTTGTGGTTTCAAGATTAACAGGGGAGTAAATTCAGCAAGCAGACATATCACAAATTCTCACTAATAGTAGGTTCTGACTTCTATTTAACATTACTTTTAGCAGTTGCACCATTCCAATGAATAATATAACATGATAAAAAGCTCTATCAATTTTAACGTTTTTTCTAACTAGCATTTTGTTAAAATTTTCATCCATAACGATTCACTGACAACATTTCATAAGCATGCTCCAAGGTTTGAGTTACGCATCAACTAACTAATTCGAACTAACTTCCATGTTGAACAAAAAAATTAACATAAAAATCCTGCTACAGTAACTCAATCCACATTCACTAATTATTAACTAATGCACAACTAATTTCAAACTTCAATCTAACCGCATAATAACTCAAGCGTAACTAACTGAATTGCATTTAAAACTGCGTCAAGTTCATAACTAATTTATATTTAAGCGCATATCAGAAACTAAAACTGCAACAATTTAACATCTGAACTACATGGTCACAACAGAAATCATCAAGGGCAGTGGATTGACAAGTTGGGTTCCTCTCATCTTGTTTGTTTCATAACAAACTAGCACCGTCATACTTCGTAACTAACCAAATTTCCGACACGTCCTCACTAATAATTTACTCTATAACAACATAACCATTTAATCACAGTAGGCAACTGACTTAAACAGAACTTTTGAAGTAAACAACTATAGCTAACTTCATTCAAATTTAAACTAACTATAACTAAATGTTTTCACATCAACTAACTTACTAATTTCAAGTTCATATTAACAATACAAACTCATAGTAACAGCTCAATAAACATTCAAACATTCCATATTTCACTAACTGTCCAAATTTTTTTATCCAAGCTCATTCTAACCTTATTAGAAGTCCATTAAACTAACTTAATATTCAAACAGTTTAATAATAGTTCCATGACAATCCAACATAGCTAGTTCATGAATAATTTCATAACAGATCAAATTTACTTCAGTGATTCATTAACTAACTCCAAAAATTAACATTGGCCATTTGATTCTAACAGACACGTTTGTCTCTAACATTCAATAACCAAAAAGAATAATTGAAATTTAAGCCAAAAACAATTCAACACAGCTCTAACCAAAGCAAATTGTTAACAAATTCTAACCAAATGCAATTCTAACATTAATGCCTATTGCGATTCAAGTTCTTGACAGCCTATGCCATAAGTAATAACATTCAATTTGTGGTTTCAATATTAACAAGGAAGTAAATTCAACAAGTAGATTCATCTTTGAAACTTACCGAGCTTCACCTCGACCGCTTGGATTTGCACTTTCCTTCTTAAATGCTGCTTTCCTTGTTCAGGTGTCTCCGTGCAAGGATACTGATGGAACCATGATAGATACTTGTAGATTGTCTTTTGGTGGTTTTAGGAATATGTCGGATAATCTTCTCATACACAATTTTGTTGATATTTTCAGTATCAATGGCTATGCATTTTATGAAACTATAAGAATTTATTCATTAGTGCACCGAAAATATTAATGGCTTTGTAAAGGTGCTATACTGCATCCGACATCGAAAGTGAAAATTAACCATTACTGCCCCTTGCGATTATATATTCTAGCCATAAAAAAATAGTATGCTTTCATATTATATGATTTTTCCATGTTTACCATTAACCAACAATTCAGAATTCAAATGAAACAAAAATTGAGAAAAACAAACAATCATCAATTTCCACACACTATCACAACATAAGTAACAAGAAAAGAAAACAATTGAACCAAAATTGAATTCAATAAGAACAGCAGTTTAAATGACACAAGTATGATTCGAAAACTGAATCTCATAAAGCTGGCGCATCATGAACGACAACACAAATGCCACAATCATGAAGTCTAAACTAGAAACATATTTATCGCAACACGTCTGATTAAAGCACCGTAAATACAGGCAGAAACATCATAGTAAATTGAAATGGTTTCACGAATATTACGAAGTTCGAACACGAAACGAATTCGTAAGAGCATAATGCTTGATCCGAAACCGATCAAGTTCCACTAATGTATCGAAAGAACAAACGGCAGCATAATGACATATATTTGATGTCGAAGCTACACATAAGAGTTCGACTATGCAATGCAGGCAATCAAAGTAAAAACAACACCATACATGAACATGATATTTAACAATTCAAGTCATTACAGTGCCATAAACCAAATAACAAAAACAATGACAATGTGGAATCGAATCGAACTACACACAAATCTAACACAGCAGCTTGCACAAATTGAAAGAATTAATACATCTAGAACATCAAATAATGCAACACAGAGTTTGATTTGGATTGTTACCGAAATCATGTAATTGAAACGAATCAAACAGAGCCTCGGCTTCGCGTCAGAATACTCATCAAACCGGCGTCCTCACGGTGTCCCCATCGTGTACAGAAGCGAAAACTTCAAGCTGTCAGCTAACTAACCAACTCATGAATGCGAAATCGGATCTGCAATGTAAAATCCAATATCCACACAAAAAGCAAACCAACACGATCCTTATGAATATTTCGCGTTGGTGACGAAGACGCGCCTTTGAGGACTGGCGGCAGAAATGAACATAGGTGGGGGAAGGACGTCAAAGATACCATGGAGAGTTTTGTTGATGCAAATTAATCGATTTTGTGGAAGGGGTTTTAGATTTTCAATTGATTTCAAGAAGCAAATCAATTAATTTCCGAGTTCTGGGTTCAAACAAAATTTTAGGGTTTCAATGAAATTTTGGGATTTTTGAGTTCTATTTTCAATCGGTTTTGGTTTAGAGTTTCTTATTTTGTGAATGAAGGCTGAGTTTGACAAAGATAAGAAGGTTTATGTGTTCGACATAGAGAAGAATGAAGGGTGGTTCAAGTGACTTCGTTTGAGAAGAATAGGGGTTTATGAATTTTGGGAAAGAAAACACTGAATTCAACATGAGAAGAATGTCAAAGAAACAAGGGAAGAATTCTCTAAACGTTTGGTGAAGGATGGTGTGGAGGAAGAAGAAGCTTTGAGGGTAAAGGTGTTTCAGAGAAGAATAGTATCAGAAGAATAAGGGTGATATTGGTCTTTGATTTTTATTTTATTTTTTTCGCAAAAGAAATGATCAATTTTTATATTTTTATGGAAAGTTTTATAATAGCGCTTTATAGATAAGTGCTATTGTAACGCCCCAATTTCGATTATTTCCCATTTTGTTGAGTCTTTTATTTAAATTGAGTGATAAATTACTTTATTTGTGAAACTGGTGTGTTAATATGCTATGTTGACATGTTATGATATTTTACCGTTTTTGAGAGTTTGCGGGGAAATTAGAATGGAGGGTATTTTGGACATTTCTCAATTAATGGTAAGTTAGAAATTTAGTAAAATTGGTAGAAAAGTGATTAAGTGTAGAATTATGTGAGAAAATGAATTAATTGAATTTGAGTAGAAAATAAGAAAAGAAAAAGAGATAAGGAGAGGAAATAGGAGAGAAAGAGAAAGAAAAGGAAAGATAGAGAGAAAAAGGAGAGAAAGAAAAAGGAAGAGGAGAAAAAAGAAGAAAAGAGAGGAAAAGCTTGGAAATCTTCAAAACAACTTCTAGGAATCGAATTATCCGGGTAAGGGTGTGAAATCTTATTATCTTATCAATGTATATCATTATGTATGATTGTGTTGTCGTTGTTGTTGATTTTTATGAGTTTTGGTATAAACCCATTTGTGTAGAAAGTGTTAGAATTGGATTTAATCATGTTGAAAATGATGTTTTTGTGTCCCTTGTTGTTGGTACATGATAGATATATGTTATTGTACATCAAATTGGTGTTTTTCTGGATTTAGATGATGAATTTGGGTGTGGTTTGGATGAAAAACGCAGAACCAAGTTCTGCAGAATTTTTCTGCATTTGCCCTGGCCGTACGCGTATGGGGCATGTTCATACGCGTATGAGCCTAGGCGTTACGCGTATCATTTTCTTGTTTTTGGGCCATTACGCGTATGGAATGTGACTTTTCCCCGCCATCTGGTGATACGCGTATGGTGTTGGGCATACGCGTATGGACTTTTAAACGTGAGTTTTGGGGGGAAAATGATGTCTTCCCATACGCGTATGGGCCTTGGCAATACGCGTATGGGATGGCGAGGAAACAGGGCCGTACGCATATGAGAAGGGCGATACGTGTATGGTCAGGACAATTGTAAAATGGGACTTTTCAAAATATCGTTTTCGTTTTTCTTTCGTAACTTGAGTTCCGTTTATCCGATTTTTACGTTCTTGGTATCGATATGTAGCTATTGAGTTGTACTTTCTTATTACGATGATTTGGAAATTGTTAGCCGATTTAATTATGTCGGAAAGTCGGGAATAGTGTTATTGAGCGACTTTTACCGTTTTGAATGTATGTTTTGGATGTGAATCATACAATAGTGCATTGATGTGAATGTATATAGATTGCATGTGATAGTATGAGATGAATGCATGAATATATTGTGAATATGTATGCATTTCAAGAATGTCTTGAGTCATTTTGTATGTGAAGCATAATGATGTACATTCTTGTGTTGTGTGATTCTAATGAGAATCCGCTATAACGTCGTGTGCCCGTGTGGGGTGTGAGCGATGATTATAGACGATCGTGTACCCATGTGGGGTGTGAGCGATCGGGTCGTGTGCCCGTGTGGGGTGTGAGCGATCCATAAATATTGTGTGCCTATGTGAGGTGTGAGCAATGGGTGAACATCGTAGGCCCGACGGGGAGTTACATTGGTAACGAGCGATGGTTCCAATAAGTTCCTGAGTGAACTTGAGATGATTGAGTCGGTACCGCATTGCATTTGCATAGAGTCGTGAGTCGGTCTCTATGATTTGCATTTATCATCTTTATAATGGTGCATTGATGAATAAACATGAATATGTATGTTTATGTGGAATGATAAGAATTGTGAAAGTATGTGTGACGCCCCCAATCTACACCCCCAAATTAGCATGCATTTAAAGCAATAAAAGAAAATTCGAAATTTGATCAGAGTATATTTCAAAACATGGCATAGACCAAGGGTCACATCAATTGAAACCAAAGAAATTCATACATTACCTGCCCATACAGATATGCAACAGTGGGGTAGCAAACATACAGGGGAAACTTCGTTCCTTACACCCACATTTTCAGAAATTAGAATTAAAGCGGAAAATCTAAAATCTAATTAACACATATACATAGTACACAATAGCACAAACAGCCACCCTAGCTACCCGGTGTCACATATCAGAGCCGACCGACAAAAAGGGTGAAGACACAAAGCTTCACAAAAGACCTCCAGCAACTCTAATCTGCAATGCCTCAAAGAGCATTATAAAACGAGCAGAAGGGTGAGAAAAACAACCATAATATAAATGCATATAATTATATATATCAACATAAAAATACACATATACCACATATTCTCACCATTCTATCATACTACAAAAACATACATACTATGTTTACTATGCACCAATCATCACATCTCACTCAATATACATCATGCATAATTCACCAATTCAATCAAGACCCGACGATACCACGCATCACATAACTGGGAATGACAGCATAGTCATTCTACCCAATATACCTCACTAGGAACGACACATAGTCATTCCACTCTAGAACACCTCTCATTGGGAATGACAACATCGTCATTCTACCCCAATGAATATCCCACTAGGCACGACAACTCAATTGTACATCACTAGGAACGACAACATAGTCATTCTACCCCAGTGAGCACCACACTAGGAACGACATCAACGTCATTCTACCCCAGTGCACACCTCATTAGGAATGACATCATAGTCATTCTACCCCAATGAGTATCCCACTAGGAACGACAACATAGTCATTCTACCCCAGTGGACACGACAACTCAATTGTACATCACTAGGAATGACAACATAGTCATTCTACCCCAGTGAGTACTCCACCAGGAACGACGTCAACGTCATTCTACCCCAGTGGACACCACGACACACTCGCACTTCACTAGGAATGACATATAGTCATTCTACCCTAATGAGTACAACAACAACACTAGGAACAACATACAGTCATTCTACCCTAATGTGTTCGACCAAAACATTAATACCTCACCTGGAATGACATATAAGCCATTCTACCCCAATGAGTATTCTAACACAATTGGAATTCAATCCACACACCAAATATTACTATTATAGCAATCCCATGATAATCAATACCCTACCATTCATCTTGCTGTGGATCTACGTCACAGAGGCCGCCATATCATACATTAATCATACACTCGAAACCACATACATTGATACTTACTTAAACAATGTATTTATCACTAACTACAACCCACAACAAATAGCATTTCATCATTTACACCCATATTCATTCACATCAAGAATTACTCACCATCAACCACAACAATCCATCATCACAACATCTCATAGCATAATACACATCAATTGTGCACACTTACACCGACAAAAGTCGACAATCGACACGATTCACCTTTTCCGACATAATTAAATCGGCCAACAAATTCCAAAACATCATAATCACAAAGTACAGTTCAATACCTTTCCAACGACACCAAGAATGTAAAAATCGGATACTCGAAACAAAAGTTACGGACGAAACCGAAAACGACATTTTGAAAAATCCCATTTTTACATTCCTCCTGTCCATACGCGTATCACCCATGTCCATACGCGTACGGACAGAAACCATTTCCTTCACAAATTCCTCGTTCCAAAACCCATACGCGTATTGGCCCATGGCTCGCCCCTGTTACGCGTAATGCCAATACTCATACGCGTATTGGCCCAAAAATAAGCCAATGATACGCGTATTGCCTTGGCTCATACGCGTATGGACATGCCCCTTACGCGTATGGCCAGAGCATACCCAGAAAAATTCTGCAGAACGAAGTTCTGCGTTTTCCACCCAAAATCATCCCAAATCCATCACCTAAATCCAGAAAATTACCAATTTGATTCACAACAACACATATCTATCAAGTATCAACAACAAGGAACACCAAAAACATCATTTCCAACACGATTAAATCGAATTCTAACATTTTCTACAAAAAAGGGTTTTGTTATATTTTTCATATAATCCAACAAAACAACAAACAAACACACACATAATCATACACATGTATAAGATAATTGAATTTCACACCCTTACCCGATTAAATCGATTCCTAGAAGTTGTTTTCTTTGATTCCTAGCTTTTTCCTCTTTTTCTCTCTTTTCTTCTTTCCCTTCTCTTTTCTTCTTCTCCTTTTCTTTCTCTTACTATTTTTCTTTCTTTTCTAATTCCCTCTATTTCTATTTCTTTTTCTTTCTTTTCTAACTTAGTAAAATAAATGTGAAATGACCAAAATGCCCCCATGCTCAAATATCTCGCAACCGTTCCCAAAATGCGATAAAATATAATCATATCGAAAAATAACATAATTTCAGATAAAAGTCGAAAATAAAATAATATAATAATAAAATAATAAAAAAACGATTCAATTAAACAAAATACTAAAACTGGGGCGTTACAACTCTCCCCCACTTGGAAATTTTCGTCCTCGAAAATGTAGCCGAGACGAACAACTCCGGACACGGCTCTCGCACCCGACCAACAAACAACAGGCCTACCACAAGGCACACCACAAACAACACGACACGACGACCACTACAACGACAAGATGCAAAGCCCATACAATGCACTTGACGACTAACACACAACTCAAAGAATATCCAAAACACAACTCACAGGTTCACTCTCGAACCAAAACAAAACAGGATCGTTACCCTCACCTTAGGTAACACTCCCCTAATCCCCCACACAGGAATTAGCTACTCGCACTCGAACCAACACAATGGGAACGAGGCAACTACTCAACAAGAACACAAAGTTCCACGACACGACAAGGTCTCAACAACATTAACAAAACAAGAACACTACCTCCTTGTCACACAACTTTATCACATCAATGCTACGATTCACCAATCGAACATATAACCAAAACATCCATCTGCTTAGTAACCCATGAACATTATTCAAACCTCTTACCTAACACTTCCATTCTGAAACATCCAATGGTCTCGACATTCCTACAGACTTTCAATATTCCACCTAAAAACTCTTACAAGTCGCACACACATATGAAATGTGCTACATCACGCTTTCACTGTGCACTCTGATGACTCGTAACCATCAAAACTACCAATCTCACGTCCCAAGTCTAACTTTTCACATACTTCCCAACAACTACTGTTCACATTCTTTCGGGTTATCTTACACACCAGACACAAGCCTCCGAATTGCTCAAACAATTCTAATTCCCAGATCACCAAAATAGATATACTTAGAAATTTCCGACTTAACTCCTCTGATACAATAATAACTCTTCACAAATGATAATCCAAGTCAAATTCATAACTCATCACAATTCCAACCATTCTCGTTGTCTCTATTCCTTCCGACCAAACCCGCATTCGATATTCTTGTAATTACCACACGCTTCGAATCTAGAATCATAAAGATAATACTTCCAATATTACAACATAATACCACTGCAAACAATTCCACAATAGTACTGATCCTTTCACGAATCTTCAAATGTCGAAAACATGAACCACAACTTTACTCTCTTATATTAACACACCAGCTGTGCTCATCAAGATACATCCCAAACGATCGACTTCCCCTTTGCAAGTTAACTGAAGTAACGAAAA
Organism: Lathyrus tuberosus; assembly: GCA_022829125.1. Classification (NCBI taxonomy): domain Eukaryota; kingdom Viridiplantae; phylum Streptophyta; class Magnoliopsida; order Fabales; family Fabaceae; genus Lathyrus; species Lathyrus tuberosus. The sequence continues at coordinate 829,812 of JALAZF010000593.1, forward strand.
CACTAATCTTGGAAAAGCCTTCCATACCCTTCGATAATAACCAACAAAATCCAACAAATTTCTAATCACCTTTAACTAACTTCGAAGCCTCTACTCAAACCATCACTACGCTTATCAAACACTCCAACAATTGCCATTCTAATCAAACTCAACCAACCCATTCCAGTTACCTAATTCCTGAAAGCGAATACTTATTCTCAATCGTCACTCCATACCCAATTCCTTCTCCTGATAATCCAAATTCCATCCAACATAATTCCCGTCCGCTATCAACAAGAGATTAAGGGTGATCAGTTCCTCAATTTGTCAATAGACAGCCGATAATCATGATGAGGCATAAACCGTCTCCACCAACTATAATAGCATCCTTACATCCTATGCACAAAACTACCTAAGGCACAAATCCTTAGTTGACGTAAACCTTACTTCTGCATCCCCTTCTTGAACCAGAACCACACTTATAACCTTGCAATACATAACACATTGAGCCAGCGCCCTACACCTGAAACAACATGAAGAAGTGCCAGCTTCTCCCCCACTTATCTCATTCTAATCATTCCCACTGTAAACACACTAATTCCATCCCAAGCCTTTACCACAAATGCTCAAAGAACAATTTAAACAATCCAAAGAAGAAATTACCGACCCCCAAGCAGAAGTATCGATAACCATCTTACTATTCCAAGAAGACAACAACAAATTCCGTACCAATAATAGAAAAATAAAGACGTACTATTAAGAAAACAAGTACCTTGAGTCCGACGATCCGCACTAGTAGTCGCATCTCCTGCCAATGCAACAACTTTCCTACCAGTCTGAGCTCCCTTCGGTTCCGTACACCTCGTACTGATATGACCTGTTTCACCGCAGTTGAAACACTTCATCCTAATTCTCTTACAATCAGCTGCGACGTGTCCCGAACCTCCACAATTAGAACATTTCAGTTTATTCCTCCTACACTCCTACTTACGATGTCCCACTTCCCCACACTTGTGACACTTAATGTAACACCTCGGAGGACTAGACATTCCTCCCCCACTACGAGACTGTTGTTTCCCTTTCCTGTCATTCACATTCTCATAGGGAGTAGCATGCACCTTACGATTCTCTTCCTAACTCCTACAACTGCCCACCAAATCAGAAAACCTTCTAATCCTCTGATAACCAATTGCCCGTTTAATCTCTGGATGCAATCCGTTCTCATACTTCACACACTTAGAAAATTCAGCAGTCGCTTCCAGATAATGAGGATAGAACTGCACAAGTTCCACAAACCTTGCAGTGTAGTCAACCACAGACATATTGCCTTGTTTCAACTCCAAGAACTCAATCTCTTTCTTTTCCTTCACACCCTCAGGATAATACTTCCTCCGAAACTCCCGGCTAAATAAATCCCAAGTAACTCCTTCATCATCCACTCCCAACACTTGGCGTAAACTAACCCACCAATCAGCTGCTTCTTCTTCCAGCATGTGAGTACCCAGTCTCACCGTATCCTCTTCAGCACAATCCATCACATGGAAGATTCTTTCAACCTCCTCAAACCAAAATTGTGCACCATCAGGATCATATCCTCCCTTGAAGATAAGCGGTTCGCTCATCCCGAACTCATTATTACCCGTAACATTCGGTACATCCTGCACAGCCCGAGCCATATTCTGTTCATTTCCAATCACAGCAACTATGGTTAAACAAACAGCTCACCGAACCACAAAGACCAACAAGGACTGACACAACTGACACAGACTGGCTCTGATACCACTTAATGTGACGCCCCCAATCTACACCCCCAAATTAGCATGCATTTAAAGCAATAAAAGAAAATTCGAAATTTGATCAGAGTATATTTGAAAACATGGCATAGACCAAGGGTCACATCAATTGAAACCAAAGAAATTCATACATTACCTGCCCATACAGATATGCAACAGTGGGGTAGCAAACATACAGGGGAAACTTCGTTCCTTACACCCACATTTTCAGAAATTAGAATTAAAGCGGAAAATCTAAAATCTAATTAACACATATACATAGTACACAATAGCACAAACAGCCACCCTAGCTACCCGGTGTCACATATCAGAGCCGACCGACAAAAAGGGTGAAGACACAAAGCTTCACAAAAGACCTCCAGCAATTCTAATCTGCAATGCCTCAAAGAGCATTATAAAACGAGCAGAAGGGTGAGAAAAACAACCATAATATAAATGCATATAATTATATATATCAACATAAAAATACACATATACCACATATTCTCACCATTCTATCATACTACAAAAACATACATACTATGTTTACTATGCACCAATCATCACATCTCACTCAATATACTTCATGCATAATTCACCAATTCAATCAAGACCCGACGATACCACGCATCACATAACTGGGAATGACAACATAGTCATTCTACCCAATATACCTCACTAGGAACGACACATAGTCATTCCACTCTAGAACACCTCTCATTGGGAATGACAACATCGTCATTCTACCCCAATGAATATCCCACTAGGCACGACAACTCAATTGTACATCACTAGGAACGACAACATAGTCATTCTAACCCAGTGAGCACCACACTAGGAACGACATCAACGTCATTCTACCCCAGTGCACACCTCATTAGGAATGACATCATAGTCATTCTACCCCAATGAGTATCCCACTAGGAACGACAACATAGTCATTCTACCCCAGTGGACACGACAACTCAATTGTACATCACTAGGAATGACAACATAGTCATTCTACCCCAGTGAGCACCACACTAGGAACGACATCAACGTCATTCTACCCCAGTGCACACCTCATTAGGAATGACATCATAGCCATTCTACCCCAATGAGTATCCCACTAGGAACGACAACATAGTCATTCTACCCCAGTGGACACGACAACTCAATTGTACATCACTAGGAATGACAACATAGTCATTCTACCCCAGTGAGTACTCCACCAGGAACGACGTCAACGTCATTCTACCCCAGTGGACACCACGACACACTCGCACTTCACTAGGAATGACATATAGTCATTCTACCCTAATGAGTACAACAACAACACTAGGAACAACATACAGTCATTCTACCCTAATGTGTTCGACCAAAACATTAATACCTCACTAGGAATGACATATAAGCCATTCTACCCCAATGAGTATTCTAACACAATTGAAATTCAATCCACACACCAAATATTACTATTATAGCAATCCCATGATAATCAATACCCTACCATTCATCTTGCTGTGGATCTACGTCACAGAGGCCGCCATATCATACATTAATCATACACTCGAAACCACATACATTGATACTTACTTAAACAATGTATTTATCACTAACTACAACCCACAACAAATAGCATTACATCATTTACACCCATATTCATTCACATCAAGAATTACTCACCATCAACCACAACAATCCATCATCACAACATCTCATAGCATAATACACATCAATTGTGCACACTTACATCGACAAAAGTCGACAATCGACACGATTCACCTTTTCCGACATAATTAAATCGGCCAACAAATTCCAAAACATCATAATCACAAAGTACAGTTCAATACCTTTCCAACGACACCAAGAATGTAAAAATCGGATACTCGGAACAAAAGTTACGGACGAAACCGAAAACGACATTTTGAAAAATCCCATTTTTACATTCCTCCTGTCCATACGCGTATCACCCATGTCCATACGCGTACGGACAGAAACCATTTCCTTCACAAATTCCTCGTTCCAAAACCCATACGCGTATTGGCCCATGGCTCGCCCCTGTTACGCGTAATGCCAATACTCATACGCGTATTGGCCCAAAAATAAGCCAATGATAAGCGTATTGCCTTGGCTCATACGCGTATGGACATGCCCCTTACGCGTATGGCCAGAGCATACCCAGAAAAATTCTGCAGAACGAAGTTCTGCGTTTTCCACCCAAAATCATCCCAAATCCATCACCTAAATCCAGAAAATTACCAATTTGATTCACAACAACACATATCTATCAAGTATCAACAACAAGGAACACCAAAAACATCATTTCCAACACGATTAAATCGAATTCTAACATTTTCTACAAAAAAGGGTTTTGTTATATTTTTCATATAATCCAACAAAACAACAAACAAACACACACATAATCATACACATGTATAAGATAATTGAATTTCACACCCTTACCCGATTAAATCGATTCCTAGAAGTTGTTTTCTTTGATTCCTAGCTTTTTCCTCTTTTTCTCTCTTTTCTTCTTTCCCTTCTCTTTTCTTCTTCTCCTTTTCTTTCTCTTACTATTTTTCTTTCTTTTCTAATTCCCTCTATTTCTATTTCTTTTTCTTTCTTTTCTAACTTAGTAAAATAAATGTGAAATGACCAAAATGCCCCCATGCTCAAATATCTCGCAACCGTTCCCAAAATGCGATAAAATATAATCATATCGAAAAATAACATAATTTCAGATAAAAGTCGAAAATAAAATAATATAATAATAAAATAATAAAAAAACGATTCAATTAAACAAAATACTAAAACTGGGGCGTTACAGTATGCATGATGAATATGCTTGGTTTTGTATATATATACATTGTAATGTATATGAGTGAATCGTGACGAATTGTGGTGAGAATGTGGAATATGTGTATTTTTATGCTAAGATATATAATTATATGCATTGTTATTATGATAATATTTCTCACCCTTCTGCTGTTTTATGATGCTCTATGAGGCATTGCAGAGTAGGTATGCTGGTGGTCTTTTGTGAAGCGTGTCTTCATTCTTTTGGTCAGTCGGCTCTGATGTGTAGCACCGGGTAGCTAGGATGTATATGATTCTTTTGTGATACATTTGTACATGTATCTTGTTGTTGAATGTTTATGTAAACATGAATTATGTTGGTGGATAATACTTGATGATAGATATATATATGTATATATGATTGATGTTATTCAATGTTTAGATTTTCCGCTTTTATTCTAAATATTGAGATGTGGGTGTAAGGACTAAGTTCCTCTGTTGCAAAGTTACCCCATTGTTGCATATCAATTGTTGAGCAGGTGTTGAATGTTTTAATTTTATGTATAATGTAACAAACCTCTTTTATACTATGTTTATAATTATACTCTGACGAAATTTTTAATATGTGCCTAAATGATTATGTGATTATTTGGGGGTATAGAAAGGGGGTGTTACAACTATTATATGCATACCCCCTTTACTAGCGATTTCCATGAAAATGCTATTAAAATTCTGGCTTATTTTTTTTCATTGTTATTAATAATTTTTAATAGCACTTTAAGCAAAGCGCTATCGTAAATACCTTCCTATAATAGCGTTCTATAAAAACATGCTATTAAAAATCTTTGTTTGAAATTTTTGATAGCACTTTTAAAAAAAGTGCTATTTTAGTGAAATTTATTAATAGCGTTTTTTAACAAAGCGCTATCAAAATTACATTGTCTGCATTCTATAATAGCGCCCGACTATAAAGTGCTATTATAGATGTTTGTGTTCCCTTTTAAATAGCACTTTCTTTAAAAGCGCTATTAAATTAGGCGATACAAAAGATCAATTTTGGCGTAGTGAAGGTTGAGCTGAAGGTTATGGAGCATAGTTATCTTGCTACATCGGCAAGTCAAGAAGAGTGAATATGGTATTATCGTTTTAGGTATCTCAATATCCGAAATCTCAAAGACTTGCAAAAGAATGGAATGGTAACGGGGTTGTCATTAATCAACATACCGGCTAAAATTTATGAAGAATGTGTGCAAGCGAAGCAACATAAGGGTAAATTTAGCAAGGATACAAGTTATAGAACCAAGAATCACCTTCAGTTGGTGGATTCAGATGTGTGTGAACCAATGCAAGTAAATTCAATTGGTGGTAATAGATATTTTGTCATTTTCATCAACGATCACAGTAGAAAACCATAGCAGCGTCATATTTAAAATTTTATCTAAAAAAAGACTATCTATTCCCTTAGTTGAGCTGGTAACCGAAGGAAAAAGTTTTTATTAACCCCCTTAAAATCCCAACAACTACGTTTTTGTGCGTTTTATTTTATATTTTATTTATGACCTACTCGAAATTAATGTAATTAAAATAGTGATAATGAAAACAACTGCATGAAGTACAACATCATTTTTTCGAATGGATAGCAATATAGTGATAATAAAAATGTTTTAAGGTTGGTTCCTTAATGTAATCTCTTCTCTTGTACTTGCTAAAATTATTTTCTTAAATGCATGCTTGTTAAAAATGTTTGATGTTAGTTAGGAAAACATGAATGTAACTTAACAATCTTAGTTGTTTTTGTTGTTAAAAATATTGAAAATAAATCTCGTTCACTCAGAAGATACATTAATCATTAAATCTGAACAACAACAACATTAAACATTTAAATTAATACAACAACAACATTGCTAAGTTACATTCATGTTTTTCAAATTAACTTTAAACATTTTTAACAAACATGCATTGGAGAAATTAATATTAAAAATTACAAGAGAAGAGATGTATTAAAGGACCAACCTTGATCAAAATATTTTTCTGCTCCTGCAAACCATCTTGGAGAATGTTGTTGTTATTTTTGTTGATTTCACCTCGGTGGAAAAATTCACTTAATCGAAATGAGGAGGATTTCACCTTTGTGGAAAGACGAACAGAGGAGAAATGTGGAGGATTTCACATTGGTGAGAAAACCAACGAAAAAGATAAGTGGATTGTTTTTTATTACACTTTTTTTCACCTCGCCCACTAAATCTAGATATAAACTTTTTTTAACCGAGTTAAAAAATATTTTTCATAGATGTGTAATCACCACCCGACACCCTACATTCTCATTACCAACTTCTCTGAAGTAATCAACACTTGCATAAAATCATCGACCATTGCTCACGTATATTGGATAATTCTTTTTGAAATGACCGATCTTTTGACAATTAGAATATTTGTATTTTATTTTGTCGAGTTACTTCGATTTTGCAGTCTATTTCAGAATCAAAAGCTTTTGTTTGTGAAATATATGCATAACCTAGGTTTTAGGAGTACAAAAAATTCAATGTGTATCTTTCTCCAAGGTAACTTTACAATTAATCCATGCTCCATTTGAGTACGTAATATCACAGTCACTACTTGGAATCTTTCAAAATATATCATACCGACATGGAATATCCACAAAAGATATAGTGGCAACTTGAAATGCTGACAACAAAAGGAAATTTTAACACTGCTGCTTTAACCAAACTTTTTTCCATTTCTTTTTTTTGGTTCAATTTAGCCTAAAGTATGTGCTTTTCTTTTTCTTGGTCCAATTTAGCCTAAAGTATGTGCTTTGCTGATGTGGTGACGAGGAGATTCAAAAATTGGAAAGAAAAGTTGTTCATGCCATCTCTATATTTGAGCATTTAGCCTTACTCTTCATTAGTACATACACTCCATACACATTGATTCCTTAAACCATTTTATACTTCCTTTAATATCTACTCCATACTCAATGGACCTTGAAAACTGTGACTGTTTAGGCTCCAGAAACAACTGCATTTGGTCAAGTTATGAGAGAATTGGCGTCAATGAATTTATGAGTGAAATCAAGATAACTAGGTTGAAAACACTGTGGAGGAAGATCAAGAGAGAAAACAAGAGGAGAATTTTTAGATCATCTTCACCTGTGTTTCTATATGATCCTAGATCTTACTTACAAAATTTTGATGATGGTTATTCCAATGATGATGATTTTTCAAGGTCATTCTCAGCTCGATTTGCCACACCATCCTCCAAGATTTTTAAGAAGAATATTGAGGTGATGAATGATGAAAACATAATGGAGACAAACGAGCTAGCAACATGATGTTTGAGTTCCTTATTCTGGACACAATTTCTTTTTTACTTGGGAATTTTGATTTATAATTGTACAATGGTTTTAGTTATGTTATCTTGTAAATCTATTTTAACTGTTAGATTTTTTAAAAGAATTCATTTCTCATTTCGTCTGTCATATGTTTTCTACTCCCTTGTATTTTTTTGTATTATACTTTTCTTTTTAATCTGAAAAAATTAACATCTATTATCTTATCTATTATTTGTTATAATCTATTAAATCTAATGTAACGGATCATGTTAGGAGACATAATAGATTATATTTGTCACATCAATAAAAATATGATGTGTCATCTTTAGAATTGAATATTTCAACAAATTTTTACAATTGTACTTCAACTTCTTTTCCAAAAATTATATGTAACAAAAATCTTATTATTAAATATCTTTTCCAAAAATTATATGTAACAAAAATCTTATTATTAAATATCTGACAAGAGTTAATTATATTTAAACATAATTATCACTGTTTCTATAATTCAATCTTTTCACCTTACATCTTAAAATAATATTAAGCACACAATTTTGTAAATAAGTACACTTTTATATTTTTATAGAGTCTAATATATAAAAAATATATAATAGATACACTATTTTATTAAATTACAAAATATCACAAAAAGAAACGACCATTAAAAAATAAAAACAAAAACTTGATAACTAACAAAAAAATTTTATGTACTATTTAAAATTTATATAAAATTTAATAATTTTTTTAGTTGATCAATTTTCATAATTAATTTAAGTTTTATTTAGAAATTAATAAAATACGATTACACTTCAACTTTTAATCCAAAAATCATATGTCAGAAAAATCTTATAATTATATATTTCAAAAGAGTAAATCACAACTAAACTCAACTCTCACTCTTTATATAATTCAATCTTTTAACCTTACACTTAAAAAAATAATAACTACGGTCTTTTGTTAATAACTGCACTATTTCTTCTTTTTTTTTAGAGTCTAATATCTAAAAATATAATAACTACATTATTTTTTTTAAATTAAAAAAAAATTTAGTAAAAAAATAAATCGATCATTTAAAAAAAAACATTTGATAGCTAACAAAAAAATAAATTCGAAATGAATACATATCATATTTAATTGTAGATGCAAATATTATTAATTTTAACTCTATCAATTAAATGCAATTTATTTCATGTGTGCACTAAAGAGAACGGATAAATAGAAATCTAAATACATTTAACAAAGTTTATTATACCAATAATTTAAATTTATAATCAAAATTAAATAAAATATCTGTTTAAATTTTGACGTGTGTCCACGCTAAAAAAACAAACAATGCCTGTTTGGACCCTAGTTGTGTTTTAATTCAGATACAATAATATATAACTTATAATTTCTCATGACACTAATAGAAAGAGAAATAAAGTCAATAAAATGCTAACACTAGATAATTCTTCAAGTAAAATTTTTAGAAGAGTGTTTGAGTAATTGAAATGTTGTAACCAGTTATGCATTCGCAGTATCTAGTTACAATTGTTAGTTAATTTCAGTTTGTCTCAGTTGTAAACGATTCTAGGTTTTGTGTAACTGGTAACAGACACAAGTTTTTTTTATTTTTCTATCATGTGGCTTATGTTACTTGAGTCCTAATCATTTTATAAAGCTTGTATAAATAACTTGGAGGCATCCTAATCAATGTTAATCTCTCTCTCTCTCTCCCCCTCTCTCTCTCTCTCTCTCTCTCTATATATATATATATATATATATATGTATATATATATATATATATATACACACTCTAATTTCTCCATTATTCACTAAACATGTAGTTACAAGATCCAACATTTGGCATCAAGAGTCTGGTTCTGATCGACAAACATCTAGTGTGCAACATGAATTCTGTCTCCAATGAAAGAATCCCTACATACCTATCCATCATTAATGCGAAGAATTACGATAGATAGTGCAAACAAATGAAAGTGTTGTTTGGCTACCAAGTTGTTCCAGAAGTTATCATGAATATGGTGAATCCTCTTGTTAAAGGTGTAACAGATGCACAACAAGAAACGCAGGGGCTCCCAAGGCAGAGGTGGTGACGTTATAAACTCACAAGCGTCAATTTGAATTGATTCAAATGAAAGAAAAGGAGATGATCAATGATTTCACAACAAGATTTGACAATGTATAGAAAAGAGAAATAATGATAAAGAATTGGCAGAGATAATTTTCAAGCTCTCTTCAACGAGAAAGACAAGAGAGCGAAAGTAAAAAAGACCCATTAGGAGTAAAGGGAATTTTTATAATTTTGGTTGAGGAGAGTCCCAAAATTCCAAGAATTCTACTTGTCAAAGGGGTGAGAGATACAGCAAAAAATATGTGATCAAGGCAACATTAGAGGTGAAAAGAAAAGGTTTGAAAAAAGTAATGAGCAGTGCCTTAATTGTCAAAGGTTCGGTCATTTTGCAAGATAGTGCAATGCAAACAATAAGGAACCTAAAGGAGATGAAGCCAAGGTTTCATGCCAAGATTTTTATGAAGAGAATAAACTATTGGTCATGATCATGGAAGGAGAATGTAGCAACAGCAGGATACATGACAACATCAATAGCAACAATTTTGGGAAAGCTGCAAAAATAGGTTGTAATCGGTTATGTGAAATCTGTAACCTATTACATGCAAAAGAAAATGTCATGATCACTCTGAGAGAAGGAGTATAGTGCAGTGAGGAATGGTATTTAGACTCGGGATGCTCTAATCATATGTCGGGAAGGAAGAATTGGTTTGTTAAGTTGTTGTCTTTTTTCAACAATCATGGTTTTCTCAAGTTTCCTATATTCCCCATAAGACAATCTATGGCGATATTTGTTTGTAGACTTGTTCAGCTTTCCCGCTTCACTTTTAACCTGTTAAAAACATAGAAAAAATATTAACATTCATGGTTTATCCATAAAATTATCTGAAAATACCACTGGTACTAACCATGAACTCCTCATTACTACGAGACTTCACAAACTTTTTCCAAGCCTTCTTGTCAAGATACAAATATTTCACCCATGGGCGTTCAATATTAGGCTTTGGCTTCGTAATGTAGTCACTCATGAGCCGTGACTTGAAACTCCTCCAAGCCGTACTAACATAAGTTATCTACTTTTTTTCCAACTTCTAATCATCACTAAGTTTAAACGTCAACAACACATTTAAAATAATAATAAGTATGTATTAGTAGAGTTTATATAACATAATATCAAATCGATAACAATTGAAAATACTACTTGAACGTCTGTCCATATGCATTTTTTCACCTCATTTGATACATCCTTCTAATCATCTAACAAAATTTTGACTTTGCTACGTCCAAGGAACACAACATAACTCTTAAACAGCGAAGAATTAGGACCATCCAGAACTGTATGAAAATCACTAAACTCGAAAAGAAGCTTAACACCCGAATTGTGGACTTGTGTTATTGTAGCCATCATTGTGGCACCTCTTTGATTTTTTTTGTGTTCTCCTACTATAGATTGTGAATCATTTTTCATGGTTTCATTTGTATGTGTAGCTTCGTCTCTACTAGATTAAGAAGAAGTCATATATCAAGACATAAGCATCAACAACAATAAGCAAGCATCAAAAACAACAATAATCATCAACAAAAACAAATACATAAGCATCAACAACAATAACAAGCATCATCTTCAATAATAAGCATTAAAAAAGCAAATAAGCATCAACAAAAAAAATGCATAAGAATTAACAATAATAAGAATCAACAACAACAACATTAAGCATCATCAAAAACATTAAGCATCAACAACAAGAAATAAGCATAAACAAAAACAAATACATAACCATCAATAACAACAAATACATAACCATCAACAAAAATGAGAATCAACAAGAACAATAATGAGAAGCATCATCTTCAACAAAGTATCAAAAACTACAACAAGAATTGTCTTCAACAAAAAACAGGAACAACAATAACAAGCATCAACAACAACATTAAGCATCATCAATAACATTAAGCATCAACATCATTAAATAAGCATAAACAAAAACAAATACATAACCATCAATAACAACAAATACATAACCAGCAACAAAAATTAGAATGAACAAGAACAATCACGAGAAGCATCATCTTCAACAAAGTATCAAAAACTACAACAAGAATTGTCTTCAACAACAAGCAGGAACAACAATAACAAGCATCAACAACAAAAACAAGTATCAACAACAACATTAAGCATCATCAATAATATTAAGCATCAACAACATTAAATAAGCTTAAACAAAAACAAATACATAACCATCAATAACAACAAATACATAACCATCAATAAAAATGAGAATCAACAAGAATAATAATGAGAAGCATCATCTTCAACAAAGTGTCAAAAACTACAACAAGAATTGTCTTCAACAACAAGCAGGAACAACAATAACAAGCATCAACAACAAAAACAAGCATCATCAATAACATTAAGCATCAACAACAATAAATAAGCATAAAAAACAATATGAATTAACAACAACAAGCTTCATCAACAACAATAATAAGAATCAACAACAAATAAATAGCAATAGAAATTGTAGGTATTGTAGATGCATGGGACGAAAAAAGTTTATGTACCAAAAACTTGATGAATAAGTAAAAAAATTTGTAGTAAAAAACACATGCTAACGTGTTAAATATTTTTTTAAAATATTTAAGTAAATCATTAAAAGTAGTTCCAGTTTTGTCGACGGTAATTTACTTTTTTATTTACATTTTTATGTATGAATTTGTTTATTTATAGTAGTTTCTGAAACATCTGACGCTACATGCTTATATATTTATTTTCTTTATTTTATTTTTTATATATTGAAACACTAGCTACGATCCGGACCACCGATACAAAAATTTATTGAAGCGCCAAACTATTTCAGTTCCCTAAATTTTAGTTTCACATTTTATTTTATTTTTAGTGTATTTTTTATATAAATGTTAGCAATGATTATGGCCGACGCTAAGTTGAAAACAATTAATTTATTATTTATTATTTGTTTTTTTTATATTATATTCTTTACTAGTGGCGTTCGTGACCGACGCTACAATAAATCTATTGGTACGAATAAAAATCAATTTCCCTAAAATTTTAGCTTGTCTCCTTTTTGGTTTCTTCCTATATTTTTAATTCGCTTAATTTTTTTATTATTTAAATTAATAAAATAAAGTAAAAGACAAAACTAAATTAATGTAAAAACTATAAATTAAATTCAAATAATTAAAATCAAAACAAAAAAATTAAAACAAAACTATATTATTTCACTACAAGAAAAATGTCATTTTACGACACTTAGGTTGCGACGGTTCATTGAAAACCATCGTTATTTATTAACTACGGCGGTTATTACGTCGGTTATCTGTAACCGCCCTAATTTAAAAAAAAAATATATGAATTATGACGGTTCTAAACTTAACCGCCGTAAATATGAATCTGCGACAGTTATGACCGTCGTTATCCTTCTATTCTTGGCCAAGGGCTGAAACAGTTCATTGGGCCGCGACGGTTGAGCCCAACCACCCTCATATTTGAGCCCAACCGCGCTGAATTAATTTTTAGCTTTTTGGATTTCCCTTCTAAATGAATTATTACGACGGATAGAAACCGCCTCCACTCTCTTAAGCTACGACGAATCTACGACGGATAGAAACTGCCTCCACACAAAAATAAAATAACCGCGCCTAATAATACAAGAAATCGCTTCTTCTTCTTCTATTCAGAACTCATAACTTTCACGAAAATCCTAAAGCAGCCACCGCTGCCGCTGCCGGAACGCCAAAGCAACAACCTTTCACGACCAAACTTAACTCGTCAGTTAAAAAACCCTAAATCGCTTTTGTGTGTGTTTCTATTTTGTTGATTCATACTCTCTTTCTCTTGATTCATGAAATTGTCAACCCTAAATTAGAATCACATTAAACTTTTTCTCTTAAACCCCTGCAACAAGTTGTATGTCATTAGGTGAAATAAGTTGTATGTCATTAGGTGAAATTTGTTCACTTAGTTGTATGTCATTAAGTGAAATAAGTTGTTCGCTTAGGTGAAATAAGTTGTTCGCTTGTAAATAAGTTGATCGCATATGATATATTGCAGAGCTTAATTGTATGTCATTTCGTATTGGTTTACATTTTGAGTTCATCGAGTTGATTTATGTCACTTAGTTGTATGTCATATATACAGACTCTATTATATAATATCTAATTTTCTCATACAACTATCATAATGCATTTAAACTATATTCACAACATCAGATTATACGACACATTATGCACAAAGACACACACACACTAATTTTAACAATCACAATCACTTTTAGCTCTCTTCTCATACAAGAATACATGACTGTACGCTACATTCCTCCAATTTTGTTACAATACACGTTGCATAAACAATACTAGAAACATTATTCACACTTACAGAGTAGTACACATTAGCCATCCTATTCTCACATTACAATATTATTTTAAAACCTCGTATAACTCCAGTTGTCAATTAAGCCTTTGGAACAATTACATAACTTGAATATCTTAGAAGCTTAACACCGGAAGCTATTCCGAGATCGGCCTCAGTGTGTAGTTTGGATTTGTAATGAGTTGTTGTTGAACAGTTTTTAATATATTGATAAGAATTTTGCAGGATGTAGATTTTCATTTTGGTCATAAATAAGATAGACACTGATAAGCAAAATAAAGGAAGCACGATAGTGCAATAATCACAAGCAAAGTTGTAGACTCTTACTTTTCTTTATCAATACAAAGACAGCTGTTAGAAGTTTTCTTATTCATTCACTACAGCTTCGGTAGGGCTTTAATCCGATTATAATCAGCGTGAAGCTCTCTAAGGGAAGAACAATTACCAATAGAATGTGGAATTTCTTCTATATCATTAGTTTCCATATTCAACACTTTAAGGTTAACAAGTGACCCTATAGTCAGGAAGCACTGATATTCCAATTTTGTCCTGTCAAAACATTAACAAAAGTATCATATGTGTATACTGCTATAGTACTGTTTAGAATCGATATGGGTTGGAGAAGTTATGGCAGGGATATCATTAAGTTTTGCAAGTATCAGTTAAGTAAAAATATGCCATATAAAATTATTTCCAAATTTTAATAATGAATCAAGAAATGTATGCTACTCATGAAATTGGTTTGGTATTTTTCTCTGATGAAACTTAACTCTAAAAATATCCAGCATACTAAAAACTTACAAGTTAATGGTTTAAAAATTGTAAGTTTTCTATTACAAAATTGGAGAAAACTGAAAATATGCTTTGGACAGGGATACTTTAGCTACCTAATTAAGTTGTAGTTTAAACTGAAAATATCCAACTGGCTCTGCAAAAAACAGATGAACATCATGCTGCTGGATTGTTTGCAGGATCAATTGTCCTGATGTGAAACTATCGATTAATAGCTTTGTTGCATACATTTCTTGAAACTTGCTTCTGCAAAACTAGGGACCGCCAACTGGCAGGGATACTTTAGTTGTAGTTATTAAAAATTCATTGGGCAGGGATATTTTAGTTGTAGTTTATTATGCCTTAATGGTTTAATAATAGCTTTGTTTACAAAATTGGAGAAAAATATATTTTACATATGATTAATTCAGTTTGTCATAACAATGAATCCAACATATTTTAAAAATTGGTTTGGTATTCTTCTCTGATGAAACTTGCTTCTGCAGACGATCATTCTCTTCCATTAATAGCTTGTTCATAGCAGACAGTTTTCTATTCACTCTGCAAACAAGAAGCTCAAGTATGTATGCTACTCTTGAACTCAATCACTTTTCCATTTTTCATACATTTTTAGTTTGCTACATGTTGTTTTATAGAGGTGATTTGCAAATATTTGGTTTTCTGCTATATATTTTGGTGCCTGTGAATATATTACTTTAGAGGATGATATAAGACAGAAACTTCTTAAGACTATTTGAAAGTATACTATTTTGGTGTTTGTGAATCTATTCCTACACAGTGTATAACCAAACCACCATTCACAGTGAGGTTTCGTTCACACTGAATCTGTGAGTTATTCGTCATATCGAAACAACTCTATAGCAGATTTTTTAATAAATTTTGTTTGCTTGAAACAACAGTAGTGATTCCGTAGTTGCGAGATCATCGTAGTTGTGTCTGTTTGGGATTCGTTTGCTTGAAATTCGAATTTTGAAAAATGAGAGATAAAACTAATATATAGTGTTTGCCTTTTTCAATTCTTTAAACATAAAACCAAATTTTTTTCATCGATTGTATATTTATTATTATAACATTTTATGTAGTTTAAAATATTCATTTTATTATATATATGATTATAACATTTTATGTAGTTTAAAATATTCATTTTATCTGTTTTCTTTTTCTTCTTTACTTTTGTAAATTTTTTTGTTGACATGTTTTAGCTTTAATTATTCTTTTTTTGATATGATTCCGTATTTTATTCAGATCTATATTCTTGCGTAAAGAATCATGTGTCTTGTATATTTATGCGATTTTGTTGGAATATTAGCCCATCTCTTTATATTTTGTTCTATTTCTACGCTATTTTATGCAAGAATAAAGTTCTATTTACCCTATTGGTTGTGACTTGTGTTGTGTGTTACTGTGTTCTACTTTTGTGTTTTAAATTTTATTCTACTGAATAAAACTAATATAGGGGGGAAGGCGATTGCGTGCCGTTCTATTTCTAAAATCTTTTTTAAAGATTATTGTTTAAGTTGGTTTTATGTTGTTGACTTGCTTTTATGAATGTTAAAATATGTTTTTGTTAAAGCAACATATGGCCGGCTACAAGAACAATTTATCTGATAATTTGTTACAACACAAATTAAACTAACAGTGAGTACAAGGATTTCAAATCTCAACAACTGGAGTAGCCAAATAAAGAACTAACAGTGAGTACAAGGACTTTTATGTTTACTGTTACATGTTTATGTGTTGCTTTAAGTTGATTGATCTAGTTGATTTATGCAATTAACAAATAACAGGGACTGAAATGTTATTTAAAATAAATATTACATGACTTTTTAGTCCTCTTAGTTTCTTAAATTATCACAACATTAACCAACATTGATTTATATGTGTTATTGTCCCTGTGGTTTGGCATGAGAAATATATTGAAGGGTGTCCAACATTTTTTATCTTGGTTGTACTTTCATGATTAACTTAAAGGGTGTACAACATTTTTCTAATAATTGTATAGTGTGATACATAGAAAAAAAATCATCAAACCTAAAGCAGTAGTGATGATGGTTTTAGATTTTAAACTATCTTTCAAAAGGTGTTAAGTGTGATGATGGTTGTATAGTATCTTTTAAACTATATGTTATACAAATATGTGATGATTTATTTTTTATTAAATAGTACTAGAGTTCTTGAACACATAATATAACATCTATATTTTTTTGAAGAGATGGATAAGTCATGGATTACAAAGCCACAATCATCGATCCGATGCATATTGAGAAAAATGTGTGCGATAATGTCATATTTACGTTACTAAATGATAGGAAAAAGAGTAAAGACCATCTTAAAGCTATAGAAGACCTTCAAAATATGGGCATAAGACCTGATCTCTGGCCTGATGAAAATGGTAGAATTTCTCGATCAACCTTTAGTCTAACGGGTAAAGATAAAAGAAGTTTTTTAACAATTTTAAAGAATATTTGGGTGCCTGATGGTTATTCAAGCAACATTTCTAGATGCATTGACTTGGTAAATCTCAAGGTGAATGGAATGATGAAGAGTCATGATTATCATATATTAATGGAACAACTTCTACCATTAGCCATTTGCACAACATTATCTCATGAGATTTCAGCAGTATTGATTGAGTTGTGTTCATTCTTTAGACAATTATGTGGTTAGGTAATTAAAATTGAAGACTTGGAAAAATTACAAAACCAAATTACCCTCACTTTATGCCACATGGAAATGTTATTTCCTCCCTCGTTCTTCACTGTTATGGTTCACTTGGTTGTTCACCTTGTTGAAGAAGTTAAACTTGGAGGTCCTGTTCATTATCGGTGGATGTATCCTATTGAAAGGTAAACTATGTGATTTTGTTGTAATGATACTAACTTAGAAAGTAGAATTTTTTTTAACCGATACTAATGTGGTTCAATAATAGGTACTTGGGAAAACTTAAATCACATGTACGTAATAAGGTAAAACCAAAAGGGTCTATTGCGGAAGGATACCATTTCAAAGAGATTCTTACATTTTGTTCAAGATATTTAGACAACATTGAGACTAGATGGAATCAACCTGGACGTGTAGATGATGATCCTATTGGTGATATACAAACAGGTTCACGTGTAGCAGAATTATTTCATAGAGTTGGAAAACCTGTGGGTGGATCTTCGTATTACACTCTAACACCAATTGAAAAGTTGCACGCTCATAGACACGTTTTAACGAATTATCCATTAGTTGATGACTATCTAAAGTAAGTAGTTTCATTCCACTTAAGTAGTTTCATCTACATTATCAAGGTTTTTTTTTACATCTAATATCGAATAACCAAATAGGCAATTCCGAAGTATTACTCAGAAACAAATGAGGCGTGGTCAAACAAGTGCTACTGAGATAGACAAGAAGGTTCATAGAGAGTTTGCTCACTGGTTCCGCAATCATGTGAGTTTTCATACAAAAATAGATGTTTGTATTGAATTTGTTTTTTATAATAACAAGACTAATTGGATGTTGTATCGTGTATATATTTGCAACAATCTTGACAGCATTGATGGACCAGATAAAGATGTTCTTATTAGCCTTGCTCATGGCCCTTTTGATAAAGTTAAAAGGTTTACCGCGTTCAATGTCAATGGGTTCAAGTTTCGAACGTTGGAACGAGACAATCATTTAAAAACTCAAAACAGTGGAGTTTTTGGCACGTTTGGGACACGAAGTTATTCAAGCAATAGCGATACCCAAATGAGATTTGGAGGGGTCCCTTACTATGGAAGATTGATAGACATTATTGTGCTTTCCTATGATGGCTTCACAGTGCCCATGTTTAAATGTGAATGGGCTAATACCACAAACCCAAGAGGAATTAAGATAGATAAGTTGGGTTTTACCTTTATAAACTTTGCAAGACTACTACATACTGGGGAACATGAAGATAATGAGCCATACATTCAAGCGTCAGAAGCTCAGATGGTTTTTTATGTGGATGATGAGAGTGAACAAGGATGGAGCATACCTGCTCATTTGAAGCCAAGAGACTTGTATGACATGGGTGGAAATGATGAAATTATGACACCCATTGAGCCATATCCATCCCAAAATTTGGAACAAATTTTTTCTAATGATGATCCAAGAACTTCAGAGGAAAATGATGACACTAATTAAGATATAGTTTTTTATTGATAAGAAGTCTAGCTTGTTTGTAACTCGAGTGAGGCTTTTGTTTTTTTGTTTCTTATCCCTATTTAATGTATGAGATTCTTACTTTTTCAGTTGATTCATCGTTATAAAATGAAGTACGAACGTATGACATTGTTACTCTATGTTTTATTGCATAATTTATCTTTTAATTTATTGTGTTTATGTTATGTTTATTAAATTTGTAGTCATGATTGATGTTACTCTTTGTGATAATGGTATATTGATTAAAGTTGTAGTCATAATTTATCTTTTAGTGTACTGACTTGTTTATCACCTATACTTGCAGTTGAAATCCGTTGAGAAATAATGAATCCATCATATGAGGATATTCGCCGCAAAACAATTGAAGAGAATCAGAAAAAGATGCGGGCTTTCAATCTTACTAAAATTTCTCAGTCCCTTTAAAAATCATCTTCGTCTTCTTCAAAACCATCAGCGGTTAGTAATATATTCTCATATAACTAATAATATCAATAATGTTTCATAACTAATTAATTTTATTAATTGTTGAATGTTATTCACTGATGCATTTTATTTAGTCTATGAAGGGTCGCTCGAAGTTTGCACAACCTGGAGAGCTTGAAGTAAACAAGAAGCGCCTACGTTCAACGACAACTCAAAAATCATCAATACCCTCTCCGCCAATCCAAACTACAATAACCCCTCCGCCAATCCAAACTACAATAATCCCTTCGCCAATCCAAACTACAATAACCCCTGCAATTGAAGATGTTGTGGTAGAAGATGAGACTGAAAATGTTGTGATAGGAGACAAGGCTGAAAATGTTGTGGTAGGAGACGAGGCTGAAGATGTTGTGGTAGAAGATGGGACTAAAGATGTTGCTCGAGTGGCTAGTTTGAGTATTGGGATGTAAATGTTATTAGTAAGTAATTTAAGGTTAAAGTATCTGTAAATAATTTAATTTTTTACATAGTTGAGTAATGAAATTAATTTGTCTACTTTTTTATGTGCTAGATGAGGAGGGTTAAGTTTCAAACACACGATTATGCGTGAAAGACTTGATTGCGAAATGAGAGTTTGATGGAACATGGAAAATACTTGAATGGGATAAGACTCATCGTGCAGTAGGACCGGCAGCTGGTTTGTTAGCAGGGTATTTGGGTATACTTATTAGAATGTTTAAAGACTTTCCCATAATGTTCGAGACTTTGAGGGATATTCCAATGGATAAAAAAACATTGTTTTATGATTCAAAGATAAAGGTATCATTAATAAACAATTACATATTTTGTAAATTAATATTATGGTGATTATCATTTGCTTTATTAACCAATTTTTATTCTTATGGTTAGCTCCAGTTTAATGTTGATGATGGGCGTGACAAAGATTACATACTTGCTTCTGCTGGAAAGAAATGGAAGGATGGTCGTTGTCAATTGTTTCAAAGATTTTATAGATGGGATCTCACTTTGGAGGAAAATCTTCAGAATTATCCAAAATGCAAAGGCATTGAGGAAAAAGATTGGGTTGTTTTTGTTCAATACAGACGGAAAGAAAAAACACAGGTAATATTATTGTTTTACTCTTATAATTTATTTTTAATATATATGTAATACATTGTATCATATCCCTATCTATAACGCGTGTTTTTTTGTTACCAATATAGAGAATAGCAAAACAAAATGCCCAAAATAGAGGAAAATTGAAGATTCCGCATACACTTGGATCTAAATCGCTTGCAAGGAAGCAACATGTGTTGGTATGTCTAAATCTATATATTGTTGATTTCATGCTTGATAGTACAAATAATTAATATTCGTTCTTATTTGTAGGAATCGAGAGATGGACGATCATACAGTAGAGGAGAAATGTATGGAATTTCGCATAAAAAGTCTGATGGGTCTTTTGTCAATGAACATGCACACAATAATAATGTAAGTACAAGTCAATTCTTTTGAAATATTTGTTAGTCTTAATTACAATTTATTTGAAGCAATAGATCATTTAGTGAACATATATCTCAATGCTTCTTAGGTTTTCAATATTAGGAAATTATAATTCACGAGTGCAAAGTGACAAATATAATTTTAAAATTTACACCCATTATACTGAAAACGGGTGTAAATAATAAACGCAGTGGTAAACTTGTAAATAAAATGTCATTTGTAGTAGCGATATGTGACAATAGACACCCTATTTAAAAAAAAAGGGTGTAAATTGAAAATATTATTTAATAAATTAAAATCATTGCTATAACAATATCTCTATTACTCCCGTTATAGGAAAAACAGGTGTAAATTAAGATTGGCTGAAAAATAATTATTTAATTTAATAACTCTCAATATTAACATTAAGCTTATTAATAAACCAAACTAACTTTTATTAAGTGATATATTTAGTGAAGTAAATAAATTAATGGGTGTAAATTGATTAATTAATATTTTGTAACTAAAATAATAAAAAAACACTTATCAACATATCAAATTTAATTACTGAAATAACTTAAACCCTTTTTCTCTCTAAACCCATTTCTCTCTAAACCCTTTTTCTCTCTAAACCCATTTCTCGTTTCTGTTTATCGTTTCCTTTTATGGGTTTCAATCTTCACGATTTCATCGTTCCTTTTCTGGGTTTCAATCTTCGCGATTTCATTGTTTCAATCATCGCGAGTTCATCTCATTGCCGAACTCCATTTCATCGTTTCTTTCATCCTCTTTCAATCATCGTTCTTAAAAGTGAAAACCCTAATCATCCAAAATCCAAACCTGCTTTCTGGGTTAATCTGAATCACTGTAAAATCAACGTAGTTTCCATTTCATCGTTTCAATCATCGCGATTTCATCGTTTCAATCATCGTCTTGTTACTCTCATTGTCGAGCTCCATTTCCTTTATCTCATCGGATGTACAAACCTCCATTATCGCACGGCCATTGTCACACATAGGAACCCTTGTCGTCTCTCATCATTGTACGACCATTATCACATCTCGATGACGACATGCACGACGAAAAACCCGACTAATTGGTTTGTCTTTCTTTTTTCAATTAGAGTTTAAATTTATGCTGTATTTGATGTTGAATGATGAAAAAAAATGACCTGGATTCCCATTGATATGTTCTATTGATGCAGTGCAGATTGAATATCGCGAGATTGAAGACCGAGCAAAGCCTAGGTATCCTCCCCCTCTGAGCAGGTAGAATTTTTTTGTATTAATTTGCACCATCCCTATCTTTCCTTGTATGTGTTGTAAGTCAAAGTTGTCAAAATAATTGTTGCATGTTTGTCCTGTTTTAAAGTTTTGGTATTTGTGTACACATAGGGCAACCGTTTGATAAGACATTAGTATCTCGTCTTTGCTGCTGAACCAGCTGAAACGATTTCTTTCGAGTTAAATAATTTCTCTAGTTTATTATTTATCGTGTTCGCGTTGGGTATACAGTGTCCCCTATTTCTATGTCAAATAAAAAACCATGCTAATGACCCTATTTTCTTCTAGTAATATTGTACATATGAATGGTATAAGATTTTTTTTATAACAGAGCTCTAGGTATTTCTTATTTGTATGTGTAGTAAGTCAAAGTTGTCAAATTAATTGTTGTCGGTCCTCTTTTAACATTTCAGTATTTGTGTGCACATAGGGGCAACCGTTTGATAAGACATTAGTATCTCGTCTTTGCTGCTGAACTAGCTGAAACGATTTCTTTCGAGGTAAATAATTGCTCTAGTTTATTGTTTATCGTGTTTGCGTTGGGTATACAGTGTCCCCTGTTTCTATGTCAAATAAAAAACCATGCTAATGACCCTATTTTCTTCTAGTAATATTGTACATTTGAAATTAAGTGTCTAATTGTGGTGAATAAATTGTATATAGACTGATCAGGAAATGTTTTCAGTGATGCTTAAATCTTAGCGGACGTCACAATTGCAGTTTCTTTTATTCTTCCTTCATGTCTTTAGATCATCATTATTCAGACTGTTATATGATATGATATGTTGTTGTATATGCCCTCTTGTTTGTTTTGAATTTGGCTTAATTTTCCAACTTTGTAATTTAGTTTCTTTTTATTTTGATTAAATAAATTCAAAAAACACATAGCTGCCTTTTGTTAAAAAAAGTCGTAGGTTTCTAATCCAAGCCTATACTTTCCTTGGCAATGGCATGGATTACTACTATATTGCCAAATCTTAAACTCTGCAACAAGTCTTTAGAGTGTTTTGGACATAAACAAGTCTTCTTAATCTCAACCAATAGGTTCCTTTGAAAACCCTCTTCAGACATTGCAACACTTGAAACATGAGTCCAAACTTTTATGGCTAAGGTTTGAATTTTATCTGAACCACATTTTTAGGCTCAACTTCCATTTCACTATTGTGTTTTTCTAAGGATATACTATACAATCACTTAATGTATGAATTATGGAGTGAGTTTTGATAGTGCTGAACTAATCGTGTTGTGGTTTGAAATTTTACCACTATGTATGCTTACTCTCTAATGTTCTGGATTAGAATGGACTGCTACACCTGAACTGAACCGTGTTGATTAAAATTGAAATGATAGAGTTAGTAGTGTATAAAAATGCAACTGTTGGTATTACAGAATTTTTTTTGGCTTTTGCTTGATCCCTATGTGATTTGTAATTTTCAGGGGCGGTTGGTTCTAGTTGAGGTTCCAAGCTTGATGTGGACAAGCTAGTCCAGCTGGTGTATGGTAAAGATCTCCTGAAACCTAACCTTTTTCAATGCCTGGATTGATAGCTGCCTTGCTTAGTTTTGGATTCATGTTTTTCACCACTTTATTCACATTCTGATTTAAGATGAAAATGACCAAATTTAGCTTTTTGAAATGGTTTAGATTTGAAGTTCATATTTTTCTTCTTTATCGATTTCTTTCTATGTAGCACCGAATATGATTTTAAATTGCAGTTGGACTCGTGTTAGAGAAATTTGCTATAAACTTTTATATTTGGCGAAAATGCGGCTGGTAATGTCATAACAATAAATAAGTAGATGTTATTTCCAAATCATAACAAAATGTCCAATTTGATAAAAAAAAAAAAACAAAATGTCCAACTGATTTAGAAGACTACATCTGCTGCCTGCTTTACGATACAATAAATTAATGCTTCTATGTAGGTATTATCCTCAAAACTTATATTTGTTGCTGCATATCTTCTTTATATAGATTTCTCATGGTGGAAACATTTACATTGATGGTCATCCATGCCACAGAGTTTTGCAACATCCATGTTGCAGGGTTATAACATTTACTTATGTATCTTAATTCTTGGTGTTGTATACATATATCAAAGACTAAAGACTAGTGAAGCAATATATCATCCTGATTTTTGCAAAGATAGCTATATATCAAGGTTAGTCATCCCTAGTCTTGACCTTAACTTTACTTTGCTGCGGTTTACCTGTTACAATTTATTTAAAATAGACCGAACCGAATTAATCGTTTGGAAAACCGTCTGTTATTTAGAACCGAACTAAACCGTTAGTAAGTAATTTTTTTTACTGAACTATTTTATTTGATGAATTACACTGTGTTATATAATGAAAATTGAAATTGTGTTATATAATGAAAACTGAAATGGTCAAAACACTATAAAGTGTCTTGAAAATCAATAAATGTTAAATCATTGTAAACCTTAAATCTATCTCATAAGATAACATATTACTAAATATATATTAATGTTAAATCATTGTAAATTAGACCATATATATTAATGTTAAATCATTAAATGTTATCTATTTGTTATCTACATGAATATGTTATCTATATGAATGTGTAGCAAATTAGACCATATTACCATAGAAAATCATTAAATGTTAAATCATTGTAAACCTTAAATATATATTAATGTTATCTATATGAATGTGTAGCAAATTAGACCATATTACTATTGAAAATCATGTAAGACTTAAATCTATCACATAAGATAACATTTTTAAGGAATCCTAACTCAACCAAAACACAAACATGTTAAATCATATCACTATTGAAAATCAGTAAATGTAAATCAGTAATTTTTTTTACTGAACTATTTTATTTGATGAATTATACTGTGTTATATAATGAAAACTGAAAAGGTCAAAACACTATAAAGTGTCTATAAAATCAATAAATGTTAAAAATATATAAAACACCACAAAAGATATGACTAACATAACATATATAAAACATTGTGTAAGGTTACTGATAATATAAACAGTAAGACAAATATATAACCAAAGTCCTGAAGGTTACGGATGACACTTTTGTACCACATAACCCTACAAAATATCAAACAAAATGAAGAGTTTCTTCATACATAAATTTACAGTGCTGATGAATTTAATTGTATCCGAGTATCACTACAAACCTAAACTTGAAGATGGCTGATTTGAATATCCATTAGTCCTTTGGTTTCTTTTAAATCACAATTGAGTACTCAGCCCTGTGAGTTGAGAAGGAAAAATAAATTTCCTAGATAATGAAACATGCATTATTCAATTATACAGATTGTTTTCATAGATTTTTTAAACTATGATCTTTCTCTTCTCTTCTCTTCTCTTCGTAGCTATGGATCGTAGTTGGATGCAGAAAAATCGCTTAAGTGGAGAGTATAAAAAAGGAGTGTTAGAGTTTTTGACATTTTCCAAAACTAATCAAATATCGTATGGGATCATCTAATAGTCAATGGAATTTGTCAAAATTATACGAAGTGGATATGGCATGGTGAATTGTCTGATGCGCCAAGGGCCTCCTTAAGAGAAGAGTTTGATATAGAGATGGGTGATCGTCTAGAAGAAATGATTCGCGATATTGGAGAAGAGTCTTTTCAACGAGCACACATACATGATACTCTTCGCAATGACAACGAAATTCCTTTGTATTCAAACTGTAAAAACTTCACACGATTGTCGGCCGTCTTAAGATTATTCAATTTGAAAGCTATTAATAATTGGACTGATAAAAGCTTCACACAGTTGTTGGGGTTGTTGAAAGAAATGCTTCCAGATGATAACACGTTGTCGAGCCGTGCGTATGACGCAAAAAAGGTATTATGTCCGATGGGTATAGAGTATAAGAAAATACACGCATGCCCTAATGATTGCATATTGTATTGGAAAGATAATGAAGAGAAGGAAAAGTGTCCCAAGTGTATGACATCACGATATAAGAAGAAGGGTGATGATGAAGGTTGTGATGTAACCACAAAGGGTCCTCCAGCAAAGGTGTTATGGTACCTTCCAATTATTCCAAGGTTTAAGCGATTGTTTGTGAATTTTAATGATGTGAAGAATATTAGATGGCATGCAGAAGAGAGGAAGTGTGATGGAAAAATTTGGCATCCGACCGATTCTTTGCAATGGAAGAAGGTTGATACCTTATTTCCAGACTTCGGCAATGAACCACGAAACCTTAGGATTGGACTTTCTACTGATAACATGAATCCATATGGTAGTTTAAGTAGTAACCATAGTTCATGGCCTATTCTCTTGATTATTTACAACTTATCTCCTTGGTTGTGCATGAAGAGGAAACATGTTATGTTATCTATGATGATTTCGGGACCAAAACAACCTGGAAATGACATAGATGTCTATCTAAGTCCCTTAATTGATGACTTAAGAAAGTTATGGGATGAAGGAGTTGACGTGTTTGATAGTTTTTCAAATGAAACTTTCAATTTGCGGGCCATGTTATTTTGCACCATCAATGACTTTCCAGCCTATGGTAACTTGTCTGGTTATAAAGTTAAGGGGCATAGAGCATGTCCTATATGTAAAAAAGATACTTGCTACCATCAATTGGAGAAGGGAAAGAAGACTGTTTATCTTGGACATCAAAGATTTCTTAAACATAACCACCCGTATCGAAGATTGAAAAAGGCTTTTAATGGATATCAAGAGTATGAAGTTGCCTCGAAGGCCTTAATTGGAGAAGAAGTCTATCATCGGGTGAGGAACATAAGTGTTAGTTTTGGAAAAAACAGAAAAAAGTTGTGAATAATAATATATGGAAGAAGAAGTCAGTGTTCTTTGACCTTCCATATTGGTCTAGTCTTGATGTAAGACATTGTATTGATGTAATGCACGTGGACAAAAATGTGTGTGATAGTGTAATCGGAACACTTCTCAACATTCAAGGTAAGACAAAGGATGGTTTAAACTCTCGTTTAGATATGGTTAAAATGAAAATAAGAGAGGAGTTGGCTCCACAACCAAGAGGCAACAAAATGTATCTACCCCCGGCATGCGATACATTGTCAAAAGAAGAGAAAATAAGATTTTGTGAGTGTCTACATGGTGTGAAAGTGCCAAATGGCTACTATTCAAATGTCAAAAGTCTCGTGTCAATACAAGATCTCAAACTAATTGGCTTAAAATCTCACGATTGCCACATTTTGATGCAACAACTACTACCTGTGGCTATTCGTGGCATCTTGCCCAAAAATGTTCGACATGCCATAACTAGATTGTGCTTTTTCTTTAATGATATATGTAACAAAGTGATTGACCCTGATAAATTGGATGATATGGAGAACGAGTCTATTATTATATTGTGTCAGTTGGAGATGTTTTTTCCTCCTTCATTTTTTGACATCATGGTTCACTTAATAGTCCATCTAGTTAGAGAGATTAAAGTGTGTGGCCCTGTTTATTTAAGATGGATGTATCCTTTTGAACGATACATGAAGATATTGAAAGGCTATGTGAGGAATCATTATCGTCCTGAGGCGTCTATTGTTAAGGGTACACGTCTAAAGATTAAGCAGATGGCTGAAGGGGAAATCTTTCAAGCTCATTTGAATATATTAAATAACACTGACGAGGTTCAGCCATACTTGAGTACACATAAAACCGTTGTCAAAGCCAAAAACCCTCGAATGTCTGAAAAATGGGTGTTGAAAGAGCATAACAGAACATTCTCAAAATGGTTTAAAACCAAGATTAGGAATGATAATAATGCTTCAGATACATTAAAGTTTCTAGCATATGAGCCTAGCTTTAATGTCTTATGTTGGAGTGGGTACGATATAAATAAATTTTCCTTTTGTACAAAATCACAGGATGATAACAGTACCATGCAAAATAGTGGGGTAATGGTAATGGCTTCTTCAATGCACTTCTCTAATTCAAAAGATAAAAATCCCATCTTGGCATCCATAGCTTACTTTGGTGTTATAGAAGAGATTTGGGAGCTAAATTATGTGAAGTTTAAAGTTCCTATTTTCAAATGTAAGTGGGTTAATAGTAACAATGGTGTACAAATTGAGGAATTAGGATTTACATTGGTGGACTTAGATAAGGTGGGATATAAGGAAGAACCGTTCATCATGGAAGCACAAGTAATACAAGTATTTTATGTAAAGGATCCCTCAAATAGTAGGTGGTCTGTTGTCCTCCAAAGAAACACGAATTATAGTGATGAAAATGAAGATTCAACTCTAGACATTGATAACAATACTTCTTTTTCAACACGAAGGCCTTCTTTTAATGATGAAAATGAAGTTGATGCTGTTTATGCCACACGTTATGATCATCAAGAAGGGATTTTGGAGGATAATAGCAACTAACAAATAACATTTGGATTTTATCTGTATTTTGTTGGATCTATACAATGCAATAATGAAATTTTCAGCAATTCCTGCACACATGGTTGCTTTATCTGTCTTTCTCTTCGTATAATTTCTGAAATTTTCTTAGATTGTTCCAACAAAATCTCCTGTAGTACTGAATTAAGCAGATTCTCTTCATTAAAAGAAGATCCCCTCATCAGCAAGATAGTTACACAAATATTCAGACTGCAAATGTTAGCATGGCTGTTAGTGGTATTAAACTAGAGTGTTAATTGTGTAAACTTGAATTAAAAGTTAGTTAATTATAAAAACAACTAGTATAGAATTGGTTAATTGAGAATTTGGAAGTGTGACATTGTTAGCTATGAGAAATAATGGTGTCAGTATTTGAAATGTTAGTTGAGAATTTGGAAATTACTGCTATCCCTCAGAGTCTAAACACATTAAAAAAATTATTATAGAATAATAACCTGTTTGTAGATTAAAGAGAAAAAAAATAGAAAATGTTAATTTAAGCTACATAAATCAGTACTTTAAATGCATCCTCATCAGTTTTATCATCTCCAATATTGTTAACCCTCATTTTCGACGCTAGGAAAACCAAGGCTATTTTAAGTTAAAAAACTATTTTTACCGTAAAGAAGGCTTCGACCCAGTTTTGGTGAAGCCTGAGTCGAATTGAGGTTTTAGGAACCTCAAAAAATGGCTAAGTGCTGGAAAGGTTTCGACCAAGGGAATATGGAAACACGCGCTGCAGTTGTTATACTAAGGCTGGAGGGAATTTCCAATGTTTGAAATTTAAATAGGAGCAGTTGTGAACGTGGGAACAGTTGAGGCCAAGGAGAAGGCGCCAAAGGGACACGTTTGAAGCCATAACCACCACTTAGTAGTTATCTTTTAGCACTATAAATAGGAGTTAGTTCTATGTAATAGGGGTGTTCATATTTTTGTACAAAGTTACTCAAAGAAACTCAAAGTACCCGCGTGTAGAGAAACGAGTTCGTGAGAATGTACGTAATGTAACACCACTTTCTCCATTAATGCAATTTATCTTCGTCATGTCTAAGTTCCAGCCATTTACTTTCCATGACTTTACAATTTCTTGAACTTTATCTTCCATGCCAAATTTACTTTAAAAGTCATTTAAACTTTCTGCATTTACCTTCGACTGCACTTTTACATTCAAGCATTTAATTTTCAAGCATTTACTTTTCAAAGTCTTTTATTTTCAAGAACGTGGAGTTCACCTTTAATTCATTGCATTTATTTTCAAAGTCCTTTATTTTTCCTGCACTTTACCGTCGACAGCACTTTTATCGTTCCAGCCTTTACTTTTCGAGAACGTGGAGTTCGTCGCATTTTACTTTCAAAAGTCTTTACATTTCTGCATTTTATCTTTGAAGCCATTTATTTCCTTGCTATTTACATTCGACAGTCATTTACTTTCTTGCACTTTTTACATTCAAGAACGTGGAGTTCAAGCACTTTTACTTTGTTGCAATTTACCTTCATGCATTTTTTATCAATTCAAGCCTTTACTTTCAAAGCTTTTTACTTATCGTCATTTCCTTTCGACGCCTTTAATTTCTGCACCCTTTATTTACAGCCCTTTAAATTTCAAGCCTTTACTTTACCTTATTGCAAGTAGTCAAACATGGAGTTCAGTTAGATTTTTATTTCAGCATTGTCGAACGTGGAGTTCAATTTACATTCTCTTTATTTTTCATTTGTCATTTACACATGTCTCTTAAATTTAGCACATGTCCTAGGATTTGTGTGGTCGATCCTGCAACTTAGTCACAGTAAACAAATTGGCACACCCGGTGGGACCCAGTGCTAAGTTTTATACTTTTGTTAATCTTGTCTTTCTTGGTGAAGAAATACTTTCGTTGTATGTTATTGAGAAGTGGGTAGTTAGCCACAACAAATGAAGGAATACCAAAGAGAAGATACACTAAGAGAATGGCAACTAATGCTAATCAACAAGTTGATCCTCAAGGGAGTCTTTCAAATACTCAGTCAAGTAGCCGTATGGGGTCTCAAAGCACATCATCACCAGTGCCTTCGACAGGAGGACAAACGTCTTCTTCATTAGTAGTGTCTGAACCAGGATCAACATTCACGAAAGCATATACTCAATCTTTGCTAGAATACATAGGACCACAAAGTCCTAATTCACCAACATCCCCAGGAGGAAATTCAATGTACAGGCATGTTCCTCCTCCAGGTTTTCCACATCTAGGGTCAAGGAGTCAATCCTATGGTATGCCTACATCAATGATGCAAAATCTGCAGAATGCTCCACCTGTATTTTTAGAGACTGTAGTGTCTTCGCCATTACAAGGATCGGGATCAGGGGGTCGAAACAATCAGAGTATAGGTGTTGGTTACTCTGTTCAAACGCATAGTCTTACAAATACATCCATAAATTGTTTGAGACAACAGATGGATGAAAGTAACATGCAAACGGTGCATACTTTGTCTCAGACAATGGGAGAAGTTTTTCAACCCTTGATTCAGAATACAACTCAAACTAACCAATAATTGGTTGCGCAATTGGCACGTATGGCTGACTTTATGGGAGTACCAGCGGTGGATCGAAGAGCAACTGTTGTCGAAGATATCCCAAGACGTCATCCACGTCATGTACATGAGATGAACTTGGAAGATCAAGAGATGATTAATCATTTTAGAGTCGAACCACCAAGAAACCAGATGCCAATCCAGATGGAGGAAGACCCAATAGTGATGGTGAACAGGAACCAAAATGCTGATCAATTACTTAGGCAGGTTCGACATCAAAATCAAGCAGAAGAAAATAATCTTGCAGCCATGGTTGAAAGGATAATGACCAGAAATGGTGTGAATCTTGGCTTCACAAGGCCAAATTATACTTCGCCCATAGTGGATTATATTCTCCAAGCAGAATTACCCCCTAAGACGAATTTTCCAAAGTTCAGCAAGTTTTCAGGAGATACTACTAAATCTACCGTCGAACATGTGGCTAGGTATTTGATTGAAGCAGGCGAAATTGTAGCTGACGAAAGCCTTAGGGTCAAATACTTCCCAAGTTCCCTTACCAAGAATGCCTTCACATGGTTCACTACTTTGCCTCCAAATTCCATATACAATTGGACCCAGTTAGAACGTTTGTTTCATGAACAGTTCTACATGGGACAAACTAAGATTAGTTTGAAAGAATTGGCTAGCATCAAACGCAAAGTTACTGAGCCAATTGATGATTATTTGAATAGGTTTCGACTTCTTAAAGCCAGGTGCTTTACACAAGTGCCAGAACATGAGTTGGTCGAAATGGCTGCTGGGGGTCTTGATTATTCCATTAGGAAGAAATTAGATACCCAATATCTTAGAGATATGGCCCAGTTGGCTGATAGGGTTCGACAACTAGAAAGGCTGAAAGAAGAAAAGGCTAAATTCAGCAGGGGTAAAAAAGTGGCCTTTGTCGAATGTAGTGAAGACGTGGAGAATTCATATGATGAAACATCTTACTTCGACAAAAATGAGGTTGACGTTGCTGAGTTAAAGCAGGGTCCACCTTATGCCTACAAATTATTAGCTCATTCAAATGGAAAAAATCCCGTCGAATCTAATGACAAATTTCCTAAGAAAACATACACTTTCGACGTTACTAAATGTGACGAAATTTTTGATTTGTTAGTTAAAGATGGGCAAATGATAGTGCCTGCTGGTGCTAAGATGCCACCTTTAGAACAAAGAAAGAAAAGAGGTTTTTGTAAGTACCATAATTTTTTGGGTCATAAAACTTCTCAATGTTTTCTTTTTAGAGATTTTGTACAAAATGCTATTCAAGAAGGGAGACTGAAGTTTGGTGACAAAGGCAAAGCTCAGATGAAAATTGACTCTGACCCATTGCAAGTTGCAGAGGCTAACTACACAGAGCCTCGCGAGGTTCAAATGGTCGAAGCCACAGACGGATTTGATCAGTCAGTCAACATGGTGGAGGTTACTGAGGACTTCGCCACCAATCCTGTGATAACTGAAGGTTTTGAGAAGGCTGCAAATGGCCTGAATGTTGATCGTACCAGTCTAATGTTGGTGACCAAAGAAACTGCTGATAAGTTTGTTGAAATGGATAATGCTGCCAAGGTTTTGGATTTGGCAGTGAGTGGATTGAAGATAAATGCCACTGAAGGCATTAACATGGTCGAATTGGTTTAAGAATCTGATTCTAGCTCAGATATCATCAGCACCCATGAGGCTATGGGCAGAAATGTCCCCAAAGTCCAAGTTGTTAAGGAATTGGAAGATGACATGCTATTGATAGGAGAGATGATAGACATGGATGGTTGTTTGGTAGAAAAATGGATATGTATGGCTGCTGAACAATTCTTCAAGACATATCCTAATGTCGAAAAGGTTAATGCTGAAGAAATGGTTGAAGCTGAAAAAGCTTCTTGGCAAGAAGCTTCCCAAAAAGCTGCAAAAGCAGCAGCAAGTGGTGGATGTCTGGCGAAGACCACTGAAAGTCTTGAAGCTCATTTCTCCAAGATGCGCTTAAAGGATAGAATTGATGTCAATATGGTCAAAATTACAGATCAAAAAGCTGAACAAGTGAGTAAGGCAGATGAACAAGAAGAGCGCAATAAAATAGCTTATCCTAAGCAAGAGGAGACCACTGTGGACTTTCTACACCGTTGCCAGAAGAAAGGTTCTGGAGTAATGATGTGTCCTAGACGCAGCGCCATTTTTGATGAGAAAGCTGCCCACAAGTTAGAAGATGTCAAAAAAGCTGGTGGAAGCTGGGGGGCAGAAGGTAAATAAAGGTCCCAGAGGTTTTGACCATAGGCGCCTTTCGACAGGATTGAAAAACCAAGTACCAGGAGTTAGGCCAGGTACATTCAAACCAGCTGCGAATGTACCAACAGGTAGTTGGATCAAGCCTATCGAAGGAAGAGGACAGAAGAAGAAGTGGGAGAAATTTGATGTGGAACAAGGTTCTTCATTTGAGTATAGAAAAGAGAACCATACCACCAACAAGTCAACATACATTACTCAAAATTACAAGGGTAAAAATCCCATGTCTAGATCACAATGGCGAAGAGAGCAACGTAGGCGAAAGGCTATCAGGGAGGTTCAGGTACAAGGAGATTCAAGTACCAATATTGATCATCAAGCTGGGACAATTGAGAAGATGCCCATAAGGCGAAAGCTGTTCAATGTTCAGCCAGAGAAGAAAGTTGAAGATGATGAGAATATGACTGATAATTTCGACAGTGAGTCAGCAGCTTCTTTAGATATTCTTGTGAATGTGGTATCAGTAATGCCAAAAGAATTTGGTCAGGTTTCAGAGGTCGAAGACTTGGATCAAACTACTGAATTAGAAATGTTGGCACACAAGCCTGTGTGTTATTACATCATGAACAATGGGTGCGTCGAAGAACAGAATGCTTTCTTTGAACGCCCCACAGAGGCAATGAAGAGTCATCTGAAGCCTCTCTACATTACTGGCAAAGTAGAAAATGTCCCTGTTAACAAAATCTTGATGGATTGTGGTGCAACTGTTAATTTAATGCCAAGATTTTTGCTGAGCAAGATTGGGAAGTTTGAGACTGATACCAAACCCCACAATATGGTTCTGTCGAACTATGAAGGAAAAGTTGGTTCCACTCTAGGAGTGATTCAAGTGGATCTTACTGTAGGAACCATTACCATACCAACAGTGTTTATGGTTGTTGAGATGAAAGTTAACTACAATCTACTCTTGGGTAGGGAGTGGATTCATGGAATAGGAGTGGTACCTTCATCTATGCATCAAAGAATCTCTTCATCTATTCATTGCTGAGGAAGATGTTCATAAAACTGCTTTTAGATGCCCTGGAGCCTTAGGCACCTATGAATGGGTAGTGATGCCTTTTGGTCTCAAAAATGCTGGTGCCACTTATCAAAGGGCGATGAATTCAATCTTCCATGATTATATAGACACATTCATGCAAATTTACATTGATGATATTGTTATAAAATCTATTTCTGGAAAGAGTCACATTGACCATCTTCGACAGTCTTTTGAAAGGATGAGAAAATATGGTCTTAAAATGAATCCTTTCAAATGTGCTTTTTGTGTGCAGGCAGGGGATTTCCTAGGCTTTGTGGTCCACAAAAAAGGGATCGAAATAAATCAGAATAAAACCAAAGCCATAATGGAGGCGAAAGCACCATCAACCAAAAAGGAGTTGCAGTCGTTACTGGGCAAGATCAACTTCTTAAGAAGGTTTATATCCAACCTGAGTGGCAAAACACTAGCCTTTTCGCCATTGCTTCGTTTCAACAAAGATAGTTTTGAGTGGGCGCAATTACAGCAGGAAGCCTTCGACAAAATCAAGGAGTACCTAAGCCACCCTCCAATTCTTTCACCACCTTGTAGAAACAAGAGTATGAGATTGTATATAGCTGCATCAGATAAAACTCTAGGGAGCATGTTAGCCAGGAGGATGAAAATGGAGTCGAAAGAGCCATTTATTACCTTAGTCGAGTTTTAAATGATGCTGAAACTAGGCATAGCATGATTGAAAAGTTATGTTTATGCTTGTATTTCTCTTGTACTAAATTGAAGCAATATATAAAGCCAGTTGATGTGTATGTTTTTTCTCACTTTGATGTTGTAAAACATATGTTATCTAAGCCTATTTTGCATAGTCGAATTGGCAAATGGGCATTAGCGTTAACAGAATTTTCTCTAACATATCAACCTTTAAAAGTTGTGAAAGGGCAAATAGTTGCAGACTTTATAGTTTACCACTCCATAAATGAAAATGATTTGAATTATGTTGAATTAAAATCCTGGAAGTTATACTTTGATGGATCAAGTCATAAAAATGGAACAGGAGTGGGAATATACATTATTTCTCCTGAAATAATTCCAATAAAATTCAAGTACGAGGTCGAAGGACCTTGCTCTAACAATGAGGCTGAATATGAAGCATTAATTGCTGGCCTTGAAATTTTGTTAGAATTGGGGGAAACTAGAGTCGAAATAATGGGAGACTCAGAATTGATTATAAAACAAATCACAAAGGAATATAAATGTGTTAAAGAAAATCTCATTATGTACTTTGTGATAGCCAATAGATTATTAAAGCAATTTGAGGTAGTGGCCATCCAACACATACCTAGAATAGAGAATCAAGTTGCTAATGACTTGGCTCAAATTGCCTCTGGATACAAGGTGTCGAAGGAAAACCTTCAAGAAGTAATTGAAGCAAGAGGTAAAGTGGTGGTTGTTGGATTGTGCCCATCAGACTTAGAAACAACTAAGCCTGGATGCATAGATGGCGAAAATTTTGAAATTTTTGCTATAGATAATTTGACTGATGAGGATTGGAGGAAGCATATAGTTGAGTATTTGCAAAATATAACGGCTTCGACAGAGCGAAAAATCAGGTATCAAGCTTTAAGCTATGTACTTTTGGGTAATGAATTGTTTAAAAAGACCCCTGAGGGAGTCTTATTGAAATGCCTTAGTGAAGCAGAGGCATATTTGGCTCTTTCGACAGTACATAGTGGGGCATGTGGAGCACACCAAGTTGGCCAAAAGATGAAATGGCTGTTGTTTCGACAAGGCATGTATTGGCCTACTATGCTGAAAGATTGCATAGAATTTGCTAAGGGTTGCCAAGAATGTCAAATTCATGCTGGCATACAGCATATCCCTGCAAGTGAATTACATTCCATAGTGAAACCATGGCCTTTCAGAGGATGGGCTTTGGATATTGTGGGGGAAATTCGACCAGCATCTTCAAAGAACCAAAGATATATTTTGGTGGGAATTGATTATTTCACCAAGTGGATTGAAGCAATACCACTGGCGACTATAGGTCAAGAAGATGTTATTGAATTCATTCAAAATCATATTATTTATAGATTTGGTATTCCTGAAACAATCACTACAGATCAAGGATCATTGTTTACTGGTCGAAAGATGCAGGAGTTTGCTAAAGAAATAGGTTTTAAGTTATTGACTTCTACACCTTATTATGCTCAGGCCAATGGGCAAGTCGAAGCTGCCAATAAGGTAGTAATTGGACTAATTAAGAAACATGTGGGAAAGAAGCCTAGAAATTGGCACAAGACATTGGACCAAGTTCTTTGGGCATGTCAAACATCCCCTAAAGAGGCTACTAATACCACTCCGTTTCGACTTACGTTTGGTCATGATGCAGTATTGCCTGTTGAGATTTATTTACAATCTATAAGAGTTCAAAGACATCATGAGATTCCCTCTGAGGATTATTGGGAAATGATGATGAATGAATTAGTGGATTTGGATGAAGAAAGGCTTAGAGCCTTGGAGTTGGTAAGAAGACAAAAGAAAAGGGTCGAAGAATCCTACAACAAAAAGGTTAAGTCTAAATCTTGTGCATGTGGGGATTTAGTTTGGAAAGTGATTTTGCCTATGGATCGAAAGGATAGAACATTAGGCAAATGGTCTCCTAAGTAGGAGGGTCCATTCCAAGTCATCCAAGTTTTCTCTAATGGAGCCTATGAAGTTGAAGAGTTGGACAAAGATAAAAGAGTCTTGAAAGTAAATGGCAAGTATTTGAAAAAATATAAGCCTATTTTGCAAGAGATTCACATCAAAACTTAAGCTTTATTCAATTAA
Source organism: Lathyrus tuberosus (assembly GCA_022829125.1). NCBI lineage: Eukaryota > Viridiplantae > Streptophyta > Magnoliopsida > Fabales > Fabaceae > Lathyrus > Lathyrus tuberosus. Next base: position 867,279 of record JALAZF010000593.1, read on the forward strand.
AAGAAAGCCAAAATAGGCCAACTCAGGCTAATATGGCATACAAAGCAAAGGAGAGTCAATACAACAAATTTTTTCAAGGAAAGGTTATTCATAATCTCACCAATCTATGGATTTGAGGAAATCCATGTAATCTGCATCTGGTTCATCATCAGAGTCCTGGGTACTGAAGCGTCCTTTCTTAGAGATCTTCATTTTAGTTTCTCTCTTCTTGGCTTGAGAGGTTGCCCCAATAGAGGCTTCAGGTTTCTTTGTTGCCTCCTTCTTCTTTGTTTCCCCAACTACCTTTGCCTTCCCAGCCATTTTCTTGGCTGATGATTTCTCTGAATTGTTCATGTGTGCTTCTATGCAAAATGTGGTCATGGGGAAGAGAATTTATAGAGGCGGAGTATTGATTGGAATGGCTAGTCAAACGGTGGAAGCACGTGAGTTATTTTTGGAATTGTGCCTGAGGGCTATGCTATAAATGCTACTTTAAAGCTAGAGGCTTATGCCTTGAAGTTGTAACACTGAGAAAGTTTTGTTTTCCAAGGGAAAAGATAGAATGCCTTAATTGCAAATTTGACTTAGATATGAAGCAATAAATAAAATGCATCATAATATAATAGGTCGAAAACAGTTAATGGCGAAATAATAATGATTGATTAATCAATGCCAAAGGCATAAAACTGTCATTACATAAAGGCCTGAAAAGGCCAAGAAACAAATGATTGGTTAAGCAAATAAAGGTCTTGAAAGCATCAAAAGGGAAGCCTCGACTCCAATTGGGCAAAGGTTTCTATATGATGTTTGAGGCGAGCATTGCACAAGGATTCATCAAGCTTGGCTGTGGCAAGCTGTTTCTCAAGTTTTTGGGCTACCTCAATACGATCTATGGCATGTTTCATTTCCCTAGCCATCTCAGTGGTGTCGAAGTTCTGCAAATCACGGTTGCGTTTTTCAGCATCCTCAATTTTAGCTTGTAACTCGGTGATTTGCTACTTCCAGGCTTCAATATTCTTCTGATTGGAGGCTATTCCATCTTTTGTTTTCTTTTGGTCAGCCTCTATACCTTCGACCTTCTCATATGACTCCTTTGCACCGCACCAAGCTGCACTCTCAAGACCAGATGTCTCCTCTAGGGTCTTCCTGATAGATGGAAGCAGCTTTATCTCTGCAGCTATTTGGTTCACCACAACAGTTAACTCTATCAGAAAACAAGAAACGTCTGCATTGAGAGTGGTGAGTTCAAGCTTTCCAAGGGTATCCTTCAGATAAGCGGTTGCAGATGGGTCTGAGGTCAAATCTCTGTGAATGTCCCCCCTGAAGAATTTCTTCTTTATTGCTTGGAGGACTGGTTTGGCGAAGTCATCTGATGCTGGAGTCGAAGAGACAGAAGAAGAAAAACCATACTTCTTCCCAAGTATTAATTTGGAATACTCACGTGGGTTCGACCACTTGAGTGCTGTCAGTGAGTCTTCAGGAGGTGGAATGTTAGCCATGGTTTGCTGGACCACAGGAGAAGGAGTATGGTGGGGATTAGGATCAGTTTGTTCTTCTTCCTCCTCTTCTTCTGATTCTTCTCCTTCTTCATCTTTTTCTTCTTCGACTACCATCTCTTCGTCAGGCTTTTCAGTAGTTGGTCGAATATTCTCCTGGTCATCAGCATGTGTAGGATGTGGTTCATTTGTCTCCTCAGGCGCAGCTTGACCAGGATTGTCGTCGAGTGTTTGAACTTCAGGTTCATTTCTTTCTTCTTCAACCAATTGATCACTATCCATGAAGTTAGCCAGATCGAAAGGTGGCGGACTTGAGGCATCATCATCATCAGAATTGGCGCCATCTGCTTGTGCGTTTTGAGTAGTGGTTTGAACTGGTGGTGTGGTGTGTTCTGCAACATGTGGATTAGGTTGATTTATCTCACTCAAACCAGAGCCAATATCAGAAGATGGGTGATAAGTTTGCTCACCTTGGCTGTCGAGGAGCGTGGTGGTGAAGCTTCCTGCAGTAGGTTGAGGAGTGGGATTGTTAATGATGTTGGTGGCGAGATTGCTTGGAGTTGGTTGGGGATCAGGATTGTTGATTATGTGTGCCTGAAGGACACAAGTGGAGAAAATGAGATTGACAGAATTTGGGCAAAAAATGTCAATATAATGAAAAAATGGTGCACATACCTGAGCTTGTACAGCAGCAGGACTTGATTCATCACTCCCATGGTCACCAAGAGGTGTTCTCAAGGCCACCTTGGAAGGTTCCTTTTCGACATCACTTGTTGCGGGTGCCTTTTCGAGTATTTTTCCCACCTTCAAAGGAGTTGGGCCAGTAGGTCCATATGCCTTTATGGGTTTTCTCCTTTTCTTTGTAAGAACCTCTTCAGGAGATTCATCTGAGGCCTCTGAAGTTATAATCACAACTGGGGTATCCTTTTTACCTTTCTTGGAAGGTGTTGGAGGTTTTCGACTAGTCTGAAAAGAAAATGCAAATATAAGAGAGAAATTCATATAGTAAAAGCGTAAGCGGGAGATGTGAAATATACCTGTGTGCTCTCTGGTTCTTTGCCACTTTGTGAGGTAGCAGCCCTAGTCGAAGCAGTTTTCCTAGGCACAGCTGAAAGACAGTAAAAAATTGTTACAAGTTAATGATTACGTGGTTAGTTATAAAGCCATGGATTAAGGGTTTCAAACCTTCATATATTTCAGATTCGACACGAACGTCCTGAATTCCTATATGAAGGTGTCCTTTAAAACTGTCTAACATGTGCTTTGCCGAAACCACTCGTTGGGCCTTTGGCTGAGACTGCTGTCGAAGAAGTTTTAAATGCTCCCCACAGACAAACCAATCTGGAAATGGAGGGGCAAGCGCCACTCCAAAATCAGCATTAGGCAGTCGAGGGAACTTTGGAGGAAAAAGTTTAAAAGCTACCTCATAACGTTTCTCACGAGGGACGTTGGGAGGAAATTTTAGTTGATCCAGCTTTTCTAGAAAATTTCTCTTTAGAGTAACAGCAGCCTCATGAATGGTTCGACTAAGATCATCTGGTCGATAGACATTTTCAAAGTATTTTTGAAAAGCCTGTATTTCTTCTATGTGAGTAAACTTACTCTTTTTCGTCTTGTCCTGCACATTGAGAAAAGCTTGGTCAAGTAACGAAGAAAATGTAGCCACATCAAGAAAGTGCTCACTATAGTGCTTCGACCACCATTGGTGGAATGATGAAGTGCATAGAAAAGATGGCTCAAAAAACACAGGAGAGAGGATTCTTCTTTTCTCATTCTGGCTGTCGAGTGTAAGGAAGACATTTTCCTCATCGAAGCAGGCAGTATGAAGAATTACTTGGCCCTTTCTCTCATACAAGCATTGAGGGAAGCTCTGGGCCAGCCTAAACTGTCGAGAGACAAGGTTTGGCTGAGAGGCAATCAGTGTTGATAAACCTCTCCCTAAGTTCAACCTGTGGATAAAGAATCTGGGAATCAAAAAGGCTTCCCAGATAGCAACAGATTCTTGATCAAGAGTTTGGTGAGGATTTGGGAATGGCCTTTTGAACCACACAGGGCCGTATCTCCTCTGAGCAAAAGGTGCCATGCTAGGAGTGACCTCATAGCGCTTGGCAAACATCATAATATAACTGGTAAAGGCCCTTTGAAGGGTTTCACCATCATCATTGGGAGTGAGTTTGGCCAGACGCGTCCCTTCGACATTCCTCTCCCTTATTTCAGCAGAGGCTTCATCAACTAGGCCTTTTCTGGGGAGGCTAGCCTCAAATGTAGCATTAAGCCACAATTGAAGTAGCCAAAGAGGACCACTCAAGTGCATAGGACCTTGGGCCTCCATATTTCTGAGTCGAGAAGCCCCCTCGCTGATAGACTCATAGAGGTTCGCCAGGATGAGTTCACTCAAGCAGGTTCCTCTGTTGTGGTGTAGTTGATTCGCCAGGGGCAGGTACTTCTTAGCTACCTGTAGAGATTTTGTACAAAAAACATATCTCGACAGCCAGACTGTGAGAAAAGCAATATGTTCTTCATCAGACACTGTGTCATCTTCTTGTTTAAAGTGGTGTTTGATGAAGATAGTGTATGTAAGTTTAGAGCCTGAAATATTGATGGTGTCTTCAGCATCAACATCAGGATTAAAAGTAAGGCCATCTGGGCGAAGCCCTGTGATAGCAGCTACATCGAACAAGGTTGGGGTAACCATTCCACATGGCAGATGGAAGGTATAATGGGTGCTGTATAAGGATGCTGCCAACATGTTCAGACAATATGGTATGCTGGTCTTCGACAGCATAAGAAGGTCATAAATCCCTATATTCTTCCAATGTTCAGCTTTAGCCTTCTCCATCTTTGCCATCCATTGGTCGAATTCCTTCAAGGGGTTGACAGCTCTCACCAGCCTGGTGCCATCAGTGAGATAGCCAACGTTGATTTTGGACAAGGGGATTTCTTCAGGAGAAGTTCCAGCAGCAGCGTTGATTTTGGGAAAAGTCTTTTGCCCTAACGGCCTTGTTTTTCGGTAAGAGGGGAGAAACTCACGTAGTCTCTCGTTAGAAATGTCAACCTCAGCTAAAGGACCACACAGTGCGTAGGTTTTGTCAGAAACAACTATAAGAATCATTACCTGAGATTTGTATATGGCTCTTGTTTCTTCAGTGGTGGGTTCTGGCATGCAACGACGGTTGTCCACTAGTTGGGGGCCTGGGATGTTAGCGAACGGAGGAAGGGTTTGTTTAAATGGAGTGGCCTTGCCTCTTTGAGTTTTCTTTGCTTGAGGATTGGTTTGGGAAGACGCCATTATTGAAGAAGACGAGAAGATGATGTTTTTTTTCTGGGTTTTGCGTAAGAGAAACTGAAGAGAAGAAGAGGTTGCTTGAGAGTATGAATAGTGTGGAAATTTCACAAAGTGGCGGAAATGGGTATATATAGACATTTGAAAATCCCAAGAGCCTTGGATCTACCGTTGAAACTGAGGAGTTAGTGAGACGCGTGTCTTTCTCTTGGAGATGTGATGAAAGGTAGCAGTTATGTTCAGACTGAAAACGTCTGTTTTCAAGAAAAGTGTTATGATGAATACGGCTGAAGAGACGTTTAAGGATTTGTCATGATGGTATGACATCAGAAGCGTGGGTCAAAGAAACTGAATAATTCAGCCACTAAGTAATTAGTGAGGTATTCAGTTGAGGACATGCAAACAAGCGTCGAAATGGTTATTATATCAAGAAATGATCTTCCTACCAATTTTGGCGAAAGGACATTCCTTGGGGGCAATTTGTTAACCCTCATTTTCGATGCTAGGAAAACCAAGGCTATTTTAAGTTAAAAAACTATTTTTAACTTAAAGAAAGCTTCGACCCAGTTTTGGTGAAGCCTGAGTCGAATGGAGGTTTTAGGAAACTCAAAAAATGGCTAAGTGCTGGAAAGGTTTCGACCATGGGAATATGGAAACACGTGCTGTAGTTGTTATACTAAGGCTGGAGGGAATTTCCAATGTTTGAAATTCAAATAGGAGCAGTTGTGAATGTGGGAATAGTTGAGGCCAAGGAGAAGGCGCCAAAGGGACACGTTTGAAGCCATAACCACCACTTAGTAGTTATCTTTTAGCACTATAAATAGGAGTTAGTTCTATGTAATAGGGGTGTTCATATTTTTGTACAAAGTTACTCAAAGAAACTCAAAGTACCTGCGTGTAGAGAAACGAGTTCGTGAGAATGTACGTAATGTAACACCACTTTCTCCATTAATACAATTTATCTTCGTCATGTCTAAGTTCCAGCCATTTACTTTCCATGCCTTTACAATTTCTAGAACTTTATCTTCCATGCCAAATTTACTTTCAAAGTCATTTAAACTTTCAAAGTCATTTAAACTTTTCAAAGTCTTTTATTTTCAAGAACGTGGAGTTCACCTTTAATTCATTGCATTTATTTTCAAAGTCCTTTATTTTTCCTGCACTTTACCTTCGACAACACTTTTATCGTTCCAGACTTTGCTTTTCGAGAACGTGGAGTTCGTCGCATTTTACTTTCAAAAGTCTTTACATTTCTGCATTTTATCTTTGAAGCCATTTATTTCCTTGCTATTTACATTCGACAGTCATTTACTTTCTTGCACTTTTTACGTTCAAGAACGTGGAGTTCAAGCACTTTTACTTTGTTACAATTTACCTTCATGCATTTTTTATCAATTCAAGCCTTTACTTTCAAATCTTTTTACTTATCGTCATTTCCTTTCGACGCCTTTAATTTCTGCATCCTTTATTTACAGCCCTTTAAATTTCAAGCCTTTACTTTACCTTATTGCAAGTAGTCGAATGTGGAGTTCAGTTTGATTTTTATTTCAGCATTGTCGAACGTGGAGTTCAATTTACATTCTCTTTATTTTTCATTTGTCATTTACACTTGTCTCTCAAATTTAGCACATGTCCTAGGATTTGTGTGGTCGATCCTGCAAGTTAGTCAGTTTTATTTAAGATTGATAGACCAGAGGTTGTTTACCAAAATTCACAGTAAACAAATATATATTCATAAAAATTGAAAAGTTCAAAAATTATGAATAGAACAGATCATTGTCCAATTCTACAATCGATTCAAAATAGGGTAAGTAATCAAAACATCAAATAAGATTTGAAATTGTATGAGATCAATAATCAAGTCATCATGGTTGGGGAAATTGATAATCCTTACATTCTCTTCTACATTACGGTAATGTACAGAAGCGGAAAACTTGTGATTTTCAACTTTTGCACCCTCTATATCTTTAGTAATCTCGATGAGGGTTTTAAAAACCTGCATGAAAACATCTCATCATGAATTTCTCTTATGCTTGTGATAAAATGAATATAAGTCATCAATTATTGGTTTATAAATTGAATTTTCACCTCATCGATCATAGGAAGGAATTCTCTTGCCGGCTGAAATGAGTTCGTATAACAACACTACATATTCCTCTAAAAAATTAATAAATAGCAGCCAAGCACGAAGGTAACAGCTTTACAACAGAGCAATTGGCAGTGAGAAGAACAAGAGACAGAACATAAATTAAACAGTTATGAGTATGTTACTAGGACATAGATCGCTATATGAAAAGAAAGCTGTATTACATTATTTCATCGAATTAGACCTGTCACGGCTTCTTCCACTAATGATCGATGTAGGGAAATATTTTGCCACTCCTCTCACATATTATCTTTAATTCCATAGCTATCAAAAGTATAATTTAGCGCAAATTGATATTGGTTCCATGAACATGATCATATATCTATTTTCACTGATAAATTTTCTTTTCTCTATAAACAGACATTATGGGTAAAGCATCAAGCTCTTCTCCAAAAAACAAAAGGCCAAAGGTGTGACATCTCCAAATAAACAGAAGGCCAAAGGTGTGACTATTTAAAAGAAGTTTGAATGATTTTTGTGCTTGTGGATTTTGTAGTTTTAAAAGCATTTTTTTCTGCAGAATGTTGATTGTGTTGTGTTGTTCTATACAGATAATGCTGCCACAAACAAAGCTGCTTCTTGCAGCACTTCATTGAACACTAAGAGGTTGGATAAGGATACGGAGAATTTAGCTTGTGAGTTTTCGGTTACTCTGCCATTGTTTTTTTTTAAATTATATCTTGTTGGTTGAAGCATGTGACCTAAACTGGAAGTATAACTTTGTCATGACTGATTGTTTTTCTCTCTGAACAGACAAGACGGATAAACCATCTAGCTGTTCTTCTCCAAAAAAAAGGAAGACTAAAGGCGTGACTTCTTCTCCAAAAAAAAAAAGAAGACTAAAGGTGTAATTTTTTAAAAATATAATGACTGTTGAAAGTACTACATGCTCCTGCTGATATTTTCTTTATTATGACTGATAACTTTTCTCTCTAAACAGACATCATAGATAAGCCATCTAGCTCTTCTCCAAAAAAAAAGCAAGACTAAAGGCGTAACTTCTTCTCCAAAAAAAAAGAAGAGTAAAGGTGCGACAACATTGCTACGTTTCATTGCGAAACTCCGTGATGGTGAGAAATACCACATTGATTTTGATCCGGATACTTTCCAACCTATTGGTCAGTACGCTGCAAAGTTTAAGAGTTATTTGTCGTTCATTGCACGTAGCAAGGTTAGTTTAAATGAAGAGAAATGGAAAAAGATAAGCGAAAACTTGAAGGACACGATGTGGGATGATATAACAGTATGCAACTTTAATTAATTCTTTATAATTTATTTTTTATAATTGTTTCATTGCTAACACTTCTTATGTTTTGTAGAATAAGTTATAACACTTCTTATGTTTTGTAGGATAAGTTCACTTGCCCCACGGATGATAAATTTAGGAAGCATTGGTTTGTTTATATGGGGGAATGGTTGAAGCAATTTAAGACATTGCTCTCAAATGTCTATATATTTGGTAAAGGCGATAAAGATGGAAATACAACGCCGTTTGAAAAGTATACATTCATCAAACAATAAGATTTAGATTTGTTTGTCGAGACTAAAAAAAAAGAAGACTTTCAAGTTAGTTAAATTTATAGATTTATTTTTGTTATCTAAATTGATTTGGTTTTAACGTTTAATTTAATGTGATTTATTTGTAATAGGAGAAAAGGCTAAAAGGAAAGATGCATGCATCAAAGAATATCCATCCTCATATTTTGTCTCGTGGTGGTTACGAAAATCTTAAGGCAAACATAATGGAAGAGAGGAGGAAAATAATGATTGAAGAGGACAACGGTGATGAAAGTTTAGTAGGTGAGCCTCCAGAAATAAAACGATACGAGGCATGGTTGATGGCTCGGCAGAAGCGATCTGGAGATTTTACATCCGAGGCAACAAACCTAGTAGCTTCTATGATTGTAAGTAATAAAAGATTCTTTATAAATTTGAATTTTATATGATTAGGCACCAAATTGTTCAACAAACTTAGAAGCCCATGTACACCAAATTGTTGTTAAACGTCATTGCCAACTAAGATTGATTTTATATGATCTTACTCTGTCTCCATATGAGTAGCTAACATTATCTTCCTATACTGCCAATTAATAATTGGTACCTGGCTACATATGAGTGTAATGTGACACAACTTTTATTTTATAGTATTACAACTTCATCACTTGTGGAAAGTAACGTACAACTATTTCCCACATTACAAAAATGTCTTTTTGTGTCTTCTAATAATCAATATACAGGTAAGCAATTGTAATTGTATTTATTATTATTTTAAAGCCAAGTTGTTCAAGATATGTATCTATATGTATAACTTTTTAATCACTTTATTTCATGAGTATATATGTGTTTTACCATTTCAGGGTGACTTAGTGGAAAAAAGTACACAAGGTGATATTGTTTTTGAAGGACGTGAGGATATATTGACTGTTGCCCTTGGAACAAATGAACGCCCTGGTCGGATCCGCACTGCTCCAAGGGGTGTGGGCTTTAAGAAATTCTTTGGAAAAAATTCACGCCCCACCTTAGGAGGTGTCTCTCAAGATGACCTTCTAGCCTTGGAGAAAAAACTGAATGCAGATTTCCAACAGAAATTACAAAAAGAGCTCCAACAACAAAGATTAGAGCTCCAACCGCAAATGAAAAAGGAGATGCAAGAAGAGAGAGCTAAATTCCTACAAGAGATGCAATTGGAGCCTTGCCCTAAAAGGACTAAAGAGGTGTTTTAAAAAGAGGTATGGGTAATTTGATTTAATTAATCGATTAAAATTTTACAAATTTTATAATTTAATTAATGTTTAATATATTACAGAATGTGCAATCTCTGGATACGAGCACTAACGGAAGTTGCTCTAAGGTTTTGATTACGGAAGATGTTATCAAAAACACCGGTGCTTCTGAAAAAAGATTGTAGACCTCAAGGAAGAGTCCTTCTCACTAGATGTGATTCATGAAACAAGTGAATTTTCTGTTTTTATTGATAGGCTCGACTTGAACGAATTAATTGCCAGTATTAAATGGCTCTTCACATCAATCTTGTCCGTATGGTGCTCGTAAGTATCTTATTCTATTTTTGATTATGTTTTCTATTTGTCATTTATGATTAACATTTGTTTCAACATTTCAGATATCTACATCGCATCTCCAAGAATGTCAGTGAACTATTTGGTTTTCTTGATCCACATAGGATGCTAACTTCTACTAGATCGGCCGAAGTAATCCAATCATACATACAAAATAAGCTGGATGGCGAATCAAAAAAGTGTTACTTAGGGCCCTTGTTAAATCGGTAAGTACATGTTTCCTTGAAGGTTTTATACATTATTATTATGTTATTATGTAATATTTGAATTTTAGTGATTCTAACACTTTTGTTTTGAAACTACAGGAATCATTGGCAGTTGTTTGTAATTTGTCCTAAAGATAATGATATCTTTTGGTTTTGTTCATTAAACAAACCTCCCAAGAAAAATATTAAGATCATACTTGAGGGGTAAGAAGTCTAAATCAAGAGATTTCATTTATACTTAATTTTTGTACCTTTTAACTTTATATTTATAACTTACTTCTGTTGCAATTTCTGTTATCAGAGCTGTAGAAGGATATCATCTATTAAGAGGAATTAAGAATAAGAAGCCTAATTGGAAGATTGTCAAGGTAAGTGAGTTGTTTTGTACTACCCATAGTTCTGCTGCAATGTGTTTCGTAATAGCTGCATACTTAATGGTTAATGTCCTGTACCACACATATTTAATGGTTAATGGTTTATATTCTGTACTACCCATATTTCTGCTGAATTTGTAGTACCAAATTCATAGTTTGAATAGGTAACAGATGTATATAGGCTCAGGCACAAATATCCCAATATATATATATATATATATAAAAGAAAACTGAGAAAACATTGGCTAATTGAATGATCGGTGAAGTAGGGCTATAGGATTAGAATGGTGACATATTATCTACAAGAGGAACATATGCATTGATTATAGTTAAGACTGATTGAGTTACATAAAATGCAACTTATTTCTTCATAACTGGAGTTTAGAATTTCAAAACGAAGAAATGATAACATTACACTTTTTTTCATCACATGAATATCATAGAGTATTGAATGCCTAGACATAGACCCAAACTATTCATAACCAAAACAGTTACTATAGCAGACTCAGTAATCTGTGAAACATACACCTGCCTAGGTTTCTTTCTACGTGCCAACTCTGAATTCAATTTCCTGAAGCACTACACATTTTCAACTAAATTAATTAATAATAATATTAATATATCAATTAATTAATGCAAGTAATAATATTACATAAAATTAGCAAACATTATTTGCTAAAATTAAAATACTAAAAACAAGTTTAAGTGCTAACGAAGAAGTCGTTTCTTTGCGTTAGTAGTTGACGACATTCTCTGATTCCGACCCTTGCGTTTCAATGGTTCAACCATCGAGTCTCTGAACCGGAACAGTAACGTTTTATAGTTATATACAACTAAGATTTTATTGTGTTTTATTGGATTGTAGCATGTAAGGTGGATGTTTTGCTGTGTTACACTTCATGGTGTCTTTATTATAACTAAGATTTCATATATATGTAGGCACATCGTCAAGATAACGGATGGGCATGTGGATACTACGTCATGAAGACTATGTTTGACATCGTTGAAGCTTCTATTGTTGAAAGATTCAACGAGGTAGGATAAGTTAAAATATTGTTGTATTGCATGTATTTAATCAAAAACATGTAGTATTTTAACTTATTATATGTATACTTGTAGATATTCACCGACACTTCGTCATATGAAAAAGAGACGATTGATCACGTGCGACAACTCTGGGCTAAATGTTTTTTGGAAATGAATGAAGATCAAAATGTTGAAGACCAAAAGGCTGAAGAGCAAATGCAAATGGCTGAAGAGCATGAGGACAAAGAACATGAGGACAAACAAGACGTACAAATATTGCCAAAACCAAAGCGAAGGAGGAAAAATTATATATAGATAGTTTTTGTTAATATGCTTTAGTTGTATGACTTTACGCTATTATATATTATGATTGATAAGACTTATATATGTACAATGATGTTAGGATGGTTGTTTTATGCTATTAGATAATATGATTTGATAAGACATATATACATGATGTTAGGATGGTTGTTTTGGTTGTATTTTTTGTTTATTGAATGTTAAGTGGTATACAAAATATTTGATTAAATAAAATAGGTTCTAAATCTAATTAAATATAACATAATTATGAAACTAATACAAACATTCTATTTAATTAAAGTATACAGGATCTAAAAATGCCAACAACAATGATGAAATCGGGTGTAAAATTGCCAACAGTAACAGCAAAATCGGGTGTAAATTTTACACCCTATTTAAAGAAAAGAGGGTGTAAGTTGCCACCCTTTATAGTAATCACTGCTCATTTTATATCCGATTTTTAAGAAATTGGGTGTAAATTTGTTTGATTGAAATGCTATTATTTACATATTTACACCCGTTTTCTATAAAATAGGGTGTAAAGTTGAATATATACATCCGTTTTAAACAAAAAAAGGGTGTAATATACCATTTATAAATGTATATATGTAACAATTTACACCCGATTTCCAAAAAAAAGAGTGCAATATAACATCAAATTTACACCCGTTTAAAAACGGGTGTAAATGCGTCAGACATTTCTCACCCGTTGAATTCACACCCTCCAGAAACGGGTGTTAAATGTATAAAAATCGGGTGTAATTTTATATATCTGCACTAGTGATTTAATGTTTTTAGATTACACTGTACAATTCATCAGATATTATTCTAATTGGAAAAATGCAAAGCTAACTCTGTTTACATCAATACTCCATAGATAATGAATTACCCAATATGAAATTAGTTTAGAAATTAGTCCAATTTGAAATTAGATTAGAAATTAGCTAGGTTTTATGGCTTTTAGTTTAGTTTGTAGTTGAGTATATAATAGATGCTTTCTTTTGCGTGTTTTAAGTGTTTTGTGTATGTGTAAGATTACTCTAACGACAAACTCTTGACACGTCAAAAAAATTTATACCTCAAGTAAGTAGGCCCTTGAAACAGAAAATACTGAAAGGTGTGGTTGGTCTCAAATTGTTTCTACAATCCTACGTGTTACATAAAAATCACCTAAATATACATAAACACAAGTAATGATTTTCTTCAAATTTAATGTAACTTCTCCAACCATATAGACTCTAAACAGTACTATTAGTATTAAATAAGAGGGGAACTCTACATTTAAGTGAAATCCCCTGCTAATACTCATTGTTTCAATGGTTTATATGTAGATATAAGTGATTTTAATGTATGTACCTACTTACTTGCTTCTAATACCAATACAAAAGGGATATAAGTTTGTTCTCTATTGAAATATTAGAATGAATTTCTTGCTTTTATATTTTTAATTGATAATTAAACCTATCTCAATTAACAACACACATGCAAAATTGATAAATAACATAACTAACATTGATCACATTCTTTTTAAATTAAAAGCCATGTTTGTAATTTAATTCTATATTCAAATTCTGTCAATTGGTACTTCATAATAAAGACTCTCACACGTTTCGTAGTGTTATTAGCATAAGTTAGTTATACAATGTCATATTTTACGATTCTTGCAAAAAGTCACTGCGGTGCACTAACACAGTTTGTAACCATTTTCTCTATTCAGATTTTGAATTAACACTTGTTTTATTAATCTTCTACTTTCATGTAATATATATTCATGTTTGTTTCTATTGTTAACACGTGTGTGTAGTTTATCATATGTTTAGAACGATGAGAACTGTCTAAACGACAACTTCATGTAGGCTCTTAGTTTGTTATTTGTAACAAAAATGTTGAGAAATCGTTGTCAAGTAAAATTGTAAGAAAGATATAGTTTCTTGATCAAAACAGGAAACCTTTCTCTAACAAGTAATGATTTTCTGTCAATGAAAGTAAAGAATTCTCATCACTTATTGAAACAGCTCAAACATAAGCACTCATATTTGCTTACCTCATTTGTATTGGTCTATTCTTTCGGTCCTTGTTTTGGGGATAGGTTTTGTGTGTACTTCAGATTCAGATATTGGTGCACATTGTATCTAAAAATAGGATATCTCAATTTGAATATGGATTGAATCAAATAAGAATTTTATCCCTACAAAAGAAAGATATGGTTAAATGTTTGGCTTGTGCTTTTCTGAAATGATATTAGTTATTAAGTCATTAATTATAGGAAGATTTATGAAAGAAATTCTTTATTGGTTAATGTGCTGCATCTTAATTATAAATTATTTATGTCAGAAACTTGCTGATAGGTCTGTAGTATGAAAGAAATTCTTCATTATAAATTATTTATGAAAGAAATTCTCATGTCAAAGCCGTGTGATATATTGGCAAAGCCGTGTGATATATACATTCTTTATTGGCAAATAACATTCTTTATTGGCAAAGCCGTGTGATATACTATGAATTGATTGGCCATGGTTTCTGTTATTCACCTTGCTTGGATGTGATGAGTTTGAGGATAAACAGAACTACTGCCAAGTGATGTGTGTGTGTTGTAGTATGCATGTTTATTGACAGCTAAAGCTTATTTCTTGTGTATTTAGCTATGAGCTATTAGTTAAAGATATTATTCATTCTTGTGGTTAAAATCTGTAATAGAACTGATGTCGGTTTTGGTTACCTGCCTCTTTATTCTTCCATTCATATAGAATAGTAAAGTTGTGTGCATCATGATCCGTGTTATCTAAACTGTAGCTTAATTTGCTTTTTTGCATGTGCAGGAAATATTACAAGCTGCAATTAAGGATTCCGTGTCTGAAAATGAAGCATTTCAGAAAGTATTTGGAAAAGAACATCCTGGATATGTTCGTAGTATGGGACTTGGAGTTACGCCATCTCAGATTAATAGATCTACGAGATCGTCGTCTTCCTTTGAAGAAAATGAAAAAATAAAGAAAATGCAAGAAGAAATTGATGCGCTTAAAGATCAGAATTCAAAAATTGATGACTTGATGGAGGCAATCACATTCTTAAAGGAAAGGGACAATGCTAGGAAAGAAGAAATTGAATTCTTAATGCAAATGCAAAATTCTAGTGGAAGACAGGTATGATTTTTATGAAATCTATTATTAACTTTAAAATACATAAGTTTAAAATTGATAGTTCATTCTAGTGGAAGACGTTCTTCTAAGTTTAATATTTTTTTTCACAGGGATTGGAGTCACCTATTGATGGTAGACGTTCTTCTGAGTCTAGCTACCGATTTGCAGATAATGGATCATCAAGAAGGACAAATTAGACTTTGATATGTTTTTCTATTTACTTTTTTTAATGTATTTTTGGCATTATGATGCTTGTTATTATAATATTAGGATTTTACGATTATGGATATATTAGATGTTTTATGGATATTACATGATTATATAATATGACACGACTATTGTTATGGATATTACATGTTTATGATTGGATTTACTTTTACCATTTAAAATGTAATATAGAAAATCATATAAAAAAGTAACGAAGTATTAAAAAAAATACCATAAATAAAAATATTTGGTGGAAATAATTTAAAGAAAGTAAATAATATTGAAAAATATAATATTATATTTAAAATTATTTAATAGATATTAATTAAAATTAAAAAAATATATAAATCGTAATCAACAATTAAAACAAAAATTAATATGAAACTGACGTAGACAACAATAAAAAATATAATAAAAAATTACGACGGTTAGAACCGTCGCAATCAATGACATAATTATGTATCACACTGAAAATTACGACGGTTATAACCATCGCAATTAACAAATAAAACAATAAGCAGTCAACAACTTACAACGGTTGGAAACCGTCATAATATTAAAGTTACAACGGTTAGATACCCGTTGAAAATATTACAACGGTTTGCATGACGGTTTTACTAACCGTCACAAATTGCCCTCGCGACCCTCATTTTTGCGACAGTACTAAAACCGTCGTAAAATGAAAATTACGACGGTTAGTGTGACGCCCCCAAACTATACCCCCAATTAACATGCAATTAAAGCACTAAAAGAAAATTCGAAATTTCGTCAGAGTACATTTGAATTCGCGGCATAGAAAGGGAGGAATCACATCAACTGTAACAAAACATAGCATACAACACCTGCCCATAAAGATATGCAACTGTGGGGTAGCAATCAACAGAGGAAACTTAGTTCCTTACACCCACTTTTCATAAATTAGAATTAAAGCGGAAAATCTAAAATCTGAACAACATATATACATATATACATATAAACATGTCTATCATACATCCAGTTATACATATACAACCACAATATATCATCGGATATACAAAATAATCGTAAACGGCCACCCTAGCTACCCGGAGTCACATATCAGAGCCGACCGACAAAAGAATGAAGACGCAAAGCATCACAAAAAGAATACCTCCAACAACTCTAATCTGCAACGCCTCATAGAGCGTTATAAAACAGCAGAAGGGTGAGAAAAACAACCATAATATAATTGCATAAAATTATATATTAACACCAGGAATGCACAAATAACATCTTCTCACCACAAATGCACCACAAGCAGATATAACACAATACAATTACACATATTCCAATCACATGATTCACACACACAATTAATATGCACATTTAATCCATGATAATGCAAATGCACAGAGACCGACACAACGACTCTATGCACATGCCATGCGGTACCGACTTCCATTGTCTCATGTCTCATCATCAGTTCACTCAGGAACTATTGGAACCATCGCTCGTTACTAAGAATCTCAAGTAACTCCCCGTCGGGCCTACGATGTTCACCCGTCGCTTTAGGTCCTCAGGCATCGCCTCATATTTTCGAGGCACACGACGTTAAAGATTGCTTTAAGTCTCCAAAGGAGCTGACAATCGTCTATAACCACCGCTTTAGGACCTCAGGCATCGCCTCATATTTTCGAGGCACACGATGTTATAGCAATTTCCCTCAGGAATTAAACCGTCACTCAGGATGTTCAACAATCCACACTATGATGCTTGGCATACAATGACTCATGACATTCACATTGCATCCATACACACATTCATAATCATGCACATTTGTCAAATACCACACTTAGCATTTTCTTGCCTTTCGGCCACAAAGCATCATCACAACAGCACATAAGTCATCTCACGTACAAAACAACAACATACGGCATAATACACGTCAATTCCACACCATTAAAATGACAAAAATCGATAACCGACACTATTCACATTTCCCGACATAATTTAATCAGCTAACAATTCTCAAAACATCATAATCATAAATACAACTCGATACCTTTCCAACGACACCAAGAATTCAAAAATCGGATAATCGGAACCAAAGTTACGGACAAAACCGAAAACAACATTTTGAAAAATAACATTTTTGCAATTCTCCTGTCCATACGCGTAACACCTATTCCCATACGCGTATTGACAGAACAATTTCTCTTCACAAAATCACGTTTCAAAATTCCATACGCGTACGCCCATAGCCCTTACGCGTATCACCAGAGGGCCGGTAAAACATGCATTTCATATACGTATTGGCCCAAAACCACGCCATTGTTACGCGTAACGCCTAGACTCATACGCGTATTGGCAAGTCCCTTACGCGTATGGCCAGGACAGATCCAGAAAAATTCTGCAGAACATTTTCTGCGTTTTTCAAACCCCAATCAACCAAATCTTCACCTAAACTCAGAAAATCACCAATTTGAATTGCAATAACACACAACCAACATGTATAGACAATCTAAAACACAATCAACACAAGTTTTGACACATTCCAATCAATTTCTAACCAATTATACCAAAAATAAGTTTTACCAATTTTCTCCAAATTAATCCCACACCAACAATAAACATACATACATAATCGTATACAATCATAGGATAATCGAGTTTCGCACCCTTACCCGATTTAATCGACTCTAGAACTTGATCTTGATGATTTTTCCACTCTTTCTCCAATTTTATCTCTTCTCCTCTTTTCTTCCCTTTTTCCTTCTTTCTTCTTTCTTTCTCTCTATTTTTCTTTCCCTTTTCTTTTCTATTTTCTTTTCTAGTCTAACTTAGTAAAAATATCAATGAAATGTCCAAAATACCCCTACACTCAAATTTCTCGCAAACGTTCCCAAAACGCGATAAAATATAATCACGACGAAAAATAACACATTTTCACATAAAAGTCGGAAATAAAATAAAATAATAATAAAATAATCAAAACAACTCCATAAAATAAAATTGGTAAAACGGGGCGTTACAGTTAGAACCGTCGTAATCTACCAAAATGAACCGTCGCAATTTGGCAAATTTCTTGTAGTGTTTATTTATTTATAAAAATAGTAAATAAAAACTAGATTTGTCATTTCCCTATTTTTTATTTTGAAAATAAAGAAAACTTTATTAAACCAAATAGGGAAAACAAAGGTACAAGGCCAAATACAACCAAGCAAACCAAGAACAAAACCAACCTCTAATCTAACAGAAGGTTAGCTAAGTGATGCTTAGAATAACACCACCCTCTATAAGTAAGAGTTTCAATCACTATACCCCCAATATCACTATTATTTACATTGTTTTCAAAAATCCTATTGTTCCTATATTTCCAAGCTCCATATATCATTTTCGCTGCAGCACTACGCAACATTTGAGCCTTCCAACCTTTGCTTTTCGCAAATTTAATCAACCATTGTCTCTCTTCCCCCCCCCCCCCCCCCAACCTTGAGGCCTATAGTCCTCCTTCATCCATTCAAGGACATGGATCCAATGAATTTTCAGGGCAGGATAGCAGAAAAACAATTGTTCTGTCATTTCAATCTCAGGGAAGAAAATGAAATTGTCATCATTATGCATGCCAAACCTCTTGAGTCTCTCTTTCGTAGGTAACCTGCCATGGCACACAAGCCAAAGAGTGAACAGAGCTCTAGACCGAGCCATACTCTTTTACAGCAAAACATTCCAATTCACAATTGGGGCATCACCTCTTATATGCTCAAACACCTTTCTCATGTTGAAGTGATCTTTCATGAGCCTCTAATCCTTCTTATTATTCACAATCACCTGCTGCTTCAACACATGCTTGGCAATCCAAGAAGCACTTTGGTTCAGCTTCACATTGCTCACGTCTTTGCCTTTAAAATAGAACATGCGAACCCATTTGATCCACAAACTGTCCTTCTGGCCAAAATTCCACAATACATGCTTTGTTCCATTAATCTAGCGAGATCACATTCAACCCACCACTCTACTTAGGCATACACACCGGATTCCATGAAACCATGGATTTCTTCAATTTAGTATCCTTTCCAGTCCACAAAAAAGAGCGACAAATAGCCTCAATAGTGTGGATAACCTTCTTTGGAAAGGGTGGACAATGCATCCAATATGATGTCATGGCAGTAGTGACACTTTAGATCAATTGAACTCTCCCACCATAGGTTAACAACTTCGAACTCCAATGCCTAATTCTCTTCACAATCCTATCCACAAAGCCTATGTTGCACCAAATCCGGTCCAACCACCGAACTTTCACCTGTTTCGTGCCAACACAACGGCGTTCGACATCTTCGTCCATATAAAGCCTCAAAAGGTGCCATTCCAATACTAGAATGGAAACTGTTATTATACGTGAACTCAACCAAAGCAAGATAACCGTCCCACGCACCACCTTATTCCAAAACACACGCTCTCAACAAATCCTCCAACGACTGAATAGTTCTTTCGGTCTGACCATCCGTCTGCGGATGATAAGCCGAAATCAACCTCAATCTAGAACCCAAAGCCTTCTGTAAGCTTTCCCAAAATCTAGATGTAAACCTAGGATCTCGATCCGAAACAATACTCAATGGAATCCCATGCAATTTCACAACCACACTGATATAGATCTCAGCTAACCGTTCCAAAGAAAAACTGATGTCAATCGGAATAAAATGCGCCGATTTAGTCAGCCTGTCCACAATCACCCAAATAGCATTATGACCTCTTTGCGTATTCGGCAATCCCGTTACAAAATCCATCGAAAATCTATCCCACTTCCACTCAGGAATATCCAACGATTGCAACAAACCACTAGGCCTCAAATGTTCCACTTTCGATTTCTGACAAGTCAAACATGCATACACAAACTGAGCCACATCTCTTTTCAAACCAGACCACCAGAAAATCTTCTTCAAATCTTGGTACATCTTATTCGCACCCGGATGAATACTTAAATTACTCCGGTGTCCTTCCTCCAAAATCATTCTTTTCAACTCCGCATCATCAGGAATACAAATACGACCACGGAATCTCAAAACACCAAAATTATCCACCTTGAAATCCACATTCTCATTCCTCATCAAATCAACGAATTTCAAATCCAGCTTTTGTTTCTCACTAACCGACAACAAAAATTCATTAGCAACCTTCAACATTCTAAGCCTTACACTAACCGAAGTCACTTCACATACCAAACTCAAGTCTCTAAACGACTCCAAAAGTTCCCACTCTTTCACCATCAATGCGGACATATGCAACGATTCCGGCTCAATGCATCGGCTACCACATTAGCTTTACCAGGATGGTAATTTAAGCCAAAGTCATAGTCTTTCAAGAATTCCAACCATCTCCGCTGCCTCATGTTCAACTCTTTCTGATCAAATAAATATTTCAAGCTTTTATGATCACTAAAGACCTCGAACCTTGCACCATAGAGATAGTGCCTCCAAATCTTCAACACAAAAACCACAGCCGCTAATTCAAGATCATGAGTAGGATAGTTTTTCTCATGAACTCTTAACTGCCTTGAAGCATAAGCTACAACTTTACCTTCCTGCATCAGAACACCACCCAAACCAATTAAAGAAGCATCGTAATACACAACAAACGGTTCATTAGGATCAGGTAAAATCAGAATAGGAGTTGTCGTCAATCTTCTCTTCAGCTCACAAAAACTCTCTTCACATTGAATATCCCAAATGAATGCTTTGCCCTTACAAGTCAACTACGTCAAAGGAAGAGCTAGCTTAGAAAACCCTTCAATGAACCTCCGATAATAACCAGCCAAACCCAAAAAGCTTCAAATTTCAGTAACGGATCTAGGAGCCTCCCATTGTAGAACTGCTTCTACTTTAGATGGATCCACAGCAATACCATTACCTGAAATTACGTGCCCAAGAAAACTCACCTCAGACAACCAGAATTCACACTTGGACAATTTGGCAAAAAGCTTCCTTTCCTTCAAAACCTGCAAAACAATACGCAAATGCTCTGCATGTTCCTCACGAGACTTAGAATAGATTAAAATATCATCAATAAACACCACCACAAAACGATCCAAATGCTCGTGGAAAATACGATTCATGTATTCCATAAACACACCAGGCGCATTAGAAACCCCGAATGGCATCACTGAATATTCATAATGACCGTAACGTGTTCTAAAGGCCGTCTTCTGAATATCCTCTTCTTTCACTCTTATCTGATGGTACCCCCGATCTTAAATCGATCTTACTAAATACACAAGCACCAACCAACTGATCCATCAGATCATCAATCCTTGGAAGCGGATATTTATTCTTAATCGTCACTTTGTTCAACTGGCGATAATCAATACATAATCGCATGCTCCCATCTTTCTTTTTCACTAACAAAATTGGAGCACCCCAAGGAGAAACACTTGGCCTCACGAACCTCTTTTCCAACAACTCATTTAACTGCTTTTTCAACTCCACTAATTCAGATGCCGACATTCTATAAGGTGCCATAGAAACAGGTCTAGTACCAGGAACTAGATCTATCGAAAATTCCACCTCTCTCACCGGCGGCACATCTGAAATATCATCAGGAAACACCTCAGGAAATTCGCACACAACAGGAAACACCTCCAATGAAACTTGACTATCCACAGTCAAAGATGCAAATAGTCCAAACAACTGAGCTTCATCCGCCAAAAGTTTCTTCAACTCTTTGGTAGATAAGAAACTCGAGTCTTTGTCTTCCTCAAGAGAAGGAAACCTTACAAGCTTATGATAACAATCAATGTGCACCCGATTGAATTGCAACCAATTCACTCCCAACACCACATCTAAACCTTCCAACGGTAAACACACCAAATCCATCGCAAAGTCTTTACCATAAATGGTCAAAGGACAACTCAAACTAACCAAAGAAGTAGTTACTGACCCCATCGCTGGAGTATCAATAACCATCTCACCATCCATCGAAGACAACCCAAGATTCAAACGTTCCGTGCACTCATACGAAATAAACGAATGAGTCGCTCCAGTATCAATAATAGCAATTAAAGGCGTATTATTAATAAAGCAAGTACCTCTTATCAGACGATCTGCACTTGAGGTCTGAGTTCTCGCCAATGAAAACACTTTCCCACTAGTCGGAGCTTTCTTCTGATTCGGACACTTCGAGCTAATGTGACCAGGTTCCCCACAGTAATAACACTTCACTACATTCTTCCTTTTACAATCAGCTAAAACATGTCTGATACCACCACAATTAGAACACTTATCCACTTTCTTCCTACATTCCATCTGGCGATGACCCAATTCACCACATTTAAAACACCTAGGAGCATTAGACATACCTCCTCCACTTGACCTTTGATCAAAATTACCCCTTTGTTTACCTTTATCAGCCGGTGACACATACGGACCACCACGGAACTGTTGTTTCCCTTTTCTGTCACTTACACTTTTATAGTGAGCAGAACGAGCCTTACTATCTTCATCATAAATCCTACAGCATTCCACCAAATCAGCAAACCTTCGGATCCTCTAATAACCAATAGCCTGCTTTATCTCAGGACGCAAGCCACTTTCATACTTCACACACTTTGAAAATTCAGCAGTCGCTTCCACATAATGAGGATAAAACTGCACAAGTTCCACAAACTTAGCAGTATAGTCAATAACCGACATATTACCTTGTTTTAGCTCTAAAAACTCAATCTCCTTCTTTCCTCGGACATCCTCGGGAAAATACTTCCTTAGAAACTCTCGGCTAAACACCTCCCAAGTGATCTCTTCTTCCTCCTCCTCAGCTTCCAACACCTGACGAGTACTGACCCACCAGTCATCAGCCTCTTCGTGTAACATATGAGTGCCCAGCCTCACCTTAACATCATCGTCATCACAATCCATTACCCTGAAAATCCTCTCAATCTCTTTCAACCACAACTGCGCACCATCCGGATCATGCTTCCCTTTAAAGACCGGCGGCTTATTCTTTCTAAACTCATCATTTCCTGCAGCATTCGGTGCCCCCTGCACAGCTCGTGCCATCGCTTCCATCGCAGCAGCCAAAGCAGCATCATTACGACCAGCCATATTCGATTCGTCTAAACACAGAAACTATGGTTAAACAACAACTCATCCAACACAACTCGCCCAATATGCCAGACACAACAGACACAACAGACACAACTGACACGGACTGGCTCTGATACCACTTAATGTGACGCCCCCAATCTAATACCCCCACACTCACGCAATTAAGGCGGTAAAAGAAAATTCGAAATTTCGTCAGAGTACATTTGAATTCGCGGCATAGAAAGGGAAGAATCACATCAAAGTAACCAAACATACACATAACATGCCCATAAAGATATGCAACTGTGGGGTAGCAATCAACAGAGGAAACTTAGTTCCTTACACCCACTTTTCAGAAATTAGAATTAAAGCGGAAAATCTAAAATCTAAACAACATATATACATATATACATATAAACATGTCTATCATACATCCAGTTATACATATACAACCACAATATATCATCGGATATACAAAATAATCGCAAACGGCCACCCTAGCTACCCGGAGTCACATATCAGAGCCGACCGACAAAAGAATGAAGACGCAAAGCTTCACAAAAAGAATACCTCCAGCAACTCTAATCTGCAACGCCTCATAGAGCGTTATAAAACAGCAGAAGGGTGAGAAAAACAACCATAATATAATTGCATAAAATTATATATTAACACCAGGAATGCACAAATAACATCTTCTCACGACAAATGCACCACAAGCAGATATAACACAATACAATTACACATATTCCAATCACATGATTCACACACACAATTAATATGCCCATTTAGTCCATGATTATCCAAATGCACAGAGACCGACACAACGACTCTATGCACATGCCATGCGGTACCGACTTCCATTGTCTCATGTCTCATCATCAGTTCACTCAGGAACTATTGGAACCATCGCTCGTTACTGAGAATCTCAAGTAACTCCCCGTCGGGCCTACGATGTTCACCCGTCGCTTTAGGTCCTCAGGCATCGCCTCATATTTTTGAGGCACACGACGTTAAAGAATGCTTTAAGTCTCCAAAGGAGCACATAATCGTCTATAACCACCGCTTTAGGTCCTCAGGCATCGCCTCATATTTTCGAGGCACACGATGTTATAGCAATTTGCCTAAGGAATTAACCGTCACTCAGGACGTTCAACAATGCACACTATGATGCTTGGCATACAATGACTCATGACATTCACATTGCATCCATACACACATTCATAATCATGCACATTTATCAAATACCACACTTAGCATTTTCTTGCCTTTCGGCCACAAAGCATCATCACAACAGTACATAAGTCATCTCACGTACAAAACAACAACATACGGCATAATACACGTCAATTCCACACCATTAAAATGATAAAAATCGATAACCGACACTATTCACATTTCCCGACATAATTTAATCGGCTAATAATTCTCAAAAAATCATAATCATAAAGGACAACTCGATACCTTTCCAACGACACCAAGAATTCAAAAATCGGATAATCGGAACCAAAGTTACGGACAAAACCGAAAACAACATTTTGAAAAATCACATTTTTGCAATTCTCCTGTCCATACGCGTAACACATATTCCCATACGCGTATTGACAGAACAATTTCTCTTCACAAAATCACGTTTCAAAATTCCATACGCGTACGCCCATAGCCCTTACGCGTATCACCAGAGGGCCAGTAAAACATGCATTTCATACGCGTATTTGCCCAAAACCACGCCATTGTTACGCGTAACGCCTAGACTCATACGCGTATTGGCAAGTCCCTTACGCGTATGGCCAGGACAGATCCAGAAAAATTCTGCAGAACATTTTCTACGTTTTTCAAACCCCAATCAACCAAATCTTCACCTAAACTCAGAAAATCACCAATTTGAATTGCAATAACACACAACCAACATGTATAGACAATCTAAAACACAATCAACACAAGTTTTGACACATTCCAATTAATTTCTAACCAATTATACCAAAAATGAGTTTTACCAATTTTCTCCAAATTAATCCCACACCAACAACAAACATACATACATAATCGTATACAATCATAGGATAATCGAGTTTCGCACCCTTACCCGATTTAATCGACTCTAGAACTTGATCTTGATGATTTTTCCACTCTTTCTCCAATTTTCTCTCTTCTCCTCTTTTCTTCCCTTTTTCCTTCTTTCTTCTTTCTTTCTCTCTATTTTTCTTTCCCTTTTCTTTTCTATTTTCTTTTCTAGTCTAACTTAGTAAAAATATCAATGAAATGTCCAAAATACCCCTACACTCAAATTTCTCGCAAACGTTCCCAAAACGCGATAAAATATAATCACGACGAAAAATAACACATTTTCACATAAAAGTCGGAAATAAAATAAAATAATAATAAAATAATCAAAACGACTCCATAAAATAAAATTGGCAAAACGGAGCGTTACAGTTAGAACCGTCGTAATCTACCAAAATGAACCGTCGCAATTTGGCAAATTTCTTGTAGTGTTTATTTATTTATCAAAATAGTAAATAAAAACTAGATTTGTCATTTCCCTATTTTTTATTTTGAAAATAAAGAAAACTTTATTAAACCAAATAGGGAAAACAAAGGTACAAGGCCAAATACAACCAAGCAAACCAAGAACAAAACCAACCTCTAATCTAACAGAAGGTTAGCTAAGTGATGCTTAGGATAACACCACCCTCTATAAGTAAGAGTTTCAATCACTATACCCCCAATATCACTATTATTTACATTGTTTTCAAAAATCCTATTGTTCCTATATTTCCAAGCTCCATATATCATTTTCGCTGCAGCACTACGCAACATTTGAGCCTTCCAACCTTTGCTTTTCGCAAATTTAATCAACCATTGTCTCTCTTCCCCCACCCCCCCCCCCCCCAACCTTGAGGCCTATAGTCCTCCTTCATCCATTCAAGGACATGGATCCAATGAATTTTCAGGGCAGGACAGCAGAAAAACAATTGTTCTGTCATTTCAATCTCAGGGAAGAAAATGAAATTGTCATCATTATGCATGCCAAACCTCTTGAGTCTCTCTTTGGTAGGTAACCTGCCATGGCACACAAGCCAAAGAGTGAACAGAGCTCTAGACCGAGCCACACTCTTTTACAGCAAAACATTCCAATTCACAATTGGGGCATCACCTCTTATATGCTCAAACACCTTTCTCATGTTGACGTGATCTTTCATGAGCCTCTAATCCTTCGTATTATTCACAATCACCTGCTGCTTCAACACATGCTTGGCAATCCAAGAAGCACTTTGGTTCAGCTTCACATTGCTCACGTCTTTGCCTTTAAAATAAAACATGCGAACCCATTTGATCCACAAACTGTCCTTCTGGCCAAAATTCCACAATACATGCTTTGTTCCATTAATCTAGCGAGATCACATTCAACCCACCACTCTACTTAGGCATACACACCGGATTCCATGAAACCATGGATTTCTTCAATTTAGTATCCTTTCCAGTCCACAAAAAAGAGCGACAAATAGCCTCAATAGTGTGGATAACCTTTTTTGGAAAGGGTGGACAATGCATCCAATATGATGTCATGGCAGTAGTGACACTTTAGATCAATTGAACTCTCCCACCATAGGTTAACAACTTCGAACTCCAATGCCTAATTCTCTTCACAATCCTATCCACAAAGCCTATGTGGTGGCTTATAGGGAGCTTCCTACTTGTGAGATGGTCCAAGGTACCTAAATGGAAGATTCCCCACAGGGAAGGAAGTGATATCATGAATATTATAATTCACAGTAGGCTATACTCCACCATAGTAAACTTTGCACTTAGATGGATTAACAAACAAGCTAGTAGCCCTAGAGAAAAATACCAATTTCTCTATAAGCAGCTCAATAGATCTGCAATCACCACGAGAGAAAAGGAGCAAGTCATCACGAAGGTGATGTTGATGATCTGCAGGTTCTTACACTTAGAGGATATAGTCGTGAATGTTTTGCCTAGGCACAAAGGTAGTCTAGCTCTAATTGAAAATGCTCCTCATAACTTTGCTAATTCTATGAGTTAAAACCATAGAGATTATCTTGTCAACATTTTGTGCAGGAGGAGATGGGTCTAAAATCTCTTATAGTCTTGCCATCAATTCCTTTGGGGATGATGGACACAAGGGTGGAGTTGACAGCAATGCACATTTTGTTGTGGTGGAAAAACACCATAACAACATCAATAACATATTTCTTTATAACTGTCCAAAAGGCCTTGAAGAAATTGGCCCCAAAACCATCAACACCTATAGCTTTAAGGCCCCCAATTTCCTTTAAGTCCTGAAAAAGACAAAACAACCTCTTCAGCAGGCTCGTTCTCCATATAACAACAACCATATAATGCGACCACTAGGGTTCGACCCTATACCGATGTTGTACGCAGAACTATTTCCACTCTTACTGATCAAGGGGCATGTCCAAACCAAGTCTCCTCTTACAGTACCCAAGAATCCGCCTTTTTGGTTCAAAGCGGATCAGACTTGCCCTTATCATCAAGGAGGACCAGGGCATAACATAGAAAACTGTCTCAGTTTAAAATCCGATGTGTAAAAGCTTGTTAGGAGCGGGTTCTTGTCTTTCAAAGATACGAATCTGAATATTCTCATGAACCCGCTGCCTCAACACGAGAAAGCTGCGGTAAATTTGATAGAAGGAGAGTCTAACACCAGCTATCAAATTCATGATGTACTCTTATTTAGGGCCAACTTGGTCAAGATGCATTATAGACAGAGTGGATACGGCCATGTGCCACCTCATAACTATCACCAGTGTGATATCTGCTCTAAAAACAATCAAGGATGTTCTGTGGTGCAATAAGCTCTACAAGAGAAGTTGGATCTCGGGTGGATCCAAGAGCATCGAGTTCGTGGAGTTAACATGACTTATACAAGTTCCAACATCATTCAATACCATAACATATGTGCGATGAATGTCAAATTGGTGGCAATGCACTCAAGGTAAAGCCAACATCATAATCTGCCACGGCATGATTACAATTCCTGTCTGATTTGCTCGGTAAAAAAATAGAGATGCTCTTTTGTACAAGAGGCCCTCCAGCGTCAGATGGATCTTGGATGGATTCAGGATTACCGTGATAGAAATCAGTATCAGGTAAATATGATTCAAATCTTTGATATTCGCTTGATGAATACCATCTTGGTGGAGTTACACGCTACACAAGTCCACCTCAGTTTCCTGACTTCGCATAATTATAAAAACTGTAAAGTGTGTCGTGAGAGTAACCAAGGGTGCGCTCTCATGTAAAGAACTTTGCAACACTTGTTAAACCACTGGTGGCTTCCGATCTATATGGATGAAGACACACAACAAATCAGTGTGACAAACGGGAACCCTACTAGGCATCAAAGTCAGGATGTCTGATCTATGGAAATATACCTGGTAAGGTTACACTGCATTCAAAGCGGACGTGGCCAAGTGCCACCACACAATTACGAGCGCTGTAGAGTCTGTTCGGAAAATAATCAAGGATGTTACCTCGAGCGAGCAGCCCTTCAAAGTCAGTTGGCTCCCAAGGAGATTCAACCGTGTCCAAGTTCTGGATCAATCAACTGGATGCCAGACTATTTCGCTGATCAAATTACGAATGTTGTCGTGATCTCTGATCACGAAAGAACCAAAGATGTTTGTACCATCATCCCTTTACTTGACGAATCGAAGGTTCTTAACCAGGAATTGATTGAAGTTACTTACGACAGTCAGAGAAATTAAAAGGCTCCTGTAGTTATCTATCTACCGGGACCAGTGTCGTACAAGTGTGATAAAGCTATCCCTTACAAATACGGTGCAACAACAATTGAGAATGGAAAGGAAATTCCATTACCCTCCGTCGTAAATATTGCAGACATCAGTCGAGTAACACGGAGCGGTCGAATCTTCAACAGATGAGTTAGAGAACCCAGCAGAGAAAAGAAACCTCAAAAGGAAGTTCCCGATCCACAAGTCGGTCAATCCAGTGATCCCGACCTTTCAAAGAACGATGATGAGATACTGAAGCTCATCCAAAGGAGTGAATACAACATTGTTGATCATCTGTTACAAACTCCTTCAAAGATCTCTGTGTTATAACTTTTACTCAGTTCCGAAGCCCACAGAGAGGCTCTACAGAAAGTCTTAGAGCAGGCCTTTGTGGAACAGGATGTGTCGATAAGGAAATTCGACAGTATCGTCTCTAACATCACTTCCTACAACAACTTGGGGTTTAGTGATGAGGAATTGCCAGAAGAAGGCAGAAGCCACAACATGGCGCTCAATATCACAGTCAACTGCCAGCACGATGCCTTAGCCAGGGTACTGGTAGACACCAGATCGACTCTCAACGTTATGCCAAAGTCCACTCTAATGCGGCTATCATTCAAAGGATCTCCGATGAGGGGCAGTGAGGTCGTCGTCAAAGCACTTGACGGGTCCAGAAAAACGGTTATCAGTGAAGTCGACCTTCCCATAACTATCGTTCCTCAAACTTTCCTAGTCACTTTCCAGGTCATGGACATCCGAGCAACATACAAATGTTTGTTGGGAAGACCTTGGATACACCAGGCTGGGGCAGTCACTTCGACACTTCACCAAAAGTTGAAGTTCATCAAGAATGACCAACTCGTCACGGTCTGTGGAGAACAAGCCTTGATCGTGAGTAACCTATCATTGTCCACTTGTGTAGAACCCGAGGAGGTTGTTGGAACTCAGTTCCAGGCATTTTCGGTAAGCAGTGAGAATCAATTAGAGAAGGGAACATCAATATCCTCGTACAAAGATGCTCTCAAGGTGATCAAAAGTAACAATGGAAAGGGATGGGGACAGCTTGTCATTCCTACTGATAATAAAACAAAGGAGGGTCTTGGTTTTTCTGCAACCTGTACCCAGACTGCTACTAAAGATGAAAGTCTTCAACCCATTTAGAACTTCTTCCACAGTGGAGGTTTCCTTCACCCAGTGTATCAAGAAGTACATACCATCTACGAGGGAGATTCCTCCGACACAGATGAGGAATGGAAGTCCTATCTTAACGAGGACGGTTATATGTCTCAGGAAGAGGTGCATACGCCATTTTGCTATCCCGCACAGATTCTGAGATTTAAACCAAGGTCAGATGTCGAAATGATATACAGAGATTGTGATCCGGAAGGATGTCATGCTCCACCAAATTCATTAGAGGAGGACACTCCGATGAAATACAACTTTGACCACGACTATTATGGCCCTATGGATGGCCTTCCTATGTGGCAGCCATACCCAGGAGACTCGGGGCTAGAGAATCAGCCCAACAATGCTTATCAACTCAACATCATCGAAAAGAATACCTGTATCCCCACTGAATCATGGGATCAACACGAGGGGCATTCAGAAAATATCCAGCACGACGATGAATTTGCAAAGTTTGCAGGACTAGAATTCATTAACTATGATTTTCTCGAGGTCAAGGTCATCGAAAGGGGTAACTCCTCTAGTTCCAAAGAGGTGTGGGACACCCTGGGACAACCGAGTGGCAAATACGACTTCATGGTCAAATACACCGCTCCTGAAAGCTCTCATATCAGGCTCGAGGATAACCAACCAACTGGATGGGGAGATCTACCTGAGAGCACAAAGACTATGCAAAATACAACTGAGGAATCCTCCTACGACAACTCTGCCTGGGAGACAGATTCCAATGATTCTGCTCCACCAGAAATCAGCGTTATTTCTGAAGACAAATCAAGGAAGGTACCAGACTTTGTGATTCACCGAGGAGTTTGCCGCCAATGGGTTTCAATCGATGTTCCGAAGATCGTTCATAAGTCAAAGTAATTGTCGTCTTTATCTTAACCTTTCACCCTGCCCAGGTGAAACGGATGTGTTGATAGGGCTCACTTTCTGTAAATATCCCTCTTCGCTTAGCCCAAAGCGACAGAGTTTTGTTTTATAGGGTTGTAGTTTCAAGAATCGACAAGAATCATAAATAAATAAACATCGTTCTGTAATTTCCGCATTTATTGTTGTTTTCTCTTTTCACTTTTTCAGAAAATGGTAATCCTAAAAAAACAACATACAATAAAAATAAGCAGTTTTCAGAAAAACACTGCACACACTTTTGCATTCTCTCTATCTCTTCTAAAAACAAATCATCACGTCATGCGGATTGCTTGTTTTAGACCCCATTGAAACATACGATCCAATGCCTTCTCCCAACTTTGAATTCCCGGTATTTGAGGCTGAAGAAGAAGATGACAAAGAAATTCCAGAAGAGATCTCCCAATTACTCAGACAAGAGGAAAGGTCCATTAAACCTCACAAAGAGCCGTTGGAAATGGTCAACTTGGGTTCAAAAGAAGAGAGAAAAGAAATCAGGATTGGGACGCTGCTCAGTCTAACTGTCAAAGAAAGTTTGATAAAGCTTCTCAAAGAGTTTCCCGATGTATTCGCTTGGTCCTATCAGGACATGCCTGGGTTGGATACCCGCATCGTGGAACATCATCTACTATTAAGATCAGAATGTCCGCCAGTAAAACAGAGGCTAAGACGGACTCACCCACACATGGCCATCAAACTCAAAGAGGAAGTACAGAAACAGATTGACGCGGGTTTCCTCGCCACATCAGAATATCCTCAATGGTTAGCTAACATCGTACCAGTTCCGAGAAAGGATGGAAAGGTCAGAATGTGTGTAGACTACAGAGATCTAAACAAAGCAAGTCTAAAGGACGACTTTCCTTTACCACACATTGACATGCTGGTTGACAGTACAACAAAGTTCAAAGTCTTCTCCTTCATGGATGGATTCTCGGGCTATAATCAGATAAAAATGGCGCCAGAAGATATGGAGAAAACTTCGTTCATCACCCCATGGAGTACTTTTTGTTACAAGGTAATGTCGTTCGGGTTGAAGAACGTCGGGGTAACCTATCAAAGGGCCATGACTACACTGTTTCATGACATGATACACAAAGAAATCGAGGTATATGTCGATGATATGATTGCCAAATCTAGAATAGAGGAGGAACATGTGACCCACCTGTCAAAGTTATTCGAGGGTCTGAGAAAGTACAAACTCAGCTTGAATCCCAATAACTGCACATTCGGTGTCTGTTCAGGGAAACTCTTAGGGTTCATCGTCAGCCAAAAAGGAATTGAGGTTGATCCTGACAAGGTCAAGGCCATTCAAGAAATGCCTTCTCCAAAGGCTGAAAAACAATTCAGGGGATTCCTGGGACGTTTGAACTATATTTCCAGATTTATATTCCTCAAGACCACGACATGCGCGCCGATTTTCAAACTACTCAAAAAGAATCAGGACTGCATTTGGACAGAAGATTGCCAAACCGCCTTCGACAGTATTAAGGAATACCTGGTGAATCCACCGATTCTATCACCTCCAGTGGAAGGAAGACCACTGATCATCTACCTAACAGTCTTGGAAGACTCGATGGGTTGTGTACTTGGCCAACAAGACGAAACTAAAAGAAAAGAGTCTGCCATCTGTCGCTCTCGGGATTTTCATCCAAGTACAAACGCGAAAGTGGTGCGGAAACAGAGTTGCCAACAATGTCTATTTATCCCAAGAGAGGGAAAGGAAACACTGCGTAAACCTGAGGGAAGGAAAGAACGAGGTCTCGTGACCAAGAGAAATGGGTAAGGGAGTCGGTTACGCGAGGGGAAGGTATTAGCACCCCCACGCGTCCATCGTACTCGATGGGATCCACGCTTACTGTCTCGATCAAAGGGTGTAGGAAACTGGAAATCAACTGCTAATTGGAGAACTGGAAATGAAAGATAGAAAGGAGAAGGGAGGGGAGGAAGAAGTGACTGGATAGGACACTATCGTTGTCCTAGGCCTACGTATTCCCTCAGTGCAATGGGAAAGCCAAAGTCAACGTAGTTCGACGGACTACGGGAAAGGTTGCTCGTCAAGATATCGCATCTCGTGCCTACGTATCTTCAATCAGACAAGAAAGAAGAATCAAAGCAAACGTAGTTCGGCTCAACAAGGATTGCTTTGTTTGTGTTTTTTAGTGGAAACATCAAAGTGCGTGTCCCAGCAGTTAGGTGTTGCAGCTCGCTGTATGGAGACTTAGGCGTTACCTGTTTGCGGTAGAACGGACATGACGAATCCTTTTAGAAAGGAGTGAAGAGATGAGAAGATAATTGTTTGTTTGTTTTTGTATTTTAGAAAGAAGTGTTTTGATCATTTTTGTGTTAGTAACACATATTGCATTCAAGTCTATTGCATAAGATCGAATGCATCGCATGGTCGTCCTAACAGGACGTATGCTAAACATTCCAGAAAGGCGGAGAGAAACTCCCCTCCTTCCATTTCCCGTGCTCTAGGCTCACGTGTAATACGCGTTAATCCTTTATTAAGTGTTTTTTGCTTTTGTTTTAAGATGAGAAAAAGAGAGACTCAAAGATTGAGAAAGGCAAAAGTCTAAAGGGAGACTAATAATCCTAGGAGTTGTCATGCTTGGAGATCCTAAGGGTTAGTGTGGTTTGAAGAACTCTAATCCTAAAGAAAAGAAGAAGATAACAAGAGGTATCACAACTCACTTCTAAAGTAGAAGACGAGTTATGAACCAAAAAGGAGAAGAAAGAAGTTGTACAAAGAAAGCATAGAAATGCTTATCACAAATGCAAAAGAGAAAGCTTTAAAGAGATGAAGGAAGAAGGTGTATGTGGATGCATATCCACACCCTTAACTTACCATTAGCCCCTACATGAAAAGGTTAGCTAAACAATTGAATATGAAATCATAAGTGAAAGAAATCACACAAGTAAGCACCAAACATCTCATGAAATGAAATTATGAATCAAACAAAGCCTAGTCTAAAGATAAGGGATCCTAAGTGTTAAATGACTTCTAAAGTCAGTAGCATGTCTAATGAGGTTTAATTAAAGTTAAGGTACCTAATGATATCAAACTATGTCAAGAAAGGTGCCAAAGATTCACACAAGTTCAAGTTATGAAACATGGATGAAGTGTGAATGCATATGGCATACAAACATGAATGAATGCTTGGATAAATGTCAAAATCAGAATTTAATGTCATATTATAATGCTCATGGATGTCAATGAATGAACATACAAAGCATGAGTGAAATGATTTAAGAAGATAAAGCAAATAGAAGCAAACAATGTTCAAGTTCAACTAAGAAAGGAAGAAACTTGTAACACAAGTCAAAGTTGAAAAAGAACATGAAATAAAATGCAAATTGATGCAAGTCAGAATTAAACATCATATTTGAATATCCTATAATGTCTATGAACAAGCATACAAATCATGAAAAAGAATATTCAAGTAGAAGAAATTAGATGAAGAAGAAGTAAGAAGAAAAGAAACAAGTTTCACTTAAAGAAAAGAAATAACTTGCAACACAAGTCAAAGTTGAAACTCAAAGATAATGAACATGGATTATAGGTCAGTACCAAATGAAATTTAAGATGCAATTAAAATGTAAGAATTAATCATACAATATGCATATGCAAATCACATTGAAACTAATTAAGAAAGAAAGATGAAATAGATCAAACATAAACAAGTATGCGAGATGAATGACATTTGAATGCATGAGATGATTATGGGTCAGTAGCATACCAAAGATTAGATGAAATTAGAATGCATGAATAGGCATTGATGATTCACAAACAAATCATGTTGATGATTAAAAGAGAAGAGACACAAGATTAGGTCAAACAAGTTCAAGTAATGATGCAAGTTAAAATACACAAACATACATCAAAGGTAAACACAAACAAAAGGACCTATAAATGAATCAAGAGAGACCTATAATCCTCTAAACAAGTCCTATAATCTCACACAAAGCAAACCTAATAAGATGGCACATATGCCTTCTCAAACTATGCTAGAAAGAAGTAGAAAATGTTACTTCAAACACAAGGCATCAAGCAATTACTAAACCACTTGAGAAAATTATGAAAATAGGTTACAACCAACCTGACTCATAGGAAAAACATGTGTCAACATATCAAAGCAAAATTCAAAAGGAAACATGCTCAAACAATTCAACAAAGTCAGATTGACACAAACCAAAAGAATGTACAAAGATGAATATCAAAAGGTATGAAAAATTGACTTTAAAAATACAAGAAATTTTTTTTAGATGAATCAGGATGTTATTCAAACATGGTGAAAATATTAGAGACCAAATGGCTTAGGAACTATGCAAAAATAATTGGACAATGCACATATATCATGAAGAAAATCATTCAACAAGAAAATAAAAGGAAATTATGAAAATATGAGCGAAAATCAATAAAATTAGAATTAAAAAATGTAGAAAATTAGTTAAATGTGTTATAATGCTAAGTGAATTTACCTGGAATTTTTTAATGAAATTTAGTATTTTTAATAAAAAAGAAATGAAACTATGTCAAAAAGAAATTAAAAGAAAAAAAGAAATATGCAGGGGGGAGCCACGAAAGTAAATCTGTAGTTCAAAAGTGATTGGGCTCCAACAAGGGGTGTGTGAATAGCATTTTAAGTCCAGTCCAGTTATACGCGTATGTGCATGTGAGTTAAGGTGGAATGCAGTCAAACATTGACTCAATTAGAACCACACAATTCAGTCAACAGATGATAATCACACAAGTAATCAAATCTAATGAATCAGAATGCACACGCATGCTAACAATGATGAACGCACGCACACCAAGCCAAGTCAAGGTCAACAATTCAGAGAGAGTCACATGGATCATTAATGCATTGTCGCACTGTGAACCATTGGATGAAACAAGATCAATGGCCATGACT
Source organism: Lathyrus tuberosus (assembly GCA_022829125.1). Lineage (NCBI taxonomy): Eukaryota > Viridiplantae > Streptophyta > Magnoliopsida > Fabales > Fabaceae > Lathyrus > Lathyrus tuberosus. Next base: position 903,327 of record JALAZF010000593.1, read on the forward strand.
TAAAGTTGGCAACGTCTAGAGTTTTAGAGATTCAGGCAACCTCACTGGTCGGAGAAGACTTCGGTCATCTTCTCCGGCCATCTCCAGCGACTGTAAACACTCACATGTTCCAGAAATTGACAAAAATTATATCAAAGGAAAGCTGAGCTCAAGAGGAACATAGATCCACAATTAGTTTTCACAAATCATACATGCACAGAAAGAATCGAAGCATTTCAGTTTGCCCTAAAAATTGAATCTACACCTCTAAAAGGTCTATCAACTAGCCAGAACAGTTCAATGCTCTTACTGAGCTATAATCAACATAAAACAAACTTAAAATCAATGAAAATCGAGCAAGAGAAGTTTGAATTGAAACCTGAAATGTGAAGCAAATTGAATCTTCAGAAAACCAGAGATGCTTCAAGATGAACTTTGCTTGATCTTGAGCTTCCAAAGAGCAAAATAAATACTATGGAACTTGGATTCTTGAGGATAACAGAGAAATTCAGATTTGAGAAAGATGTTGCACTTGGAAACTTGATCTTGATTTCACTTGTTCTTGATCACAAAGTAACAATAATGAACAATTGATGAAGAAGTGTGATGAACTCGTGCAGAGAGAGAGAATTCAGAGAGAGTTTTCAGAGAGTGAGGTTTGAGAAAGTATGAAAAATGAAGTCCTCTCCCTCAGAATTTTGTTAGGAAGCTATTTATATGTGTGGTTAGGAGTTAACCATCTCAGTTGATGGTTAGAACTCAGGTTGAGTTAACTATGGTGTTAGAAGCAATGGAGAGTGGTGTGCTAAGCAATTTGAATAATGAGAGGGAAGAGAGCCGTGTGTTATATCCTTGTGTTATGCTGAACATGGTAGCTTATGGTGAGGGTTAATGATTAATGATGATGCTGATGATGTATGTATGCAGCCTGACTTGTGACATAAACTTCTCCTTTTGAATTTTGAACTTTTTCCATCTTCATGCATAGTCATGCATAAGCTCACGCACATGTAAGTGTTTGGTGTGTTCAAAAGAGGCAAATAATGAAGGGTGAGATGAATCCTGCGTATGAAACAAGGGAATCAATGCAAAAGATCACCTAAAAAATCTTTACCTAGTAGCCAATACATCAATGCAAGTGATGATGTTTGTGTCCAATTTCTTCTCATTGTAATGCATGAAAATTGGTGATCATGGTGCCTTTGAAAAGGAGAAACATGGTAGAATAGGATTGATGTTTGGTTTAGATCCAATGGAGGCTTGTAACACACTTGAAAGTGTCTTAAAAGTCAAGGAATCACAACTGGTGTATGGGCGTGTGACTTGGCCTGCAGGCAAGGCCTTGGTGCCTATAAAGTTTCAGTGTGAGACCACCATGTTTGAGCTCTCATATGATCTCCATAACTTGTTCAAATTAGAAAATGCCCAACATCAAAGTTAAAGAGGACATGGAGATAAACAACTTTGATGTTCAATAATTTTTCATTTGAAGCCTTATTGATGGAGAAAACTAGCTTGACATTTGGCACAACACATGTTTGATGAAATGCTTGCGTGCCAGCCCAGTCTTGCTTGGTCATGACTTGGTTTTTGCTTTGATTTTGTCTACCTTTGATTGATCATAACTCCCTCAATTTTGATCCAATGGAAGAGTTCTTTATATGGATTTGAAGCCTGGAATGTGATCTTTAATTGGCTCAACTTAGGCCTGAAGTTTGAGGCTTTTATCTTGAAAAACGAATGCCTTGAAGTAGAGTGCAAAATGGTCCAAAACTTTCCATTTTTAGAAACCCTAAGTTTCTAAATTTGGCAACTTTGTACAATTCTTGATTTTTGATGAATCTCTTGACATTTATTGATCAAATCTTGTCCAATGAACATATGTGACTTGAATTTCATGAATTTGACCTAAAAAAGTCAGGAGTTGACTTTTTCCTTTGCACAGTTGACTTTTTCCCCAATTTCTTGATTCTCAAGCAACTAACCAATTGAATCTCTTATGAAATGAACCAATGGGCAATCTTCAATCCTTAGATACTTGACATCATGTAGAAAACATTGAGATCAAGTTTGAACCAAAGTTTCATTAGGAGACTACTTGAATCACAAACCCTAATTTTGACTGCTTTTGGATAGGAGATGATGAACTGTCCAACTTCTTGGTGAATTCTCTTCTTCCAATGACTTGTGGGATCAAATGAGATGACATAAGATGTAAGGGACCTTTGTGGCTTATATGAAAACCCTTGGCTCTTGTTCTCTTGCTTTGAATAATCAATGCTCTGAAAATCACTGATCACATGCCCCAATGCAACATGTGTGAGATATATGTGATGAGATGAGATGTAAATGCAATGAAATGAAACATATGCTAGGTAACAACAAGAGGGAAAATTTTGGGGTGTTACACCATCTACTATCTGAGCAAGAAATTCACAGACTCTGAGACTCGGTACACGATGCTTGAGAAAACTTGTTGTGCTCTAGCTTGGGCAGCCAAACGTCTTCGCTAGTACATTATTCGTAACACTACTTGGTTAATCTCACGGGAAGAATTGCCCGTTGGTAGATGTTGTTATCAGAATACGACATTGAGTACCACACTCAGAAAGTCGTCAAGGGAAGTATTTTAGCTGATCATTTGGCTCATCAACCGATTGACGATCAAGAATCAGTAGGATTTGACTTCCCAGATGAAGATGTCATGTATTTAAAAATGAAAGATTCCGATGAACCACTACCTAGTGAAGGGCCAGAACCAGGTTCCCAATGGGGACTAATATATGACGGAGCTATCAATCATTATGGAAACGGAATTGGGGAAATCATTATAACCCCTCAGGGTACCCACATTCCTTTCACTGGCCGACTGACATTCACGTGTACAAACAATGAGGCCGAATACGAAGCTTGTATCACGGGTCTCGAAGAAGCGATCGACTTAATGATCAAGAACTTGGATGTATATGGCGACTCAGCCCTGGTTATTAATCTGATCAAAGAAGATTGGAACACATACCAATCAGGACTGATTCCTTACAAAGACTACACGAGAAGGTTGTTACCATTCTTCAACAGAATCGAAGGTCATCACATCCCTCGTGAAGAGAACCACGTGGCTGATGCATTAGCCACTCTCTCCTCCATGATTAGTGTAGGTCAATGGAACGACATACCTAAGATCGACGTAATGCGCCTAGAACGGCCCGCCTACATCTTCGCGATCGAAGCAGTCACAGACGATAAACCTTGGTATCACGATATCAAATGCTTCCTTCAGAAACAAGAATACCCACCTGGGGCATCCAGAAAAGAGAGGAAGACTCTCAGAAGGCTAGCAGGCAGCTTCTTCCTGAGTGGTGATACACTCTGTAAGAGAAACTTTGACATGGTCTTGCTCGCGTCTTCAGGAAAGGAGACCTTGTGCTAAAAAAGATACAATCATTCCTCACTGATTCCCGGGGCAAATGGACCCCGAACTATGATGGCCCCTATGTGGTCAAGAAATCTTTCTCAGGCGGCACCTTGAGACTCGCAACCATGGATGGAGAGGAATTTGCCTACCCCACAAATGTTGACGTAGTCAAGAAATACTTCGCCTAGATAAAAATAAAAAAATCATCTCGGTGGATTGAAAACCCGAAAGGGCGGTCCAGGAAAAAATTAGAGACATGATCAAAAATCATCCCGGTGGATTGGAAATCTCAGAGTACAATCCCGGCAAAAATTAGGGATAATGGCAAGTAACTATGTTCAACAAAGAGGCAAGTCCCTCAGCTGCAGTTACACCATAAACCAGAAAAACTCAAGTCAAGGTCATCTTCGACCGAAGCTCCGGATGTTTAGAATTCAAAGTTGGTAGAAGGATAGCGGTCGTTATGTTTCAATGTAGCCTTTTTCCTTAAATTCCCATTTTCTAAACTTTGTACATGCTTTATGGAATCACGCGCTTGGCTGATTTCAATCCTATCAAAAAAATTTGAGCCCTAGTGCTTTTGTTTGCAATTCTTATTTGTTTTAGCTTTACAGAACTACATTTTAATATGATTAACGATTATTGAAATAAAATAAAAATGAATTTACTTGTTAAAATTTTTATGCTTTTCAAAATAAGGATGGAAATTTCTTTTGAGTGTTGAACATTGAAAGAACATCGATCGCTACTCCAGAAGTAATCGAGCTTCAAAGTGCAGAATCTAAGTACTCCTTCTAAACTAGTTCACCTGAATGAAGGATCAACTGTGTCAGAGACCGTGTTTCCTCTGACACCCCCGGCAAAGTTCTTATCTCCTAAGCCCGACCAACGGTGTTCCCCACGGGAAATATCACTTCTAAGCAAGGCAGAATTACTATTTTGAACCCAGTGGTACCTCTTCGTCCCCCGCAGTGGCCGAGTATCCATCATGTTCATCCGTTAGTCTGTATGTCGTATCAGTTTTGTCAGCATATACATACATACATCATGCATTATTGATTTACATTCACATTCATATTGCATCACTATCACTCTGGTCAGTCTTATCCCCAAGTGATAAATGACCTCTCAGTCGCGTTGTCAGTTCTTTCCTTGTCAGGAAACGTCGCGTCTGAACAACCTCTCCTCAAGTTTACTTCTGGATTAAAGTTGGTCCCTTGACCACTTTGATAACTTGAACCTCTGAAAAACAAGAAGTCCTTCGAAAAATGTCACTCTTTACCCTTGAAGATGATATCTTCTCTTTCCCGGAATAAGGAAACTCCCTAGAGAAAGCCTCTTAATCAGAGATTCGGCAGTACTGCAGTTTTTCTCTGAAAAATTCACTGACGAAAAGGTCATCGACACCTCAAAATTGGATCACATCATATGGAATTTCTTCGAGAAGATCCCAAGAAAAGTATGATGTAATACCCCCCAAGCGAAAGCAGTCTCTCATGAGACTCGTTTTCCCCCAGTAGAGTCAACGAATGGCATCTGCAACAGAGAAGTTTGCACACCTCTACAACTCAGACGATTGGGTTCCCCCACAACTCTGACATCATATCTTTTTCCATCAAATGGAATCTCCCCAGGAAAATTTGGTGAGAAGTTTGAGGAAAACTGCTACGAATAGTGTCCCTTGTCAAGAAAGTTTATTGACAAAAGAAACTGAGACCAATTCCTTGGTAGGAAACCGGGATCGAGAGGATGTTTATTTCAGAAACTAAGACCAGTTCCTTGGTAGGAAACCAGGATCGAGGGGAAGTTTATTTCAGGAACTAAGACCAGTTCCTTGGTAGGAAACCAGGATCGAGGGGAAGTTTATTTCAGCAACTAAGACCAGTTCCTTGGTAGGAATCCAGGATCGAGGGGAAGTTCATTTCAGAAACTAAGACCAGTTCCTTGGTAAGAAACCAGGATCGAGGGGAAGTTTATTTCGGCAACTGAGACCAGTTCCTTGATAGGAAACCAGGATCGAGGGGAAGTTCATTTCAGAAACTAAGACCAGTTCCTAGGTAGGAAACCAGGATCGAGGGGAAGTTTACCTTTTCTAAGCATCATTGCTTAGCAAAAGAAGAAGGATGCGTGAACTACCACTCCTAACCACCATCAAAATTTTGGGTATTCTGATATTTAATCCTCTTGCACCCCGAATGCCCGAATACCTTCGCCATTCACACCTTTGGGTCCAAGAAGAGTAAATAGGAGCATCTGTCAAACCCCAAATTTTGACGACTAATATTTCCCATCATTGTGCTAACCATCAGCACAATATGGATGTACCTTTGTGCCTCATCAATCTCCTCAAGGGTTGTTGAGCACTCACTGCAATCAGACTTAGGGTTTCAAACCCTCTCAGAGCTTTTAGGCAAAGGATCAATCAAGAAATGACATGATCCTCAACTTGTCTAAACCTCTCAAACATACACAAAGGATCAAGAGAACTCCCACTTCAAGAATTAAGCACAATGTTGCAAATTCCAGGTGGATCAAGCCTTAAGATCGCCCGGGTCACCAAATTACGGTTTTAGTCGACCAAGGCCTCCAGATGGAATTTTTCCTCTGGGCATGAGCCAATGCTTCGAAGAACAACCCAAGATGCCCCAAGGGACATCATGAACCCAATCATCAAGTCAATTTTGCCTCAGGGGATGCATAGAATAAAAATCAGGAATTAGGGTTTCTTGACCCAAATCACCCCTAAGTTGACTTTTGGGACAAAGCATGAGCCAAAAGCTCAAAACATGATTTGAGGGTCCCTAATACACTACATTGATCCATTTGCAACAATGGATTGATCCAAGAAGCTTGACCCACAAGTTTCAAGTTCATCAAGACCACAATTAGGGTTTCGCGAGAAAAGTCAACTGTACCTTTGACTTTTGACCAGGACATGCTCCCAAACCTTGGGACATGATTCAATACACCCTATAACACCTATGAAATCCATCCATCAAGTTTGATTTAGGTCAAGGACTTGATTTCATAGAGGATCGCACACTTTGGAATTCATTTGATAAAAAGTCAATTGTGCCCAAAAGTCAAAGTTTGACTTTTTGAGTTTTTGATCAATTATGGTTCCCTAACCCTAAAATGATGTTAATATGTGATTGGAATCATCATTCATCAAGAAAAATCAAGAAAAGTGGGATAACTTGTAAAAGGGGTAACCATAAAAAACCTAGAAATTTTCTAAGTTATGGAACAAAGTGGCTAGGGTACCAACTTCCAAGGATCATAACTTGAGATCCAATCAACCATTTGGGCTGATCCAAAGATGGATTTGTAGCTCTCATGGAATACTTTAAAAGTGTCAACTACACCTCATTCCAATTCATCATGGATTTCGAGTTATGGTTGGATCAAAATGGCTGAAAACAAGAAATGTCACTTTTTCCAACACTTGTGAAATTTTCACTAAGTCAGAATCTGTTTCACTTTTTTCGAAATGTAAGGGCATTTTTCACTTGGATCCAAAAAGTGTCAAGACAAACTATGATCACACATATGTTGTATCATATGAGAGCTTTCCAAAATGGCCAAGAACCCCATGAAATTCCATTTGAGCTAAGAGTTATGACAGTGGCAATATGCCTTGCCGCAACTGTCAAAACTAGGCAGATTTGTGCATTTTACTCGATTTGATCAATTTGTGTAAATGACAAACAATTTTATCCATCTGAACACCTCAGGGAGAGACCAAGGAGGGACAAACACTAATCCATAAGCCTCCCAAGTCTTTGGAGCTAAAAATAGCATGCCAAACCTAAAAAAACCCTAAAGAGGGGACAAGACTCCAATTTTGTTTTGGAGCATTCAATGGATGCACCAAGGTGGCATGAAATAAGCCATTCTCAACTGAATGGGTCAAGGATGATCTCTGAACTAGGGAACCAAATGCCTGTTGTGACGCCCCCAATCTAATACCCCCAAAAACACGCAATTAAGGCGGTAAAAGAAAATTCGAAAATTGATCAGAGTACATTTGAATTCGCGGCATAGAAAGGGAGGAATCACATCAATTGTAACAAAACATACACATAACATGCAACACCTGCCCATAATGATATGCAACTGTGGGGTAGCAATCATACAGAGGAAACTTTGTTCCTTACACCCACTTTTCAGAAATTAGAATTAAAGCGGAAAATCTAAAATCTGATTAACATATATACATATACACATATAAACAGTTTGTCATACAACAGGTAGCATATGTACAACCAAAATATATCATCAGATATACAAAATAAAGCACGCGGCCACCCTAACTACCCGGAGTCACATATCAGAGCCGACCGACCAAAATAATGAAGACGCAACGCTTCACAAAAAGGAATACCTCCAGCAGCTCTAATCTGCAACGCCTCATAGAGCGTTATAAAATAGCAGAAGGGTGAGAAAAACAATCATAATACCGTTGAGTAAAATTATGTATTAACACAAAAATACACAAGTATAAAGTTCTCACCACAAATGCACCACAATCGAATAAAACATAACACAGTACAATTATCAGGTATTCATCACCAATACACGTCAATCACCCATAATACACTCCTCATCAACACAATTATACATATTCCATCACATTATCACATTCACAATTAACATACACATTTAATCCATGATTATGCAAATACACAGAGACCGACACAACGACTCTATGCACATGCCATGCGGTACCGACTTCCAATGTTTCTCATGTCTCATCACCAGTTCACTCAGGAACTATTGGAACCATCGCTCGTTACTGAGAATCTCAAGTAACACCCTGTCGGGCCTACGATGTTCACCCGTCGCTTTAGGTCCTCAGGCATCGCCTCATATTTTCGAGGCACACGACGTTATGGATCGCTTTAAGTCCCATCATGGGCACACGATCGTCTACAACCATCGCTTTAGGTCCTCAGGCAGCGCCTCATATTTTCGAGGCACACGATGTTATAGCAAATTCCCTCAGGAATTAAACCGCCACTCAGGACGTTTCCACAATACATATCATGATGCTTGGCATACAATGACTCATGACATTCACATTGCATACATACACACCTTCATAATCATGCATTTATCATCAAATACCACACATAGTATTTTCTTGCCCTTAGGCCACAATTCATCATCCACACAGGTATTCTTACCCCAACACAATACACAATCCATACTTCATTCATATTAACAGTACATCGTACATTACACATCAAATTCACACAATTATAACAGCAAAAGTCGACAAAACGACACTATTCCCGATTTTTCGACATAATTAAATCGGCTAACAATTCCAAAATTCTCATCATCCAAAAGTACATTTCATAAGCTTCCCAACGATATAAATATCACTCAATTCGGAAATACGGTTCGAAAGATATGGATTTTAAAAAAAAAAAGGAAAATTGTTTTCAAAAACAACCAACCGCCCGGCGGAGCATGCTCACCGCCCGGCGAAACGCACTTTGCCTCTGCTTCGCCCGGCGAAACACAGGCGATACCAATCCCCCAAAATAATTCAAAGAGGCAGAAGCATGGCACCTCTGCGCCTCTCGAACCGCCCGGCGAAAAGAACGCATTGCCCGGCGCTCAGGGCCTTTCGCCCGGCGCTCTGCACCAGAAGCAGAAAAATTCTGCTGCGTGAACACTGTTCCATACCTCCAATTTTTCCCATTTTCTTCCCCAAATCATTTCCAACAGCAAAAAAATTACTAGCAATGGTTCATACACATACATAGATCATACAACACAAATTATATCGAATTCCGTCCGTGAAAACATCGATTTCTACTCTATTACACGATTTCGACCTATATCCGAAAAACTACCGAACGAGACAATACAACATGCAACCGCACATACATAATCATACACAACAATAAGATAATCGAGTTTCACACCCATACCCGATTTAATCGATTCCTAGAACTTGTTCTCTTGATTTCCCAAGCTTTTTCTCCAATTTCTCTCTTTTCTCTCTTCTCCTCTTTTCTTCTCTTTTCTTCTTTTCTTACTTTCTTTCTCTTCTACTATTTTTCTCTCTATTTCTATTTTTCTTTTCTTTACTAACTTAACAAAATACACCCAAATGCCCAAAATACCCTTACACTCAAATATCTCGCAAACGTTCTCAAAACCCGATAAAATATATTCACGACGAAAAATAACATATTTTCACATAAAAGTCAGAAATAAAATAATATAATAATAAAATAATCAAAAACGACTCAATTAAAGTAAAAGACCAAAACTGGGGCGTTACACCTGTGCTCTAACGTCTAGTCAATGGCTAGAGGAGACTTGGATTCCTATTAATCAACATTTGCGAAACCTCTGCAGTAGTTGCTATTCACTATTGCAGCCAAAACAAACTTGCTCTACTATAAATAGAGCTCATTTGTGCTCAGTTTAAGTACACCAAAGCCATCAAATTGATGCTTTCCTCAAAATCTCTTCTTTCACTCCAAAATTTCCTTCCAAAGCAAGTCACCATCAGGTTTTGAGTTTGAGAGTCATTCCAACCAAAGGAATCACACACACACGTCATAAACATCAAATAGAATTGTTCTAAACACTTAAACTATAACTGGAACACTGATTTCTCAGAATCAAGCCAATTTCTCAAGGTTTTAACCAAGTTCCAGTTGAGATGCCATGAAGTGATCCAGCCATTTCCAATCAAGTCCAGGCATTCAAACACACTCCATATGGTGTAGGGAAGCTGTTCAGATCATCACAACTCATCTGTAACACCGCCAACTCAAAAATCACTTTGCTCTTGCTATCACGACCTTCAAGTAAGCCTAAACTTGGTCATCTCTTAATCTATGTATATTTCCTCCCACAATACTTTTGCCAAATGTTCATAATCATGCATAGAATGTTTCCCCTCAATTAATTGCTTTGTTTGAATCGTGTATCAAAATTCTCAGCCTTCATGCATAATTTAGGGTTCTTGAGGTTTTGTCTTGATTTTTATTCCATGTTTAAAATAAATGAAATTAAAGACCATAGACATGATCGTGAGGTGAAAACGAGTAGATTGATATGTGGATTGTGTGATTTCATCAAGTATTCAGTGAGATTGGTAAGAACATGCAAATCTGCAGAAATAGAGGGGTGGCGCGTGTTCTTGGTGTATTCTTGGCGCCATTTTTTGAATATTTGAATATTTGAATTTTGTGATTTTGTTTAATTGATTCAAAAATTAATTTCACTCTGAGTTTTAATGATTTTGAGTTGATTCTTTTTTTAATAATTCACAAAAATATTAAAATATTTTATTTTGCCAACAATTCCCAAAACTATTATTTATTTCATATACTTGATATTTTTGCAAAGAATTAATCTTTTATTTGCTTTTTCACATTTAAAATATTTTTTCCTCCTTGATTGTCCAAATTTAATTGGTTTCCAATCATTTTGTGGATATAAACATGATTTTTCGAACATTAATCCGAGATCACAACATGATTGATAATTTTGATCATTTTAATTAAATTCTTATTTAATTAAAATGCATTTTGAAATTAATTTAGGGTTTTCATCTTAATCACCCTAAACAAATCATTTTTCAAACTCTTTGGGCCTCTAATAGAGTGTAAGACCCAATCCTTTTTGAAACCAAAATAATTTGGGCCTCAGTTATTGTATAAGACGCACTGCTATTTCAAAAATCTCGGCGCAATCGCCATTTCAAAACGAGAACCATCTGGGCCTACCCTCGTGTTGTAAGTCCCATTTCTTTTATTTAAAAACTTTTTGGGCCTCTATTAGAGTGTAAGAGCCATCCCCTTTGTAAATACACCCTTTTTTGGGCCTCAGTCATTGTATAAGTCCCACAGTATTTTCAAAAATAACGGCGCGATCGTTGCCTTTTTAACAAATAACCCTGGGCCTACCCTCGTGTTGTAAGTCCCATTTCTTTTATTTAAAATAAATCTATGGGCCTCTAATAGAGCTGTTAGACCCATCCCCTTGTACATAAAAACTTTTTGGGCCTCACATATTGTATAAGTCCCTCTGTACAGTTTACAAAACAACGGTGCGATCATCGTTAAAACTTGGGCCTCTCCTTGAGCTGTAAGCCCCAACAATCTTTTCAAAGCACTTTCTCCTTTGATTTTGAATTCAAATATATGTTGTTATCAAAACTTTCTTTGTCGAACAACTAACAAAACAACATGGAAGCTCTACAACGGGTAAGTGTTTATCCGCTTTCATTTACCGCTTTCATATATATAACTTTATTGTGGGGATGTTTCACTGTAAGTCTTCTTTCACATCCTTTTATATACTTGTCACATATCCACTGTGTAATACTAGTATAGTTATTTAGAGTTTTCCCCGGCAACTACGTCTAGCACTAGGTAAAGCCATGTTGGTCACTATTAAATACAAACAAAACTAGATTCCCCGTAGGATTCCAGATACAATCTTCCCTTCTCTTGGGGTTAAATAATATGGAACAAAGAGAAAGGCAGTATTCTCGGTGAACCTTTTCTCAGACTGTCACCCTTAGAAATTGTCAAAGAAACTTTAACTCCCCAGAGATGATCTTTTCTCTGTGAATGGCATCTCTTGAGTTTCTTCCAAATTCTCGAACTTTCCTGGAATGATCTCTTCTCTGTGAATTGCATTTCTTGAACTTCTCTTGGTTTGGGGACCCACAGGCTTCCTAAAAGTATCCCCGCCTCCTCTTGGGCGTTGTACAAGGACCCTTCGGCTTCTTAGAAGATCTCATGCCTTCTCTTGGGCTTAATACAAAGACCCTGACGACCTCTTAAAGGGTATAAGACAGAACTTAGACATCCTTTGCTAGAGCAGTCTTTCTAGCGTCAAAACTCCGGCCATTTTAGGGTTGATACTCATCCCTTAATACCCGTGCCTCCTCTTGGGCATTGTACAAAAGATAAAACTCTAGATTTGGACAGTCTAAACCTCTTGAGTCTCAAAGACATTCTCAAGTTCATTTCAAACATTGAAAAAAACACCGATCACCCTGGATCAATCTCCAGCAGAAACCCGGTCTCTCTCATGAGAGTTCCCCATACTTGGACCTGCTTCAGGATCTCAATAATCCTTAGCAGTAAGTCAGCCTCCTCTTGGGCTTTGTACAAATGATTCTCCCCAACAGAGCTAACCTTTTCAGACTCTCTTGTTGAGTCAAGCAACTTTAGCCTCTGTCTTGGGCTTTGTACAAGACATATAAAAACACTCTATTGTTGAGTATAAAAGACTCTCTTGTTGAGTCAATCCCTTTCTGGCCTCAACATCGGGCTTTGTACGAGATAGAAAAAACACTCTTTTGTTGAGTATAAAAGACTCTCTTGTTGAGTCAATCTCCTTTTAGCCTCAATCTCGGGCTTCGTACAAGATAGTAAATCACTTTCTGGTTCAGTATAAAAGACTTTCTTGTTGAGTCAATCAACCTTCAGACTCTCTTGTTGAGTCAATCAATCTTCAAACTCTCTTGTTGAGTCAAACTTTTTTTAGCCTCCGTCTTGGGCCTTATACAGGACAGATAAAAGCACTCTCTTATTGAGTCAAACCCTTTCAGCCTCCATCTTGGGCTTTATACAAGATACATTCTCCTCAACGGATTCAAAATCCCTTTTACCCTCAATCTTGGGCTTTGTACAAGACAGAAAAAATGTTTTCCTCGGAAAAGTCAAACTTCTAGCCTCCTCTTAGGCATTGAATAAAGAAAACCCCGGTTGAGTCGATCAACCTTTTAGCATCAAATTTGTGCCTTGCTCACAGCACACAAACATCAACAATTCCTCTTTAGAGATGACAAGTTCTCTCTCAGTCAAACCTTTTAGCTTCACATCTTGGGCTTTGAACAAGATACAAATCACCTTTAGCTTCATGTCTTGGGCTTTGAACAAGACACCAAAACATCTCTTTCCTCCCATAGAATAGGAGGAACTACGATCGCTCTGATTTCTCTGTTTCGTTAAATGGGAATACGTAGGGATAAGATTGTAAAATCTTAGCGAGCTTACTAATCGAAAAACCCATAATCCAGTACCTCCATACATCAATCAAGAAGCATCATGTAACACCCCAATTCCCATCGCACTAAATAATACATAATTAAATCAGAGTGAATAAAAAGAAAATTCTTAGGCAGAAATAAGGATGCCACATTTGAGAAAAACACAATCCCTGCTCATAAATTTGATACATAACACAAAATGGAATAAATATAATTCAGGAAGCTTTTTCCAACAAAAGGAAAGTTCAATTATGAAATAAAGCGGAAAGATCCATAACTGACTTGTTTTACAAAATAAATTGTTTTATAACATCAAAATATTCATACAAAGGTAATACAAAATAGATCCAACGAATGTATACATATATAACAAAAGCATTCCCCGACTCCCGTTTTACGTATCAGAGCAGACAGACTGACAAAAGGATGGAGAACTAATCTTCACAAAAGCCTCAAAGATACTAATCTGCAATAGCCTCATAGAGCAACAAACCACAGCAGAAGGGTGAGAAATAACAACTAAATCAAGATTGCATAATAATATGCAAACACCTATAAATTCCCATGCATAATTATTTTCACCACAAACATCACATACTAATACATATGGCATGCCACAGATACATAACATATTTCTAATAATCCAACCACCTAGCATATATCAATTATTCCAACATAATAACATATTCACGCATAAGGCATACCAAGTTAGGACATATGGAAACACCCCACCACATCACCTATATTCAAATATAGCATAACATAGATGATTAATACAATCATTGTGATGTGCAACATCCCCACAAAACATGGCATATGTCTATACATAAAACATATCATCCATAACCAATACATTTATCATAAATGCATATCAATTCACCAATGTTATCACGAGCTCAACACATAATCAATCAATTCACAATTTTCCACACATAATAAATCCATTCATGATTTATGCAAATACAGAGAGACCGATGCAACGACTCTATGCAAATGCGGTACCATTCCATCCATCATTCTCATAATTAATTCACTCAGGAATTATTGGAATCATCGCTTGTTACTTAGTGTAACTCCCCGTCGGGAAAACGATGATCCCCGTCGCTTTAGGTCCTCTTTGTATAAGGCTCATGACGTTTATGGATCACTTTAGGTCCTCTTTGTATAAGGCTCATGATCCGATCGCTTTAGGTCCTCTTTGTATAAGGCTCACGATCGTCTATAACGTCACTTTAGGTCCTCTTTGTATAAGGCTCACGACCGTTACAGCAGATTCCCTCTGGAATCGTTTCGTCACTCACACCCCACAATGGCACACGACATCACAAGAATGCATATCATGATGCTTGGCATACAATGACTCATAACAATCAATTGCATACACATATACAACCATGTGAACCATTTCAACATCCATAATCATGCATATACAATCAAACACAACACCATGCATTTACTTGCCCTAAGGCCACAAACCACCATCACAACATTTCATCACATGCATTCACATCATATAACAGCACACAAGACATACGTTATATATCCAAAAACATATCGCATGATAACACATCAATCGTACACAATTACGACGATAAAAGTCGACAAAATGACACATTTCCAAATTCCCGACACAATTAAATCGGCCACCGATTAAAAACCATTTTATAAGAAAGAACATCTCATTAGCTTTCCATCGGTACCAAGAACGTCTCGATCCGAGTTACGTATCAAATGGAATCGCATCGGACGCGAAATCGGGAAAGAAATCGCGAAACGACAAAATTCTGCACCCTCGCAGGTCATACGCGTATTGTCTTGGGCCATACGCGTATTGCCCAGCTCGCTCGCCCAACCATACGCGTATTGCCCAAAGTGCTACGGGTATGAGCAGAGACTGATTTCTCTCAAAAAATTCCACTAAAAACCCAGTACGCGTATTACCTCCCTCGTTACGCGTAATGCCTTGCCCCTTACGCGTACCATTACGTATTTTAGTAGAGGGCCGTGTAAAATGGGTTTCCATACGCGTAATGCCCTCATTTCGCCCTTGCCATACGCGTATTGCCCTACCTAATACGCGTATTGCCTTGCCCGTTACTCGTATGGGCAGCGAAAACCCATAATTTTTCCTGCATAATTTCTGCTACGGAAACCACTCAATTTCTCTCCAAATCTCATCTAAACATCAGCATACTACCAATTAAATGCACAACAACCTATATCTATCAGGTTTCAACAATTAGGAACCTTAAATCATGATTTCCGACATAAAAGTTGTGTCCAATTCTCACAATCTCAACATATTAATTGTTGTAGTTCTCTATTCAATTCAACCAAACTTCAAACAAATACATACATATACATATACAAGCAAGATATAATCGAAACTTCTCACCCTTACCCAATTAGTCGTGATTGAAACGAAATTTTCTTCGATTTTCCTTTTCTCCTCTCTTTTCCTTCCTTTCTCTTTCTCTTCTTTTCTCTTTCTCTTCTTTTCTCTCTATTTCTCTCAATTCTCTAATTATATAAATATCTAAGTAATCAAATTACCATTTTGCCCTTACGCTCAAATATCTCCCAAACGCTCTCAAAATGCGATAAAACATAAACAACGATGAAATATATTTCGGGAAATAATAGTTGAAAAGAAATTATAATTTATTGCAAATATTTTACCTATCAGGGAAATTAACCAATTATCTCAATTAGCAGGTAAAATACAATAAATTCACACATTTCACAAAATTCACATAAATGAAATAAATAAATACAATTAAATAAATCGGGGCGTTACAACTCTCCCCCACTTAGACATTTTCGTCCTCGAAAATATAACTGAGACGAACAACTCCGGATACGACTCTCGCATCCGACTAACAAACTAACATGCCAACACTAGGCACACCACGAATAACACAAACTGACAAACCACCTTGCTAACAGCAGCTACAACAACGACACGACAATGACGACAACTACAACGACAAGATGCAAAGCCCATACAATGCACTTAACGACTAACTCACGACTCAAAGAAAACCATGTTACCAACACTCAGGTAACACTCCCCTAATTCCCCACACCGAAATTAGCTACTCGCATTCGAACCATCACGATGGAAACCAGGCAACAACAAAAGCAAGAACCTAAAGTCGCACGACACAACATTGTTTCAACAACCTCTACATAACCACAATACCAACATCCTTGTCACACCACATTATTACAACAATGCTATGATTCACCAATCGAACATACAACCAAAACATCCATCTACATAGTAGCCCATGAATAATATTTAAACCTTTCACCTAACACTTCCATTCTGAAACGTCCAATGGTCTCATCATTCCTACACGTTTCCAATGTTCAACCTATGAACCCTTACAAGTCACACATGCATATATGAAATGTGCCACAACACACTTTCGTTGCGCACTCTGATAACTCGTACCCATCAAAACTATCAATACCACGTCTAAAGTCTAACTCTTTCTCATATTCGCCAAGAATCACTATTCACTTTTAATATACCCAACCTCACATTATCAGATGTCAATTTGCACACCAAACTCAAATCTCTAAATTCTTCCAAAAGTTCCCACTCTTTAACCATCAAAGCAGACATATGTAAAAACTTTTGACTTAACTCATCAGGCACGACATTAACTTTACCAATAGGATAATTCGAGCCAAGATCATAACTAATCAGGAATTCCAACCATCCTCGCTGTCTCATACTATATTCCTTCCAACCAAACAGGTACTCAATATTCTCATGATTACCAAACACTTCGAACCTAGAACCATAAAGATAATACCTCTAAATTTTCCAACACAATACCACCGCAACCAATTCCAAATCCCGAATAGTATAGACCCTTTTTATGAATCCTCAATTGTCGTAAAGCATAAGCTACGACTTTACCCTTTTGCATTAACACACTAACTACACTTATCAAGGATGCATCCCAATATTCCATAAACAGTTTATTAGGATCAGGCAGAATCAAAATTGGAGCCGTAGTCAATCTCTACTTCAGCTCACCAAAACTTACTCACAACGAACATCCAAAACAAATGACTTACCCTTTGCAAGTCAACTGAGATAACAAAAGCACTAACTTAGCAAAGTCTTCCATAACCTACAGTAACAACCAACTAAGCCCAAAAGTTTCTAATCTCCTTAACCGACTTTGGAATCTCTCAATGTAGAACTGCATCTATTTCCGATGGATCCTTAACCATACTCTCATCTGAAATAACATATCCCCGAAAACTAACCTCTTGCAATCAAAATTCTCACTCGATAATCTAGCAGAAAGCTCTCTCTCTATCAACCCCTGTAACTCAATCCTCAAATACTCTACATACTCATCCTTTGATTTAAAATATATCAGAATATCATCCAATAAACATCACTATAGACTTATCCAAACAAGTATGGAAGATACGATTCAAATACTCCACAACCATAACCTATACAACCTTCAAAATTCATTCTGAGCTTGAAACAATTTATCCAAAATAGCTTAACAATCTCTGGTTACCACATTCCATATCAATTCTTCTTACGGGGTTCCAACTCACTCAAGGTTTCTGTTTACACGAGATCTCAACCCATAAGAAAAGTAATACCATCAAGGAACTTCAAATTGTTCGCAATTCATCACAATTCAAAACTCAAGCTATCCCGAACACAACCGCAAGTTTCCATACTACTCACTGATTAACATGCAACCTCATGCTATCATCTTGTTCCTTTCCAACCATGCTGGACCTCTTCAAGTCGACACACTAATGTTCCATCCAAAAACACATCTGATAACCATGCACAACTGACGGCCCATCACTGAGGCTTTCCTACCAATTTCCAGGACACTATCATCACAAACATGACAAACATCTGAGTTTCACTTCCTAAAAGTTCTTCTACTTACTTAGCAGACCCAAACCTCAAATCCTCACCTTCGTCAAATTTGAGTTCACACTCTACTCTCTGAGAAGCAGCCATTAATAATATCCAATCAATCTCCCTCAGAGACATTCCAATTTGACCAACATACAAAAACCTCGAATCCGTCTCATCTTCTGATATTAGAATCTTCATCGATTCACCAAAACAATCTGTAACCATTTTCTTAATTCCAAACAATTCATTACACACACTATCAAGGCCGGAAAGACACGTCTATTCCATCCAACATAATTTTGTCTACTATCAACAAGAGATTAAGGGTGATCAGTTCCTCAATTTATCAATAGACAGCCGACAATCATGATGGGGCATAGACCATCTTTACCAGACCGTAATAGCATTTCATGCATCTTGTGCACACAACTACCTAAGGCACAATTCCTTAGTCGACAGAAACCATACCTCCACATTCCCTCTGGAATCGGGAACAACACTGTCCAACAACACTCACAATCTTGCAATCCAAAACACACTGAGCCCACGCTCCACACATGAAACAACTTGGAGAAGCACCAGCTTCTCCCCCACTTATCTCATTCTAAATCCTGCAGACAAAGGATTAGAAAACCAAAAAGTACTGACAGTGTTTCACACACATATCACATACTAAGGAACAAACAACATCGACAGTATTCAACTGTCACACCAACTGACTCAACAACTTGGCCGAACGGACCGACCTGCTCTGATACCACTAATGTAACACCCCAATTCCCATCGCACTAAATAATACATAATTAAATCAGAGTGAATAAAAAGAAAATTCTTAGACAGAAATAAGGATGCCACATTTGAGAAAAACACAATCCATGCTCATAAATTTGATACATAACACAAAATGGAATAAATATAATTCAGGAAGCTTTTTCCAACAAAAGGAAAGTTCAATTATGGAATAAAGCGGAAAGATCCATAACTGACATGTTTTACAAAATAAATTGTTTTATAACATCAAAATATTCATACAAAGGTAATACAAAATAGATCCAACGAATGTATACATATATAACAAAAGCGTTCCCCGACTCCCGGGTTACGTATCAGAGCAGACAGACCGACAAAAGCATGGAGAACTAATCTTCACAAAAGCCTCCAAGATAATAATCTGCAATTGCCTCATAGAGTAACAAACCACAGTAGAAGGGTGAGAAATAACAACTAAATCAAGATTGCATAATAATATGCAAACACCTATAAATTCCCATGCATAATTATTCTCACCACAAACATCACATACTAATACATATGGCATGCCACAGATACATAACATATTTCTAATAATCCAACCACCTAGCATATATCAATTATTCGAACATAATAACATATTCACGCATAAGGCATACCAAGTTAGGACATATGGAAACACCTCACCACATCACCTATATTCATATATAGCATAGCATAGATAATTAATACAATCATTGTGATGTGCAACATCCCCACAAAACATGGCATATGTCTATACATAAAACATATCATCCATAACCAATACATTTATCACAAATGCATATCAATTCACCAATGCTATCACGAGCTCATCACATAATCAATCAATTCACAATTTTCCACACATAATCAATCCAATCCTGATTTATGCAAATGCATAGAGACCGACACAACGACTCTATGCAAATGCGGTATAATTCCATCCATCATTCTCATCATTAATTCACTCAGGAATTATTGGAATCATCGCTTGTTACTTAGTGTAACTCCCCGTCGGGCAAACGATGTTCCCCGTCGCTTTAGGTCCTCTTTGTATAAGGCTCACGACGTTTATGGATCGCTTTAGGTCCTCTTTGTATAAGGCTCACGATCCGATCGCTTTAGGTCCTCTTTGTATAAGGCTCACGACTATTACAGCAGATTCCCTCTAGAATCATTTCGTCGCTCACACCCCACAAGGGCACACGACATCACAAGAATGCATATCATGATGCTTGGCATACAATGACTCATGACAATCAAATGCATACACATATACAACCATGTGAACCATTTCAACATCCATAATCATGCATATACCATCAAACACAACACCATACATTTACTTGCCCTAAGGCCACAAACCACCATCACAACATTTCATCACATGCATTCACATCATATAACAGCACACAAGCAATACGTTATATATCTAAAAACATATCGCATGATAACACATCAATCGCACACAACTACGACGATAAAAGTCTACAAAACGACAAATTTCCAAATTCCCGACACAATTAAATCGACCATCAATTAAAAACCATTTTTATAAGAAAGAACGTATCATTAGCTTTCCATCGGTACCAAGAACGTCTCGATCCGAGTTACGGATCAAAAGAATCCGCATCGGACGCGAAATCGGGAAAGAAATCGTGAAACGACAAAATTCTGCACCTTCCCTGGTCATACGCGTATTGCCCTGGGCCATACGCGTATTGCCCAGCTCGCTCGCCCAACCATACGCGTATTGCCAAAAGTGCTACGCGTATGAGCAGAGACTGATTTCTCTCCAAAACTTCCGCTAAAAACCTAGTACGCGTATTACCTCCCTCGTTACGCGTAATTCCTTGCCCTTTACGCGTACCATTACGCATTTCAGCAGAGGGCCGTGTAAAATGGGTTTCCATACGCGTAATGCCCTCATTTCACCCTTGTCATACGCGTATTGCCCTACCCAATACGTGTATTGCCTTGCCCGTTACGCGTATGGGCAGCGAAAACCCAGAATTTTTCCTGCATAATTTCTGCTACGGAAACCACTCAATTTCTCTCCAAATCTCATCTAAACATCAACATACTAGCAATTGAATGCACAACAACCTATATCTATCAGGTTTCAACAATTAGGAACCTTAAATCATGATTTCCGACAAAAAAGTTGTATCCAATTCTCACAATCTCAACATATTAATTGTTGTAGTTCTCTATTCAATTCAACCAAACTTCAAACAAATACATACATATATATATACAAGCAAGATATAATCGAAACGTCTCACCCTTACCCGATTAGTCGTGATTGAAACGGAGTTTTCTTCGATTTTCCTTTTCTCCTCTCTTTTCCTTCCTTTCTCTTTCTCTTCTTTTCTCTTTCTCTTCTTTTCTCTCTATTTCTCTCAATTCTCTAATTATATAAATATCTAACTAATAAAATGACCATTTTGCCCTTACGCTCAATTATCTCCCAAACGCTCTCAAAATGCGATAAAACATAAACAATGATGAAATATATTTCGGGAAATAAAAGTTGAAAAGAAATTATAATTTATTGTAAATTTTTTACCTATCAGGGAAATTAACCAATTAACTCAATTAACAGGTAAAATACAATAAATTCACACATTTCACAAAATTCACATAAATGAAATAAATAAATACAATTAAACAAATTGGGGCGTTACACATCAGACCTAACATCTTACCAAAAAACCTCGCAAATAGTCCAAACACTGTGTTCTTAAACAAAATAACCTAAAACAGACCCCTCCATTTGATTGCATCTGTAAACTAATAGTTTTGACTGTTTAACCCTAGTATGCAAGCAGGGTTAATTGGAGACATCTATTTCCCTTCCTTAATCAGCTTCACAGGATAAAAAATGAATCGAACTGTAGTACCAAAGCGATAGTTATTCGAAACCACAAAAATCGTGCTACACCCTTATTTAATCTTCTTGGACTCGAAGGTGTGAATGGCGAAGGTATTCGGGCATTTGGGGTGCAAGAGGATTAAATATTGGAATACCCAAAATATTGATGGTCGTTATGAATGGCATCTTGCCCATCCATCTTCTTTTGCTAAGCAATGATGCTTAGAAAAGATAGAAACTTCCCCTCGACCCTGGTTTCCTACCAAGAGCTAGTCTCAGTTTCTGATGTAAACTTCCCCTCGATCCTGGTTTCCTACCAAAGAACTGGTCTAAGTTTCTGAAATAAACTTCCCCTCGATCCTGGTTTCCTACCAACGAACTCGTCTTAGTTTCTGATATGAACTTCCCCTCGATCCTGGTTTCCTACCAAAGAACTGGTCTAAGTTTATGATAGAAACTTCCCCTCGATCCGGGTTTCCTACCAAGGAACTGGTCTTAGTTTCTGGTGTAAACTTCCCCTGGATCCTGGTTTCCTACCAAGGAACTGGTCTAACTTTCTTTTGTCAATAAACTTTATTGACAAGGGACGCTATTAGTAGTGTTTTTCCTCAAACTTCTCGCTGAATTTTCCTGGGGAGATGCCATTTGATGGGAAAAAGTTTCGATGTCAGACTTGCTGGGGAACCCATTCGTCTGAGCCGTAGAGGTATACAAATTTCTCTGTGGGAGACGCCATTTGTTGACTCTACTAGGGAAAACGAGTCTCTTGAGAGACTATTTCCTGCTTGGGGATATTACATCATACTTTTCCTCGAGATCTTCTCAGAGAAACGCCATTTTGAGGTGTTGATGACCCTTTCGTCAGCGAACTTTCCGAAGAAGAACTGTTGTATTGCTGAATCTCTGATTAAGAGGCTTTCTTTGGGGATTTTCCTTAATCCGGGAAAGCGAAGTTGTCATCTTCAATGGCGAAGAGTGATGTTTGTTGAAAGCTCTCTTGCTTTTTAGAGGTTCAAGTTGTCAAATTGGTCGAAGACCGGACATTTCCTGACGAGGAAAGAACTAACAACTCAATTGAGAGGACTTTTATCACTCGAGAACAAGACCGACTAGAGTGATAGTGATGCAATATGAATATGAATGTAAATTAATAATGCATGATGTATGTATGTATATGCTGACGAAACTGACATGACATGCAGACTAATGGATGAACATGACTGGATACTCGGCCACTACGGGGAATGAAGAGGTACCAACGGGTTCAAAATAGCAATTGTGCTTTGCTTAGGAGAGATAGTCCCTGCGGGGAACAACCGTTGGTCGGACTTAAGAGATAAGAACTCTGTCGGGGATATCAGATGAGAAAATCACATCTGATACAGATAATCCTTCATTCAGGTGCACTGGTTTAGAAGGAGTACTTTGATTCTGCACTTTGAAGTTCGATTACTTCTAGAGAAGCGATCGGCGTTCTTTCGATGTTCAACAGTTAAAAGAAATTTCCATCTTTATTTAAAAGCAGAAAAAGTTTGTGTAAATTCATTTTTTTATTTTATTTCAAGAATCGTTAACCACATTGAAACGTCATTCTGTAAAGCTAAACCAAATGAGAATTGTAAACAAAAGCACTAGGGCTCAAATTTTAATGATAGGATGGAAATCAACCAAACGCATGATTCCATAGAGTATTTTCAAAGTTAGAAAATGGTAATTTAAGGGAAAAGGGCTACATTGAAACATAAAAACTGCTATCCTTCTACCAACTTTGAATTCTGGACATCCTGAGCTTCTGTCGAAGATGACCTTGACTGGCATTTTCCTGACCGATGGCCTTACTGTTGCCGAGGGATTTGCCCATTTGTTGAACATAATTACTTGCCATGAATCCCTAACTTTTGCCTGGATTGTTTCATACCCCAAATTTTGATGACTAAGATTTCCCATCATTGTGAAAATCACCAACACAATATAGATGAACCATCATACCTCATTAGTCTCCCCAAAGATGGGTGAACATCCACTACAATCCAACTTAGGGTTTCAAGCCCTCTCAGAGCTCTTAGACAAAGGATCAATCAAGGAATGACATGATCTTCAACTTGTCTAAACCTCTCCAACATCCACAAAGGATCAAGAGGACTCCCACTTCAAGAATCAAGCACAATGTTGCAGCATTGCAAGTGGATTAAGCGTCAAGATTGCCAGTTTCCCCAAATTAGGGTTTTGGTCGACCAGGGCCTCCAGATAGAATTTTTTCCTCTGGGCATGAGCCAATGCTTCAAAGCACAACCCAAGGTACTCCAAGGGACCTCATGGACCCCATCATCAAGTCAATTTAGCCTCAGGGGATGCATTCAGCAAAAATCAGGAATTAGGATTTCTTGACCTAATTCACCCCTAAATTGACTTTTGGAACAAAACATGAGCCAAGACCTCAAGACATGATTTGAGGGTCCCTAATACACTACATTTATCCATTTGCAACAATGGATTGATCCAAGAAGCTTGACCCACAAGTTTCAATTTCGTCTGAACCACAATTAGGGTTTTTGAAGAAAAAGTCAACTGTGCCTTTAACTTTTGACCAGGACATGCTCCCAAACCTTGGGACATGATTCAATACACCCTATAACACCTATGAAATGCATCCATCATGTTTGATTTAGGTCAAGGACTTGATTTCATAGAGGATCACACAGTTTGGAATTCATTTGATAAAAAGTCAATTATGCCCAAAAGTCAAAGTTTGACTTTTTGATTTTTTGGTCAATTATGGTTCCCTAACCCTAAAATGATGTTAATGTGTGATTGGAATCGTCATTCATCAAGAAAAATCAAGAAAAGTGGGATAACTTGTAAAAGGGGTAACCATAAAAAAACTTAAAAATTTTCTAAGTTATGGAACAAAGTGGCTAGGGTACCAACTTCCAAGAATCATAACTTGAGATCCAAGCAACCATTTGGGCTGATCCAAAGATGGATTTGTAGCTCTCATGGCATACTTTAAAAGTGTCAACTACACTTCATTCCAATTCATCATGGATTTTGAGTTATGGTTGGATCAAAATGGCTGAAAACATGAAATGTCACTTTTTCCAACACTTAGTGAAATTTTCACTAAGTCAGAATCTATTTCACTTTTTCCAAAATGTAAGGGAATTTTTCACTTGGATCCAAAAAGTTTCAAGACAAACTATAATCACGCATATGTTGTATCATATGAGAGCTTTCAAAAATGGCCAAGAACCCAATGAAATTCCATTTGAGCTAAGAGTTATGACAGTGGCAATATGCCTTGCTGCAACTGTCATAATTAGGAAGATTTGGGTATTTTGCTCGATTTGAGCAATTTGTGCAAATGACAAACAAGTTTATCCATTTGAACACCTCAGGGAGAGACCAAGGAGGGACAAACACTGATCCATAAGCTTCCCAAGTCTTTGGAACTAAAAATAGCATGCCAAACCTAAAAAACCCTAAAGAGGGGACAATACTCCAATTTTTTTTTGGAGCATTCAATGGATGCACCAAGGTGGCATGAACTGAGCCATTTCCATTTGAATGAGTCAAGGATGCTCTCTGAATTAGGGAACCAAAGGTCTGTGCTCTAACCTCTAGTCAATGGCTAGAGGAGACTTGGATTCTTATTGATCAACATTTGTCAAACCTCTGCAGCAGTTACCATTCACTATTGCAGCCAAAACAAACTTGCTCTAATATAAATTTAGCTCATTTGTGCTCAGTTTGAGTACACCAAAGCACTACAACACTTGCTTTCCTCAAAATCTCTTTCTCTTGGCAAAAATTCCTTCTTTAGCAAGGTATCTCTGAGTTTTTGAGTTAGAGAGCAATTCCATCACAGCTCATGATCCAAACACATCCAATGTGCCATATCCAAACCGTCCAAACTTTCACAAGTGACCTGTAACACCAAAATCACAAAGTCCCCTCTCAAAACCTCAAAATTGGACTTTTTTGCATTTTTCAAGCCATGTCTTGATTCAGTCACTTTCAAAACCAGATAAAGCCTCAAACACACTCCAAATATCATCCTTGAACTGTCCCAAATGGTTCCCCACATCTGGAACACCATTTGAGAGAATTGTTATTTTGGTCACTTTTGCCCCTTTTGCAAGAAAAGGCCAGTTTCCATTCCTGAGGTTTCTAGCTGATTCCAATCATCCTAATAGCTTCTAAGGGATCATTTGAGAGTGTTCAAAGCATCAAAACATTTCTAGAACAAGGCCCTTGACAGATTTCCCAAAAAGCTCCTAAAGAGGTAAGCATCTCAACTTGAACTCCTTAAAATATGCATTGCTTTGAAGTCCACTGATCATACACATCTCATACATGTTATATATGTTGTGTTTGGACCAATTCATCATGTGATTCATGCCTGACCATGAGGTAGCACAGAAAATGCAAATGGAGGCCTATTTCAAAACCACAATCAGGTTTTAAAATGGGGACCTCATCTGAAAAAAAAAACCACCACCATTGGATTCCTTGTGAAATTCTAGGCAGGATAGACCTAAATTTTGTCCCAATCCATGGAGAAATGAGAAAGTTACAAGCTTCACGTTTTTTGCCAAAATCTTGCCTTGCCTTGCCTTGGCCAGGCCTAAAAACCAAGTCACTCTCATATATCCATGGAGTGGTTTTGATACACGGATGTATCACCACCCCAGTGGTAGGAGGCGCGCACTGTACACAAGAGGTCTGGGGTTCGAATCCCCCTCGCCCCATATCCTCTTTTTATCATTTTTTCCATTTTCTATTATTTTTCTTATTATTTTGAATGATTTGAAAAATTAATAACGCCCTCAATTTTAATTATTTTGTATTGGTTCTTTTTGCAAAAAATCACAAAAATGTTGAAATATTTTATTCCACAAAAAAATCAAATTTATATTATTTATTTAATATAGTTGGTATTTTTATGAATAAATTCATTTTTAATGGTTTTTAAACATTTTAAAAGTGAATATTTATCTTGAAAAATCAAAACCAAATGAGTTTTATTTCATCTTGTGATTAAAACATCATTTTTCAAACCTTAAACAAAGATCACAAGTTGTTTATTCAAGCTTATTTGGTGTTCTATCATTTTTTATCATTTTCTTTAAGAATTCACTCTTAAAAAATGATGAAATTAGGGTTTTGATAGATTCCGCCCTCTTCAATCATTTTCAAACACTCTATGGGCCTCTAATAGAGAGTAAGACCCAATCCGTTTTTAAACCAAAATAATTTGGGCCTCAGTTATTGTATAAGACCCACTGCTATTTCAAAAATCTCGGCGCGATCGCCATTTCTAAACGAGAATCATCCGGGCCTACCCTCGTGTTGTAAGTCCCATTCCTTTTCTTTAAATAAACTCCATTAGCCTCTATTAAAATGTAAGACCCATCCCCTTAGTAAATACACCACTTTTTGGGCCTCAGTCATTGAATAAGTCCCACTGTATTTTCAAAAATAATGGTGCGATCGTCGCCTTTTTAAATAACCTTGGGCCTACCCTCGTGTTGTAAGTCCCATTTATTTTATTTAAAATAAATCTTTGGGCCTCTAATAGAGTGTAAGACCCATCCCCTTGTACATAAAAACAATTTTGGGCCTTACATATTGTATAAGTCCCTCTGTACAGTTTTTAAAACAACGGTGCGATCATCGTTAAAACTTGGGTCTTTCCTTGAGCTGTAAGCCCCAACAATCTTTTCAAAGCACTTTCTCCTTTGATTTTGAATTAAAATATATGTTGTCATCAAAACTTTCTTTGTTGAACAACTAACCAAATAGCATGGAAGCTCTATAACGGGTAAGTGTTTATCCGCTTTCGTTTAACGCTTTCATATGTATATAACTGTATTGTGGGGCTGCTTCACTGTAAGTCTTCTTTCACATCCTTTTACATACTTGTCACATATCCATTGTGTAATACTATTATAGTTATTTAGAGTTTTCCCCGGCAACTACGTCTAACTAGGTAAAGCCTGTTGGTCACTCTTAAATACAAAAAAAAAAAACTAGATCCCCCGTAGGATTCCAGATACAGTCTTCCCTCCTCTTGGGGTTAAACAATATGGAACAAAGAGAAAGGCAGTATTCTCGGTGAACCTTTTCTCAGACTGTCACCCTTAGAAATTGTCAAAGAAACTCTAACTCCCCAGAGATGATCTTTTCTCCGTGAGTGGCATGTCTTGAGTTTCTTCCAAATTCTCGAACTTTCCTGGAATGATCTCTTCTCTGTGAATTGTATTTCTTGAACTTCTCTTGGTTTGGGGACCTACAGGCTTCCTAAAAGCATGCCCGCCTCCTCTTGGGCATTGTACAAGGACCCTTCGGCTTCTTAGAAGTTCTCATGCCTTCTCTTGGGCTTAATAGAAGGACCCTGATGACCTCTTAAAGGTATAAGATAGAACTTAGTCATCCTTTGCTAGAGCAGTCTTTCCAGCGTCAAAACTCCGGCCATTTTAGGATTGATACTCATCCCTTAATGCCCGCGCCTCCTCTTGGGCATTGTACAAAAGATTAAACTCTATACTTGGACAGTCTAAAACTCTTGAGTCTCAAAGACATTCTCAAGTTCCTTTCAAACATAGGAAAAAATGCCGATCAATCTGGATCAATCTCCAGCAGAAACCCGGTCTCCCTCATGAGAGTTCCCCACATTTGGACCCGCTTCAGGATCTTAATAACCCTCAGCAGCAAAGTCATCCTCCTCTTGGGCTTTGACAAATGATCCTCCCCAGCGGAGCTAACCTTTTCAGACTCTCTTGTTGAGTCAACCACCCTTTAGCCTCTGTCTTGGGCTTTGTACAAGACATATAAAAACCCACTCTCTTGGAGAGTATAAAATACTTTTAGCCTCTATCTTGGGCTTCGTACAAGACATATAAAACACTCTCTTGTTGAGTATAAAAGACTCTCTTGTTGAGTTAATCTCCTTTTAGCCTCAATCTCGGGCTTCGTACGAGACATCAAAACACTCTCTTGTTGAGTCAATGTTCTTTTAGCCTCAATCTCGGGCTTCGTACGAGACAGCAAAACACTCTCTTATTGAGTATAAAAGACTCTCTTGTTGAGTCAATCAACCTTCAGACTCCCTTGTTGAGTCAATCACCTGTTCAAGACTCTCTTGTTGAGTCACTCTTTTTAGCCTCTGTCTTGGGCTTTATACAAGACACATCAAAGTACTCTCTCGATGAGTCAACCTATTTCGGCCTCCATATTGGGCTTTACACAAGATACATTCTCCTCAACGGAGTCAAAATCCCTTTTAGCCTCAATCTTGGGCGTTGTACAAGACAGAAATAACATTTTCCCCGGAAAAGTAAAAATTCTCGCCTCCTCTTAGGCTTTGTATAAAGAAACCCCTTGGTTTAGTCAATTAACCTTTTAGCATCAAATTTGTGCCTTGCTCACAGCATATAAACATCAACAACTCCTCTTTAGAGATGACAAATCCTCTATCGCTCAAAACCCTTTAGCTTCACATCTTGGGCTTTAAACAAGATACAAACCACGTTTAGCTTCATGTCTTGGGCTTTGAATAAGACACCAAAACATCTCTTTCCTCCCATAGAATAGGAGGAACTACGATCGCTCTGATTTCCCTGTTTTGGGAATACGTAGGCATAAGATTGCAAAATCTTAGCGAGCATACTAAACAAAAACTCTAGGTCCAGTACCTTCATACCAATCAAAACTTAGGTCCAGTACCTTACCCAAAACATAAATAAAAATCACTCTCCCAGTCATACTTTCCCAAGAAACTTTCCCAACCCATCAGCAGATAAACACTATCAATTACAAAGCAAGTTCTATTTGCTAATATTATGTGGATAATCACATATAGGGTGGGTAATTGACAACTACCCATTGTATAACCTGACCCCGGATCCCCCAATCTATTTTAAAGCGTTTGTTCGGTTAAACATTTGTGTGCAAGGTTAGTTTTAGATAACTTCCCTTTCCCTTCCAGCTTCACGGGATAAATAAGAAATCAGAAAGTAGCACCCTTTCTCCACGAGGAGAAAACCCAAACTTCAGCAATAACGTGGTCGCATCACCGACAAAAATCGCTCACTACAGTAAAATGGCGACTCTGCTGGGGAGTTATTGTTTGATCTATTTTTACCTTGGGGCATCGTCCCAATTTTCTACAGTAAAATGGCGACTCTGGTGGGGAGTCATTGTCTGTATAGGAAATAGGACTAAAGGTCTAGGATGTTAGGACAAATATATATACTACTTTTCCTAATTGATATCCGTGTTTATTTTTCTGCTAATGGGAATGCGTGTGATACCGCATCTGGAAAGATTGAGTATACACCTAAGATAAGTGATGGCATTATACGGGTAATCTTAAGGGGAGTGAATCCCATATAAGAGGTCCCTATCGACCATTAAATAAGTGGAGACGCCCTTTGCGGATTCAATGCCTATACGACTTCAGTTGTTGAAAGCTGATTATTCCATTGGGTTATCTGAGAAGCTAAGGATTTTAGTAGACTGAAACCATTTTGTAGTGCGGAAGCTATCGGGAATAGTTGTCACGCGATACTACCCTTATTTGAGATTACTCTAAAGATGAACCAGCATGCTTGGTGATCCGCTTGCTGCCGTCATCCGGTGAGGGATCAGTGATTTTGAGAACAGGTACAAAAATCACCAGTATAAACCTTTGGGGATGGGTAGAGCCTTGACTTCATAACCACGAGCCTTTGACCCCATGTTTTTTCTATGTTTTTGTCTACTGCATTCATGCATTCATCTAAAAAACATTAAAACAAAAAAAATTTTCTCTTCTAGTCTCTCTTTTTCAAATTAAACTAAGAAAATGATTGCAAATGTCAGAAAAAGAGATTGCTAATGGATTTTGGTAGAAGGAAAACTCAAAAGTACACCTTCAAGGTTCCAAAACTAGAGGATTTAAGAGGGTTGGCAAGGATGATAACCAACCCTGAGGCTTTCAGAGCTAAGTATGGAGGACTGCTATCTCTGTTAAGGGTCCATGTAATTGAAGGAATCCTGCCCACACTAATCTAGTTCTACGATCCGGTCTATCACTGTTTCACATTCCCGGATTATCAACTAGCACTAACACTGGAGGAGTACTCTCACCTGACTAATTTACATATTACTGATCAAGCTCCCTTTTCTGGACTGGAAGTGATTCCAAAGGGTCAAACCATTGCAAGAGCAATCTATTTGGACGAGTCAGAAGCCAGGACTCACATGATCATTAAGGGTGGTATCCAGGGTTTGCCAGCCCAGTTCTTGATAAAGAAAGCTTTGTACTTTGCTAGTATAGGGAACGTGGCCGCTTTCGAAAGCATCTTTGTTTTGCTTACCTAAGGGTTATTTCGGTTTCCCAACATTGATAACTTTGTTGATATCAATGCCATTAAGATTTTTCTAATTGGAAACCCTGTACCGACCCTGCTTACAGATGCTTATCATTCTGTATACTTAAGGAATTTGTACAGCAGAGGAATGATCACATACTGTGTACCCCTGCTATACAAATGGTTCACTTCCCATTTGCCAAAATCTGCTGCATTTTGGGATCAAAAGAATACTTTACGTTGGTCGCAAAGAATCATGTCTCTTACCAACTCTGACATCGATCGGTACAATCAAATTTATGACGGGATCAGAATCATTGACCGTTGTGGAAATTTCCCAAATGTACCCCTCATTGGAACTAAGGGAGGAATCAATTATCATCCAGTTTTAGTTCGCCGTCAATTTGGATACCCGATGAGGCATGTCCCGCGAAATGCTCATCTAGAAGGTCTTTTCTTCAAGGAAGGAGAAAATGACAGGGCACTAAAGACAGAAATAGTGCATGCCTGGAAACACGTTCATAGGAAAGGAAGAGAGTCTCTAAGAAAGCCACACTAGGCATGGCAACAGGGTGGGTCGGGGGCGGGTTTAGCTAGCCCCGTACCCGCCCTCAAACCCATTCGGGGGGTAGTAGCATCACCCCGCCCCCGCACCCGCACCCGCAATTACAAACCGGGTTTTACCCGCACCCGCACCCGCACCCAATCAAATAGACTTTCCCCTGTTAATTTCGGACCGGGTCCGGGCGGGCCCGGGTTTTCTTGCCATACCGAAGCCAGACTATGTCTTGGTGGAACCTTATCTCCACTGGGTATAGACTAGAGATCTCAAGCTGAGAATGCCTTACCCTCGCCAGGAAGTTCTTCCATTAAGGGACCCTGTCTTTAATTTTATGTCTGATACGGAAAAGCTTCAAGTTACTCTCAACAAAGTTCAACAGGAGAAGAGGTCTTGGAAGAACAAGTACCGTATTCTCAATGTGGAGTGTAAGAAAATACAACAACTATTGAAGGATAAAGATGCTCTGATTGAGATTTTAGAGCAACATGCCGTAGAAAATCAGGATGACCAAAGGAATTTTCTCGCTCCTTTCACATGGCTCAGGAATGACAACCCGACAACGGCCCAAGAGCCCCGGTCAAACAAAAGGAAAATATCAGAACCAGCACCTGAGCTCCCCTTAGAGAGGACTCGGGACCCATAAGTTTATATTTCCTTTTACAGCACTTTTTAAATTACTGTATTTCCATTACGCAATCTTTGAATTAAAAAAGGGTTTCCCCACTGTTTGATATTTGCAATCCAATTGTCGAAGTTTATTTTGATTAAACAAAAAAAATTTAATTAATCCTTGCGTATCATTCATCATTCTCACATAACGCATTCTTCTTACCTACGAATCTCACGTTTGCGTCTCGATTCTAGAGTCAAACTGTCTCATTCGTACAATACTCGGGCCAATCGACAAAAAAAGTTGGATGATCTCGGGGAAGAGAACAGAGAGTTGAGGGAAGAGATCGACACTCTGAAAGAGGATCTAAGAAAGCTTCGCAACGATATGCAAGCTGTGGCAGAAGCTCAGATGCAACAACAAAGGACTGTGATCTCATAGATCATATCAATGCCCATAGTGGAGAAGTATGATTCTAGGTAAAAAATGCCGAAAGATCGTCCATAAGGCATGCCTATTAACTATATCCCAGAAGGATATGTTCCGCCGATCACTGTAGATCAGAGAACCGCTGCAGGAGCCGCTGGGCCTAAAGGTTACAAACTTTGAGAAAGCGAAGATGTCTGGGGCATGACAACAACTCCTGAAGGTTACAACTTCGGGTGAGGCAAGGACCTAGAGTCTCGGCCATAATGACTGTACCACCACCCGTGGTACACACTTTCCTGGAAGGACAGATTCCACAAATACCGTCTAGTGGAAACAAAAGTATGGACGAGAGAATGAGGGAATTCCAGGAACAGTTCCTGGAGATGCAGAAAGAACTGCAGGCCATCCGCGGTCAGGATCTATTTGGAAAGGACGCCGCAGACCTTTCTTTGGTCCCCAATGTGAAAGTTCCTCCCAAGTTCAAAGTGCCCTAATTTGAAAAGTACAAGGGTAACTCTTGCCCTCAAAGCCATTTGGTGATGTGCATTGATTCACTATTTTCAGGATAGTTTAACCGGTTCCGCACTCAAATGGTACATGGGTTTAAACCGCACTAAGATCGGCACTTTTTGAGATCTTGGCGCTTTTTTTGTTCAACAATATAAGTATAACCTAGACATGGCACCGGACAGAGATCAACTCAGAGCCATGTCACAGAAGGACAAGGAAACCTTTAAGGAGTAACCTCAGAGATGGCGTGAAATTGCCGCCCAGATTTGTCCGCCTCTTGAGGAAAAAGAGATGACAAAGATCTTCTTTAAAACCTTGAGCTCATTTTACTACGACAAAATGGTCGCCAGTGCGCCCAGTGACATTACTGAAATGGTAGGCATGGGAGTTCGTCTCGAGGAAGCAGTCCGAGAAGGACGTTTAGTTAAAGACGCTGGACCATCAAGTAGTACAAAACGATACGGTAGTACTCTCCCTAAGAAAAAAGAGCAGGTTATTGGGAATATCTCTCTCGAAAAGCAAAGGCGACGGACCAACCAGTAGCAGCTATAACTCCTGCTATTAACCCTGCGCCTGTTCCTACGTATCAACCTCAGGTTGCTCAGATCCAACCTACTCAACAGCAATATCAGTAAAGGACACAACAACCTCTTTAGCAGGCTCGTCCTCCATATAACAACAACCTACAACGCGACCGCCAGGGTTCGACCCTATACCCATGTTGTACGCAGAATTATTTCCACTCTTACTGGTCAAGGGACCCTTCCAAACCAGGTATCCTCTTACAGTACCGGAAACTCTGCCCTTTTGGTTCAAAGCAGATCAGAGTTGCCCTTACCATCAAGGAGGACCGGGGCATAACTTAGAAAACTGTCTCAGTTTCAAATCCGATGTACAGAAGCTTATTAGGAACGGGGTCTTGTCTTTCAAAGATACGAATGCGAATGTTCTCATGAACCCGCTTCCTTAACACGAGAAATCTGCGGTAAATTTGATAGAGGAAGAGTCCAATAACAGCTATCAAATTCATGATGTACTCTTATTGAGGGCCAACTTGGTCAAGATGGATTGTAGACAGAGTGGATACGGGCATGTACCATCTCACAATTATCACCAATGTGATATCTGCTCTAAAAACAATCAAGGATGTTCTGTGGTACAATCAGCTCTACAGGAACAATTGGATCTCGGATGGATCCAAGAGCATCGAGTTCATGGAGTTAACATGACTTATGCAAATTCCAACATCATTCAGAACCACGACATCCGTACGATGAATGTAAACTTAGTGGCAATGCACTCTCAAGGCAAAGCCAGTATCATAATCTGCCGCAGCACGATTACAGTTCCTGTCTGATTTGCTCGGTAAACAAACAGGGATGCTCTTTTGTACAAGAGGCCCTCCAGTGTCAGATGGATCTTGGGTGGATCCAGGACTACCATGATAGAAATCAGTATCAAGTAAATATGATTCAAATCTTTGATATTCTCTTGATGAATACCAGCTTGGTGGAGTTACACGCTACACAAGTCCAGCTCAGTTTCTTGACTTCGCATAATTAACAGAACTGTAAAGTGTGCTGTGAGAGCGATCAAGGATGTGCTCTCGTTCAAAGAAATTTACAGCACTTGTTAAACCATTAGTGGCTTCCGATCTATATGGATGAAGACACGCAACAAATCAGTGTGGTTAATGGGAACCCTACTAGGCATCAAAGTCAGGATGTCCGATCTATGGAAATAGACCTAGTAAGGTTACACTGCATTCAAAGCTGACGTGGCCAGGTGCCACCACACAATTACGAGCGCTGTAGAGTCTGCTCGGAAAATAATAAAGGATGCTACCTCGTGCGAGCAGCTCTTCAAAGTCAGTTGGACTGCAAAGAGATTCGACCGTGTCCAAGTTCTGGATCAATCAACTGGACACGAGACTACTTCACTGATCAGATCAAAGATATTGTTGTAATCTTTGATCCTGAGAGGACCAAGGATGTTTGTACCATCATCCCTCTACTTGACGAATCAAAAGTTCTTAACCAGGAACTGATTGAAGTTACTTACGACAGTCAGAGAAATCAGAAGGCTCCTGTAGTTATATATCTGCCGGGACCAGTAACGTATGAATCAACTAAGGCTATCCCTTACAAATACGGTGCAACAACAATTGAGAATGGAAAGGAAATTCCATTACCCTCCGTCGTGAATATTGCGGACATCAGTCGAGTAACACGCAGTGGTCAAATCTTCAACCGAGAAGTTGGAGAACCCAGCAAAGAAAAGGAACCTCAAACAGAAGTTCCTAATTAACCGGTCGGTTAATCCAGTGATCCCGACCTTTCAAAGAACGATGATGAGATGCTGAAGCTCATCCAAAGGAGTGAATAAAACATTGTTGATCAGCTGTTACAAACTCCTTCAAAAATCTCAGTGTTATCTCTTTTACTCAGTTCTGAATCCCACAGAGAGGCTCTACAGAAAGTCTTAGAGCAGGCCTTTGTGGAACAAGATGTGTCGATAAGACAATTTGACAGCATCGTCTCTAACATCACTTCCTGCAACAACTTGGGGTTTAGTGGTGAGGAATTGCCAGAAGAAGGAAAAAGTCACAACAGGGCGCTCAATATCACAGTTAACTGCCAGCTGATGCCTTAGCCAGCATACTGGTAGATACCGGATCGCCTCTCAATGTTATGCCGAAGTCCACTCTAATACGACTATCATTCAAAGGATCTTCGATGAAAGGTAGTGAGGTCGTCGTCAAAGCATTTGACGGATCCCGAAAAAAAGTTATCGGCAAAGTCGACCTTCCTATAATTATCGGTCCTCACACTTTCCTAGTCACTTTCCAGGTCATGGACATCCGAGCAACATAGAGCTGTTTGTTGGGGAGACCTTGGATACACCAGGCTGGGGCAGTAGCTTCGACACTTCACCAGAAGCTGAAGTTCGTCAAGAATGACCAACTCATCATGGTATGTGGAAAACAAGCCTTGATCGTGAGTAACCTATCATTGTCCACTTGTGTAGAACCCGAGGAGGTTGTTGAAACTCAGTTCCAGGCACTTTCTATAAACAGTGAGAATCAATTAGAGAAGGAAACATCAATATCCTCGTACAAAGATGCTCTCGAGGTGATCAAAAGTAACAATGCAAAGGGATGGGGACAGCTTATCATTCCTACTGATAATAAAACAAAGGAGGGTCTTGGTTTTTCTGGAACCTGTACCCAGACTGCTACTAAAGATGAAAGGTTTCATCCCATTCAGAACTTCTCCCATAGTGGAGGTTTCCTTCACCCAGTGTATCAAGAAGTACATACCATCAACGAGGGAGATTCCTCCGACACAGATGAGGAATGGAAGTCCTATCTTAACGAGGACAGTTATATGTCTCAGGAAGAAGTGCATATGCCATTTTACTATCCCGCACAGAGTCCGAGATTTATACCAAGGTCAGACGTCAAAATGATATACAGAGATTATGATCCGGAAGGATGCCGTGCTCCACCAAACTCATTAGAGGAAGACACTCTGATGAAAAACAACTTTAACCACGACTATTATGGCCCGATGGATGGTCTGCCTATCTGGCAGTCGTACCCAGGAGACATGGGGCAAGAAAATCAGCCAAATAATGAAAATCAGCTGAGCATCATTGAAAAGAATACCTGTGTCCGCACCATGGCATGGGATCAACACTCAGGTCATTCAGAAAATATCTAGTGCGACGATGAATTTGCAAAGTTTGCGGGACTAGAATTCATTAACTATGATTTTCCCGAGGTCAACGTCATCGAGAGAGATGGCTCCTCCAGTTCCAAAGAAGTGTGGGACACCTTAGGACAACCAAGTGGAAAATACGACTTTATGTTCAAGTATACCGCTCCGAAAAGCCTTCGTATCAGGCTCAAGGACATCTAGCAAAGCGGATGGGGAGATCTACCTGAGAGCACAAATACTATGCGAAATACAACTGAGGAATCCTCCTACGACAACTCTGTCTGGGAGACAGATTCCAATGATTCTGCTCCCCCAGAATCAGCGTTATTTCAGAAGATAAATTAAGGAAGGTACCAGACTTTGTGATTCACCAAGGAGTTCGCCACCAATGGGTTGCAGTCGATGTTCCGAAGATTGTTCATAAGTCAAAGTAATGGCCATCTTTGTTTTAACCTTTCATCCTGCCCAGGTGAAACAGATGTTTTGATAAGGCTCAATTTATGTATATATCCCTCTTCGCTTCGCCCAAAGCGATAGAGTTTTGTTTTATAGGGTTGTAGTTTCAAGAATCAACAAGTTCATAAATAAAATAATGTCGTTCTGTAATTTCCGCATTTATTGTTGTTTTCTCTTTTCGCTTCTTCAGAAAATGGTAATCCTAAAAAACGAACAATAAAAACAAGCAGTAAAAAAAAATACACTGCAATCACTCTTGCATTTCTCTCTATCTCTTCTAAAAACAATCATCACGTCATGCAGATTGCTTGTTTTAAACCCCATTGAAACGTACGATCCATTGCCTTCCCCCAACTTTGAATTCCCGGTATTTGAGGCTGAAGAAGAAGATGACGAAGAAATTCCAGAGGAGATCTCCCGATTACTTTAGACAAGAGGAAAGGTCCATTAAACCTCACAAAGAGTCGTTGGAAACGGTCAACTTGGGTTCAGAGGAAGAGAGAAAAGAAGTCAAGATTGGGGCACTGCTCAGTCCAATTGTCAAAGAAAGTTTGACAAAGCTTCTCAAAGAGTTTCTCGATGTATTCGCTTGGTCCTATAAGGATATGTCAGGGTTGGATACCAGCATCGTGGAACATCATTTACCGTTAAGATCAGAATGTCCGCCAGTAAAACAGAGGTTGAGACGGACTCATCCAGACATGGCCATCAAAATCAAAGATGAAGTACATAAACAGATTGAAGCGGGTTTCCTCGCCACGTCAGAATATCCTCAATGGCTAGCCAACATAGTACCAGTTCTGAAAAAGGACAGAAATGTCAGAATGTGTGTAGACTACAGGGATCTAAACAAGGCTAGTCCAAAGGACGACTTTCCCTTACCACACATTGACATGCTGGTAGACAGTACAACAAAGTTCAAAGTATTCTCCTTCATGGATGGATTCTCGGGCTATGATCAGATAAAAATGGTGCCGGAAGATATGGAGAAAACTTCGTTCATCACCCCATGGGGTACTTTTTGTTACAAGGTAATGTCGTTCGGTTTGAAGAACGCCAGGGAAATCTATCAAAGGGCCATGACTACTCTGTTTCATGACATGATACACAAAGAAATCGAGGTATATGTCGATGATATGATTGCAAAATCTAAGACAGAGGAGGAGCATGTGACCCATCTGTCAAAGCTATTCGAGCGGTTGAGAAAATACAAACTCCGCTTGAATCCCAACAAATGCACCATCGGTGTCCGTTCAGGGAAACTCTTAGGGTTCATCGTCAGCCAAAAGGGAATTGAGGTTGATCCTGACAAGGTCAAGGCCATTCAAGAAATGCCTTCTCCACAGACTGAAAAACAAGTCAGGGAATTCTTGGGACGTTTGAACTACATTTCCAGATTCATACTTCTCATGACCGCGACATGTGCGCCGATCTTCAATTTACTAAAAAAGAATCAGGACTGCATTTGGACTGAAGACTGCCAAACTGCCTTCAACAGTATTAAGGAATACTTGTTGAACCCGCCGATTCTATCACCTCCAGTGGAAGGAAGACCACTGATCATCTACCTAACAGTATTGGAAGACTCCATGGGTTGTGTACTTGGCCAACAAGACGAAACCAAAAGGAAAGAGTCTGCCATTTACTATTTGAGCAAGAAATTCACCGACTGCGAGACTCGGTACACTATGCTTGAGAAAACTTGTTACGCTCTGGCTTGGGCAGCCAAATGTCTTCGCCGGTATATAACTCGTCACACTACTTGGTTAATCTCAGAAATGGATCTGATCAAGTACGTCTTTGAAAAACCTGCTCTCACGGGAAGGATTGCCCGTTGGCAGATGTTGTTATCAGAATACGACATCGAGTACCACACTAAGAAAGCCGTTAAGGGAAGTATTTTAGTCGATCATTTGGCTCATCAACCGATTGAAGATCAAGAATCAGTCGGGTTTGACTTCCCAGGCGAAGATGTCATGTACTTGAAAATGAAAGATTGCGATGAACCGCTACCCAGTGAAGGGCCAGAACCAGGTTCCCAATGGGGACTAATCTTTGACAGAGCTGTCAATCACTATGGAAACGGAATTGGGGAAATCATCATAACACCTCAGGGTACCCACATTCCTTTCACCGCCCGACTAACATTCAAGTGTACAAACAACGAGGCCGAATACGAAGCTTGTATCATGGGTCTCGAAGAAGCGATCGACTTAAGGATAAAAAATTTGAATGTATATGGTGACTCAGCCCTGGTTATCAATCGAATCAAAGGAGATTGGAACACATACCAATCAGGACTGATTCCTTACAAAGACTACGCGAGAAGGTTGTTACCATTCTTCAACAGAATCGAGTTTCATGACATCCCTCGCGAAGAGAATCACATGGCTGATGCATTATCCACTCTCTCTCTTCCATGATTAGTGTAGGTCAATGGAATGACTTACCTAAGATTGACATAATGTGCCTTGAAAGGCCCGCTTACATCTTCGGGATTGAAGTAGTCATAGACGATAAACGTGGGTATCGCGATATCAAATGCTTCCTTTAGAAATTGGAGTACCCACCTGGGGCATCCAGAAAGGACAGAAAGACCCTCAGAAGACTGGCTAGAAACTTCTTTCTGAGCGGTGATACACTCTATAAGAGAAACTTTGACATGGTCTTGCTCCGATGTGTAGACAGACCAGAAGCAAACATACTGATAAAAGAAATTCATGAAGGATCCTTTGGCACCCATGCCAACGAACACACAATGGCGAGAAATATTCTGAGAGCAGGGTACTATTGGTTGACCATGGAATCCGATTGTTACAAGTACATGAGTAGGTGTCACAGGTGTCAGATATACTCCGACAAAATCCATATACCGCCAACGCATCTTAAAGTTCTTTCTTCCCCATGGCCTTTTCCATATGGGGAATCGACATGATTGGCATGATTGAATCCAAGGCTTCAAATGGACATCAGTTCATTCGGGTAGCCATTGACTACTTCACCAAATGGGTTGAAGTAGCGTCATACGCCAATGTGACCAGACAAGTGGTGGTCCGCTTTATCATAAATAATCTCATCTTCCATTATGGTGTTCCAAGCCAGATCATTACTGACAATGGGTCTAACTTGAACAACAAGATGATGAGAGGATTGTGCGCTGAGTTCAAGGTCGAACACCATAACTCATCTCCCTACCGAACTAAGATGAACGGAGCGGTAGAAGCGGCTAACAAGAACATCAAGAAGATTGTTCAGAAGATGGTTGTAACCTACAAAGACTGGCGAGATGCTACCCTTTGCTCTTCACGGTTATCGCACATCTATCCGCACTTCAACAAGGGCAACCCCTTTCTCTCTGGTATATGGCATGTAAGCAGTGGTCCTCATAGAAGTAGAGATCCCATCAATCCGGGTATTGATGGAAGCTAAGCTAACAGAGGCTGAATGGTGCCAAAGTCGACACGACGAACTGAATCTGATCGAAGAGAAGCGAATAACGGCACTATGCCATGGTCAGTTGTATCAACAAAGAATGAAGAACACGTTCGATAAAAAGGTCTGACCTTGCATCTTCAGGAAATGAGATCTCGTGCTCAAGAAGATACAATCATTTCTCACTGATTCCCAGGGCAAATGGACTCCGAATTATGAAGGCCCTTGTGTGGTGAAGAAAGCTTTCTCAGGCGGCACCTTGAGACTCCCAACCATGGACGGAGAGGAATTTCGCTACCCCACGAATGTTGACGTAGTTAAGAAATACTTTGCCTAAATAAATTTTTAAAAAAATCGTCTCGGTGGATTGAAAACCCGAAAGGGCGGTCCAGGCTAAAATTAGAGACATGATCAAAAATCATCCCAGTGGATTGGAAATCTCAGGGTACAATCCAAGCAAAAATTAGGGATAATGGCAAGTAACTATGTTCAACAAAAGGGCAAGTCCCTCAGCAGCAGTTACACCATCATCCAGGAAAACTCCAGTCAAGGTCATCTTCGACAGAAGCTCAGGATGTCCAGAATTCAAAGTTGGTAGAAGGGTAGTGGTCGTTATGTCTCAATGTAGCCCTTTTCCCTTAAATTACCCTTTTCTAACTTTGTAAATACTCTGTGGAGTCACGTGTTTGGCTGATTTCCATCCTATCAATAAAATTTGAGCCATAGTACTTTTGTTTGCAATTCTTATTTGTTTTAGCTTTACAGAACGTCGTTTTAATATGATCAACGATTCTTGAAATAAAACAAAAAATGAATTTACTTGTAAAAAAATTTCTGCTTTTAAAATAAAGATGGCAATTCTTTTAACTGTTGAACATCGAAAGAACATCGATCACTTCTCCAGAAGTAATCGAACCTCAAAGTACAGAATCAAAGTACTCCTTCTAAACTAGTGCACCTGAATGAAGGATCAACTGTGTCAGAGACCGCGTTTCCTCTGACACCCCCGACAGAGTTCTTATCTCCTAAGCCCGACCAACGTTGTTCCCCGCAGGGACTATCTCTCCTAAGCAAGGCAGAATTTCTATTTTGAACCCAGTGGTACCTCTTCGTCCCCCGCAGTGGTCGAGTATCCAGTCATGTTCATCCGTTGGTCTGTATGTCGTGTCAGTTTTGTCAGCATATACATACATACGTCATGCATTATTGATTTACATTCACATTTGTATTGCATCACTATCACTCTGGTCAATCTTATCCCCAAGTGATAAAAGTCCTCTCAGTCGCGTTGTCAGTTCTTTCCTTTTCAGGAAACGTCGCGTCTGAACATCCTCTCCTCCAGTTTATTTCTGGATTAAAGTTGGTTCTTTTACAACTTTGATAACTTGAACCTCTGAAAAGCCAGAGAGCTTTCGACAAATGTCACTCTTCACCCTTGAAGATGATGTCTTCGCTTTCCCGAATTAAGGAAAATCCCCAGAGAAAGCCTCTTAATCAAAGATTTGGCAGTACAGCAATTTTTCTCTGAAAAATTCGCTGACGAAAAGGTCATCGGCACCTAAAAACTGGATTGCATCACATGGCATTTGTCCGAGAAGATCCAGGGAAAAGTATGATGTAATACCCCCAAGCGAAAGCAGTCTCTCAAGAGACTCGTTTTCCCCTAGTATAGTCAACGAATGGCATCTCCAACAGAAAAGTTTGTACACCTCTACAGGTCAGACAGATGGGTTACCCAGCAAGTCTGACATCAAAAATTTTCCATTAAATGGAATCTCCCCAGGAAAATTCGGCGAGAAGTTTGAGGAAAACCACTACGAACAGTTCCTTGGTAGGAAACCAGGATCGAGGGGAAGTTTACAAAAGAAACTTAGACCAGTTCCTTGGTAGGAAACCAGGAACGAGGGGAAGTTTACATCAAAAACTGAGACCAGTTCCTTGGTAGGAAACCAGGATCGAGGGGAAGTTTACAAAAGAAACTTAGACCAGTTCCTTGGTAGGAAACCAGGATCAAGGGGATGTTTACCTTTTCTAAGCATCATTGCTTAGCAAAAGAAGATGGATAGGTAAGCTGCCATTCATAACCACCATCAAAATTTCGGGTATTCCGATATTTAATCCTCTTGCACCTCGAACGCCCGAATACCTTCGCCTTTCACACCTTCGGGTCCAAGAAGATTAAATAGGGGCATCTGTCATACCCCAAATTTCAACCACTAATATTTCCCATCATTGTGCAAATCATCAGCACAATATGGATGAACCATCATACCTCATTAGTCTCCCCAAAGATGGGTGAGCATCCACTACAATCAAACTTACGGTTTCAAGCCCTCT
The DNA here is from genome assembly GCA_022829125.1 of Lathyrus tuberosus. NCBI lineage: Eukaryota > Viridiplantae > Streptophyta > Magnoliopsida > Fabales > Fabaceae > Lathyrus > Lathyrus tuberosus. Next base: position 946,726 of record JALAZF010000593.1, read on the forward strand.
CACAGCTCTTAGACAAAGGATCAATCAAGGAATGACATGATCTTCAACTTGTATAAACCTCTCCAACATCCACAAAGGATCAAGAGGACTCCCACTTCAAGAATCAAGCACAATGTTGCAGCATTCCAAGTGGATTAAGCCTCAAGATTGCCAGTGTCACCAAATTAGGGTTTAGGTCGACCAGGGCCGCCAGATGGAATTTTTTCCTATGGGCATGAGCCAATGCTTCAAAGAACAACCCAAGGTACTCCAAGTGACCTCATGGACCCCATCATCAAGTCAATTTAGCCTCAGGGGATGCATTCACCAAAAATCAGGAAATAAGGTTTCTTGTCCTAATTCACCCCTAAGTTGACTTTTGGGGCAAAACATGAGCCAAGACCTCAAGGCATGATTTGAGGGTCCCTAATACACTACATTGATCCATTTCTAATAATGGATTGATCCAAGAAGCTTTACCCACAAGTTTCAATTTCATCTGAACCACAATTAGGGTTTTTGAAGAAAAAGTCAATTGTGCCTTTGACTTTTGACCAGGACATACTCCTAAACCTTGGGACATGATTAAATACACCCTATAACACCTATGAAATCCATCCATCAAGATTTTTTTAGGTCAAGGAATTGATTTCATAGAGGATCGCACAGTTTGGAATTCATCTGATAAAAATTCATTTGTGCCCAAAAGTCAAAGTTTGACTTTTTGATTTTTTGGTCAATTATGGTTCCCTGACCCTAAAATGATGTTAATGTGTGATTGGAATCATCATTCCTCAAGAAAAATCAAGAAAAGTGGGATAACTTGTAAAAGGGGTAACCATAAAAAACTTAGAAATTTTCCAAGTTATGGAACAAAGTGGCTAGGGTACCAACTTCCAAGAATCATAACTTGAGATCCAAGCAACCATTTGGGCTGATCTAAAGATGGATTTGTAGCTCTCATGGCATACTTTAAAAGTGTCAACTACACCTCATTCCAATTCATCATGGATTTTGAGTTATGGTTGGATCAAAATGGCTGAAAACAAGAAATGTCACTTTTTCCAACACGTAGTGAAAATTTCACTAAGTCAGAATCTGTTTCACTTTTTCCAAAATGTAAAGGCATTTTTCACTTGGATCTAAAAAGTGTCAAGACAAACTATGATCACACATATGTTGTATCATATGAGAGCTTTCCAAAATGGCCAAGAACCCCATGAAATTCCATTTGAGCTAAGAGTTATAACAGTGGCAATATGCCTTGCTGCAACTGTCATAACTAGGCATATTTGGGTATTTTGCTCGATTTGAGCAATTTGTACAAATGACAAACAAGTTTATCCATCTGAACGCCTCAGGGAGAGACCAAGGAGGGACAAACACTGATCCATAAGCCTCCAAAGTCTTTGGAACTAAAAATAGCATGCCAAACCTAAAAAACCCTAAAGAGTGGACAAGACTCCAATTTTGTTTTGGAGCATTTAATGGATGCACCAAGATGGCATAAACTGAGCCATTTCCAACTGAATGAGTCAAGGATGATCTCTGAACTAGGGAACCAAAGGCATGTGCTCTAACCTCTAGTCAATGGCTAGTCAACATTTGCCAAACCTCTGCAGCAGTTGCCATTCACTATTGCAGCCAAAACATATATGCTCTAATATAAATAGAGCTCATTTGTGCTCAGCTTGAGTACACAAAAGCACTATAACACTTGCTTTCCTCTAAATTTCTTTCTCTAGGCAAAAATGCCTTCTTTAGCAAGGTAACTCTGAGTTTTTGAGTTAGAGAGCAATTCCATCACACCTCATGATCCAAACACATCCAATATGTCATATGTAAGCTGTCCAAACACTCACAAGTGACATGTAACACCAAAATCACAAAGTCCCCTCTCAAAACCTCAAAATAGGACTTTTTTTCATTTTTCAAGCCATGTCTTGATTCAGTCACTTTCAAAACCAGATAAAGCCTCAAACACACTCCAAATATCATCCTTGAACTGTCCCAAATGTTTCCCCACATCTGGAGCACCATTTGAGAGAGTTGCTATTTTGGTCACTTTTGCCCCTTTTGCAAGAAAAGGCTAATTTCCATTCCTGAGGTTTCCAGCTGACTCCAATCATCCTAAAAGCTTCTAAGGGATCATTTAAGAGTGTTCAAAGCATCAAAACATTTCTGGAATAAGGCCCTTGACAGATTACCCAAAAAGCTCCTAAAGAGATAAGCATCTCAACTTGAACTCCTTAAAATATGCATTGCTTTGAAGTCCACTGATCATACACATCTCATACATGTTATATATGTTGTGTTTGTACCAATTCATCATGTGATTCATGCTTGTACCATGAGGTAGCATAGAAAATGAAAATGGAGGCCTATTTCAAAACCACTATCGGGTTTTAAAATGGGGACCTCATCTGAAAAAAACACCACCACCATTGGATTCCTTGTGAAATTCTAGGCAGGATAGACCTAAATTTTGTCCCAATCCATGGAGAAATGAGAAAGTTACAAGCTTTACTATTTTGGCCAAAATCTTGCCTTGCCTTGCCTTGGCCAGGCTTAAAAACCAAGTCACCCTCATATATCCATGGGGTGGTTTTGATACACGGATGTATCACCACCCCAGTGGTAGAAGGTGTGCACTGCACACAAGAGGTCTGGGGTTCGAATCCCCCTCGCCCCAGATCCTCTTTTTATCATTTTTTCCATTTTCTATTATTTTTCTTATGATTTTTAATGATTTGAAAAATTAATAACTCCTCAATTTTAATTATTTTTTATTGGTTCTTTTTGCGAAAATTCACAAAAATGTTGAAATATTTTATTCCACCAAAAAATCAAATTTATATTATTTATCTAATATAGTTGGTATTTTTATGAATAAATTCATTTTTAATTATTTTTAAACATTTTAAAAGTGAATATTTATCTGGAAAAATCAAAACCAAATACGTTTTATTTCATCTTGTGATTAAAACCTCATTTTTAAAACCTTAACCAAAAATCACAACCTGTTTATTCAAGCTTATTTCGTGTTCTATCTTTTTTTTCATTTTATTTAAGAATTCACTTATAAAAAAGGATGAAATTAGGGTTTTGATAGATTCCACCCTCTTCAATCATTTTCAAACACTCTTTGGGCCTCTAATAGAGTGTAAGACCCAATCCTTTTTGAAACCAAAATAATTTGGGCCTCAGTTATTGTATAAGACCCACTGCGATTTCAAAAATCTCTGCTCGATCGCCATTTCAAAATTCTCAGTTATTATGTAAGTCCCATTCCTTTTCTTTAAATAAATCCATGGGCCTCTATTAGAGTGTAAGACCCATCCCCTTTGTCAATACACCACTTTTTGGGCCTCAGTCATTATATAAGTCCCACTGTATTTTCAAAAATAATGGCGCGGTCGTCGCCTTTTTAAATAACACTGGGCCTTCCTTGTGTTGTAAGTCTCATTTATTTTATTTAAAATAAATCTCTGGGCCTCTAATAGAGTGTAAGACCCATCCCCTTGTACATAAAAACAATTTTGGGCCTCACATATTGTATAAGTCCCTCTGTACAGTTTTTAAAACAACTGTGCGATCATCGTTAAAACTTGGGTCTCTCCTTGAGCTGTAAGCCCCAACAATCTTTTCAAAGCACTTTCTCCTTTGATTTTGAATTAAAATATATGTTGTCATCAAAACTTTCTTTGTTGAACAACTAACCAAACAACATGGAAGCTCTACAACGGGTAAGTGTTTATCCGCTTTCATATGTATATAACTGTATTGTGGGCTGCTTCACTGTAAGTCTTCTTTTACATCCTTTTACATTCTTGTCACATATCCACTGTGTAATACTAGTATAGTTATTTAGAGTTTTCCCCGACAACTACGTCTAGAACTAGGTAAAGCGTATTGGTCACTCTTAAATACAAACAAAACTAGATCCCCCGTAGGATTCCAGATACAGTCTTCCCTCCTCTCGGGGTTAACCAATATGGAACAAAGAGAAAGGCAGTATTCTCGGTGAACCTTTTCTCAGACTGTCACCCTTAGAAATTGTCAAAGAAACTCTAACTCCCAAGAGATGATATTTTCTCCGTGAATGTCATCCCTTGAGTTTCTTCCAAATTCTCAAACTTTCCTGGAATGATCTCTTCTCTGTGAATTTCATTTCTTGAACCTCTCTTGGTTTAGGGACCCACAGGCTTCCTAAAAGCATCTGCGCCTCCTCTTAGGCGTTGTACAAGGACCCTTCGGCTTCTTAGAAGTTCTCATGCCTTCTCTTGGGCTTAATACAGGGACCCAGACGACCTCTTAAAGGTATAAGACAGAACTTAGTCACCCTTTCCTAGAGCAGTCTTTCCAGCATCAAAACTCTGGCCATTTTAGGGTTGATTCTCATCCCTTAATGCCCGCGCCTCCTCTTGGGCATTGTACAAAAGATAAAACTCTAGACTTGGACAATCTAAAACTCTTGATTCTCAAAGACATTCTCAAGTTCCTTTCAAACATAGGAAAAAACACCGATCACTCTGGATCAATCTCCAGCAGAAACCTGGTCTCCCTCATAAGAGTTCCCCACATTTGGACCCGCTTCAGGATCTTAATAATCCTCAGCAGCAAAGTCAACCTCCTTTTGGGATTTGTACAAATGATCCTCCCCAGCGAAGCTAACCTTTTCAAACTCTCTTGTTGAGTCAACCACCATTTAGCCTTCGTCTTGGGCTTTGTACAAGACATATAAAAACTCACTCTCTAGGTGAGTATAAAAGACTCTCTTGTTGAGTTAACCACTTTTAGCCTCCGTCTTGGGGTTCGTACAAGACATATAAAACACTCTCTTGTTGAGTCAATCACCTGTTCAAGACTCTCGTGTTGAGTCACTCTTTTTAGCCTCTGTCTTGGGCATTATACAGGACAGATAAAAGTACTCTTGATGATTCAACCCCTTTCGGCCTCCTTCTTGGGCTTTACACAAAATACATTCTCCCAAACGGAGTCAAAATCTCTTTTAGCCTCAATCTTGGGCGTTGTACAAGACAGAAAGAACATTTTCCCCGGAAAAGTCAAACTTTCCGCCTCCTCTTAGGCTTTGTATAAAGAAACCCCCTGGTTGAGTCAATCAACCTTTTAGCATCAAATTTGTGCCTTGCTCACAACATTCAAACATCAACAACTCCTCTTTAGAGATAAAAAATCCTCTCTCGCTCAAAACCCTTTAGCTTCACATCTTGGGCTTTGAACAAGATACAAACCACCTTTAGCTTCATGTCTTGGGCTTTGAACAAGACACCAAAACATCCCTTTCCTCCCATAGAATAGGAGGAACTACAATCGCTCTGATTTCCCTGTTTCGGGAATACGTAGGCATAAGATTGCAAAATCTTAGCGAGCATACTAAACAAAAACTCTAGGTACAGTACCTTCATACCAATCAAAACTTAGGTCCAATACCTTACCCAAAACATAAATATAAATCACTCTCCCAGTCATACTTTCCCAAGAAAGTTTCCCAACCCATCAGCAGATAAACACTATCAATTACAAAGCAAGATCTATTTGCTAATATCCTGTGGATAACCACATATAGGATGGGTAATTGACAACTACCCATTGTATAACCTGACCCCGGACCCCTAATCTCTTTTAAAGCATTTTTTCGGTTAAACATTCGCATGCAAGTTTAGTTTTAGATACCTTCCCTTTCCCATCCAGCTTCACGGGATAAATAAGAAATCAGAAAGTAGCACCCTTTCTCCACGAGGAGAAAACCCAAACTTCAGCGATAAGGTGGTCGCGTCACCGACAAAAGTCGCTCGCTCTAGATTGTACTTTGAGATTTCCAATCCACCGGGATGATTTTTAATTATGTCTCTAATTTTTGCCTAGACCGCCCTTTCGGGTTTTCAATCCACCGAGAAGTTTTTTTATTATTTAGGCAAAGTATTTCTTAACTACGTCAACATTTGTGGGGTAGGCAAACTCCTCTCTGTCCATGGTTGTGAGTCTCAAGGAGCCGCCTGAGAAGGCTTTCTTGACCACATATAGGCCGTCATGATTTGGGGTCCATTTGCCCCGGGAATCAGTGAGAAATGATTGTATCCTTTTGAGCACAAGTTCTCCTTTCCTGAAGACGCGAGGTCGGACCTTTTTGTCAAACACTCTCTTCATCCTTTGCTGATACAATTGACCATGGCATAGAGCCGTTATCCGCTTTTCTTCGATCAGATTCAGTTTATCGTGTCGACTTTGACACCATTAAGCCTCTGTTAGCTTAGCTTCCATCAATACCCGGATTGACGGGATCTCTACTTCTATAAGGAGCACTTCTTCCATGCCATATACTAGAGAGAAAGGGGTTGCCCCTGTTGAAGTGCGGACAAATGTGCGACAATCGTGAAGAGCAAAGGGTAGCATCTCGTGCCAATCTTTGTAGGTTACAACCATCTTCTGAACAATTTTCTTAATGTTCTTATTAGCCGCTTCTACCGCTCCGTTCATCTTGGGTCGGTAGGGAGATGAGTTATGGTGTTCGATCTTGAACTCAGCGCACAACTCTTTCATCATCTTGTTGTTCAAGTTGGATCCATTATCGGTAATGATCTAGCTTGGAACACTATAACGGCAGATGAGATTGTTTTTGATAAAGCGGACCACCACCTGTCAGGTTACATTGGCGAATGATGTTGTCTCGACCCACTTGGTGAAATAGTCAATGGCTACGAGGATGAACCGATGTCCGTTCGAAGCCTTAGGTTCAATCATGTCGATTCCCCATTTGGAAAAAGGCCATGGGGAAGAGAGAATTTTGAGATGCGTTGGCAGTACATGGATTTTGTCTGAGTATATCTGACACTTGTAACATGTCCTCATGTACTTGTAGCAATCGGATTCCATGGTCAACCAATAGTACCCTGCTCTTAGAATTTTTCTCGCCATTGTGTGTCCGTTAGCAAGAGTGCCAAAGGACCCTTTGTGAATTTCTTTTATCAACATGTTTGCCTCTGGTCTGTCTACACATCGAAGCAAAACCATGTCAAAGTTTTTCTTATAAAGTATATTACCACTCATGAAGAAGCTGCCAGCCAGCCTTCTGAGGGTCTTTCTGTCTTTTCTTAGTGCCCCAGGTGGGTACTCTTGTTTCTGAAGGAAGCATTTGATATCGTGATACCAAGGTTTGTCGTCTATGATTGCTTCAATCGTGAAGATGTAAGCGGGCCTTTCAAGGCGCATTATGTCAATCTTAGGTATGTCGTTCCATTGACCTACACTAATCATAGAAGAGAGAGTGGCCAATGCATCAGCCATGTGATTCTCTTCACGAGGGAAATGGTGAAACTCGATTCTGTTGAAGAATGGTAACAACCTTCTTGCGTAGTCTTTGTAAGGAATCAATCCTGATTGGTATGTGTTCCAATCTCCTTTGATCTGATTAATAACCAGGGCTGAGTCGCCATATACATCCAAGTTTTTTATCCTTAAGTCGATTACTTCTTTGAGACCCATGATACAAGCTTCGTATTCGGCCTCGTTGTTTGTACACTTGAATGTTAGTCGGGCGGTGAAAGGAATGTGGATACCCTGAGGTGTTATGATGATTGCCCCAATTCCGTTTCTATAATGATTGACAGCTCCGTCAAAGATAAGTCCCCATTGGGAACCTGGTTCTGGCCCTTCACTGGGTAGTGGTTCATCGCAATCTTTCATTTTCAAGTACATGATATATTCGTCTGGGAAGTCAAATCTGACTGATTCTTGATCGTCAATCAGTTGATGAGCCAGATGATCGGCTAAAACACTTCCCTTAACGGATTTCTGAGCGTGGTACTCGATGTCGTATTCTGATAACAACATTCGCCAACGGGCAATCCTTCCCGTGAGAGCAGGTTTTTCAAAGACGTATTTGATCGGATCCATTTCGGAGACTAACCAAGTAGTGTGACAAATCATGTACTGGCGAAGATGTTTGGCTACCCAAGCCAAAACACAATAATTTTTCTCAAGCATAGTATACCGAGTCTCGCAGTTGGTAAACTTCTTGCTCGAATAGTAAATGTCAGACTCTTTCCTTTTAGTTTCGTCTTGTTGGCCAAGTACACAACCCATCGAGTCTTCCAAGACTGTTAGGTAGATGATCAGTGGTCTTTCTTCCACTAGAGGTGATAGAATTGGTGGGTTCAACAGGTATTCCTTGATACTGTCGAAGGCGGTTTGGCAATCTTCTGTCCAATGCAATCCTGATTCTTTTTTAGTACTTTGAAGATTGGCGCACACGTCGCGGTCATGAGGAATATAAATCTGGAAATGTAATTCAGACGTCCCAGGAACCCACTGACTTGTTTTTTAGTTTTTAGAGAAGGCATTTCTTGAATGGCCTTGACCTTGTCAGGATCAACCTCAATTCCCTTTTGGCTGATGATGAACCCTAAGAGTTTCCCTGAACGTACACCGAAGGTGCACTTATTGGAATTTAAGCGGAGTTTATACTTTCTCAACCGCTCGAATAGCTTTGACAGATGGGTCACATGATTCTCTTCTGTCTTATATTTGGCAATCATATCATCGATATATACCTCGATTTCTTTGTGTATCATGTCGTGGAACAGAGTAGTCATGGCCCTTTGATAGGTTGCCTCGGTATTCTTCAACCAGAACGACATTACCTTGTAACAAAAAGTACCCCATATGGTGGTGAACGAAGTTTTCTCCATGTCTTTCGGCGCCATTTTGATCTGATTATAGCCCGATAATCCATCCATGAAGGAGAAGATTTTGAACTTTATTGTACTGTCAACCAGCATGTCAATGTGTGGTAAAGGAAAGAAGTCCTTTGGACTATCCTTGTTTAGATCTCTGTAATCAACACATATTCTGACCTTTCCGTCCTTTTTCGGAACAGGTACGATGTTGGCTAACCATTGAGGATATTCTGATGTAGTGAGGAAACCCGCGTCAATCTGTTTTTGTACCTCCTCTTTGATTTTGATGGCCATGTCTGGATGAGTCCATCTCAACCTTTATTTTACTGGCGGACATTCTGATCTCAACGGTAGATGATGTTCCACGATGCTGGTATCCAACCCTGGCATGTCTTGATAGGACCAAGCGAATACATCGGGAAATTCTTTGAGAAGCTTCATCAAACTCTCTTTGACAGCCGGACTGAGCATTGGCCCAATCTTGACCTCTTTTCTCTCTTCCGCTGAGCCCAAGTTGACTGTTTCCAATGGCTCCTTGTGAGGTTTAATGGACCTTTCCTCTTGTCCGAGTAATCGGGAGATCTCTTCTGGAATTTCGTCATCGTCTTCTTCTTCAGTCCCAAATACCGGGAATTCAAAGTTGGGAGAAGGCATCGGATCGTATGTTTCAACGGGGTTTAAAATAAGCAATCTACATGACATTATGATTGTTTTTTAGAAGAGATGGAGAGAAATGCAAGAGTGTGTGCAGTGTATATTTTTTTTACTACTTGTTTTTATTATTTGAATTATTTTTTAGGATTACCATTTTCTGAAAAAACGAAAAGAGAAAACAACAATTAATGCGAAAATTACAGAACGACGTTATTTTATTTATGATTCGGTCGATTCTTGAAACTACAGCCCTATAAACCAAAACTCTGTCGCTTTGGGCGAAGCGAAGAGGGACATTTACAGAAAGTGAGCCCTATCAAATCATCTGTTTCACTTGGGCAGGGTGAAAGGTTAAAACAAAGATGGACATTACTTTGACTTATAAATAATCTTCGAAACATCGACTGCAACCCATTGGCGCCGAACTCCTCGGTGAATCACAAAGTCTGGTACCTTCCTTGATTTTTCTTCAGAAATAACGCTGATTTCTGGCGGAGCAGCATCATTGGAATCTGTTTCCCAGGCAGAGTTGTCGTAGGAGGATTCCTCAGCTTATCTTGCATAACGTTTGTGCTCTTAGGCAAATCTCCCCATCCAATTGGCTGGATGTCTTTGAGCCTGATAGTAGAGCTTTCAGGGGCAGTGTACTTGACCAAGAAGTCGTACCTGCCACTCGGTTGTCCTAAGGTATCCCAAACTTCTTTGGAATTGGAAGAGTCATCTCTCTCGATGACGTTGACCTCGGGAAAAGCATAGTTGATTTTATTGCCCCAAGTCTCCTAGGTACGGCTGCCAAATAGGCAGACCATCCATTGGGCCATAATAGTCGTGGTCAAAACTGTCTCTCATCAGAGTGTCTTCCTCTAATGAGTTTGCTGGAGCACGACATCCTTCTGGATCACAATCTCTATATATCATTTTGACATCTGACCTTGGTATAAATCTCGGACTCTGTGCAGGATAGCAAAATGGCATAGACACTTCTTCCTGAGACATATAACCATCCTCGTTAAGATAGGACTTTCATTCCTCATCTGTGTCGGAGGAATCTCCCTCGTTAATGGTATGTACTTCTTGAGACACTGGGTGAAGGAAACCTCCACTATGGGAGAAGTTCTGAATGGGATGAAACCTTTCATCATTAGTAGCAGTCTGGGTACATGTTACAGAAAAACCAAGACCTTTCTTTTCCTTGTTATCCATAGGAATGATAAGCTGCCTCATCCTTTTGCATTGTTACCTTTGATCACCTCGAGAGCATCTTTGTACGAGGAAATCGACGTTCCACTTTCTGATTGATTGTCATTACTCACTGTAAGTGCCTGGAACTGGGTTCCACCAATCTCTTCTGGTTCTACACAAGTGGACAATGAAAGGTTACTCACGATCAAGGCTTGTTCTCCACAGATGGTGACGAGTTAGTCATTCTTGAAGAACTTCAGCTTCTAGTGAAGTGTCGAAGTGACCGCCCCAGCCTAATATATCCAAGGTCTTCCCAACAAACGACTGTATGTTGTTCGAATGTCCATGACCTGGAAGGTGACTAGGAAAGTGTGAGGACCGATAGTTATGGGAAGGTCGACTTCGCCGATAACTGTTTTTCTGGACCCGTCAAATGCTTTGACGACGACCTCACTGCCTCTCATCGGAGATCCTTTGAATGATAGTCGCTTTAGAGTGGACTTCGGCATAACCTTGAGAGTCGATCCGGTGTCTACCAGTATGTTGGCTAAAGCATCGTCCTGGTAGCTGACTGTGATATTGAGCGTCATGTTGTGGCTTTTGCCTTCTTCTGGCAATTCCTCATCAGTAAACCCCAAGTTATTGCCGGAAGTGATGTTAGAGACGATACTGTCAAATTGCCTTATCGACACATCCTGTTCCACAAAGGCCTGCTCTAAGACTTTATGTAGAGCCTCTCTGTGGGCTTCAGAACTGAGTCAAAGAGATAACACAGAGATCTTTAAAGGAGTTTGTAACAGCTGATCAACAATGTTGTATTCACTCATTTGGATGAGCTTCAGCATCTCATCATCGTTCTTTGAAAGGTCGGGATCACTGGATTGACCGACTGGTGGATTTGGGACTTCCGTTTGAGGTTCCTTTTCTTTGTTAGGTTCTCCAACTCCTTGGTTGAAGATTCAACCGCTCCGTGTTACCCGGCTGATGTCTGCAATATTCACGACGGAGGGTAATGGAATTTCCTTTCCATTCTCAAATGTTGTTACACCGTATTTGTAAGGGATAGCTTTATCAGACTTGTACGACACTAGTCCCGGCAGATAGATAACTATAGGAGCCTTCTGATTTCTCTGACTTTCGTAAGTAACTTCAATCAATTCCTGGTTAAGAACCTTTGATTCGTCAAGTAGAGGGATGATGGTACAAACATCTTTGGTCCTTTCGTGATCAGAGATTACCACAACATCCTTGATCTGGTCAGCGAAATAGTCAGGCATCAAGTTGATGGACCCCGAAACTGGTCATGGTTGAATCTCTTTGGGAGAAAACTGACTTTAAAGGGCTGCTCGCACGAGGTAACATCCTTGATTATTTTCCAATCAGACTCTACAGCACTCGTAATTGTGTGGTGGCACCTGGCCACACTCGCTTTGAATGCAGTGCAACCTTACTAGGTCAATTTCCATAGATCGGACATCCTGACTTTGATGTCTAGTAGGGTTCCCGTTTGTCAAACTAATTTGTTGCGTGTCTTCATCCATATAGATTGGAAGTCCCCCAGTGGGTTAACAAGTGTTGCAAAGTTCTTTGAACGAGAGCACACCCTTGGTTATTCTCACAACATGCTTTACAGTTTTGATAATTATGTGAAGTGAGAAAACCGAGTTGGACTTGCTTGGCATGTAACTCCACCAAGCTGGTATTCATTAAACGAATATCGAAGATTTGAATCATATTGATCTGATAAGGATTTCTATCATGGTAGTCCTGGATCCACCCAAGATCCATCCGATGCTGGAGGGCGTCTTGTACAAAAGAGCATCCCTGTTTGTTTACCGAGCAAATTAGACAGGAATTGTAATCGTGCCGCGGCAGATTATGATACTGACTTTGCCTTGAGTGGTTCTGAATGATGTTGGAATTTGTATAAGTCATGTTGACCCCACGAACTCGGTGCTCTTGGATCCATCCGAGATCCAATTGTTCCTGTAGAGCTGATTGCACCACAGAACATCCTTGATTGTTTTTAGAGCAGATATCACACTAGTGATAATTATGAGGTGACACATGGCCGTATCCACTCTGTCTACAATGCATCTTGACCAAGTTAGCCCTCAATAAGAGTACATCATGAATTTGATAGTTGTTGTTTGACTCTCCTTCTATCAAATTTACCGCAGCTTTCTCGTGTTGAGGCAGCGGGTTCGTGAGAACATTCGGATTCGTATCTTTGAAAGATAAGACCCCGCTCCTAACAAGCTTTTGCACATCGGATTTGAAATTGAGACAATTTTCTATGTTATGCCCTGGTCCTCCTTGATGGTAAGGACAAGTCTAATCCGCTTTGAACCAAAAAGGCAGATTTTCTGGTAATGTAAGAGGAGACCTGGTTTGGACGTGTCCCTTGACCAGTAAGAGTGGAAAAATTCTGCGTACAACATCGGTATAGGGTCGAACCCTGGTGGTCGCGTTGCACGGTTGTTGTTATATGGAGAACGAGCCTTCTCAGACTGCTTCCTCAACACGAACTCCCATGCCTACCATCTCGGTGAAGTCACTGGGCGCACTGGCGACCATTCTGTCGTAGTAAAATAAGCTCAAGGTCTTTAAGAAGATCTTTGTCATCTCTTTTTCCTCAAGAGGTGGACAAATCTGGGCGGAAATTTCACGCCATCTCTGAGCGTACTCCTTAAAGGTTTCCTTGTCCTTCTGTGACATGGCTCTGAGTTGATCTCTGTCTGGTGCCATGTCTAGGTTATACTTATATTGTTGAACGAAGGCAGCGCCAAGATCTCTGAAAGTGTCAATCTTAGTGAGGTTTAAAGCCATGTGCCATTTGAGTGCGGCACCGGTTAAACTATCCTGAAAATAGTGAATCAGTAGCTCTTGGTTCTTTGTCTGAGTTGACATTCGCCGAGCGTACATCACCAAATGGCTTTGAGGGCAAGAGTTACCCTTGTACTTTTCAAATTCGGGCACTTTGAACTTGTGCGGAACCTTAACATTGGGGACCAAACAAAGGTCTGCGGCGTTCTTTCCAAATATATCCTGACCGCGAAGGGCTTGCAATTCTTTCTAAATTTCCAAGAACTGTTCCTGGAACTCATTCATTCTGTCAAACATACATTTGTTTCCACCTGAAGGTATATGTGGAATCTGTCCTTCCGGGACATTGTGTACCATGGGTGGTGGTATAGTCATCATGGCAGTGACTCCAGGTCCTTCCCTCTCCCGAAGTTTATAACCTTCAAGAGTTTCTGTCATGCCCTGGACATCTTCGCTTTCCGGAAGTTTGTAACCTTCAGGCCTAGCGGCTCCTGTTGCTGTTCCCTGATCTTCAGTGATCGGCGGAACATATCCTTCCGGGATATAGTTAATGGGCATTCCCCAGGGACGATCTTTCAGAATTTCGTACCTAGGATCTTACTTTTCCACTATAGGCGTCGATGTGATCTCTGAGATCACAATCCTTTATTGTTGCATCTAAGCTTCTGCTAGAGCTTGCATATCGTTATGAAGCTTTCTCAAATCCTCTTTTAGAGTGTCGATCTCTTCCCTCAACTCTCTGTTCTCTTCCTCGAGATCATCCATCTTTTTCTGTCGATTGGACCGAGTTTTGGACGAATGAGACAGTTTGACTCTAGAATCGAGACGCAAACGTGAGATTCGTAGGTAAGAAGAATACGTTACGTGAGAATGATGAATGCAATAATTATATTTTAATTAATTTTTGTTTAATCAAAATAAACTTCGACAATCGGATTGCAAATATCAAACTGTGGGGAAACCCCATTTTATTGAATTCAAAGATTGCAGATACAATAATTTACATAGTGTTGTAAAAGGAAATCTCTAAACTTATGGGTCCCGAGCCCTCTCTGAGGAGAGCTCAGGTGCTAGTTCTGGTACTTTCCTTTTCTTTGAACAGGGCTCTTGAGCCGTTGTTGGGTTGTCATTCCTTTTCCAAGTGAAAGGAGCGAGCAAATTCCTTTGGTCATCCTGATTTTCTATAGCATGTTGCACTAAAATCTCAATCAGAGCATATTTTTCTTTTAATAGTTGTTGTATTTTCTTGCACTCCACATTGAGAATACGCTACTTGGTCTTCCAAGACTTCTTCTCCTGTTGAACTTTGTTGAGAGTAACCTGAAGTTTTTCCGTATCAGACATAAAATAAAGGACAGGGTCCCTTAACGGAAGAACTTCCTGACGAGGGTAAGGCATCCTCGGCTTAAGAGCTCTATTCTGTACCAAGTTGATATAAGGTTCCACCGAGACATAGTTTGGTTTTCCTAGAGACTCCCTTCCTTTCCTATGAACGTGCTTCCAGGCATGCACTATTTCTGTCTTTAGTGCCCTGTCATTTTCTCCTTCCTTGAAGAAAAGACCTTCCAGATGAGCATTACGCGGGACATGCCTCATCGGGTATCCAAATTGACGACGAACCAAAATTGGATGATCATTGATTCCTCCTTTAATTCCTATGAGGGGCATATTTAGGAAATTTCCACAACGGTCAATGATCCTGATCCCGTCATAGATTCGATTGTACCAATCGATGTCAGAGGTGGTAAGAGACATGATTCTCTTCGACCAACGTAAAGTATTCTTAGGATCCCAAAATGCAGCAGACTTGGGTAAGTGGGAAGTGAATCATTTGTATAACAGAGGTACACAACATGTGATCATTCCTCCGCTATACAAATTCCTTAAGTGTACCGAATGATAAGCATCTGCGAGCAGGGTCGGTACAGGGTTTCCAATCAGAAAAATCTTACTGGCGTTGATATCTACAAAGTTATCAATGTTGGGAAACAAAAATAACCCGTAGGTAAGCAAAACAAAGATGCTTTCGAAAGCCGTCATGTTCCCTATACTAGCAAAGTACGGAGCTTTCTTGATTAAGAACTGGGCTGGCAAACCCTGAATTCCACCCTTAGTGGTCATGTGAGTCCTAACTTCTGACTCGTCCAAATAGATTGCTCTTGCAATGGTTTGATCCTTTGGAATTTCTTCTAGTCCCGAAAAGGGAGCTTGGTCAGTAATTTGCAAATCAGTCAGGTGAGAGTATTCCTCCATTGTTGGTGCTAGCTGATAATCCGGGAATGTGAAACAGTCATAGACCGGATCGTAGAACTGGATTAGTATGGACAGGATTCCTTCGATTATATGGACCCTTAGTAGAGACAGCAGTCCTCCATACTTGGCTCTGAAAGCCTCAGGGTTGGTTATCATCCTCGCCAGACCTCTTAAATCCTCTAGTTTTGGAACCTTGAAGGTATACTTATGAGTCTTCCTTCTTCCAAAATCCATAACACAATCTTTTTCTCTGATATTTACCATCATTGTCTTAGCTTAATTCGAAAAAGAGAGACTAGAAGAGAAATTTTTCTTTGTTTTAATGTTTTTTAGATGAATGCATGAATGCAACACACAAAAACATAGAAAAAACATGGGGTCAAAGGGTCGGTGTCATGAAGTCAAGGCTCTACCCATCCCCAAAGGTTTATACTGGTGATTTTTTGTACCTGTCCTCAAAATCACTGACCCCTCTTGGGATAACGACAACAAGCGGATCGCCAGCGAGCTATAGTATCTTAGAGTAATCTCAAATGAGGGTAGTATCGCGTGACAACTATTTCTGATAGCTTCCGCACTACAAAATGGTTTCAGTCTACTAAAATACTCAGCTTCTCGGATAACCCAATAGAACAATCTGCTTTCAACAACCGAAGTCATATAGGCATTGAATCTGCAAAGGGCATCTCCACTGATTTGAATGTCGACCGAGACCTCTTATCTGGGATTCACTCCCCGTAAGATTACCCGTATAATGCCATCACTTATCTTAGGTGTATACTCAATCTTTCCACATGCAGCATCACACGCATTCCCATTAGCAGAAAAGTAAACACGGATATCAATTAGGAAAAGTAGTATATATATTTGTCCTAACATCCTAGACCTCTATAATCCTATGATCCTAACAGACAATGACTCCCCAACAGAGTCGTCATTTCTGTGACACTTTGTGAACTTAAGGTCTTCTACCTAAGCCTGTAAGAGAGAAATGCCTCCCACTATGGTTGCCATTTTTCTGTAGCGTGATTTTTGTGGTTTCGAATCACTATCCCTTTGGTACTACAGTTCGATTCATTTTTTATCCTGTTGAAGCTGATTAAGGAAGGGAAATAGATGTCTCCAATTAACCCTGCTTGCATACTGAGGTTAAATAGTCAAATCTGTTGGTTTACAAATGCTATCAAAAAGAGGGGTCTGGCTTAGGTTATTTGCTTAAAAAACAATGTCTGGACTATTTGCAAGGTTTTTGTTAAGATGTTAGGTCTGATGCTTCTTTATTGATGTATGGAGGTACTGGATTTTGGGTTTTTGATTAGTATGCTCGCTAAGATTTTACAATCTTATGCCTACGTATTCCCGTTTAACAAAACAGGGAAATGAGAGCGATCGTAGTTCCTCCTATTCTATGGGAGAATAGGAGGAAAGAGATGTTTTGGTATCTTGTTCAAAGCCCAAGACATGAAGCTAAAGGTGATTTGTATCTTGTTCAAAGCCCAAGATGTGAAGCTAAAGGGTTTTGACTGAGAGAGAGTTTGTCATCTCTAAAGAGGAATTATTGATGTTTGTATGCTGTGAGCAAAGTACAAATTTGATGCTAAGAGGTTGATTGACTCAACCGGGGGTTTCTTTATACAAATCCTAAGAGGGGGCTGGAAGTTTGACTTTTCTGGAGAAAATGTTCTTTCTGTCTTGTACAAAGCCCAAGATTGAGGCTAAAAGGGATTTTGACTCCGTTGGGGAGAATGTATCTTGTATAAAGCCCAAGATGGCGGCTGGAAGGGTTTGACTCAACAAGAGAGTACTTTTATCATTCTTGTATAAGGCCCAAGACGGAGGCTAAAAAAGTTTGACTCAACAAGAGAGTTCAAAGATTGATTGACTCAATAAGAGAGTCTGAAGGTTGATTGACTCAACAAGAGAGTCTTTTATACTTAACAAGGGAGTGATATGCTATCTCGTACGAAGCCCGAGATTGAGGCTAAAAGGAGATTGACTCAACAAGAGAGTCTTTTATACTCAACAAGAGAGTGTTTTTTCTATCTCGTACAAAGCCCGAGATTGAGGCCAGAAAAGGATTGACTCAACAAGAGAGTCTTTTATACTCAACGAGAGAGTGTTTTTATATGTCTTGTACAAAGCCCAAGACGGAGGCTAAAGGTGTTTGACTCAACAAGAAAATCTGAATAGGTTAGCTCCGCTAGGGAGAGTCATTTGTACAAAGCCCAAGAGGAGGATGTCTTAATGCTAAGGATTATTGAGATCCTGAAGCGTGTCCAAGAGTGGGGAACTCTTGTAACACCCTAATTCCTATCGCGAATAAATAATACATATATAAATCAGAGTAAATAAAAATTTATTTTTCCGACAGAAAACAGGGATGTCACAGTTAAAGAAAGAAAACACAATCCCTGTTCATTTATTTGATACATAACACAAAATGGAATAAACGTAAAAGGGAAACTTTTTCCATTACAAAAGGAAAGGTCAATTATGGAATAAAGCGGAAGATCCATAACTGAATTGTTTTATAACATCAAAATATACATACAAAGGTAATACACAATAAATCTAACAAATGTATGCATATATAACAAAATCGTTCCCCGACTCCCGTGCTACGTATCAGAGCAGACACCAAGACCGACAAAGGAACGAGGGCTAATCTTCACAAAAGCCTCCAAGACTACAAATCTGCAATTGCCTCATAGAGCAACAAACCACAACAAAAGAGTGAGAAATAACAACTAAATCAAGATTGCATAATAATATGCAAAACATATAATCCACATACATAGTTATTCTCACCACAAGCATCACATATTAATACACATAACATATACCAATTATACTAACATAATCACATATTCACACATAAGGCACACCATAGTCATAACATATGGAAACACACCACCACATCACATAGCATATGTCTATGCATAAAACATATTATCCACCACCAATGCATTTATCACATATGCACATCAATTCACCAATTCAATCATAATTCTCCACACATACTCAATCAATTCACAATTTCCACACACAATCAATCCATTCATGATTTATGCAAATGCACAGAGACCGACACAATGACTCTATGCAATGCATATGCTGTACCATCCATCCATCATCTCAACACTAGTTTACTCAGGAACTATTGAAACCATCGCTTGTTACTGAGGACCACTCATGTAACACCGCGTCGGGCAAACGATGTTCTCCGTCGCTTTAGGTCCTCTTGGTATAAGGCGCACAACATTTATGGATTGTTTTAGGTCCTCTTTGTATAAGGCGCACAATCCGATAGCTTTAGGTCCTCTTTGTATAAGGCGCACAATCCGATAGCTTTAGGTCCTCTTTGTATACGGTGCACGATCATCTATAATCATCGCTTTAGGTCCTCTTTGTATAAGGCGCACGATGTTATAGCGGATTCCCTCTGGAATCGTTTCGTCGCTCACACCCACCAGGGCACACGACATCACAAGAATGCATATCATAATGCTTAGCATACAATGACTCATGACATTTAAATGCACACATAATCATGCACATATTTCAACTCATCAATTCCATAAATTCACAATTCAACCATATGAATTATCTCGTCATCATTATTCATGCATTGGAAATCAATTCAAAAAATGCATTTACTTGTCGTAAGGCCACCAAATAACACACATTGAATTTCACATACACAATGCATTTCATCATAAACCACAAACCACAACAATTAGCATTTTATCACATACATTCATATCAATTCACATCAAGAATTACTCACCCTCAACCACAACAATCATACAATGTATTTCACCACACAACAACATCATTATCACATGCATCAGCATCATATAAATAGCACAAAAGCCCCACATTTATAGGACGATAGCATATCGCATTAAACACAAACAAGCACAACAAAACCTACAAACCACTAATCATACTCTACCAAATATTATTGGTTAACACATGGTATCACATAACCATTTAATAGCATCTTAGGTTATCTATCTAATGCCTCAAGTCCCACATCAATCGGACTCGTGATTCGGGAGTTATGGTGAAAGCATAAACCACACTTTTCACACATACATCACTGTTCCATATTTTCTTATCAATCCAAGGCTTAAACATATGTTTCTATTCCACTATCATAAAGAGCATTGAAATAGCTTTCCAACACATCCTACCGTGCCTCAATCCGATTTACGAATCAAAAGTTATGAAGAAAACAAAAACTGAAAATCTGTCACGTTCGCAATGCGAAGCTCCCAGCGAACCGTGGCAGAAGCAAAAGACCCAAAGTTCACAATGCGAACAGTTAGCGAACGTTCGCTGTTTCCTTCGCTTTGGCTCGCAATGCGAACCTGCGAAACCTAGAATTTCCAGCAGCGATAACATAGGTCATTTGGGGTCAAAATCCCTCATTTCTTCCACCCAAACACTTCCAAAACATACTATAACAACCAAAACATGATCCAAACCTAACAACAATATTCTACTCAGTTTATATCGAATTTCATCCGCGAAAATATCGATTTCTATCAATTTCTCCTAATTTCGACCGATACGAAAAGTTGCGAAACAACCAAAACATTTACAACAAACAACACATATACATACACAAACAAGATATAATTGAAACTTCTCACCCTTACCCGATTAATCACGCTCGAAACGGAGTTCCCGCGATTTTCCTCTTTCTCCCCTTTTCTTTCCTCTTCCTTTCTACTCCTTTTCTTTCTCTTCTTTTCTTTCCTTTTCTTTTCTCTCTTTTTCTCTCCACCTTCTATTTATATAAATATCTAAACCCCTAAAAGACTATTTTACCCCTCAGCTCAAATATCTTGCAAACGCTCTCAAAATGCGATAAAACATAAACAGCTATGAAAAATAATATATTGTCAAATAAAATTCAAAAATAAAATAATATAAAACAAAAATAATTAAATCGACTCAATTAAATAAATAAGACAAAACGGGGCGTTACAACTCTCATGAGAGAGACCGGGTTTCTGCGGGAGATTGATCCAGAGTGATCGGTATTTTTTTCCTATTGTTTGAAAGGAACTTGAGAATGTCTTTGAGACTCAAGAGCTTTAGACTATCCAAGTCTAGAGTTTTATCTTTTGTATGATGCCCAAGAGGAGGCACGGGCATTAAGGGATGAGTATCAACCCTAAAATGGCCGGAGTTTTGACGTTGGAAAGACTGCTCTATAAAAGGATGACTAAATTATGTATTATACCTTTAAGAGGTCATCAGGGTCAATGTATTAAGCCCAAGAGAAGGCATGAGAACTTCTAAGAAGCCGAGGAGTCCTTGTACAACGCCCAAGAGGAGGCGGGGATACTTTTAGGAAACCTGTGGGTCCCCAAACCAAGAGAAATTCAAGAAATGCAATTCACAGAGAAGAGATCATTCCAGGAAAGTTCGAGAATTTGGAAGAAACTTAAGAGATGCCATTCACAGAGAAAAGATCATCTCTGGGGAGTTAGAGTTTCTTTGACAATTTCTAAGGGTGACAATCTGAGAAAAGGTTCACCGAGAATACTGCCTTTCTCTTTGTTCCATATTGTTTAACCCCCAGAGAAGGGAAGACTGTATCTGGAAATCCTATGGGGATCTAGTTTTGTTTGTATTTAAGAGTGACCAACAAGGCTTTACCTAGTGCTAGACGTAGTAGCCGGGGAAAACTCTAAATAACTATACTAGTATTACACAGTGGATATGTGACAAGTATATAAAAGGACGTGAAAGAAGACTTACAGTGAAACAACCCCACAATACATTTATATGCATATGAAAGCGGTAAATGAAAGCAGATAAACACTTACCCGTTGTAGAGCTTCCATGTTGTTTTGTTAGTTGTTCAACAAAGAAAGTTTGCATAACAACATATATTTTAATTCAAAATAAAAGGAGAAAGTGCTTTGAAAAGATTGTTTGGGCTTACAGCTCAAGGAGAGGCTCAAGTTTTAACGATGATCGCACCGTTGTTTTTAAAAACTATACAGAGGGGCTTATACAATATATGAGGCCCAAAAAGTGGTGTATTTACAAAGAGGATGGGTCTTACACTCTAATAGAGGTCCAAAAAGTTTTTAAATAAAAGAAATGGGACTTACAACACGAGGGTAGGCCCAGATGATTTAATTTTTGAACTGGCGATTGCGCCGAGATTTTTGTTTTAACGCAGAGGGACTTATACAATATCTGAGGCCTAAAATTGTTTTGGTTAAAAAGGGATTGGGTCTTACACTCTTTTTGACGGTATCAAGACTTATACAATACACTGAGGCCCAAAATTATTTATGTACAAAGAGGTGGGACTTACACTCTATCTGTTAGTTCCTGGATTGGCTGGAATTTTGCTAAAACATAGTATGTTCAATGTTGATGTCAAGGTTCTGATGTTGCAAAATTGAAGTCTTAACACTGGGCTGTGTTAAGTAATTAATTGCTGAAGTTGGATGTCTGATGTCACATAGGTGATGTTGTAACATCAGATCTGCAGAATTAACAACAGCAGGCTGTGATGTTGTTAGGGTTGCGTAATAGCTGGTATTGTGGAGAGCAAGCTGTCTCATTGGATGCGAATATCTTGGGATAGATATTTGCTGCTGCATAGGAGATCTGTTGCAGATTTGTAGGAGATTTAAAACGTTGAAGATTTAAAAAGATTTTAGGAGAAAATCTGTTTTTAAAATTCAGTTTTAAATAACAAATCTGGGAGATTTTGTAGCAAGTCCAAGACCAATTCAAGGAGCTATATAAAGCGCACAAGATCAAAGGAAAAAGTACATAAATACAAAGAGAAAAACAAGAGCAGAGGCTGAGTGTCTTGAGTATTTTGTATGAGTTGTATAACCAGAATTCTAGGGTGAATTGCTGTGTCGTATTCTGTCCTCTCTAGAAGCTGTGAAGCAATAGAGAGTGGTTGATTGATCGAAGCTGTGAAGAAAGATCAAGGGTACTCAAAGTGGGTTCTTTGAGTGTTTGTAAGGGATTGAGTGGTGTTCTCATACCTAAGTGGTTTCTTAGGTAGGAAGTCATTAGTAGAGTATAAGTTTAGGAGATTGTCAACGGGTTGTTGAGTCTGTAAATTATATCTACAAGTAGTGAATTCCATCCCTGGCTTGGTAGCCCCCAGAGTAGGTTGGTTGTAACCGAACTGGGTCAACAATTCTTGGTGTTATTTTACTGTTATTGTTGTCCATTATGCAGAGTGTGTTGTTGTGACATCACACCTTAACATCAAACGTCTGATACTAGAATTTCAATTGGTATCAGAGCAGGCATCCTGTCTATCTCTGGATGAGATCTAGGGAAGGTACTTTCTGGTGAAAAGATGGACAAAGAAGTTGGAGGATTCGTCAACAAACCCCCTATTTTGGATGGATCCAATTATGATTATTGGAAGCCAAGGATGACCACCTTCTTAAAATCCTTGGACAGCAGGGCTTGGAAGGCTGTTATTAAAGAGTGGAAAGCACCTGTTGTATGTGAGAAAGATGATGCTGGCAAAGATAAAGAAGGCACCTCAAAGCTAAAGCCTGAAGAAGAATGGACCAAGGAGGAAGATGAGCTTGCCCTTGGAAACTCCAAAGCTCTAAATGCCATCTTCAATGGAGTGAATAAGAATATCTTCAGGTTAATCAATACCTGTGAAGTTGCTAAGGAAGCGTGGGATATCTTGCAGGCTACTCATGAAGGAACATCTAGAGTCAAGATGTCAAGACTTCAGATTTTAACATCAAAATATGAAAGCCTGAAGATGAAGGAAGATGAGACTATTCATGATTTCCACATGAGTGTTCTTGAGCGGGCCAATGCATCTAGTGCTCTTGGAGAGAAGATGTCAGATGAAAAGCTTGTGAGGAAGATCCTTAGGTCCCTACCTAAGAAGTATAAGATGAAGGTTACTGCCATTGAAGAATCACAAGACATCAGCAAGATGAGAGTAGATGAGCTCATTGGATCTCTTCAAACCTTTGAGCTGGGGTTGAATGAGGAAGAACCAGAAAAGAAGCCAAAGAGTATAGCCTTGGTGTCAAATGATGCAGAAGAAAAAGGAAAGAGTTCTGAATTGCAGGAGGATCTATCTCAGGCCATAGTGATGTTGGGAATACAGTTCACCAAAGTATTCAAGAGAATGAACAATAACTCCAGGCCTAATGTCAAGAACATGACTTCTGACACCAGCAAGAAGGATGAAGAGAAAACTACCCAAGATAAAGGAGTTCAGTGCTTTGAGTGTGAAGGGTATGGACATGTCAAGAAAGAATGTCCCACCTTCTTGAAAAAGTAGAAGAAGGGCATGACGGTTTCCTGGTCTGAGTCAGATAGTGAAAGTGAAGGTGAGTCAGCAAAGCATGTTAGAGCCCTAACAGGAGCTGTTGTTTCTGATGATGATTCTAGTGATGGAGAAGTAACGTATGAGGAGTTAGCTTCTACCTATCAAGAGTTGTGTTTAAAAAGTGCTGAGATTTGTCAAGAAAACAAGTGCCACAAGCAACAGATTGCTCAGCTAGAGAATGAAAAGACTGATCTGGAAAATGAACTGGTGCTAGTTAGAGCCCACCTTGATCAAATGACCAAGTCTGTTAGGATGCTAAGCTATGGTACTGACACACTTGACAAGATCCTTCAGTAAAAAAAAAACTGCTGGAGACAAAGCTGGGATAGGATATGTGGCTGAGGATAAGGGAACTTCAGAAGAAAGCACTTCAGGTTCAAAGAAGGAAGTGTCACAAGTTTCATCTCAACATCAGCCAAAGAAGCAGGATACTACCCCTAAGAAAGTTGATGTTTCACAACCTAAGAAGATTGAGAAGAAGACTGGTCCTTATCAGAAGAGAAAGCAGCCACAAGGAGCTAGTCAGTATATGCCCCCACAATACCACAAGAGCATGCAAGCTGCTCAGTTCAAACAGCACATGTCTCATCAGGTGTCTCAACATCAGGACAACTGGTATGGTTATGGATATGGATACACCAATGTTGTTCCTCATATCTATGGAAGAAGAAAGCCACACCATCATGGGAGACAATCCAGGAAACAGCATTCTCAGCCTTCTTATGTGAGAAGATTCCAACATAATAGAAGGCAGGCCAGTTATGGTAGGAGGAGACCACATTATGGCTGGCAGCCTAAGCAATCTCATCATAGCAGACGATTCAGAGATGAAAGGGAGAGATGCTATTATTGTGGAAGGTTTGGACATATGAAGTACTCTTGCTACAAGCTGTATGGATACCCTCAACCTCAAAACAGATGGAGAGAGTACAGGCCCAAAGTTGTTAAACAATGGGCACCTAAGGAGAAGGTGAAGTGCTTACTGGCTCACATGGCTGACAAAGAGTTTGAAGAAGGAACATGGTATTTTGACAGTGGGTGTTCCAAACACATGTCTAGATGTAGATCCATGTTTGCTGAAGTCAGTCATTGTCCCTCTCATGAGGTTATATTTGGCAATGGAGAAATAAGTGTTGTTGCAGGAGTTGGGAAGGTTCAAGGTGATGGTAGACCTGAACTTGACAATGTTATGTTGGTCAGTGGCTTAAATGTAAATTTGATCAGCATAAGCCAGTTGTGTGATGAAGGTTACAAGGTAAACTACACTAAGCATGAGTGTGTGGTTTCTGATGAGCATAATCAGGTTGTTATGAAGGGTGCCAGAACCAAAGACAACTGCTATCAGTGGATTTCACTTGAAGGAAATTCAACTAATGATGTTCAAGTTGATGTTATAACATCAGACTATGACATCAGAAGGCTGAAAGGTCACTCAGAGTTAATGAGTCCTGATGTGAACTGTTTAAAAGGAAAGTCTTTATGGAGGGAGAAAGTTAGTAATTGGTCTTTAAAGAGTACACAAAATCTGGCGCCTTACCTCAGACCCTCATTTCCTATTATAGCAAAATCACAGTTCATCAAAACTCATATCTCTCCTCTATTCGTCTCCTTCAACAAGAAGAATCATCTTACTCTATACTCCCTCAAAGGAACCATGTCAAAGCAGACAGCTTCTCCTTCTAAAAGTTCATCGCGAAATAACGCTAGGGTTTCTACAGATGAGTACTCTGAAGACGAAGCTCTGAATATACAACCCATCTCCGTAATGTTACCAGAATCAGGTAAACCTAGACCTTCTAAACTTGCTTCAAAAAGGGCCGCAACTACTTTTAAAAATAGTGAAACAAAGAAGCTAGTTACCAGTATCCTATTTAGTGATAAATCAACACCTAGGTCATCCACGTCTCAAACTGTGGTAGAAAATTTTGATGTTGACAAGAGTATGGGTAATCTGGCAACCAAAATACTGGACAAAGGAATACCTGTGAAAGGAATTTCTGTACCGTTGAATCAGATGCCAGCAGAAAAGGTAGACATGCAAGGAGAAGAATCTGATCTTCATAGACTTGTCGTGTCTGTCATTGAGGATTCTTAAAGAGGAGGAGAAGAAGAAGATGTGCATGAGGGAATTAATGATAGAACTACTCCTGAAGAAGAAAAGAGTGAGGACGTGATTAATGTGGATTACTTATCTGACAATGAAGTCATTGGAAATACTGTTCCAAGTATTGCCAAGAGACTACAGACAAGGAAAGGAAAGACCAATGAATCCTCTCCTAAGAAGCCTACTGAAGGAAAGAAGAAAACTGTTGTTGGTCCCACAAAACCTTGGAGCAAGGTTGTTACACCTTCCAAAAAGAGAAAGGTTAGAGAAGAATCTGAGTCTGAGGATGAAGTTGAGGAAGATGTCCAAGACATCAAACCAGTCAGAAAGACCATTCTAAAGAGAATCTCTGATAAGGTCCCTGAAGTACCAGTGGACAACATATCCTTTCATTTTGCGAGCAGTGCATCCTTGTGGAAGTTTGTGTGCCAAAGGAGGTTAGCTCTGGAAAGGGAGCTTGGAAAGGATGTCTTGGAGATGAAAGAAATCATGGACCTCATTCATGGAGCTGGACTTCTAAAGACTGTGACCAGATTCTCCAAGTGCTATAGTGGACTTGTTAAGGAATTTGTTGTCAACATTCCCATAGACATTTCTGACAATAGAAGTGTGAACTACATGAAGGTGTTTGTTAGGGGACAGTGTATTGACTTCTCTCCTAGTATTGTCAATAAATATCTGGGAAGAGATGAGCAAGAGGAGTGTGAGCTGGAGGTGACTGATAATGAAGTGTGTAGAGAGATCACTGCTACTCAAGTTAAGGTGTGGCCACTGAAAAATAAATTAACAGCTAGCAAACTAAGTATCAAGTACGCTATCTTGCACATAATTGGTGCGGCTAACTGGGTACCTACTAATCACAAAACCACCATAACTGTGGGATTAGGAAGGTTCATCTATGCTGTAGGAAAAAGGTTAAGTTCAACTATGGAAGCTATATATTTAATCAAGTAGTGAAGCATGGTGCCACAAATGCTATCAAAATGCCTATATCATTCCCTTCCCTTATCTGTGGAATGATATTATATCAACATCCTGGAATCTTAACCAGTTCAGAGGTAGCATGTAAGAGGGAGTCAGCTTTATCCTTGCATCCTAAATTGTTTGCTGGGAGTCATGTTCCAGACATTGTTACAACATCAAGTTCTGGGATTAAGAAGGTCAGTACAAAATCTGAGCTGATTAAAGAATTAAGGGCAACCTGCAAGGATCTTGATATGGTTATCAAGACCAGCACTGACAGGAAAATGAAGATTGAGCAGATGATTAAAGACTTGGAACAGGGGGAAGACAATGGGAATGGTGACATTGAGGATTCCAGGTCAGATGAGGGTGATGAAGATGTTGATGGTACCAGCTCGGATGAAGAGTAATCTCCATCTGCTGTTTTTAGATAGTAGTTTCAGTTTTTAGTTTTTTTTTTACTGTGCTTGGTTTTGTAATTTGAATATTGTGCTGTTATATGCACTAGTTTTGTTTTTAGTTTTCTTCTATGATTTGTTTTGCCTGGTTGCTAACTGTGAGGCTAACAATGAGAGCTAGGGTGTACTGACTATAGTTAATAGGGCTTCTAACTGAAGTTTGCCTAATTGTGGCTAAAAAGGGGGAGATCAAAAATAGCCAAGAGGGTCTAAAGTGTCATGGATTGTCAAATGCTGCCAGTGTGATGCAGATATTAAGGGGGAGTTATGGACAGTTGCTATGCTGGTGCTGGGAGCAACATTGTTGAATGCAACATTGTAGAAAGTTGTTGCTTGTCTGAGCTAGTGAAGATTTCATAGCATTTGAAGAGTGCAGCCAAGCAGACATCTAGGAGGAGAAAAGTGCTGCAACATTGTGAGCTACTGAACAACTGTGATGCTGGTTCATATCCTTAAGGAGGAGCACCAATTGGTTGTTGTCAATAATGAAGATGGTGATGCAGCAGATCAAGTGATGAAGACTATGAGTGTTGTCAAACTGCTGCTGATGGAGTTTCAAATTTTTCCGCTGCTGAAGTCTCTGAAGATGCAGAGTGCAGAGATTGTTTTAGCCAAAATTAGCCAAAGGGGGAGATTGTTAGTTCCTGGATTGGCTGGAATTTTGGTAAAATATAGTATGTTCAATGTTGATGTCAAGGTGCTGATGTTGCAACATTGAAGCCTTAACACTGGGTTGTGTTAAGTAATTAATTGTTGAAGTTGTAACATAGGTGATGTTGTAACATCAGATCTGCAGAATTAACAATAGCAGGCTGTGATGTTGTTAGGGTTGCGTATTAGCTGGTATTATGGAGAGCAAGCTGTCTCATTGGATGCGAATATCTTGGGATAGATATTTGCTGCTACATAGGAGATCTGTTGCAGATTTGTAGGAGATTTAAAAGGTTGAAGATTTAAAAAGATTTTAGGAGAAAATCTGTTTTAAATATTCAGTTTTAAATAACAAATCTGGGAGATTTTGTAGCAAGTCCAAGACCAATTCAAGGAGCTATATAAAGCGCACAAGATCAAAGGAAAAAGTACAGAAATACAGAGAGAAAAACAAGAGCAGAGGCTGAGTGTCTTGAGTATTTTGTACGAGTTGTATAACCAGAATTCTAGGGTGAATTGTTGTGTCGTATTCTGTCCTCTCTAGAAGCTGTGAAGCAATAGAGAGTGGTTGATTGATCGAAGCTGTGAAGTAAGATCAAGGGTACTCAAAGTGGGTTCTTTGAGTGTTTGTAAGGGATTGAGTGGTGTTCTCATACCTAAGTGGTTTCTTAGGTAGGAAGTCATTAGTAGAGTATAAGTTTAGGAGATTGTCAACGGGTTGTTGAGTCTGTAAATTATATCTACAAGTAGTGAATTCCATCCCTGGCTTGGTAGCCCCCAGAGTAGGTTGGTTGTAACCGAACTGGGTCAACAATTCTTGGTGTTATTTTACTATTATTGATGTCCATTGTGCAGAGTGTGTTGTTGTGACATCACACCTTAACATCACACGTCTGATACCAGAATTTCAATTGGTATCAGAGCAGGCATCTTGTCTGTCTCTGGGTGAGATCTAGGGAAGGTACTTTCTGGTGAAAAGATGGACAAAGAAGTTGGAGGATTCGTCAACAGACCCCCTATTTTGGATGGATCCAATTATGATTATTGGAAGCCAATGATGACCACCTTCTTAAAATCCTTGGACAGCAGGGCTTGGAAGGCTGTTATTAAAGAGTGGAAAGCACCTGTTGTATGTGAGAAAGATGATGCTGGCAAAGATAAAGAAGGCACCTCAAAGCTAAAGCCTGAAGAAGAATGGACCAAGGAGGAAGATGAGCTTGCCCTTGGAAACTCCAAAGCTCTAAATGCCATCTTCAATGGAGTGGATAAGAATATCTTCAGGTTAATCAATACCTGTGAAGTTGCTAAGGAAGCGTGGGATATCTTGCAGGCTACTCATGAAGGAACATCTAGAGTCAAGATGTCAAGACTTCAGATTATTTTGGTTTATACGATGAACGAGACCCAAATTATTTTGGTTTTCAAAAGGGGTTGGGTCTTACACTCTATTAGAGGCCCATGAGTGTTTGAAAATGATTTGTTTAGGGTGATTAAGATCAAAACCCTAAATTAGTTTCAAAATGTATTTTAATTAAATAAGAATTTAATTAAAATGATCAAAATTATCAAACATGAGTGAAAAACAAGTTCTGATCTTGGATTAATGTTTGAAAAATCACATTTTTATCCACAAAATGATTGGAAACCAATAAAATTTGGAAAATCAAGGAGGAAAAAATATTTTAAATGTTAAAAAACAAATAAAAGATTAATTCTTTGCAAAAATATCAAGCATATGAAATAAATAATATTTTTGGGAATTTTTAGCAAAATAAAATATTTTAACATTTTTGTGAATTATTAAAAAAAGAATCAACTCAAAATCATTAAAACTCAGAGAGAAATTAATTTTTGAATCAATTAAATAAAATCACAAAATTCAAATATTCAAATATTCAAAAAATGGCGCCAAGAACACACCAAGAACACGCGCCACCCCTCTGTTTCTGCAGATTTGCATTTTCTCACCAATCTCACTGAATACTTGATGAAATCACACAATCCACATATCAATCTACTCGTATTCACCTCACGATCAAGTCCATGGTCTTTAATTTCATTTATTTTAAGCATGGAATAAGAAATCAAGACAAAACCTCAAGAACCCTAAAATTTACATGAAGGCTGAGAATTTTGATACACGATTCAAACAAAGCAATTAATTGAGGGGAAACACTCTATGCATGATTATGAACATTTGGCAAAAGTATTGTGCGAGGAAATATGCATAGATTAAGAGATGACCAAGTTTAGGCTTACTTGAAGGTCGTGACAACAAGAACAAAGTGATTTCTGAGTTGGAGCTTCCCTACACAATATGGAATGTGTTTGAATGCTTGGAGTTGTTTGGAAATGGCTGGATCACTTCATGGCATCTCAACTGCAACTTGGTTAAAACCTTGAGCAATTGGCTGGTGATTCTGAGAAATCAGTGTTCCAGTTGTGGTATAAGTGTTTAGATCACTTTTATATGATGTTTTTGAGGTGTGTGTGTGTGATTGGTTTGGTTGGAATGGCTCTCAAACTCAAAACCCGATAGTGACTTGCTTTGGAAGACAATTTTGGAGTGAAAGAAGAGATTTTGAGGAAAGCATCAGTTTGATGGCTTTTGTGTACTTAAACTGAGCACAAATGAGCTCTATTTATAGTAGAACAAGTTTATTTTGCAAGCAATAGTGAATGGAGGCTGCTGCAGACCTTTGGCAAATTGGAGCATTTTGGAATCTCAAGTCTCCTCTAGCCATTGACTAGAGGTTAGAGCACAAGCCTTTGGTTCCCTAGTTCAGAGATCATCTTTGACTCATTCAGTTGGAAATGGCTCAGTTCATGCCACCTTGGTGCCTCATTGAATGCTCCAAAACATAATTGGAGTCTTGTCCCCTCTTTAGGGTTTTTTAGGTTTGGTATGCTATTTTTAGTTCCAAAGACTTGGGAGGCTTATGGATCAGTGTTTGTCCCTCATTGGTCTCTTCCTGAGGTGTTCAGATGGATAAACTTGTTTGTCAATTGCACAAATTTCTCAAATTGAGCAAAATGCACAAAGCTGCCTTGTTATGACAGTTACAGCAAGGCATATTGCCACTGTCATAACTTTTAGCTCAGATGGGATTTGATGGGGTTCTTGGCCATTTTGGAAAGCTCTCATATGATACAACACATGTGTGATCATAGTTTATCTTGAGACTTTTTGGATCCAAGTGAAAAATGCCCCTACGTTTTGAAAAAAGTGAAACAAATTATGACTTAGTGAAAATTTCACTAAGTGTTGGAAAAAGTGACATTTCATGTTTTCAGCCATTTTGATCCAACCATAACTCCAAATCCATGATGAATTAGAATGAGGTGTAGTTGACACTTTTAAAGTATGACATGAGAGCTATAAATCCATCTTTGGATCAGCCCAAAGGGTTGCTTGGATCTCAAGTTATGATCCTTGAAAGTTGGTACCCTAGCCACTTTGTTCCATAACTTAGAAAATTTCTAAGTTTTTTTATGGTTACCTGTTTTGCAAGTAATCCCACTTTTCTTGATTTTTCTTGATGAATGATGATTCCAATCACACATTAACATCATTTTAGGGTTAGGGAACTATAATTGATCAAAATATAAAAAAGTCAAACTTTGACACTTGGGCATAGTTGACTTTTTATCAGATGAATTCCAAACTGTGCGATCCTCTATGAAATCAAGTCCTTGGCCTAAATCAAACTTGATGGATTGATTTCATAGGTGTTATAGGGTGTATTGAATCATGTCCCAAGGTTTGGGAGCATATCCTGGTTAAAAGTCAAAAGCACAGTTGACTTTTTTTATGTGAAACCCTAACAGTGGTTCTGATGAACTTGAAACTTGTGAATCAAGCTTCTTGGATCAATCCATTGTTGTAAATGGATCAATGTAGTGTATTAGCGAACCTAAAATCGTGTCTTGAGGTCTTGGCTCATGTTTTGTTCAAAAAGTCAACTGAGGGGTGAATTAGGTCAAGAAACCCTAATTCCTGATTTTTAATGAATGCATCCCCTGAGGCTAAATTGACTTGATGATTGGGTTTATGAGGTCCCTTAGAGTATTTTGGGTTGTGCTTTGAAGCATTGGCTCATTCCCAGAGGAAAATTTCCATCTGGAGGCCCTGGTCGACCAAAACCCTAATTTGGTGACACTGGCGATCTTGAGGCTTAATACACTTGGAATATTGCAGCCTTGTGCTTGATTCTTGATGCGGGAGTACTCTTGATCCATTGTGGATGTTTGAGAGGTTTAGACAAGTTGAAGATCATGTCATTCTTTGATTGATCCTTTGTCTAAGAGCTCTGAGAGGTCTTGAAACCCTAAGTTTGATTGTAGTGGATGCTCACCCATCTTTGGGGAGACTGATGAGGCACAAAGGTACATCCATATTGTGATGATGATTTTCACAATGATTGGAAATCTTAGTGGTCAAAATTTGGGGTATGACACCAGGCCTTGACGTCGCCGCTCGTTGTGACTACCATGCTAGGGAATAGAGGCATTCAACTGAAGATTGTAGGGTGCTTGGAAACAAGGTTCAAGCTCTACTTGATTCCAATGTGATCTCATTCACACCTCAAGGCATTCAAATCAACAATCATTTGCCATCTCCTGTGGTTCTCCCACGCCAAGGATCTGTCTTTGGAGAAATTTCGTACCAGCCAGCATTTGATCTTGGTCTTACACCAGAATGTAATCGCCATCAGGTGTCTACCAAAAGGACGTTCCAGCCTCCTACGGTTGTTTCTCCTCGAGATTCTCAAGACCAAAACAAGAGAAAGTACCCTGTCAACTTAAGAAGCAACTCATATAGAGTTAAGAAGCAATTTGAAATTCTTTACTTTTTGGTGTCATTTTAAATTCCTTAAATTTAACATGAATAAAATACTCCATAAATTTACATCATTTTAACAATTCTCCATATTTTTTATCCAAACAATAGATTTTGATCAAGTCATTTCAAATTCCCTCAAAAAAATTACTTTCCCTCATTATAATCATTCATCCAAACACACTCTAAGAGTAGGAAATTGTAGCTAACATTCTCTCAA
Organism: Lathyrus tuberosus; assembly: GCA_022829125.1. Lineage (NCBI taxonomy): Eukaryota > Viridiplantae > Streptophyta > Magnoliopsida > Fabales > Fabaceae > Lathyrus > Lathyrus tuberosus. The sequence goes on from JALAZF010000593.1 coordinate 979,920, forward strand.
CTATTCTCATATTGTTTTTTTTTCTTGGATAGCGATAGGTGGTGGCGACAATGACATATCAAAGATGGCGTATTTTCGGTAGCATCTGCTTGTTCTTCCATTCTTGAGCTTAATGTTCTCTCTGATCTCACTTCTTATAAGATGGAATCGATTCTTCCTCTTATCTAAGTAGGGCTATCTCTAAAAGTGATTGTGTTTTTTTGATGTTTTTGTAATATAGGATTCCCACTAGAGAGAATTTTTAATTTGAAGATTTTAGTCAACCTAAGACAAGTCTTTTCATTGTATGCAGGAGATCAAATGAGTGAGTTTTCCAGCGTTTCGTGACCCGTGATGCAACTGCGGTTATGTGGTGTAAAAATTTCAGTTAGTTGGAGTCACTGGTTATAAAACATTCCTTTACTTTACTTCCTTTGTCCCAAAATAAGTGACTCATTTGAAATAAATAAGTGTCCCAAAATAAATTACACATTTCAATTATCAATGCACATATTCCAATTATACCATCGAATTAATATTATTCTCATCATTCTCAATACTTGATAAGGGATATTTTAGGATAAATACCATTTTTTCTTTTTTATTTATTCATTTTTCTTAATCTGTAGTCAACTGATTATTCATTATGAAACGGAGAGAGTATTTTTTAAAAATTAATAACTTGAAAAATTATAAGTAATATATTTGTATACCTACGTATTAAAATACAGTTTTATTTTTTTCATGTTAAAAAGAAATGCATCTAAAATGTAAAATGCAAAAAACATATATATGACTATATATATGAGAAATGGAATCCTGACATAGAATATCACTTTTACAAAATCTAATAATTGAAATAGATTTACAAGATGACACAACTAAAATCTTTGTACAATTATAAAATCAAAATTCCAAAAAAAAAATGAAACCTGCAGATTAAAGAAAACCAAGCACCATGATCCTAGCTAGCTCTCATCATTTGTCTCCATTATTTCTTCATCATAGATCACCTCAATATTCTTGTTGAAAATCTTGGGGGATGGTGTTGCAAATCGAGCTGAGAATGACCTTGAAAAATCATCATCATTGGAATCACCATCATCAAAATTTTGTAAATAAGAGCTAGGATCATACAAAAACACAGGTGGTGAAGATGATTTAAAAACTCTCCTGTTTTTTTCTCTCTTGATCTTCCTCCACAGTGCTTTCAACCTTGCTATCTTTATTTTGCTCATGAACTCATTGACACATACAATAGGGTCAGAGCCAATTCTCTCATAACTTGAAAAAATGCAGTTATTTCTTGAGCCTAGACAATCGCAATTTTTAAGATCCATGGTGTATGAAGTAGAGAACAAAGGAAGTACAAATTAGTTTAAGGAACCAATTTGTTAGGAGTGCATGTACTTACAAAGGCTAAGGCTAAAGGCTATTTATACAGTGATGGCATGAACAATTTTCCTTTCCTTTTTTTCAATCTTCTCATCACCACCTAAGCAAAGCATAAACATTGAGTTAAATTGGACCAACAAAAAGAAATGATATATTTTTTGGATAATCCAACAATTTAAAAAGTTCCTTTTGATGTCAGCATCTCAAATTGTTACTATATATTTTTTAAAAGCAATATTAAAAGTTCTTTTTATGTCAGCAATAAAAGTAGGTATGATATTATTTTTTAAAGATTCCTAGTTTAGTGAGTGCAATACTACGTAGTCACATGGGGCATGGCTTAATTGTCAAGTTATACTTCGTAGAAAGATAAACAATGAATGTTTCTGACACCTAAGACATGCAAATGACCATTACAAGGCTAAATTCAAATGAATGTAAGTTGATAATCAAAATCCACCTCAAGGAAGTTCACAAATTGAAATACAAATACTTCATATGTCATATGATCGGTTACTTATAAAAGATTTGTATTGAAAAAGGAGACAACAATAGATTGGCTATGAGTGTACATACCATACAAGTGGTGACAAATTAGAAACCAGAAAAAAGTCGAGTCTTGAACACTGAACGCTCTTATCGCGTGACCAAGTAAGAATTGTTTTTAGACTTAAAAGCCGAAAGAAAGGAGAGTTGTTCACCATAGAAACAACAAAACATGCAGGATAAGATATGAGTTGAATTCGTCTAAGAATATTTAACATCGTGTCGATTCTTTTTACAAGATGTGAGGTATATTTGAGCTAAAACTTTAATCCATAGGCATGTTTGGTAAATTAGACTATTACATTAGACTTGAAAACAACATGATAAATTTAGGCAATGATAATGCTAAAGTGTACAAAAATGTATGAGTTTATACATAGTAGATTGTTCAACGATTGTTGCTAGTGCATTATTGACTAGAACAGTAACACCTTCAGTATTGGTCACGATAATTTTATTTGGATAATTTTTTACGGTGTTCCATGTACTCTTGTCAATTAAGTTGACATGAATACTCATACAAGCTTTTCAATAGCCATAATTTTTGCAAAAGAAAATTGGTGCTCTATTCTATGCTTCCTTAGGTTCGTAGCCATTCTTCTAAAAAGCAAATCTTAAGTACATAATTAACCAGAACTCTTGATACCACTTGTTAGACGATAGACTTCGATCTAGAGGGGGAGGGGGCACTACTACAAAACGTGCAAATAACAACGCCAGGTTTACAACGGATTCATTTAGTACTACGGTTGTTGTAACACCCTTTTCTACCCCCAAATAATGTTGTAGCAGAAACAACTCAAATATCAGAGTAAAGCATAAAAATTCCCTCGAAGGGCGCACATTTCTCATTAAATCAAAATAACACAATTACCCTGTAAACAGAAAGGGTTTTTCCTCAAAGTTTCACAAAAAGCCTTCACATGGCAGCGGAACTCAAAATTCTCAATAAACAGGTTTTTCCATAAACGTCGTAATAATAAAAAATAAAACCACATCATCGCATGACAACAAAGTAAAGAAACAACACAGTTCGACTCAAAGGACCCTAACCCGATGTTTCCTTGAAAGCATCCAAAGCTAAGTCTGATCACCTGCACGTTACCCACGTGGAGGCAACATTCAAACAGGCAGGGTGAGTAATCATAATTCAATATAAATCATATAAAGAAAAGACATTAACAGAGCAACAGTTCTTTTAACAATTACTTTAATGACTCGCCCCAAAATATCATATAAAACATCACATCACCAATATCACTCATATGCACTCATGCGATGCCACCAAGAATGAAATGCAACGTCATAAAAAATGCATGTGGTACCAAATCGTCATAATAATGAACACTAGGCCATAAACCCTCCACAAGGGAGCACGTCACAAACACCTCAATCCACACAATGGGATTGAAGCCACCACTGGACCGAAGTCCTAACATCATCAATAAACCGAAGTCTAAATGCTATGAAATCATGATGCACAACGTCAATATCATCATCATCAACAAAAGTCATTACGTGCATCAACATTCATCAAAATCTCATGTTAATCCATGTCATCATTTAATCATCAAAACATCATGAATTGTCATCCCATAATCATCAATATACTCATGGTACTTCACATCGTCATTCTATCCTCAAACATCACATATAAACATCTAATAATCATCAATAACATCCTATCATCACCTAATCATCAAAACATCATTTTCATCACTAAATAATTCATCATATAACACGTCAACACATAGCAGAAATTCACAGCAACATCACCGCATTAATATAATATAAAACAGATATTTTCATGAATTTAAATCAATAAAAATAATATTTTTCAGTCCCAGGTCGCGCTAAGCGCGCCCCACCCGCACTAAGCGCGCTACTCACTGCCTCGAAGAGGCGAAATTTCTTAAGACCGCGCTAGGCCGCGCTAAGCGGGCTCTGCGATTTCTGCAGAAAAACCCTGCGATAACAGCACTCTTCCATCTGCGATCCTGCACTCCTAAACTCGTTTAGCAAATCATCATATACATCAATAACAACAACCATCACATAGCAAATCATCAAAATCCATCATCCCTAACCTCCAATTTCTAGGTTTTCCCCCAAAACCCCTATTACCCACTAACACCTAATCTTTATATCAAAATATTGCAAAGTGATACTCCCCATACCTTAGAATATTGTCTCTTTCGACCTCTCTTGAAGTTTCGCCGAAATTCTTCTATGCCCTAGCCTCCTTCTCACTTGTTCTTCAGAGCACCTTTGCCTTTTCCTCAAAATAATACGAATAAGGAGTTCATTTCATTATTCTCTCTTAAAATACTCCTTAATGTGCTCTTCCCATTATACCCTCACTAATTCTCCACAAATGTCTACTTTACCCTTCATTATTCTAATATTACTTAAAATAAATAATAATACAAATATATTCATATTATATACTATTATTTAATTCAAATAACCAAAACTTCACAAAATCACCGACATCGACACGAAACACCAAAATTCACAGGTGATCGTACCTGGATCAGACAGTATTTGATGGCCAACAACGTCTTGTGGACTTCAGTTCCGGTGCGATTGAAAGACGACCGGGGGGTGTACCTGCAAGGTACTCCGACGCTCAAGTAAGGCAAGGATCACAAGTAAAAGCAAGTACAAAGTTAGAGAGTAGGAAAGTGTGTAACCTGACCCTCTCAAGTGAAAGGGTATTTACAGAGAGCCCCCAGCGCGGGGCCAACGGTTACTTGCACTGGGCTGGATTGCAAGGCCCAATCCCAGTAACTGTCAGGGCTTACTTGGCGTAGTGAAGACCAGCACGTGGTCTTCTCCATGGGGTAACGGTCCCGAAATCTCCGGAAGTAGGGCAGACCGATTCCTTCGGGAGTGGGAGGTTACAAGAGAACGCGTCCTCGCGGGGAGGTTCATGGGTGTCGGGGAGAGACGTGTCCTCGCGGGGAGGACTCTTATGTGCAGACGGAGATGGCTCCTCGCGGGGGAGGAGAACCTGAGTGTCGGGGAGGAGCGAGGCCGGGTGTAACACCCCCTTTCTATACGCCCGAATAATCACAATTAATCTTTTAGGCACATATTAAAAATTTCGTCAGAGTATAATTATAAACATGGTATAAAAGAGGCGTGCCACATCATACTAGCATTTAAAACATACAACACCTGCTCAAACATTGATATGCAACAGTGGGGTAACTTTGTCCTTGCACCCACATCTCAATATTAAGAATAAAAGCGGAAAATCTAAACATTGAATAACATCAAACATATATACATATATATACATGCGTCATCGAGTATCATCCATCATCATTATTCATGTTTACATAAACATTCATGAGCAAGATACATATACAAATGTATCACAAAAAAATCATATACATCCTAGCTACCAGGTGCTACATATCAGAGCCAACCGACCAAAAGAATGAAGACACGCTTAACAAAAGACCTCCAGCATACCTACTCTGCAATGCCTCATAGAGCATCATAAAACAGCAGAAGGGTGAGAAATATTATCATAATAACAATGCATATAATTATATATATCTTAACATAAAAATACACATATTCCACATTCTAACCACAATTCATCAAAACTCACCCATATACATCACAATGTATATATATATATATACAACCAAGCATATTCATCATACATACTTTCGCAATTCTCAATCATTCCACATAAACATACACATTCTGGTTTATTCATCAATGCACAAATACAAAGATGATAAATGCAAATCATAGAGACCGACTCACGACTCTATGCAAATGCAATGCGGTACCGACTCAATCATCATTAGTTCACTCAGGAACTCTGCTGGAACCATCGCTCGTTACCAATGTAACTCCCCGTCGGACCTACGATGTTCACCCATTGCTCACACCCCACATGGGCACACAATGTTTATGGATCGTTCACACCCCACACGGGCACACGACCCGATTGCTCACACCTAACCTAGGCACACAATCCGATTGCTCACACCTTACCTAGGCACACAATCGTTTGTAATCATCGCTCACACCTCACATATGCGCACGACGATACAACGGATTCTCATTAGAATCACTCAACACAAGAATGTACTTCATTATGCTTCACATGCAAAATGACTCAAGAAATTCTTGAAATGCATACATATTCACAATATATTCATGCATTCATCTCATACACTCACATACAATCTATATACATTCACATCAATGCACTATTGTATGATTCACATTCAAACACAGTCAAAACGATAAAAGTCGCTAAATAGCACTATTCCACACTTTCCGACATAATAAAACCGGCCAACAGTTTCCACACCATCATAATCACAAAGTACAGCTCAATAGCTTTCCAACGATACCAGGAATGTAAGAATCGGATAATCGGAACAAAAGTTACGGACGAAAACGAAAACGACATTTTGAAAAATCCCATTTTTACATTCCTCCTGTCCATACGCGTATCACCCATGCCGATACGCGTATGGACAGAACCCATTTCCTTCACAATTTCACGTTTTTAAATCCCATACGCGCACGCCCATCACCCATACGCGTATCACCAGAGGGCCGGGAAAAGCCACCCTCCATACGCGTATTGGCCCAAAAACAGGCCAATGATACGTGTAATGCCTGGCTCATACGCGTATGAACATGCCCCTTACGCGTATGGCCAGGGGAAACCCAGAAAAACTCTGCAGAACCAAGTTCTGCGTTTTCTCCCCCAAAATCCTCCAATTTCATCATCTACACACAGAAAAATACCAATTTGATCTCCAACAACATGTATCATTCATGTATCAACAACAAGGGATCTAAAAATATCATTTTCAACCCGATTTAATCGATTTCTACCATTTTCTACACAAATGGGTTTATACCAAAACTCATGAAAATCAACAAAAACAACAATACAATCATACATAATCATACACATTGCTAAGATAACAAGATTTCACACCCTTACCCGGATTCCAAACTCGCTAAATGATCGTTCTTGATGATTCTCTAGTTTTCCTCTTTTCCTCTTCTCTTCTCTTCCTCTTCTTTCTTTCTATCCTTTTTCTTTCTATTTCTCTCTCTTTTTCCTTTCTATCTATTTTTCTTTCTTTTCTATTTCTTTTCTCTCAAATACAATTAATTCATTTTCTCACATAATTCTAATTCCACTAAATTTCTAACTTATCATTAATTGAGAAAAGTCTAAAATACCCTCCATTCTAATTTCCCCGAAAACTCTCAAAAACGGAAAAATAACATTTAACACACCAATTTCACAAATAAAATAATTTATCACTCAATTAAAATAAAAGACTCAACAAAATGGAAATAATCAAAATCGGGGCGTTACAACTCTCCCCCACTTTAGAAATTTTCGTCCTCGAAAATATTACCTGATCCAAACAACTCCGGATACAACTCTCGCATCCCATTCTCTAGTTCCCACGTCATATTGCCTTCTGCAGCGCCTCCCCACGCTACTTTTACTAGCGCAATATCCTTGCCTCTTAGCTTCTTAACTTCACGGTCCAAAATCCTAATCGGTAAAGCTTCCACCGTAAGGTTATCTCTCACTTCAACCTCGTCCATAGGAATAACATGTGACGGATCCGGAACATACTTCCGAAGTTGCGAAACATGGAATACATCATGCAAATTCGAAAGGTTCGGAGGCAACGCCACACGGTAAGCCACAACACCAACTCGTGAAGTAATCTGATACGGACCAATAAACCGAGAAGTCAACTTCTTCGACTTCAAAGCACGACCCACACCCGTAACCGGTGTAACTCTAAAAAACACATGGTCGCCTTCTTGAAATTCAAGATCTTTCCTTCTCTTGTCATGATAGATCTTTTGTCTACTTTGAGAAGCTTTCATCTTCTCCCGAATAAACTTCACTTTCTCCGTCATTTGTTGTACCATCTCCGGTCCAACTATCGTCCTCTCGCCGGTTTCATCCCAACACAAAGGTGTTCGACATCTCCGACCATACAAAGCCTCAAATGGTGCCATACTTATACTTGAATGAAAACTGTTATTGTAGGTGAACTCAATCAACACCAAATAATTATCCCAAGCACCACCTTGCTCGAGCACACAAGCACGCAATAAATCCTCCAACGATTGAATTGTCCTTTCGGTTTGACCATCCGTTTGCGGATGATAAGCCGAACTCAATCTTAGCTTAGTACCCAAAGCCTTTTGTAAACTCTCCCAGAACCTCGATGTGAATCTAGGATCTCTATCCGATACAATACTCTTAGGAACTCCATGTAACTTTACAACCACAAGAATATAAATCTCGGCTAACTTCTCCAAAGGATAACTAATATCAATTGGAATGAAGTGAGCAGATTTAGTAAGCCTATCAACAATTACCCAAATAACATTATGACCTCTTTGCGTATTCGGCAATCCCGTAACAAAATCCATCGATATACTATCCCACTTCCACTCCGGAATGTCCAACGGTTGCATCAATCCACTAGGTTTTTGATGTTCCACCCTAGACTTTTGACAAGTTAAGCATGCATACACAAACTGAGCAACATCCCTCTTTAATCCGGACCACCAAAAGATTTTCTTCAAATCTTGATACATTTTGTTCGCTCCCGGATGAATACTTAAGTTACTTCGGTGTCCTTCATCCAATATCATCTTTTTCAACTCCACATCATCGGGAATACAAATACGACCACGGAATCTCAAAACTCCAAAATTATCAACCTTGAAATCCTCATTTTCATTCAACATCAAATCAACGAATTTCAAATCCAACTTTTGCTTTTCACATACCATTGCAAGAAAATCATTCGTAACATGTAACATACCAAGTCTCACACTTCTCGGCGTCATTTCACAAAATAAACTCAAGTCCCTAAAATTCTCCAAAAGTTCCCATTCTCTCACCATTAATGCGGACATATGTAACAACTTCCGACTCAAGGCATCGGCCACCACGTTTGCCTTACCCGGATGGTAATTCAAACCAAAATCATAATCCTTCAAAAGTTCTAACCACCTCCTTTGTCTCATGTTCAATTCTTTTTGATCAAATAAATATTTCAAGCTTTTGTGATCACTAAAAACTTCAAATCTCGCACCATAAAGATAATGCCTCCATATTTTCAAAACAAACACCACCGCCGCTAACTCTAAGTCATGTGTAGGATAATTCTTTTCATGCACTCTCAACTGTCTTGAAGCATATGCCACAACTTTTCCATCTTGCATCAAAACACCACCTAAACCAATCAATGAAGCATCACAATACACAACAAATGGTTCATTAGGATTCGGTAAAATCAAGATCGGAGCCGTTGTCAACCATCTCTTTAGCTCATTGAAACTCTCTTCACAATGAATATCCCAAATGAAAGCCTTTCCCTTACAAGTCAATTGCGTTAACGGAAGTGCCAACATCGAGAATCCCTCAATAAACCTCCGATAATAACCCGCCAAGCCTAAAAAGCTTCGAATCTCCGTAACCGAATTAGGAGCCTCCCATTGCATCACCGCATCAATCTTGGATGGATCAACACTAATACCACTACCGGAAATAACATGCCCAAGGAAACTTACTTCCGACAACCAAAATTCACATTTCGACAACTTAGCATTCAATTGTTTTTCTTTCAAAATTTGCAACACAATTCTCAAATGCGCTTCATGCTCCTCTTGAGACTTAGAGTAAACCAAAAGGTCGTCGATGAACACAAGCACGAAACGATCCAACTGTTCATGAAAAATATGATTCATGTATTCCATAAACACACCCGGCGCATTAGAAACCCCGAATGGCATCACGGAATATTCGTAATGACCATACCGTGTCCTAAAGGCCGTCTTTTCAATATCTTCTCCTTTCACACGAATCTGGTGGTATCCCGATCTCAAATAAATCTTGCTAAAAACACGCGCACCAACTAATTGGTCCAACAAATCATCGATCCTTGGAAGCGGATACTTGTTCTTAATGGTCACCTTGTTCAATTGTCGATAATCAATGCACAACCGCATACTTCCATCCTTCTTCTTTACCAACAATACCGGAGCACCCCACGGAGAAACACTTGGTCTTACAAATTTCTTGTCCAACAAGTCATTCAATTGCTTCTTCAATTCTACCAACTCCGATGCCGACATACGATACGGTGTCATCGAAATCAGTCTAGTACCCGGAACTAGATCAATAGAAAATTCAACTTCTCTTTCTGGCGGTACATTCGTAATATCCTCAGGAAACACTTCAGGAAAATCACACACAACATGAAACACATCAAGTGACACTTGACTATCCATAGACAATGATGCAAACAACCCGAACAATTGAGCTTCGTCCGCTAAAAGTTTCTTCAACTCTTTAGTGGATAGGAAACTCGAGTGTTCGTCCTCTTCCAAAGAAGGAAACCTCACTAACTTGTGATAACAATCTATATGAACTCTATTAAATTGCAACCAATTCATACCCAAGACCACATCCAATCCTTCCAACGGCAAACACACTAAGTCCATCTCAATGTCTTTACCATAAATGGTTAAAGGACAACTTAAACAAACGAAAGAAGTAGTTACTGACCCCATTGCTGGAGTATCAATAACCATCTTACCATCCATCAGAGACAACACAAGATTCAAACGCTTCGCGCACTCAGACGAAATAAACGAATGAGTCGCTCCCGTATCAATAATGGCAACTAAAGGTGTACTATTAATAAAGCATGTACCTTTAATCAAACGGTCTGCATTAGTAGTTTGAGTCCCCCGCCAATGCAACCACCTTTCCGCCCGCTTGAGCTTGTTTCGGCTTAGTACACTTAGTACTAATGTGACCAACTTCTCCACAATTATAGCACTTCACCATATTCCTTCTACAATCTGTAGCAACATGCCCAAGACCTCCACAGTTAGAACATTTCACCACTGGCTTCCCACACTCAAATGATTTATGACCCATTTCACCACACTTGTAACACCTAATAGAACCGGAACCTCCTCCTCCAGATCTCCTATCAAAGTTTCCCCTATGCTTGCCCTTATCAACGGGTGTCACATAAGGTCCACTTCCAGCTTGTTGCTTTCCTTTCCTCTCATTCAAACTTTTTTAATGTGTAGAACGAGCCTTACTATCTTCTTCGAAGATTATACAACATTCCGTCAAATCTGAAAACCTTCTTATCCTTTGATATCCCACAGCTTGCTTAATCTCAGGACGTAAACCATTCTCATATTTAATACACTTTGAGAACTCAGCAGTAATCGTAGCATAGTGAGGATGGAATTGAACCAACTCCACAAATTTAGCAGTATAGTCCACCACGGACATACTACCTTGTTTCAATTCAAGGAACTCCATCTCTTTCTTCCCTTTCACACTTTCAGGGTAATACTTCCTTAAGAACTCAGTACGAAATAAATCCCAAGTTACCTATTCATCATCCACCTCAAGAATTTGACGCATACCGACCCACTAATCGTCGGCTTCTTCCTTCAGCATGTGAGACCCAAGCCTCACCTTGTTCTCCTCCGCACAGTCCATGACTCTGAAGATCCTTTCAATCTCTTTCAACCAAAGTTGAGCACCATCGGGATCAAATCTTCCTTTAAAGACCGGTGGTTGATTCTTCCTGAACTCGTCATTAGCATTCACATTCGGTGCACCTTGCACCGCCCTAGCCATTGCTTCCAAAGCAGCAGCCATCGAATTGTCGTTTCTACCAGCCATATTCTGATCATTCCCAAAAATGACAACAAAGTTAAACAACAGTTCAACCAACACAACAACAAGACAGACACAACTGACTCAACTCTGGCTCTGATACCACTTAACGTAACACCCCCTTTCTATACCCCCAAATAATCACAATTAATCTTTTAGGCACATATTAAAAATTTCGTCAGAATATAACTATAAACATGGTATAAAAGAGGCGTGCCACATCATACTAGCATTTAAAACATACAACACCTGCTCAAACATTGATATGCAACAGTGGGGTAACTTTGTCCTTGCACCCACATCTCAATATTTAGAATAAAAGCGGAAAATCTAAACATTGAATAACATCAAACATATATACATATATATACATCCGTCATCGAGTATCATCCATCATCATAATTCATGTTTACATAAACATTCATGAGCAAGATACATATACAAATGTATCACAAAAGAATCATATACATCCTAGCTACCCGGTGCTACATATCAGAGCCAACCGACCAAAAGAATGAAGACACGCTTCACAAAAGACCTCCAGCATACCTACTCTGCAATGCCTCATAGAGCATCATAAAACAGCAGAAGGGTGAGAAATATTATCATAATAACAATGCATATAATTATATATATCTTAACATAAAAATACACATATTCCACATTCTCACCACAATTCATCAAAACTCACCCATATACATCACAATGTATTTATATATATATATATATATATATATATATATATATATATATATATATATATATACAACCAAGCATACTCATCATACATACTTTCGCAATTCTCAATCATTCCACATAAACATACACATTCATGTTTATTCATCAATGCACAAATACAAAGATGATAAATGCAAATCATAGAGACCGACTCACGACTCTATGCAAATTCAATGCAGTACCGACTCAATCATCATTAGTTCACTCAGGAACTCTGCTGGAACCATCGCTCGTTACCAATGTAACTCTCCGTCGGGCCTACGATGTTCACCCATTGCTCACACCCCACATGGGCACACAATGTTTATGGATCGCTCACACCCCACACGGGCACACGACCCGATTGCTCACACCTCACCTAGGCACACAATCCGATTGCTCACACCTCACCTAGGCACACAATCATTTGTAATCATCGCTCACACCTCACATAGGCACACGACGATACAACGAATTCTCATTAGAATCGCTCAACACAAGAATGTACTTCATTATGCTTCACATGTAAAATGACTCAAGACATTCTTGAAATGCATACATATTCACAATATATTCATACATTCATCTCATACACTCACATACAATCTATATACATTCACATCAATGCACTATTGTATGATTCACATTCAAACACACAGTCAAAACGGTAAAAGTCGCTAAATAGCACTATTCCACACTTTCCGACATAATAAAATCGGCCAACAGTTTCCACACCATCATAATCACAAAGTACAGCTCAATAGATTTCCAACGATACCAGGAATGTAAGAATCGGATAATCGGAACAAAGGTTACGGACGAAAACGAAAACGACATTTTGAAAACAAGCCAATGATACGTGTAACGCCTGGCTCATACGCGTATGAACATGCCCCTTACGCGTATGGCCAGGGGAAACCCAGAAAAATTCTGCAGAACCAAGTTCTGCGTTTTCTCCCCCAAAATCCTCCAATTTCATCATCTACACACAGAAAAATACCAATTTGATCTCCAACAACATGTATCATTCATGTATCAATAACAAGGGATCTAAAAATATCATTTTCAACCCGATTTAATTGATTTCTACCATTTTCTACACAAATGGGTTTATACCAAAACTCATGAAAATCAACAAAAACAATAATACAATCATACATAATCATACACATTGCTAAGATAACAAGATTTCACACCCTTACCCGGATTCCAAACTCGCTAAATGGTCGTTCTTGATGATTATCTAGTTTTCCTCTTTTCCTCTTCTCTTCTATTCCTCTTCTTTCTTTCTATCCTTTTTCTTTCTATTTCTCTCTCTTTTTCCTTTCTATCTATTTTTCTTTCTTTTCTATTTCTTTTCTCACAAATACAATTAATTCATTTTCTCACATAATTCTAATTCCACTAAATTTCTAACTTATCATTAATTGAGAAAAGTCTAAAATACCCTCCATTCTAATTTCCCCGAAAACTCTCAAAAACGGAAAAATAACATTTAACACACCAATTTCACAAATAAAATAATTTATCACTCAATTAAAATAAAAGACTCAACAAAATGGAAATAATCAAAATCGGGGCGTTACACCGGGGAGGCTCAGCGCCCTGCCCGACGCTCTATACCGTGCGTGTGCCCGACAATGTTGAGGAGGCATATACCTGACATTGGTCGTGCTATGAGGCCCTTGTTGGCCATCCTGGGACGTGTGGGTTGGGCCTGCTCGATTGAGGGGCAAAACCCCCAGTCCAGAACAGGAGCCCCCCAAGTCGTTGCTCTGAGGTGTCAGAGTAATGACTTAAGGGCCAGCTACGTCGAGGACTTATCTAGTCGGGGAAGAGACTCTAAACGAGGAACAGTTGGTAATCGGACAAAAACGAGTCGGCCTGCTGGTGCTATACTGGCCGTGGATGGGCGACATCGCGGGGATACGGGAAGTGTGAAATGAGGTGAATGAAAAGACGCGAGTTAGGGAATGAAACGACACGTTTGGGAGAGTGTGCGCCACATGTCGCAGCTCATCATTGTCTAGGGCAGCTACGCTAGGGTAGCGTAATCGATTGCCTAGGAGCCCTCAAAACTTGTGAGAGCCCTATAAATAAGGGTCATCTCGTCCCATTTGCACTTTTGGCTCCCCCTTTGCTCAGATTCACTCTTTCTTCCTTCTCTTGTTTTGCCGCCGTACGCCGCCGCCAATTACCGTGCCGAAAACCTACCGGAAGTTATTTCAGTAAGTTTCTTTCTTTTTTCTCCTTTCATTTGTCTTTTTAGGGTGGTTTCATGGTGAACTGATGAAGTTCTCATGGAAATCACGAAATATTCGGCGAAAACGGCGGAATTTCATAGTTTAGTTGTTGAATCTCGCGGGGAGAGACGACGAAATCCCCGAGGATACGAAGAATATCTCGGGGTCACGAGATGAACATTTCTCAGCTCTTTGTTGAACATTATGGGGATCAAGGATGGAATCCCCGGGGGGCCGACGTTTATCTCTGGGATATGGGTCGAATACCCCAGGGTCCCGCCCAATTTCGCTCCCAGCGGACCTGAGGATGGTCGCGGGTTCGCGTTCCCCGACGTTCCCTCCTCGCACTTTCACTTGATCAGCGGTGGAAGGGGTGGATTTGATATGGGTCATCGAATTCACCATTTCCTTCTGCATTTCAGGTAAATAGACGTATTGCCCGTGGCCGAGGGATCTTTGGATATTTACGACGGGCCCGATTCACCTATGGCGGAGACAACCAGCGACGGGGAGAGGCTTCCCGACGAGTGGGCCTGCGAAGAGGCAGTGAACATGATCTCCAAATTTGTCGACCTGAACGAGGCCGACATATTTTGTACCGTCGAGCACCGCCTAATAGGTTCACAGAAGTCATGGAATGTGTTCAGGCCTTTGCCACATCATCGAATATGCTCGACATATAGCGGGATGCGGTTTCCCGTATATGAGTTTATGTTCGACGAGGCGGGGTGGCCTTGCCCTTCACGGATTTTCAACATTCAGTGTTTGTCCACCTGCATTTGGCCCCTTCTCAACTCCACCCCAACTCTCTCGCATTCATCGGGGCTTTCGAGCTCGTGTGTAAATACCTGAAGATTGGGGCGACGGTGCCCCTATTTTTTTGTATTTTCCATCTTCAACGGCAGGCTGTCAATGGCAAGCATGGCTCGGTGTCCTTCAAGCAGGTGAGCAGCCTGTTTCACATTTATCTGGACTCCGTGCAAGACTTCAAGTATCGGTACTTCCTCGTAAGGCCGGTCACACATGAGGCCGTAAATACAGTGTACCGTCGGGTCGTCGAGGAAGTGGATGGGAGGCAAGAGGAGGCCCTTGTGCCCAGGTTTCTGTTGTTCTGGACTGAAGAACACTTCAAGAGGGGAACGGAAAACTATATCGTCAGCCCTGGTAAACTCTGTGAAGGGGATCGCTTGGCTCACGAGGCCATAGTCAAGTTCATCAGTGGGTTTAACAAAGCCAAGTTCGTGACGCCGAACGGGGACTTCCTTATGGGCGACGATGGGGAGGTCTTAACGAAGCGTCGATTGATCAACACTAGGGCTCTCCTCGAGACATTTTTTGACGAGGAGGCTCTCAAGCTGTTAGGTGGGGTGGCCTCCCCGACCTTCCTTTCCCTTCGTCCTTCATTTCGAATTACAGACCTCTTTGTTTTCTGTGCAGGTAATATGTCGTCTGCTGAGGAGCGCCTCAAAAAGTTGAAGGCTAACTGCGCTACGTAGAAGGGAGGCAAAAGCCATCTCGAGCAGATCCGAGCGCAGGAATCCGTTCCCACTCAGACAACCAGGATAGTGATTCCCTCAGCCCCCAGGTCTCCCCGAAGAGGCGACGGATTGCGGACACAGTGGCCATCGACCTTACTGAGAACGAGGGTCCCCCTGCTGTAAAATTCGTGCTCCCGCCTTGTCACTCGAGGCCGAACTTTTTCATGGGGAATAATTCCCTTTGCGTGGGTGCCCCCGAAGCTCAGGCCATCTTAGGCGTCGACAAGGTCTCTCGGAGAAAGGCGCTGGTGGAGGATGTGTCCGCTGTGATGCGGGTTTGTGCGGCTGCCCTGGTTCTGTACGACGAGGCGTGCCCGGAAGGCGAGCTGAACAGGTTGTGCGAGAGGTTCCAATCTATCTCAGCCGAAATGGAGAAGATGGGCAAGGAGCTGGACAACTGCAAAAGCCAGAACCAGGCCCAGGTCGAGCTTCAAGGGAAGTTGGAGGAAAAGTTGAAGAATGCTGAGGAAGGGCGGAGACATATTGCCGGGATTGAAGAGGAGAGGGATCGTCTCTTGGCGAGGAATGCCGAGTTGGAGGAGGTTGTCCGCCCCGCTGATGAGGAAACTAAGGAAGATAGGTTGCTGACCTCGCGGGCAGCACTCATAGAGAAGCTCCGGGAATCCGAGGAGGACAACCTCGTAGCTGCCGACATAGGATTCAGAAACGCCGTGCAGCAGCTTCGGGTTCTCCACCCTGACCTCACAACCGAAGGGATTGATCCCGACTCCGAGGTGGTCTACGGTCAGATCGTGCAGCCGATGCGGGTGGACGAGGTTCATGAACGCGAGGAGCCCGAAGGGACTGTCGTCGAGTAGGCTTTTCTTCTTCGTTTTGTTCGGCCTGCGAGCTGTTTTATTTATTTTTCAATACCTATGCCCGGCCTGCATTCCAGGGGCTTTTGATACTTGTTTGTAATATTTGTACAATGGACTTCTGCCCGCTTCAATGCATTTTTGCTTATCTGCTCGTGTGCTGTTTGTATGGTTTATATTGTGTGTGATGTTATAGCATTTGTTATACTTTGTTTTTGTCTAAGTAATAAAGACTTCAATACTTTGTTTTTTTTGTCTAAGTAATAAATACTTTGGGATTTGCTCGACCTTGATAGTCCCTGACCGCGTGGAGAGCTGGTCGGGTGGTCGGAGACGTATTCTGACCTTCAACGAGGCTAAGAGCTCGGTCGAGGTCTTAGCTTCGTAGCGTGATCTTCCCACCGCGAGCTGGGTGTTCTGCCTAATTGGTACAACGACGGCGGAGCTCGATCGAGGTATCTCCGTCGGATCAAAAGTCCTCGCGCACACACAACGCGGCCTTCGATCATCGTGTTCTGTATAGGGGTGTCGCGCTCGTACCTTAGTGCGTCCCCGTAATCGCGGTGTTTGTGAGTCGCGGGCAGTGCTTAACTGTAGTATTGTTTGAGCATCTCAGCGTTCCATGGTCGAGCAAGTTCTTCCCCGTGCAGATTTTTGAGGAAATAGGCTCCTGTCCGCATTTTCGTGCGGACGCGGTACAGGCCCTCCCAGTTTGCGGCGAGATTGCCCTCTCGCGAGTCTTTCTGGTTCCTTCGTAGGACGAGGGTGTCCACCTGAAAATAACGTTTGATAGCTTTGTCGTTATAACGCAGTGTTATTTTCTGTTTTAGTGAAGCTTCTCGAAGAGAACGCCCGAACGTGTCTCCTCGACGAAATCGAGTTCTTACCTCAGGGCTTCGTTGTTCGCGTCCCCGTCGAGGGGGTTTTCCGTCCTCCTCGAGGGCTCCCTAATTTCCACGGGGATCACCGCTTCCGTTCTGTAGGTCAGACGAAAAGGGGTCTCCCCGGTCGTGGAATGTGGGGTCGTTCGGTAGGCTCAGAGGACGTTGTGTAGCTCCTCGACCCACCGTTGCTTGGCGTCGCCTAATCGACGTTTCAATCCTCGTAGTATTACTCTGTTCGCCGCCTCAGCCTGTCTGATCGTTTAAGGGTGCTTGACCGACGTGAAGCGCTGCTTCGTGCCTAGCTTAGAGACGAAGTCTTGGAAGTTCTTGTCGGTGAATTGTGTTCCGTTGCCGGTGACAATAACTTGAGGTACGCCGAATCGGGCGAGGACGTTCCTTTTCTAGAAACGCAGTATGTTGAAGGCCGTGATTTTGGCCAATGCTTCAGCCTCAATCCACTTCTTGAAGTAGTCCACCCCGACGATGAGGTATTTGTTTTGATACGAGCCCTGGACCCGAGGATACCCATCCCCCACCACGCAAACGGCCACGGGGTGGACAGTGTTTTGAGCTCGATAGGAGGAGCAAGGTGCATGTGCCCGTGTCGTTGGCATCTATCGCACTTCTTGACGTGTTCCTTGGTGTCCTGTTGCATGGCGGGCCAGTAGTACCCTGCTCGAAGCGCCTTACGGGATAACGATCGCCTGCCGAGGTGTTGTGCATTGATTCCTTCATGGATTTCCTGGAGGATGTCGGGGACCTTGGTCTCCTCGACGCACCTGAGGAGGGGAATAGAGAACCCTCGCCGTTATAGTTTGTCCTCGACTATCGTGTATGAGCATGCCCGCCGCTTGACCATTCCGGCTTCCTTGGGATCTTCGGGCAGCTTGCCCGTCGTGAGGTATTCATACACAGGGGTCATCCAGCAATTGCTGTCACCAATGGCGTTTACGTCCGCCACTGGAGCGAGTTTGACGATGCTCGGCCGGGAAAGCACTTCTTGTATGACGGATTTGTTGCCGCCTCTTTTCTTTGTGCATGCCAATTTGGACAAAACATCTGCTCGGGCATTGTGCTCGCAGGGGATGTGAGTTACTTCCGCGGAGGTGAACTTTTTCATCTTTTCTTTCACCAAGGTCAAGTATTCGATGAGATTGTCGTTCTTGGCCTGGTACTCTCCTCGAACTTGCGAGGCCACGATCTGGGAATCGGTGAAGATTTTGACCTCCTTGGCGCCGAGGTTTTCGGCCAACCGAAGTCCGACGAGGAAAGCCTCGTACTCCGCTTGGTTGTTTGACGTCGGGAAGGATAGTTCGAGGGATACCTCGACCAGGATGCCTTCCTCGTTTTCGAGGATGATGCCCGCCCCGCTTCCCTTCGGGCTGGATATTCCATCGACATAGATCGTCCATTTTTGGGATCCGTTGGTCGAGGGTTCCGGGACGGTC
The DNA here is from genome assembly GCA_022829125.1 of Lathyrus tuberosus. Classification (NCBI taxonomy): domain Eukaryota; kingdom Viridiplantae; phylum Streptophyta; class Magnoliopsida; order Fabales; family Fabaceae; genus Lathyrus; species Lathyrus tuberosus. The sequence goes on from JALAZF010000593.1 coordinate 999,227, forward strand.
ATCTCTGCCACAAAGTAAGCCAGTACCTGAGCCTTTAGGGCTTTCCTTCCCTCGTATTGGATGTCAAACTCGGCAAGTTCGAGCGACCACTTGAGCATCCTCCCCGCCATATCCGGTCGTCCAAGGAGTTTCCTTATGGGCTGTTCGGACCTTACGACGACAGTGTGGGCGAGGAAGTAGTGGCGTAGCCTCCTGGCCGCGGTGACGAGGGCCAAGGCGACTTTCTCTATCTGGTGATACCTGAGCTCGGTGTAACGCCCCGTTTTGCCAATTTTATTTTATTGAGTCTTTTTGGATTATTTTATTATTATTTTATTTTATTTTCGACTTTTATGTGAAAATATGTTATTTTTCGTCGTGATTATATTTTATCGCGTTTTGGGAACATTTGCGAGATATTTGAGTGTGGGGGTATTTTGGACATTTCATAGATAATTGTTAAGTTAGTAAGAAAGAAAATAGAATAGAAAAGGGAAAGAAAGAAAAATAGAGAGAAAGAAAGAAGAAAGAAGGAAAAAGAGAAGAAAAGAGGAGAAGGGAGAAAATTGGAGAAGAGTGGAAAAATCATCAAGAGCAAGTTGTAGAGTCGATTAAATTGGGTAAGGGTGCGAAACTCGATTATTCTATGATTGTATACGATTATGTATGTGTGTTTGTTGTTGTTTTTGATTGAATTGGAAGAAAATGAGTAAAACCCATATTTGGTATAATTGATTAGAAATTGATTTGAATGTGTCCAAACTTGTGTTGATTGTGTTTTAGATTGTCTATACATGTTGGTTGTGTGTTATTGCAATTCAAATTGGTGATTTTCTGAGTTTTAGGCGAAAAATTGGTTGAAATTGGGTGGAAAACGCAGAACATTGTTTTGCAGAATTTTTCTGAGATTTCCAAGTCATATGCGTATGGGACATGTTCATACGCGTATGAACCTTGGCGTTACGCGTATGGTGGGCGAGCCATGAGGGCAATACGCGTAGGGGCTGCTTGTTTTCTCGGCCATCTGTCCATTTGCGTACGATACGCGTAGCTTTTTAGGTCATTACGCGTACGGGCTTGGGCATTACGCGTACGGTCATTTCAACGTGAACTTTGGAAAAATGAGATCTCTGCTCATACACGTATGGCTCATGGTGGTACGCGTATGGGCAGGACTTTTGCAAAATGTGACTTTTCAAAATATCGTTTTTCGTTTTCGTTCGTAACTTTTGATCCGTTTATCCGATTTTTGCATTCTTGGTGGCGTTGGAAAGGTATCGAGTTGTACTTTATGATTATGATGTTTTGAGAATTGTTAGCCGATTAAATTATGTCGAAAAGTCAGGAATAGTGTCGGTGGTCGACTTTTATCGTTATACTTGTACGCAATTGATGTGTATTGGACAAGGTGCTGTTGTATGACGTAAATGTATGTGCTTAGATGATGTTGTGATGATTTATGACTGTATGGAAATTAAATGCATTGTTTTAGGCATAAGTACAAAGTGTGATTTTATCGATGAAATGAACATGTGTGTATGGATGCAATGTGAATGTCATGAGTCATCGTATGCCAAGCATCATAGTGTGTATTGTTGAACGTCCTGAGTGACGGTTTAATTCCTGAAGGAAATTGCTATAACATCGTGTGCCTCGAAAATATGAGGCGATGCCTGAGGACCTAAAGTAGTGGTTATAGACGATTGTGGGATCCTTTGGAGACTTAAAGCAATCCTTAACGTCGTGTGCCTCGAAAATATGAGGCGATGCCTGAGGACCTAAAGCGACGGGTGAACATCGTAGGCCCGACGGGGAGTTACTTGAGATTCTCAGTAACGAGCGATGGTTCCAATAGTTCCTGAGTGAACTGATGATGAGACATGAGACAATGGAAGTCGGTACCGCATGGCATGTGCATAGATTCGTTGTGTCGGTCTATGTGCATTGCATAAATCATGAATTAATTGTGTGTGAGTTTGTGAATGTGATTGATGATTGTATGGTATATGTGTGGTGTGAAATGGTATTCGATGCTTGAGAATTATGCGATATTATGTTATATGTGGTTATGGTGAGAATGTGTTACTTGTACATTTTTATGTTTATATATATAATTTTATTCAATTATATTATGGTTGTTTTTCTCACCCTTCTGCTGTTTTATAACGCTCTATGAGGCGTTGCAGATTAGAGCTGCTGGAGGTATTCCTTTTTGTGAAGCGTTGCGTCTTCATTATTTTGGTCGGTCGGCTCTGATATGTGACTCCGGGTAGTTAGGGTGGCCGCGTGCTATTATTTTGTATATCTGATGATATATTTTGGTTGTACATATGCTACCTGATGTATGACAAACTGTTTATATGTGTATATGTATATATGTTAATCAGATTTTAGATTTTCCGCTTTAATTCTAATTTCTGAAAAGTGGGTGTAAGGAACAAAGTTTCCTCTGTATGATTGCTACCCCATAGTTGCATATCATTATGGGCAGGTGTTGCATGTTATGTGTATGTTTGGTTACAGTAGATGTGATTCCCCCCTTTCTATGCCGCGAATTCAAATGTACTCTGACGAAATTTCGAATTTTCTTTTAGTGCTTTAATTGCATGTTAATTGGGGGTATAGTTTGGGGGCGTCACATTAAGTGGTATCAGAGCTACGTCCGTGTCAGTTGTGTTTGTGGTGTCTGTTGTGTCTGGAATATTGGGCGAGTTGTGTTGGACGAGTTGTTGTTTAACCATAGTTTCTGTGTTTAGACGAACAGAATATGGCTGGTCATAATGATGCTGCTTTGGCTGCTGCGATGGAAGCGATGGCACGAGCTGTGCAGGGTGCACCGAATGCTGCCGGAAATGATGAGTTTAGAAAGAATAAGCCGCCGGTCTTTAAAGGGAAACATGATCCGAATGGTGCGCAGTTGTGGTTGAAAGAGATTGAGAGGCTTTTCAGGATAATGGATTGTGATGACGATGATGTTAACGTGAGGCTGGGCACTCATATGTTACACGAAGAGGCTGATGATTGGTGGGTCAGTACTCGTCAGGTGTTGGAAGCTGAGGAGGAGGAAGAAGAGATCACTTGGGAGGTGTTTAGCCGAGAATGTAACACCCCTTTCTATACCCCGTACAAAAATGGAATAATAAAAAAAAATAATCTTATAATAAAACATCAGAGCAAAGATTAAGTCATTTAGATATAAACAGAGATGTCACATCAACGTGAACTAAAAACAACCTGCTCATAAAGATATATAACACCTGGATAGTTTTTATAAACAAAGGAACTCCGTTCCAAAATATCAGCATTCAGTTACAAAATTAAAGCGGAACATCCATAACTGATGTCATCACAAAATATAAGTATGTCATATACATATTCATACAAGGCCACTATATACAAGCTAAAAGAAACATCTACACTCGAACCCCGACTACCCGTGTTACATATCAGAGCCGACGGAACGACAAAAAGACAAAGACACTAATCTTCGCAAAAGACCTCCAGCGTCTAATCTGCAATGCCATTACAGCATTAAACCACAGCAGAAGGGTGAGAAACAGGATTATAATATAATTGCATATCATTATATAACACTTAGCAAAATATGCACAATTATTCTCACCACACAAATACGATACTTGTAAACAACACAAGACATATTAAACCCATTTCACACATCAATCACATAAGCAAATACATTAACACAATGCATAACAAATCCTTCTCAAAATTCAACACATAAACATTCATGTAATGAATTATGCAAATGCACAGAAACCGACATAACGACTCTATGCATGCGGTACCAATCCAACCTTGTAATTCATTAGTCCCCCAGGAACTCTTGGAATCATCGCTCGTTACATAGAGTAACTCCTCGTCGGGCCTACGATGTTCCCCGTCGCTATAAACCATTATTTCAGGGTGTACGACGTTTATGGATTGCTTTAGACCACTATTTCAAGGCGCACAATCCGATTGCCATAGTCCACTATTTCAGGGCGCACAATCATTTGTGATTAATCGCTTCTACCATTATTTCAGGGCGTAAGATGATAAAACTGATTCATTTATGAATCTTCCAATGCAAGAATGCATATCATGATACTTGACACATTAATGATTCATGCCAACATCAAATGCTCATGCATTAACAATAATCATGTATTTCAAGTACATATAAAGTAACGCACACAATTGCCCAAAATGGCCACAAACACCAATATACCATCAAAGAATCATCACACAAGCCATCTCATAACATATCATAATATGTCTTACAATATTGAAAAATAACTCAAAATTCCATTATTCGGTTTTCCGAAAAAAAGTCAGCTAAAAGTCGGCCAAAAATAATATTTTCTATCATCATCAAAAAGTACTCATCGACAGCTTCGATTCGGTATAATGAACTCTTAAATACGATAAACGGTTAATAAGATATGAATATTTCAAAATAACGCAAAAACATAAACCGGAGGATCGACACTACGATACGGTTTGAAAATACTGTTCTAATTGGACCATGTTCAGACCTCAAAACCATTTTTCCTAGAAAGAACATCTCGTTAGCTTCCCAACGCTTCGAACGAGGGTCAAAACCGACTTACGGTTCAAGAGTTATGAATTTCCGAAGTTTCCCGACAAACCAGAATTTTATGGTTCAGCACAGTATGTATCGATACATAGGCTTATGTCTCGATACAAAAAGGCCACATGTATCGATACATAGCACGCATGTGTCGACACATGCTGTAGTGAAAATGTTGTTTTCCCAAATTTCTACAGTATGTATCGATGCATAAGGGTTATGTATCGATACATAAACCATTTTGTATCGATACATAGCTGTTATGTATCGATTCATAACTCTGTTTTTCCTCAAAAACCAGATTTTCTCAAAATACACCTTTGCTGCCACTTTTCCGAAATGCCTGGAAACTCGACTAAATCGAACATTTTCACCGAAACAAACATATACGCTCAACCACCAAATACATAAGAACAATTTAGAACACATAAACGAAATTTCTACGACGTTCGATTTTTCGATTAAATTTCAACCTTTCAAAAACCAGATTTTTCAAACATCGCCAAATCGAATAAAAAGCACGCTATACGACGACCTAACCTTGCTCGATACAACTACGTAATTTATTTCGAATTCTAACCGTGAAAACATCGATTTTTATCGATTTCCTACAATTCGACCTAAACGGACAAAATAACGGAAACATAACGAAAACTAACCAAAACATAACCAAACTTCATGAAACTTTAAACAGCAGCTCACATACATATAACCAACCAACACATGTATTTATACGACTTTTCGACCGTAAAAACATCGGTTCCTATCGATTTCGTCCAATACGGCATAAACGGAAACATATGGAAAACCAACCAAAACATCCACACAAAACATACATAATCATACACAATCAATATAATAACCGAGTTTCGCACCCTTACCCGATTTAATCGTGTTCTAGAAAGTCGGGAGATTGATTTCTTCCTTCACAAGTTTTTCCTCTCTTTTCTTCTTTCTCTTCTCTTTTCCTCTTCTCTCTTTTTCTTCTCTTTTGGGAAACTCTTACTAACTTTTCTTTTTCTTCTTTTTTTAAACTTATACTAACTATTTTCTTTTATATTTTCTTAACTTAAAAATTCTAAACATTTCTAATAAATATCTAAACTAACTATTATTAACTAACACTATTAATTATGAAATATGTCAAATACCCTCTATTCCAATTTTCCCCGCAAACTCTCAAAAACGGTAAAAATACACAATGTGCAAAAATAACATATATTCACACCAATTAGCAATTAACATAAATATTGCTCAATTAAAAATAAAGACTCGACCAATTAACACCAAAAAGCATAGGAAAAGGAAATATTAAAAACGGACCGTTACAACTCTCCCCCACTTGAGAAATTTTCGTCCTCGAAAATATTACCTGATTCAAACAACTCCGGATACGACTCCCGCATCTGACTTTCTAATTCCCATGTCAAATTGCCCTCAGCAGCGCCTCCCCACGCCACTTTCACAAGTGCAATCTCCTTGCCTCTTAACCTTTTCAACTCGCGATCTAAAATCCTCACCGGTAAAACCTCAACCGTAAGATTATCCTAACCTCAACCTCATCCATCGGAATCACATGAGACGGATCTGGAACATACTTCCGTAGCTGTGAAACATGGAAAACATCATGTAGATTCGAAAGATTCGGTGGCAATGCTATCCTGTAAGCCACTGCACCAACTCTTTCGGATATCTGATATGGACCAATAAAACGTGAAGTAAGCTTCCTCGACTTCAAAGCACGTCCAACACCAGTCACCGGCGAAACCCTCAAAAACACATGATTACCCGCTTGAAACTCAAGATCTCTTTTCCTTTTATCATGATAACTCTTTTGCCTACTCTGAGAAGCTTTCATCTTCTCCCGAATAAGTTTCACCTTTTCCGTCGTTTGTTGAACTAACTCAGGTCCAACTACTGCACTTTCACCAGATTCATGCCAACACAAAGGTGTTCGACATCTTCTTCCATAAAGTGCCTCAAAAGGTGCCATTCCGATACTAGAATGGAAACTGTTATTATACGTAAACTCGATCAATGAAAGAAAACTGTCCCAAACTCTACCTTGCTCAAGAACACAAGATCTCAGTAAATCTTCCAATGACTGAATTGTTCTCTCCGTCTGACCATCAGTCTGCAGATGATAAGGAGAACTCAATCTCAGCTTAGAACCTAACGCCTTTTGCAAACTTTCCCAAAATCTGGAAGTAAACCTCGGATCACGATCAGAAACAATACTCAACGGGACGCCATGCAACTTCACAACCACACTGATATAAATCTCAGCCAAACGCTCCATAGAATAACTGATATCAATCGGAATGAAATGCGCCGATTTAGTCAGCCTATCAACGATCACCCAAATAGCATTATGCCCACTCGGAGAATTAGGCAAACCCGTCACAAAATCCATCGAAATACTATCCCATTTCCACTCAGGAATATCCAACGGTTGCATTAATCCTGCAGGCCTCTGATGTTCCACTTTCGACTTCTGACAAGTCAAACACGCATAAACAAACTGAGCCACATCTCGTTTCAAACCAGACCACCAAAATATTTTCTTCAAATCTTGGTACATCTGATTAGCACCAGGATGTATACTCAAACTACTCCGGTGTCCTTCCTCAAGAATCATCTTTTTCAACTCTGCATCATCCGGTATACAAATTCTACCACGGAATCTCAAAATACCCTGATCATCCACTTTAAAGTGACCGTTCACTTCTTGATTTCCAACTAGCAACAAATCAACAAGTTTCAAGTCCAACTTCTGTTTCTCTATAACAGACAACAGAAAATCATTAGTGATCTTTAACATACCAAGCTTCACACTCTCATGTGAAAGCTCACAAACCAAACTCAAGTCTCGAAATTGTTCCAGAAGTTCCCACTCTTTCACCATCAAAGCAGATATACGCAAAGATTTCCGACTCAAAGCATCAGCTACCACATTAGCCTTACCAGGATGGTAATTCAAGCTAAAGTCATAGTCCTTCAGAAGTTCCAACCATCTCCGTTGCCTCATATTCAACTCTTTCTGATCAAACAAGTATTTTAAACTTTTATGATCACTAAAGACTTCGAATCTAGCACCATAGAGATAATGCCTCCAAATATTTAATACAAAAACCATCGCAGCTATTTCCAAATCGTGAATAGGGTAATTCTTCTCATGAACTCGTAACTGCCTCGAAGCATAAGCAACCACCTTACCATCTTGCATCAAAACACCACCTAAACCAATTAGAGATGCATCACAATACACAACGAACGATTCATTAGGATTCGGTAAGATCAAAATCGGAGCTGTAGTCAATCTCTTCTTCAGCTCGTTGAAACTTTCTTCACATTGAATATCCCAAATAAATGCCTTACCCTTACAAGTCAGTTGGGTCAACGGAAGTGCCAACTTGGAAAAACCTTCGATAAACCTTCGGTAATATCCAGCTAAACCCAGAAAACTTCGAATTTCAGTAACAGATCTAGGAGCCTCCCATTGTAGAACTGCCTCTACTTTGGATGGATCCACAGCAATACCATTACCTGAAATCACATGCCCCAGAAAACTCACTTCTGACAACCAGAACTCACACTTGGAAAGTTTGGCATAAAGTTTCTTCTCCTTTAGAATCTGCAACACAATACGCAAATGCTCCGCATGTTCCTCCTGTGACTTAGAATAAACCAAGATGTCATCAATAAAAACAACAACAAAATGATCTAAATGCTCATGGAATATACGATTCATATACTCCATAAACACACCTGGCGCATTAGAAACCCCGAACGGCATCACAGCAAACTCGTAATGCCCGTAGCGTGTCCTAAAGGCCGTCTTCTGAATATCCTCCTCTTTAACCCGATTTTGATGGTATCCTGACCTCAAATCAATCTTACTAAACACACTTGCACCTACCAGTTGATCCATCAAGTCATCGATCCTTGGAAGTGGATATTTATTCTTAATCGTCACCTTATTCAACTGCCGATAATCGATACACAAACGCATACTTCCATCTTTCTTTTTGACCAACAAAACAGGAGCACCCCAAGGTGATACACTAGGCCTTACAAACCTCTTTTCCAACAACTCATTCAATTGTCTTTTCAACTCCACCAACTCAGATGCTGACATCCGATATGGTGCCATAGATACAGGTCTAGTACCAGGGACTAGGTCTATAGAAAACTCCACCTCTCTTTCTGGCGGCACATCTGAAAAATCATCCGGAAACACCTCCTGAAAATCACACACAACAGGAAAACTTCCAATTGCAACTTGACTCTCCACAGACAACGATGCAAACAATCCAAACAACTGAGCTTCCTCCGCCAAAAGTTTCTTCAACTCTTTGGTAGATAAGAAACCAGATTCCCTTTCTTCTTCAAGAGAAGGAAATCTCACCCGCTTAAGATAACAATCAAGATGAACACGATTGAACTCTAACCAGTTCATTCCCAGAATCACATCCAAACCCTTCAATGGCAAACATACCAAGTCCATCACAAAATCTCTACCAAAAATTGTCAAAGGACAACTTAAACAAACGAAAGAAGTAGTTACCGACCCCGAAGCTGGAGTATCGATAACCATCTCTCCACCCATCTTAGACAACACCAAATTCAAACGTTTTGCACAATCAATTGAAATAAACGAATGAGTCGATCCAGTATCAATAATAGAAATTAAAAGATTACTATTAATAAAATAAGTACCTCTGATCAAACGATCTGCATTAGTAGGCTGAGCTCCCGCCAATGCAAATACTTTCCCTCTAGGTTGAGCTTGCTTCGGTTTCGTGCACCTCGTACTAACATGACCAACTTCCCCACAATTATAACATGTAACCCCATTCTTCCTCCTACAATCAGCAGCCACATGACCCTTCAAACCACAATTAGCACACTTATCCACATTATTCATATTCCTCTTACATTCTGATATACGATGACCTAAACCACCACAATTGTAACATTTCACAGCAGAATTCATTCCTCCACCACTAGGCTTCCTATCAAAAGTAAACTTCTGTTTCCCTTTATCAATAGGGGTAGCATAAGGCCTACCTCTGAACTGCCCCTTTCCTTTCTTATCATTCAGATTATTGTAATGAGTAGCACGCGCTTTGCTATCCTCATCAAAAATCCGACTCTTGTTCACCAACACTGAAAACTGTCTTATCTCCTGATAACCGTTACCTTGCTTGATTTTTGGCCTCAAGCCATTCACAAATTTCAGACACTTAGACCTCTCCGAACCAGCCGTATTATAATTGGGACAAAACTTCACCAGTTCCTCAAACTTAGCAGCATAATCCGCAACAGAGGAATTATCCTGCTTCAGCTCAAGAAATTCAATTTCCTTTTTACCTCTCTCATCTTCCGGAAAATACTTTTCAAGAAAAGCATCTTTGAACACAGCCCATGTAACCACTATCTCATCCTCCTCAAACCTCTGAGAAGCATTCGCCCACCAGTCTTCAGCTTCCTTTTCCAACACATGAGTACCAAACTGCACCTTCTGATCCGAGGAAAGAAGGAGATTGAGTTTGTGGAACTTGTGCAGTTTTATCCTCACTATGTGGAAGCGACAACTGAATTTTCAAAGTGTGTAAAGTATGAAAGTGGCTTGCGTCCTGAGATAAAGCAGACGATTGGATATCAGAGGATCCGAAGGTTTGCTGATTTGGTGGAATGCTGTAGGATTTATGATGAAGATAGTAAGGCTCGTTCTGCTCACTATAAAAGTGTAAGTGACAGAAAAGGGAAACAACAGTTCCGTGGTGGTCCGTATGTGTCACCGGCTGATAAAGGTAAACAAAGGGGTAATTTTGATCGAAGGTCAAGTGGAGGAGGTATGTCTAATGCTCCTAGATGTTTTAAATGTGGTGAATTGGGTCATCGCCAGATGGAATGTAGGAAGAAAGTGGATAAGTGTTCTAATTGTGGTGGTATCGGACATGTTTTAGCTGATTGTAAAAGGAAGAATGTAGTGAAGTGTTATAACTGTGGGGAACCTGGTCACATTAGCTCGAAGTGTCCGAATTAGAAGAAAGCTCCAACTAGTGGGAAAGTGTTTTCATTGGCGGGAACTCAGACTTCAAGTGCTGATCGTCTGATAAGAGGTACTTGCTTTATTAATAATACGCCTTTAATTGCTATTATTGATACTGGAGCGACTCATTCGTTTATTTCGTTTGAGTGCGCGGAACGTTTGAATCTTGGGTTGTCTTCGATGGATGGTGAGATGATTATTGATACTCCAGCGATGGGGTCAGTAACTACTTCTTTGGTGAGTTTGAGTTGTCCTTTGACCATTTATGGTAAAGACTTTGCGATGGATTTGGTGTGTTTACCGTTGGAAGGTTTAGATGTGGTGTTGGGAATGAACTGGTTGCAATTTAATCGGGTGCACATTGATTGTTATCATAAGCTTGTAAGGTTTCCTTCTCTTGAGGAAGACGAAGACTCGAGTTTCTTATCTACCAAAGAGTTGAAGAAACTTTTTGCGGATGAAGCTCAGTTGTTTGGATTATTTGCATCTTTGACTGTGGATGGTCAAGTTTCATTGGAGGTGTTTCCTGTTGTGTGCGAATTTCCTGAGGTGTTTCCTGTTGATATTTCAGATGTACCGCCAGAGAGAGAAGTTGAATTTTTGATAGATCTAGTTCCTGGTACTAGACCTGTTTCTATGGCACTTTATAGAATGTCGGCGTCTGAATTGGTGGAGTTGAAAAAGCAGTTAAATGAGTTGTTGGAAAAGAGGTTCGTGAGGCCAAGTGTTTCTCCTTGGGGTGCTCCAGTTTTGTTAGTGAAAAAGAAAGATGGGAGTATGCGATTATGTATTGATTATCGCCAGTTGAACAAAGTGACGATTAAGAACAAATATCCGCTTCCAAGGATTGATGATCTGATGGATCAGTTGGTTGGTGCTTGTGTATTTAGTAAGATCGATTTGAGATCGGGGTACCATCAGATAAGGGTGAAAGTAGAGGATATTCAGAAGATGGCCTTTAGAATACGTTACGGTCATTATGAATATTCGGTGATGCCGTTCGGGGTTTCTAATGCGCTTGGTGTGTTTATGGAATACATGAATCGTATTTTCCACGAGCATTTGGATCGTTTTGTGGTGGTGTTTATTGATGATATTTTAATCTATTCTAAGTCTCGTGAGGAACATGCAGAGCATTTGCGTATTGTTTTGCAGGTTTTGAAGGAAAGGAAGCTTTTTGCCAAATTGTCCAAGTGTGAATTCTGGTTGTCTGAGGTGAGTTTTCTTGGGCATGTAATTTCAGGTAATGGTATTGTTGTGGATCCATCTAAAGTAGAAGCAGTTCTACAATGGGAGGCTCCTAGATCCGTTACCGAGATTCGAAGCTTTTTGGGTTTGGCTGGTTATTACCGGAGGTTCATTGAAGGGTTTTCTAAGCTAGCTCTTCCTTTAACGCAGTTGACTTGTAAGGGCAAGGCATTCATTTGGGATATTCAATGTGAAGAGAGTTTTTGTGAGCTGAAGAGAAGATTGAAGACATCTCCTATTCTTATTTTACCTAATCCTAATTAACCGTTTGTTGTGTACTGCGATACTTCTTTAATTGCTTTGGGTGGTGTTCTGATGCAGGAAGGTAAAGTTGTAGCTTATGCTTCAAGGCAATTAAGAGTTCATGAGAAAAACTATCCTACTCATGATCTTGAGTTAGCGGCTGTAGTTTTTGTGTTGAAGATTTGGAGGCACTATCTCTATGGTGCGAGGTTCAAAGTCTTTAGTGATCATAAAAGCTTGAAATATTTATTTGATCAGAAAGAGTTGAACATGAGGTAGCGGAGATAGTTGGAATTCTTGAAAGACTACGACTTTGGCTTGAATTACCATCCTGGTAAGGCTAATGTGGTAGCCGATGCATTGAGCCGGAAATCGTTGCATATGTCCGCAATGATGGTGAAAGAGTGGGAACTTTTGGAGTCGTTTAGAGACTTGAGTTTGGTATGTGAAGTGACTTCGGTTAGTGTAAGGCTTGGAATATTGAAGGTTGCTAATGAATTTTTGTTGTCGGTTAGTGAGAAACAAAAGCTGGATTTGAAATTCGTTGATTTGATGAGGAATGAGAATGTGGATTTCAAGGTGGATAATTTTGGTGTTTTGAGATTCCGTGGTCGTATTTGTATTCCTGATGATGCGGAGTTGAAAAGAATGATTTTGGAGGAAGGACACCGGAGTAATTTAAGTATTCATCCGGGTGCGAATAAGATGTACCAAGATTTGAAGAAGATTTTCTGGTGGTCTGGTTTGAAAAGAGATGTGGCTCAGTTTGTGTATGCATGTTTGACTTGTCAGAAATCGAAAGTGGAACATTTGAGACCTAGTGGTTTGTTGCAACCGTTGGGTATTCCTGAGTGGAAATGGGATAACATTTCGATGGATTTTGTGACGGGATTACCGAACACTCAGCGTGGGCATAATGCTATTTGGGTGATTGTGGACAGACTGACTAAATCGGCGCATTTTATTCCGATTAACATCAGTTTTTCTTTGGAACGGTTAGCTGAGATCTATATCAGTGTGGTTGTGAAATTGCATGGGATTCCATTGAGTATTGTTTCGGATCGAGATCCTAGGTTTACATCGAGATTTTGGGAAAGTTTACAGAAGGCTTTGGGTTCTAGATTGAGGTTGAGTTCGGCTTATCATCCGCAGACTGATGGTCAGACCGAAAGAACGATTCAGTCGTTGGAGGATTTGTCGAGAGCGTGTGTTTTGGAACAAGGTGGTGCATGGGACAGTTATCTTGCTTTGATTGAGTTCGCGTATAATAACAGTTTCCATTCTAGTATCGGAATGGCACCTTTTGAGGCTTTATATGGACGAAGATGTAGAACGCCGTTGTGTTGGCACGAAACAGGTGAAAGTTCGGTGGTTGGACCGGATTTGGTGCAACAAACGAAGGAAAAGGTAAAGTTTATTCGTGAGAAAATAAAGGCTTCTCAGGATAGACAAAAGAGTTATCATGATCGGAGACGGAAGGATCTTGAGTTTCAAGAGGGTGATCACGTATTTCTGAGAGTTACGCCGGTAACGGCCGTTGGTCGTGCTTTGAAATCTAAGAAGCTTACTTCTCGATTTATTGGTCCTTACCAGATATCTGCGAGAGTTGGTGCTGTGGCGTATCGTGTGGCGTTGCCGCCGAATCTGTCGAATTTGCATGATGTTTTTCATGTTTCACAGCTTCGAAAGTATGTTTCGGACCCTTCACATGTTATTCCAATGGACGAGGTTGAGGTAAGAGATAACCTTACAGTCTAGACTTTACCAGTTAGGATTTTGGATCGCGAGGTGAAGCGGTTGAGGGGCAAAGAGATTGCACTTGTGAAAGTGGCGTGGGGAGGCGCTGCTGAGGGAAATTTGACGTGGGAGTTGGAGAGTAGGATGCGGGAGTCGTATCCAGAGTTGTTTGTATCAGGTAAGATTTTCGAGGACGAAAATTTCTAAGTGGGGGAGAATTGTAACGCCCCGTTTTGCCAATTTTATTTTATTGAGTCTTTTTGGATTATTTTATTATTTTATTTTATTTTCGACTTTTATGTGAAAATATGTTATTTTTCGTCGTGATTATATTTTATCGCGTTTTGGGAACATTTGCGAGATATTTGAGTGTGGGGGTATTTTGGACATTTCATAGATAATTGTTAAGTTAGTAAGAAAGAAAATAGAATAGAAAAGGGAAAGAAAGAAAAATAGAGAGAAAGAAAGAAGAAAGAAGGAAAAAGAGAAGAAAAGAGGAGAAGAGAGAAAATTGGAGAAGAGTGGAAAAATCATCAAGAGCAAGTTGTAGAGTCGATTAAATCGGGTAAGGGTGCGAAACTCGATTATTCTATGATTGTATACGATTATGTATGTGTGTTTGTTGTTGTTTTGGATTGAATTGGAAGAAAATGAGTAAAACCAATATTTGGTATAATTGATTAGAAATTGATTTGAATGTGTCCAAACTTGTGTTGATTGTGTTTTAGATTGTCTATACATGTTGGTTGTGTGTTATTGCAATTCAAATTGGTGTTTTTTTGAGTTTTAGGCGAAAAATTGGTTGAAATTGGGTGGAAAACGCAGAACATTGTTCTGCAGAATTTTTCTGAGATATCCAGGTCATACGTGTATGGGACATGTTCATACGCGTATGAACCTTGGCGTTATGCGTATGGTGGGCGAGCCATGAGGGCAATACGCGTAGGGGCTGCTTGTTTTCTCGGCCATCTATCCATTTGCGTACGATACGCGTAGCTTTTTAGGTCATTACGCGTACGGGCTTGGGCATTACGCGTACGGTCATTTCAACGTGAACTTTGGAAAAATGAGATCTCTGCTCATACGCGTATGGCTCATGGTGGTACGCGTATGGGCAGGACTTTTGCAAAATGTGACTTTTCAAAATATCGTTTTTCGTTTTCGTTCGTAACTTTTGATCCGTTTATCCGATTTTTGCATTCTTGGTGGCGTTGGAAAGGTATCGAGTTGTACTTTATGATTATGATGTTTTGAGAATTGTTAGCCGATTAAATTATGTCGGAAAGTCGGGAATAGTGTCGGTGGTCGACTTTTGTCGTTATACTTGTACGCAATTGATGTGTATTGGACAAGGTGCTGTTGTATGACGTAAATGTATGTGCTTAGATGATGTTGTGATGATTTATGACTGTATGGAAATTAAATGCATTGTTTTGGGCATAAGTACAAAGTGTGATTTTATCGATGAAATGAACATGTGTGTGGATGCAATGTGAATGTCATGAGTCATCGTATGCCAAGCATCATAGTGTGCATTGTTGAACGTCCTGAGTGACGGTTTAATTCCTGAGGGAAATTGCTATAACATCATGTGCCTCAAAAATATGAGGCGATGCCTGAGGACCTAAAGCGGTGGTTATAGACGATTGTGGGCTCCTTTGGAGACTTAAAGCAATACTTAACGTCGTGTGCCTCGAAAATATGAGGCGATGCCTGAGGACCTAAAGCGACGGGTGAACATCGTAGGCCCGACGGGGAGTTACTTGAGATTCTCAGTAACGAGCGATGGTTCCAATAGTTCCTGAGTGAACTGATGATGAGACATGAGACAATGGAAGTCGGTACCGCATGGCATGTGCATAGAGTCGTTGTGTCGGTCTATGTGCATTGCATAAATCATGAATTAATTGTGTGTGAATTTGTGAATGTGATTGATGATTGTATGGTATATGTGTGGTGTGTAATGGTATTCGATGCTTGAGAATTGTGCGGTATTATGTTATATGTGGTTGTGGTGAGAATGTGTTACTTGTACATTTTTGTGTTTATATATATAATTTTATTCAATTATATTATGGTTGTTTTTCTCACCCTTCTGCTGTTTTATAACGCTCTATGAGGCGTTGCAGATTACAGCTGCTGGAGGTATTCCTTTTTGTGAAGCGTTGCGTCTTCATTATTTTGGTCGGTCGGCTCTGATATGTGACTCCGGGTAGTTAGGGTGGCCGCGTGCTATTATTTTGTATATCTGATGATATATTTTGGTTGTACATATGCTACCTGATGTATGACAAACTGTTTATATGTGTATATGTATATATGTTAATCAGATTTTAGATTTTCCGCTTTAATTCTAATTTCTGAAAAGTGGGTGTAAGGAAGAAAGTTTCCTCTGTATGATTGCCACCCCACAGTTGCATATCATTATGGGCAGGTGTTGCATGTTATGTGTATGTTTGGTTACAGTTGATGTGATTCCCCCCTTTCTATGCCGCGAATTCAAATGTACTATGACGAAATTTCGAATTTTCTTTTAGTGCTTTAATTGCATGTTAACTGGGGGTATAGTTTGGGGGCGTCACACTCGGGGCCTTGGAGGGCTTTGCTCGTGAAGTAAATTGGTTTCTGTCCGTCCAGGGTTTCTCGAATGAGGACGGTGCTGACTGCTTCACTCGTGATTGCGAGATATAAGAAAAGCGTCTCCCCGCTCTCAGGCCGTGAGAGGACCAGGGGTTGCGATAAGACTTGTTTTTGGTGGAAGAGCGCCTGCTCGCACTCCTCGCTCCATTCAAACTCTGCTTTTTGTCAGAGAAGTTTGAAAAATGGGAGTACGTCCTGCGCCGACTTGGCGACGAAGCAGGAAAGGGCGGTGAGCATCCCGTTCAATGATTGTATTGACTTCTTTGAGTCCATAGTAGGGATCTCAGAAAAAGCTCTACACTTGTCGGGGTTAGCTTCGATTCCTCGCTCTGTGAGGTAGTAACCGAGGAACTTACCTGCCCGAACGCCGAAGGTACATTTCTCGGGATTGAACCTCATGTGGCACCTCCTCGCTGTGTCGAACACTTTCTTGAGGTGTGCAGCATGATCGACTTCTTCCGCCAATTTGACGATCATGTCGTCCATGTAGACCTCGAGCATGTTGCCGATTTTAGCCCGGAAAACCTTGTTCAGCATCCGTTGGTAGGTCGTACCAGCGTTCTTCAGGCCGAAAGGCATTACGTTGTAGTAGTAATTGTCCGACTCGTTCATGAAAGTCGTGTGCTGTTTGTAGACGTTGTCCATGGGAATTGGGTTTTATCCCGAGTATGCGTCCATGAAGGATAATAGTTTGTAACCTGCAGAATTGTCGACTAGCTGGTTGATGTTAGGCAATGGATAGCAGTCTTTCGGGCAAGCCCGGTTAAGATCAGTATAATCAACACACATCCTCCATTTTTCATTATTCTTTTTGACGAGTACAACGTTGCACAGCCAGATTGTGTACCTGTCTTCCGAAATAAAATTGACCTCTAGTAGGTCTTTTACAGCTTTTTCAGTAGCCTCCGCTTTTTTGGGAGACTGCTTACGCCTGCGTTGAGTTATGGCCCTAGCGGCCGGATCTACTGCGAGCTGATAAGCCACCTCGGGGTCGAGGCCAGGCATCTCAGAGGCACTCCATGCAAAGAGATCAACGTTCTCCCTTAGACATGACTTCAGCTACTCCTTCACCAGGTCGGGGATTCCGGTGCCAATCTTCATGTTACGGTCTGGATCGTCCCCGAGTACCACGAGCTCAAAGTCTCCGTCGGGGATGGGGCGCGTTGGGTGGAGAGGCCGCCCGTTGTTTTCCTCCTGGAGGTCGAGGTCTTCTGCCCCATCTTCATCGGGTTCACCCGGGAACCAGCTGTCGAGTTCGACCGCGTTGATGCGCGGGAGAGGTACCTGTTCGGCGTCCGGGGGTGGCTTGGCCACTGTCTTGGGTTTGGTGCCGATGGAACTCATGCCTTCGATGGCGGTGTCGAAGCATCTTCTGGCCGCGTCTATGTCCCCGTGCATCGTCACTACTCGTCCCCTGGCCGTGTAGTACTTCATTTTGAGGTGGACCGTTGATGGTACCGCCGTAAGCTCGGCCATGGTGGTCCTCCCGAGGATGCAGTTATAAAGGGATGGACATTCGACCACCAGGAAGCGGGTCTTCACCTGTCGGGTTGTGTCTTCGGCCCCGAACGTGACCATCAGCTCAACGTAGCCCCATGGTCGGGTGGTGGTTCCGTTGAATCCCTGCAGGTCTGAGCCAACGTATGGGGTCAGATGTCTCTCGTCGAGTTGGAGAGTTCCGAAAAGGTGAGCGTACGTGATGTCGACCGAGCTGCCCTAGTCGACAAGGATCCTTCAAACGTCAAAGTTCGCCATCTGGGCCCTGACCAGGTGGGGGATAGTGGCGTTGGGCGCTCCACCGGGGAGCTCCTCGAGATAGAAGGTGATAGGGTTTTAGTTTCCTCGCACCTTCTCGAGAGTGGTTGTCTTCGCCGACGTTGCTAATTCCAGTTCATCAAATTTCCTCTTGATCGACCCGACGGACAACTTATCGTAGCCACCCCCGGAGATGACCATTGCCTTAGGGAAGCTTTCCCAGGTGCTACGGGCAGCGACGGGGTCCTCGTCGGGGAAGGTTGCCCACATGTTGCGAATTGCTTCTTGGCCTTCAATGATTACGGGGACAAAGAAATCTTCGGGTCGTGTGACACTGAGGGCGACCTGAAGTCGACTCTCGTTGGGAGGATGGGTCGTCTCCTCGACGTTCTGGGCTTCATGGGGGCTAGGACGAGGAGTATCATTCTTTTGGGCGTATTTCTTCAAGTGCCCCTCCTTGATGAGAATTTCGATTGCATCCTTGAGATGGATGCAGTCTTTTGTGACATGCCCGTAGCTCCGGTGGAACCTGCAGTACTTTGACTTGTCAGTGTTTGATTTAGGAGTAGCCGGCTTTGGAAAACGGATGACTCCTTTCAGAAATTCCGAGTTCTGGCACTCAGAGAGGATTCGCACGCGGGGAGCGTTGAGCGGGGTGTACTCCGTGAACCGGCAAGCTAGTCCGCGGGGTTCACGGGGGCGATTTTCTTTCTTTCTTTCTCCTCCTCGTCGGGGAGGAGAGTCTTCATCTTTGTGGCTGCGGGGGCCTTCCTTACGTCTCGACTCAAAGGCGATCTGCGCTGCCTCCGATTCCTCGAGCTCGATATACGACTTAGCTCATTGGAGGAGGTCCTCGAGACGACGGGGTCTTCGGAGGCCCGCGGACTTGGAAAAATCAGATCCAAAACGTAGCCCATGGATGAACAGATACTTCTTCATGTCGTCGGTCGTATGAACCTCGACAACCTCTCTGTTGAATCTCTCAATGTAGTTCTGGAGAGGTTCGTTCTTCCCCTGGAAGATGCTCTCTAGGGCAGCCTCCGTCTTCGGGTGTCGACGAGACGCAGTAAAGTGTTTGGTGAAGCGTTGTCTTAGTTGCTTCCAGGATGTGATCGACCCAGGTGCCAGACCCTTGTACCATGTCATGGCGCCCTTCCTCAAGGTGGTGGGAAAAAGCCTGCACTTAATGGCTCCCCTGACGTTTCTGAAGTCGAGCATAGCTTCGAAACTTTCAACGTGATCGTCTGGGTCGGCCAGACCGTCGTAGGTCCCTAGTGGTGGGGGTTTCTCCATGCCCGCAGGAATTGGGGCGTTCATGATCTCCCACGACAAAGGGGTCCTCTGGTCGTCGTCGCCGCTTCCGGCCGGGGATCTCGAAGGGGATCGGTGATGTCGTGGAGGGGAATTCCTCGAATGGTTCCTCGGTCTCTCCTCGGTGGTTTTGGACTTCTTGGTAGTTGCAGAGGGCCTGGGTTCCTTCCGAGGTGGGGAACGATGGCGCTTCTAGGAGACCCCCGACTGGGGGCGTTCAAGGCTTGGACGACGGCACTCGCGCACCAGCGAGGGGGTTCGAGATTCTTCGGATGGAGTCCTTCGCGGGGAAGGGGAGCGGCGAGGCGAGGGTGTACGACGATGTCTTCGCGGGGAAGATTGCCGTGTCCGCCCTTGCTCTAGTGCTTCAATTTTGGTATTCTGGTGTGCTATCAGCTGATTGGTCTGATTGATCAAGGCAAATAGGGCCACGGTGCTCGCGTCTGCATTGGGCGGAGGAGCAACTGGCTGAAAGACGGCTTGTTGGTCGTCCTGCTGGGCAACATTGTAAGCCGCGTCTTGGGAGTCTGGGAAGGCGGTCTGCCCGTCTCTCACGTCGTCCTCTTCGACGTGGAAGGCAGCAGCGTCATCGCGGTGGTTCCTGTTCTCGAGTTGCGCGAGGACGGTGTCCAGAGCTTTGTTAGCAGACGGGTTGCCAGCCATGATGGTGATGAACGAGAGGATTGCTTTGGTTTATCGGAGGAAAAATGGGGAAGCAAAGGTTTCCCACAGACGGAGCCACTGATCGTACCTGGATGGTGTACCTGCAAGGTACTCCGACGCTCAAGTAAGGCAAAGGTCACAAGTAAAAGCAAGTACAAGGTTAGAGAGTAGGAAAGTGTGTAACCTGACCCTCTCAAGTGAAAGGGTATTTATAGAGAGCCCCCAGCGCGGGGCCAACGGTTACTTGCACTGGGTTAGATTGCAAGGCCCAATCCAAGTAACTGCCAGGGCTTACATGGCGTAGTGAAGACCAGCACGTGGTCTTCTCCCTGGGGTAACGGTCCCAAAATCTCCGGAAGTAGGGCAGACTGATTCCTTCGGGAGTGGGAGGTTACAAGAGAACGTGTCCTCGCGGGGAGGCTCATGGGTGTCGGGGAGAGACGTGTCCTCGTGGGGAGGACTCTTATGTGCAGACGGAGATGGCTCCTCGCGAGGGAGGAGAACCTGAGTGTCGGCAAGGAGCGAGGCCGGGGAGGCTCAGCGCCCTGCCTGACGCTCTATACCGTGCGTGTGCCCGACAATGTTGAGGAGGCATATGCCCGACATCGGTCGTGCTAAGAGGCCCTTGTTGGGCCATCCCGAGACGTGTGGGTTGGGCCTGCTCGATTAAGGGCCAGACCCCGCCTCAGTCCAGAACAACAGGTATCCACGAATATAATATTTAAATAATTTAAATAAATATTCTATGAAATTTGGGGCGTTACAACTCTCCCCCACTTAAAGAATTTTCGCCCTAAAAAATTTCCTCAAGGAAACAGAGTCGGATACGACTCCGTCATCTGATCTTCACATTCCCAAGTCTAACTCTCGCCAGCTGGTCCACCCACAACACCTTTACGAAAGTTATGTCCTTACCCCGCAGTTGCTTCGTCTCTCGACCATCCACACGCACCGGTAACGCTTCCACAGTCAGATTATCCCTTACTTGTACATCATTCATCTGAATCACATGCGACGGTTACAGAATGTACTTCCTCAATTGAGACACATGGAACACGTCATGCAAATTCGAAAGTGACGGCGGTAAAGCAATTCGATAGGCTACCTCTCATATCCTCTGTGATATCTGATATGGACCAACAAATCGTGGAGTGAGCTTCCTAGACTTCAAAGCTCGGCCCACACCAGTCACTGGCGTCACTCTCAAAAACACGTGATCTCCCTCTTGGAATTCAAGTGCTTTCCTGCTCTTATCATTGTAAGTCTTCTGACGACTCTGCGAAGCTTTCATCCTCTCTTGGATCTTCTTAATCTTCTCAATCGTCTCTTGCACAATTTCAGGTCCGAGTACAACACTCTCCCCCGACTCATACCAACACAATGGAGTCATACACCTTCTCCCATACAAAGCTTCGTAGGGTGCCATTCCAATACTAGCATGAAAACTATTATTTTACGTGAATTCAATAAACGGCAAATGGCTATCCCACAATCCTCCATGATCCAACACACAAGCCCTCAGCAAATCTTTTAAAGATTGGATAGTCCTTTCTGTCTGACTGTCTGTCTGCGGATGATAGGCAGAACTCATCCTCAACTTAGTACCCAAAGCATCTTGCAAACTTTTCCAGAACCTCGATGTAAACCTCGAGTCTCTATCCGACACAATACTCGAAGGTACCCCATGTAACTTCACAATCTCCTCAATATACATCTCGGCTAGCTTCTGCATGGAATGATTAATCTTCATCGGCAAGAAATGAGCCGACTTAGTTAATCTATCCACGATCACCCAAATTGAATCATTTCCCTTAGCAGTCTTCGGCAATCCCATCACAAAATCCATGGAAATACTATCCCATTTCCATTTTGGAATCCTCAACGGCTGCATCATACCTAAAGTCTTCTGATGCTCCACCTTCAACTTCTGACAAGTCAAACACACGTAAACAAACTCCACAACATCTTTCTTCATACCTGGCCACCAAAACAACTTTTTCAAATCTTGGTACATCTTCGTAGCACCGGGATGAATGCTCAACCTACTTCGGTGTCCTTCTTCAAGAATGCTCTTCTTAATGCCTGGAACATCCGGAACAGACACTCTATCTCGAAACCTCATCACACCATTCTCATCAGTTCAGAAGTCACTTCCGTTACCTTGGTTAATCAAAGTCAATTGGTCAACCAACTTTAAGTCAGATTGTTGTTCCACTCTGATTTCTTCCAGAATACTACTAGTCAACCTCAACATTCCCAATTTCACAGTGTCAGAGATCTCTTCACATATCAAACTCAAATCTCTGAATTGCTCAATTAATTCTAACTCTTTCACCATAAGTATCGACATATGCAATGACTTTCTGCTCAATGCATCGGCCACTACATTTGCTTTTCCCGGATGATAACTCAAATCAAAATCGAAATCTTTCAACAGCTCCAACCACCTTCTCTGTCTCATATTCAGTTCCTTCTGATCAAATAAATATTTCTGACTTTTATGATCACTGAACACCTCAAATTTAGAGCCAAACAGATAGTGTCTCCAAATTTTCAACACAAACACCACTGCGGCTAATTCCAAGTCATGTGTAGGATAATTCCTTTCATGAACTCACAATTGTCTTGAAGCATAGGCGACAACTTGTCTATTCTGCATCAATACTCCACCAAGACCCATCTTCGACGCATCACAATACACCACAAAAGATTCACTCAGATTAGGAAAAATCAACATTGGAGCAGTTGTCAACTTCTTCTTTAATTCCACAAAACTCTCTTCACAAGCTACATCTCACACAAAAGCTTGACCCCTTCGAGTCAACTGAGTCAAAGGTAATGCCAACTTAGAAAAGCCTTCAATAAACTTGCGGTAGTAACCCGCTAATCCCAGAAAACTCCGTATTTCAGTAGCAGACTTCAGAGTCTCCCACTATAACATGGCATCAATCTTAGAAGGATCAACAACAATCCCGCCACTTGAAATCACATGGCAAAGGAAACTCACTTCCTTCAACCAGAACTCACACTTCGACAGCTTTGCATACAACTTCTTCTCCTTCAATACTTGCAACACAGTCCTCAAATGCTCGGCATGCTCTTCTTCAAATCTAGAATATATCAAGATATCATCGATAAACACCACTACAAACTTATCCAAATACTCATGGAAAATCCGATTCATGTACTCCCTGAACAGACCAGGTGCATTAGATTCACCAAACGACATCACAGTGTACTCATAGTGTCCATACCTCGTCCTGTCATCTTTGGAATATCGTCAGGCTTAACACGAATCTGATGATAACCCGACGTCAAATCAATCTGGCTGAACACATAGACGTCTACCAATTGATCCATCAAATCGTCGATTCTCGGTAGCGGATACTTATTCTTGACAGTCACTTTATTCAGCTGCCGATAATCAACACACAACCTCATACTCCCATCTTTCTTCTTCACTAACAACACATGAGCACCCCACGGAGAAACACTTGGTCGAACAAACCGCTTCTCAAGCAACTCTTCCAACTTTTTCTTCAATTCACTTAGCTCAGAATCTGACATCCGATAAGGAGCCATCGACACTGAACGCGTTCCTAGTATTAAGTCCACTGCAAACTCTACCTCACGCTCTGGAGGCAAATCACTGATGTCATCTGGAAACACATCTGGGAATTCACAGACAACCGGTAACTCCACACTCGCAGCTTCACGATCCATTTGCAACGATGCAAACATTGCAAACACCAAAGCTTCATCCTCCACAAGTTCATCTACTTGCTTGGCAGATAAGAACATCAACTCCCCACTGGCATCAATTTCAGGAAACTCTACAGCCCTGGTATAACAATTGATGTGAACCCGGTTGAACTCTAACCAATTAATTCCAAATATCACATCGATCTAGTGCAAGGGTAAGCACACCAAATCCATCATAAAACTCTTCTAAAAAATCGTCACAGGACATTTCAAAAACACAATGGTAGTAGTAACAGAACCATTACCTGGAGTTTCTATTACCATATTACCATTCATATCAGATAACTTCAAACCCAATCTATTAGCACCTTTGAGCGAGATAAAAGAATGAGTAGCACCAGTATCAATAATAACAACCAACTCGATATTATTAATAAAACAAGTACCTCGAATCAGGTTGTCCTTCTCTGGAACTTCTGTACCACTCAAAGCAATCACTCTGCCACTGGTTTGGGCAGCAGTCGTGGTCTTCTTCGGCTTCTGACATTGAGTACTGATATGACCTTTCTCACCACAATTGAAATAGGTCAGACCTTCATCTTTGCAGTCAGTAGCTTTATGCCCTTTCTTACCACATCGATAGCACCTCACTAAATTGTTGGTGCACGCATCAACATGGTGACCTTGCTCACCACACTTATGACACTTTCCAGAAGCGGGAGCTGCTCCCTCACTTAATTTCGCCCACATCATCCATCACCCTATTACCATCATGCACATGGGAAATATTATTAAGATTGTTTCTGTTTTTGACCGATGCATGGTAGAACTTCAAATTTTGGTCACCTTCCACGCACCATTTGGAGCGCGCTTTTTGTTTCAAGACACTCTCTTTAATCCTTAGATGCTTCCACATTTCATCCATGGCCTTAGTTCTACTTTCTAAAGTAATAGCAGGTGTGTCAAATTCATGCTGTACAGTTACCACTTCAACTCCATTAATTATTCCTACCTCCTCTGCTATCTTATTATCAATCCAACCGAAAACATTGTCTTATTCTTTAATTTATAGTATTCTATATTATATTCATTTGATATTAGTAGTATTTGTTGTTTAACATTTAGAAAAATTAACGTATATTTTTTTTTATTAACTAATCCATTGACACATGCAATCGGGTCGTTGCTGATATTTTCCTAACTTAACCAAATGTTGTTGCTTCGTGTGACAAAACAGTTGCCATTTTCAAGGTTCATGGTGTATGGAGTAGAGATATAGGAACGCATAAAATGATTTAATGGAACCAGTGTTTTTGGAGTGCATGCATGAATCACTTTCCTTTTTTACATTCCTCAGCACCCCGTCAGCTAAGCACATACTTTGAACTAGATAGGATCAAGAAAAAGACTAGAAAATGACTTTTGATGTCGGCATTTCAAAGTTTAACTAAGCACTATGCCAAACAAGACATTAGACAGCCCTTTTTTAGGCCTTAGACAGCGCTTAAAAGCGCTGCCTAAGGTTGCGCTATCGTAGGTAAAGACAACGCTTTTTATTTATGAAAAAGCGCTCTCTAAAGTATACATTAGACAGCGTTTTTTCCGTAAAAAGCGCTCTCTAAAGTGGGCCTTTAGACAACGCTTTTTCAAAAGCGCTGTCTAATGTATACGTATAAAATTTTAATGAATTTTTTTATATACCTTTAGAGAGCGCTTTTTCAAGAAAAAGCGTTGTCTAATGTATGCCTATAATTTTAGTTATCAATTTTTTTATACCTTTATAGGGCGCTTTTTAGGAAAAGCGCTTTCTTTTGTGAACTATAGACAGCGCTTTTTCTAGAAAGCACTGTCTTTTCTATACGTATAATTTTAATGATTTTTTTTAAAAATCCAATTTTAACCATTTTTTTATGCAGAAACCTGTATAATTCAAGCCATTTCAATAAACCTGTATATTTCACATTTCCATTAACAATTTCTAGTATGGTTCATTAACCATTTCCACTAATCCCATAAATCACATAAACCACATAAACCATTTCCATTATAATTCAAGTTATTTACATTAACTATTCACAAAACTATACAATTACAATCAAAAAACACATAAAGGGAATAAACCATTCACAAAACTATACAATCCCATAAAATAAAGGGTTAAATAAGTATTAGGTCCCTGAAAATAACCCAACATTTAACTTTGGTCCCTAGAAAATTTTTTTTCAAAGTTTGGTCCTCCTAAAGTTTTTTGTTTCTAATTGTAGTCCCTCCCGTTAGTTTCTACTAATGGAGGATGATGTGGCACGCTGTCGCTCCCGAAAGATTCGCATCCAACGGTACAAACGCGAGAGTGGCGCGGAAAAACAGAGTCGCCAACAATGTGTATTTATCCCAAGAGAGGGAAAGGAAACACTGCGTAAACCTGAGGGGAAGGAAAAGCATGGTCTTGCGACCAAGAGAACTGGGTTCGGGAGTCGGTTACGCGTGAGGAAGGTATTAGCACCCCCACGCGTCCATCGTACTCGATGGGATCCACGCTTGCTTGTCTCGATCAAAGGGTGTCATCATCTGGAGCTCCGCTGCTACTGGGGAGAAAAAGGAACAAGAACGGGAAGGAACGAAGAAACAAAAGTAGGGAAAATAAAAGAAGTGACTCGATAGGACGGTATCGTTGTCCTAGGCCTACGTACTCCCTCAGTGCAATGGGAAAGTCAGAGTCAACGTAGTTCGGACACGAACTAAGGGGGGAGGTTGCTCGTCGAGATATCGCATCTCGTGCCTACGTATCCTCAATCGAACGAGAGAGAGGAATCAGAGCAAATGTAGTTCGACCTACGGGTCGAAAGGGTCTCGATCGCACTAGGGATAGAGAGAAAAGGCTTGGCTAACAGGATGGCCTCGATCGCAAGGGTGCAAGAGAAGAGGGGAGTTAGTTGTTAGTGTGCTCGCCAAGGATAGGGATCCTCGTGCCTACATATCCTCAATCTATCCAGAGAGAGGAAGTCAGAGCGTCCGTAGTTCGTGGGTACGACCACGGATAGGGAAAACAAGATCGGTCTCAATCGCACGGGTGCGAGAGAAAAGAGTCGGGACTAACTGAAAGTCTAAAGGGGAAACTGAATCCTACAAGTTGTCATGCAAAATGGCCCTAAGGTCAGGATCAGGAGGAAAGCCTACCTAATATTATCATGCTTGGATTGAGAGCCTAATGTCTATCCTACTCCGAGCTTAATCAGAAATTAAGTCGGACTAGGAGCCTTAAGGGAGCATGCGAATACAGAGTAATCAACAAGTAAACATTAACCAAATCAATCACAAAGGAAAAACAAATAAGAGGCGGTCAAGTATTTAATCAGGAATTAATCAAAATAGGCAACAAAATCAAAGTCAACAATTAATCAAGAATATCCAAATTAGAATTAACATCAGTAAAATCAAGATTAAAAATTAACAAGAAAAAAGAATCTAATTCTAAAAATTAAACCTAGAATTACTTCAAGTTAATTTCTAATTAAGAATAAAAATCTAACTTCTAAAATTATAAACTAATTAGAAAATTAAAACTAAAATTAAAAGGTTAATTAAAATTCAAAATCAAAATTAAAATCTAATTACCACTTATTAAAATATAATTCTAAAATTAAACTATTCTAATTATCATAAATTACAATTAGCAAAACAATTAAAAACAAAATAAACAATTTAAACCAACTAAAAGGTGCAACAGTAATTAGGAGGTGTAGCCAGAAGCCCAACGTGTGGGCCTGAAGTTATGGCCCAATAACCTTGGTTCTCATTATGCGCAGGGGGGTTCAGCGAGTGAAAACGGGTGTGTGAAAAGAAGAAACAACACATGGGCCTTTTTGAGTTTGAGCCCAAAAGTTCAACAAGAAACTAAGGGGAGGGTGAGAATGGCCATGGTATGGTGTGAAAAGAAAAGAAAAAAGAGCAAATGGGCTTTGAGCCCGGTCCATGATGTGAACATGAACCGAATATCAACCCTAGAACTCCTCAGCTTCATCTTCTACTCCTTGCGCCGTTCTTCCTCAGCTTCCATTTTCGCTGCGTCCGTCTTCTCCCATCTACCTCTCCGTCCCAGCCGTGCGCCGTTGATCCTCTTATCCGGTGACACAAAACCAAACCTTCATTTCCCTCCTTCCCACATCCACTAAATCCACCGGCGACCATCTCCTTTCTTCTTCTCTTTTCAACTCTCCGGCACGGTAACAACATCCATCTTCCAACGTCTCAACTTAAACGCTCCGGCGACGTGCCTCCATGATCCAAACACAACAATCACGATATCTCTCTCAAGATGCAATGTACTCACCTCTCTCAATCGTTCACCATCACCGTAACTCCCTCCGACAAAACCCTCCTCCGTCTACTTTCCCCAATCGTTCAACCTCATCTTCAGTTCACTCCATTCGCAAGTTTCTCTCTCACACAAAACAGATCCAGATTTACACAAGAAAACAACAAACAAGCCACACATATTTCAATAAAAAAACGAGCAACTACAAAGAATACGATCGAGAAGGAAGACGAACTTACAAGGTCGGAGCTAGTCCGACTATTTCAAACTTCGGCGACGGTAAGATTTCAACCCTCTCCTCTTTTGTTCTTTTAATCAGCTTGCGTTTTCTCCTTCTCCTACTGTGCTTTGCTTTCTATTGCTTCGAATTCGCTTCCCTTCTTCTTTTACTCCTCTGAAATCACATCTTTGATGCATGCTGAAATTTGCAGTGGTACAGTTGTGATTACATCGATTATGCACTGAAGAATGACGTAAGTTGTCGTGCCTTCGTCTTCTGTTTCTGTTGCGATGCTGTAGTTGCAAACTGAGCTTCTCTCCTTTGATTTGGAATTGCTTGTTGAGGATCGAAATTGATGGAGAATGTCTGTTATGATTTTTGCAGGTTTCTGTGGCTTTGGAAGCAGAAGAATGAGGCTGATGAATTGGTGTGGATTTTTGTTGTAATGTTCTTGCAGATTGTAGTTTGCAGGTAAGCTTTAGAACTCTTGGTTTGCACTATGATTCTTCTTCTTCAATTCTGCTCAATGTAACTCTGGTTATGAATTGATGATAATTTGTGAATTTTCTGAAAAGGAATCAGTAGAATGAAGATGATGTGCAGAGCGTATCAGTGGTCATCAAGTGTGAAAGAGGAGCAAGTTTTATAGGAGTAAAATTGGAGGGTAAAATCGGGTTTTGCAGCTGAATTCTGTTAGAGTGAGCTGTGAAATTGGTTGAACTGTGAAAAGAGTCACGCATTTTCACCACCTGCACGTATTTTATTCTTTTGTAATTTTTGGGATGCATAGGACGTGGGGTCCTGTTATTTTTATTATTCTGTTGAAACTTTTTTCAATGGATTTTCTGTTATGAATTTGCCACATACAATGCAGTACAAAGCATAAGCTTTTCCTTGTTTTTGGTACTTTCCTTTTTCTGTAATTTAATTTTTCTGATAAGGACTTTGTGGAAAATTCCCCTGCTATTTGTAATTTTGAAACTTGTTTTTCTTTTTTTGACTTTTCTGTAATAATTTGCCATTGTGGTCATGCTGATGGTGTGATTCGCTGAAGATTGTGGGTCGTGAGATATCGCTTTTGCCGCAACAACCAATTTCTACTTTTGCCTCATTCTATTTATATCCTTTTTGATAATTCCTGTGATTGGTAAATGGACAAGATTCAACACGATTTGCATTGACAAGGTTCAATCCAAGCCCACCAGCAAGAGTGGGTATCAGGAACGGCGTAGATTAGCTGGAGTGGGCCCTTCAAGTCTTGAGAAGCAGTAGCTTTTCGTATGGACTTTGGAATTTGGAAATAAAATAGTTACTAGATCCAAAAGTGAATGGCCTTTTAAATGGATGTGGATTTAAAAAATGTGGAATAACATAGTTACAAAAATGGTTTTTAAAGAATGGATAATGAAATGGACATTAAACAAAATGGATATTTATTGAATATGGATTGGATGTGGGTAATTGAATTTGAAATGGATAACTGAAATAAATGGAATGGTTAATCACAAATGGATATGGACCAAGAATGAATCCAAATGTGGATATTGAACCTAAAAAGGGTTGAAAATGGATTTTATAAATGGATATACACAAGATGGATTTGGAAATCAAAAGTAGATATGAATGGTTAAATGGATTAATATTTCATGGATAATGGTTTAGAATGGCTTGTATCTCAAATTCCAAGTAGTCCACACAACTAATCTCGACATGTCTAGTTCAAATCAAATTCTCAATTCACACCCCACTCTTATCCTCAATGAATCCCAAAAAATCAATCAGTAAGCTCAATCGACCATGACCCAGTGCTCCTCAAATCAATCCACAGATGCTTCGTCCTGATGATCACTGACCTTATTGACTTGAAACCTTAATCTCATGATCTTCACTTGACGACTGCTCACAAACTCACCCAAGAAAGAGAAACCCTAACTATCCTTGAATGCACGCTGATGAAAGAAAGACTTGGATCCTGAAGATGATGATTTGAACTGAGAAGAAATTAAACCCTGATTCACACCAATGAAACCCTGACCCAACGCCTTTGATGAATCCTCTGAACAAGAATATTACAAATACCAGACTTCAAACTCTGGCAAATAGAAAACCCTTCGATCCCATGTATTAGAAGACCAATGCATTATATGATTATGAATATGACCTAATGATGCAAATGAAAAGGAAACATAAGCCAGAAAAAGGTAGGGCAAATTTTGGGGTGCTACACACGCCAAGTGTGCAATACTCCCTTGCCAACTGTGTATTCTTATGCCACGTCAGAAATGCCTAAACTCCTTGAATACTCCTCTCTCTCTCTGCAACTAAACAAATGCCTAAACCCTAAAAACCCACCGTCCTCCTCCATCCAAGGCCGCAGCTACAAGATCTGAGACGAGGTGTTCGTACCTTCGCGATGATGACGTTAATGGAGACTCGTTAGGTACTCCGTTTCTCTCTTCTCTTACTTCTGTTTGCGAATTCTTCTACCTTCAATTTGCGAATTTTTCTTCTCCTTTCCGGTTTGGATCTGTTGCAAATCGATTGTGTGTTCTGTTGATGAATGTTGTTGCAGGTTCTTCAATTTGGTGAAAGAATCTTGATGAAGGTTGTTGCGATTTGTGGATGGGGATGAAGATTAATGGATGGGGATGAATATTAAGGTTCCTATTAATTGTATTTAGCAGATCTTTTTTAGTTGCCTTTTCCTAGGATGTATAATCATGGCATTATCTATCCAGCTTTGGTAGATATGTAAACTGGAAGCATGTTAAAATTGATAAGCATCCTGTTATTTGTATATGGCTGATCTTTTTTAGTTGCCTTTTCCTAGGATATATAATAATATCATTATCTTTCCAGCTTAGTTAAATTGTACAGTATCACTTAGTCAATTATCCTTGTATTCTGACTTTACTGCCAATGGTATCCATCTGTTTTTCTCTAGTTGTAATTCAGAATAATGCTACAAACACAACTCGCTACTCTTGTATTCCGACTTCTATTTACTACCAATGGTATCCATCTGTTTTTCTCTATTTGTAATTAAGAATAATGCTACAAAGTTATATATGGGTACCACCAAATTGTGTGTCTCATGTAAATTTGGAGTGGCTGTAGGAATTTTAACCAATAGAAAAGCATGTGTTAGATGTTAGTAAGTGTGTTGTTGGATTTTCTATTGGAATGAATTTACCAAAATCTGTTTCAAGTGCAGAAAACTTTTTTTTTTGTTTTTGTTTCTTGATGACTTAATTCCTCCATTCCCTTACTTAAAAGTTATTGTAAACTGGCAGTATGTTGCCACTGATGTTGCTGCTCGTGGTCTTGATATTAAGGTATTTGAAGATTTTATGTCATGTGCATGTGCTAGCTAATGATGATCCTGTTATTTGTTATATTGTGGCCTTAGATTTGTTTGGAAGTTATATAAAACATTTTAGATTTAGTTATTTTTTTAAAACTTTTATACATTACAGGGTTGTGATCAACTATGATTTCCCCAATGGTGTTGAAGACTATGTACACAGAATTGGAAGAACTGGGCGGGCAGGTGCTACTGGAATGGCATATACCTTTTTCTCTGAGCAGGATTGGAAACATGCAATGAAGCCAAGTGTGTATGCAAACTAGCTAGTGAAAATGTGATCCTAGGGACACAAACATGTATGAGTTCTGCATTGACATTGCAGCTTTGGAGAGGATTCTATCACGACAGATACAAAGAAATTGTTAAGGTATCCCATTGCAACATCTAAAAGGAATTAAGATGTAAATGTTTGGTAATACTTGTTCTTAGTATGTTGCTGTCATTTAACTTATACTTACTTGTTTTGATTCTGACTGTCAGATTCTCTGAAATCATCAATTTGTCGTAATTAATGTTCTGCTTACAGGGTTCCTTTCCTCACTTAATTATTGCTTCAAATGGTGGTATTGCTGCCTATTCCAGTTGGTTACCAAGTATTGTACGTCTCCCATCTTTTGGTTATCCATCCTAAGTTTAGGAGTTAATTTTTAGTTTTATGCAGGCCTTTCAGTTTAAAAAATATGAGCCATATTTACATCATTTCCTTCTTCGTTTCCTTGATTAAATTTTCAGGAGTTAATTGAAAAGATTGATGTCCAAGCTGTTTTTACCGATTATTATGAGGAAGCTTGTCACCTTGCAGCAAGTTGCATAAAGAATGTAACTGGACGCCCTCTTAGATTACCTGTAAGCTTCAAATTTGATTTATGATGTCTTGAATTTTGAAATATATTCCTTTTGATTATTTGCAAAGAATTTTGAATATCCTTTGTACTCCTATGTAGGTTCAATTAAATCCTTTCAGGAAGCCTATTGCTGTGGAAGACAGCCTGTTGTTGCTTCCGTGCTACTCAAATTGCTTTCTTTTAGGTATGCAAAGAGTAATGCTCTGAATTTCTGGAGCCACTAAGAGTAATGTCTAATTATATAAATGATTATGTTTCACTCCATAAGATATTTATTCATGGTTCATACCACCTGTAAAACCAAGAAATAGATTAGTTGATGGTTGGCTCTTTTTGGAAGAAGCTGGTTAGAAATGAAGCAACTTGTATCAGAAGCAAATAATTGCTTTTATCAAAATCGAAAGTTTTGTGTTCAATTAATTAATTAGTAAAATAGATGCCGCTTTCCAGCAGTTTATCAGCGGCTATATGTTTTGGGAGAATTAGCAAATTTTTTCTTTTCACTGGTTACAGACTTTCTCTTATTGATCTGCTAAACATGGTGGTGAATTTTTAAGTATTGTTTGTTTAAAAAAAGTAGTAACATATGAGGTGATTATCGATGCAGTATTAATCTAAGCAAGCTTTTTTTTTCTTTCAAAACAATGGCTTTTCTCTAGAGGGGTGTTGTTTTTAAGAATTGAATAGCTTTCCTTAAAAAGTAATCAGCCCATTCCAATTCCCATCCTATTTTGACGGACTAACAGCAGGGTATATTCAACAGATATGTCCAATAAAAAAGGTCAACTCAATGTGCATAATAATTGTTTATAGTAATTCAATCACGTACTACAATAAGATGTGAGGTGTAATAGTAGTTTTGACAGTTAATTGGGCTAATTGGACGTGAGTTGCAATAGTTTTGTGGTCACTAAGCAATTATGTAAAAAGTTGATTATATGGCATTCTCCTAAATGTAGTGAAGTATTCTAAAAGAACGTCTTCCACTTTATCATGAAATTTTGTTTATCATGTCATACTGTTCCTAGAATTAATCTTGCTTTGTCGATTGTTGCTGAAAACACACTAATCAATTGAGTTGTGTATTACTAATTTAATTGTGTTTAAATTAGCTAGACATAGCTATGAATTAACTATAAAAATGGTGTGTTTAAATTAGCTAGAGATTAACTATGAATTAGCTACAAAAATTGTGTGTTTAAATTACCTGCAGATTAGCTAGGAATTAGCCAGAAATTAGCTAGGAATTAGCTACCATTTCTGGGTTCAATTATGATATTAATATAAAAAAAATTAAAATTGAAACAATTGCCACGTGGCATACATGTCAGCAATTTTTGACACGTTGGCATTGCCACCTGTAAGCCACGTCATCAAAAAAATTCTGCATGGCATGCCAGATAAGCCACCGTTAGTGGAAACTAACAGGAGGGACTACAGTTAGAAACGGAAAATTTTAGGAGGACCAAACCTTTAAGAAAATTTTTATAGGGACCAAACTTGAATGTTGGGTTATTTTCAGGGACCTAATACTTATTTAACCCTAAAATAAACCATTCACAAAACTATACATTCACATAATCCCATAATCCTATACCTTATATAGGATTCTTTTTTCAATAAGGTATTCGCACAATTCCTCCTTAATTTCTTGCAATTTATCCTTCGTGTAATGAGAACACGCGTATTCATCAAAGTACTGCATAACAAAACAAAATATACATGATTTTGTTAAAAATAATAAATTATATGACATATCCGATAAATATTAAAATAAATCCTAAGTTATAAATCAATGCATACCGTAATAGGAATCTCTAATCGATCCATTTGAAGGATTTCTCTCATAAGCCTCTAAACAAAATACTCGCAGTCTATGCAATTACGCTGACGAGGGCACTACACATAGACAAACAAATAAGAATTAATATATAGTTGTTTTGTGTTATCAAATAGCATCACTAATAAGCAACATTGTGAAAATTAATATACCTCCACTTTGACCCATGTAACGTTGGTTGCTTTAGCCCGTGCTACTCGAGATTCTCTTAGTGCTCGGTATACGAGTATTGCTCTATAAAAGAAAAACATAAATTTAGAACAATCTCACAGAAAATAATTAAATATACAAATACACACGAATATTTCGAACAATCTCACTTACGTATCAACCACATCCTTCATATTCTGATATGTTGACCAATCAGTATCCAATGAATTCAGATAATAGACCACTTCTCTTGTAGGATTAATGGCAACCAACAACCAGTGTCCACTGTAAAATATAACAAAAGTTTAGATGGATAATTTCTACGCAAAAGATACAGATTAAAGATTAGAATGAAAATCTTACCCGTTTCCAGTATTACACGGTAAAAGAAACAGACTTTCTGTCTTGCTGGCCATAAATCTCTCAGTTAAGTGGTCTCTTACTGAAAGTGCATTCATACCAATTGCCGGTGCATTGACAAGGGTGTAAGAGAAGAAACAGAATCTGTTTGACAATTCCGTCCCCCGCATCAATTTTTCATACAAGCACCTTAAATAAAAACATAATAAACATTAGACTATTTTCATTGAAATGTGTAAATAAATTGTTCAACTAAAAAAATAATAGATTGATCGGAGTACCAGATGTATGAATGCATAACACCGATGCCTAATTCAATATGCTTGAAAATGTGCTCCATGTCCTCTCTTCCGATTATCACGGAATGATGAAAACCAAAAACACCTTCGTCCATGTCTATTTGAAGAATAGCACCATCCATCAAATCTGACATCGCCATAAGTGTTTCTAGACACGACTGAAAGCGAGGAGGAGCTCTTTTTGCCTGCACGATCCTAGTAGGAGCTTTTTTCTTGCTGGCCTGTTGTGAAGCTTGAGGACGAACCTAACAATCATATAAGTTAGGTAAAGTAGAAAATCATGAAACTTTTGAATTCGGATAATAGAATAACACTTAAAATGTACCTCGATTTGTGATGCAACAGACTCGTTTTGCCGCAAAACCCCTTTATTCTTAGCTGCGGGTTTTGTAGGAGTCTAACATTACCATGTAAAAAAAATGTAAGTAATGGTTCAGAATGATTTTCCTAATCGTTCAGATTTGACATTTGAATACTAAGAGATTTGTAATGGTTTTCAACATACCTCATCATCTATGGAAATGAGGTCTAACGGCCATGCAACAAACGAACCTATTGCATCTCGCAGCAATGTAACCTCTGAGACCGAGTCAGGTATGGGTAGTACCGCATCCGTATCTAAAGCGATATCAACCGACACTTTCAGATGTCCATGAGGGAGCGGTTGATGGTGAAGTAACTCTCCCACATGGTTATGCACTTTTCCCTTGCCAACCATGCGATAAGTCGGTAACGACAAATACAGCTGCCAAGATGAAATGCCCTGAAGCAATAATAAATATGTAACTGTTAATGTGTATAAAGATCAATTAAAATAAATGTGTTAATTTAATTAAAATAAATATGTGCTAATTACCTCGGGAATTTTATTTTGACAATTGATACTAGCTTTGTCACTAGTATCTTTCAAACAGGAACCGCGTTTTTCCGCCTCATATCTCTCTTTATCCTTTTGCAATTCACGGACTTGCGCCTTTAGTTCCTCCAATGATTACATGACTTCTTGGTTGCTGGGATTTTTTCTCTTTGGATACAGGGAAGATGGAGTCACACCAAATCCTTTACCTCTCACCCGGCCGGAATACTCAGGAACATTTAGTACTCGACTAAGAATGCTCCTGCAATCCTCCTCGCCTGTGGTTAAGGATTTAGATAGAGTCTCCTGAAATTCATTGACATATAAAAAATTATTAGTGGGGATTACAAATTAATTATATTTTAATAAAATTTCGATTAACTTAAAGACATAATGTTATACTTATACATTCGTCATAAACATGCTGAACATCTTCCCTAACAACTCCATCCTTACCCACACGAGCTTCCTTCGACAAAACATGTACCGGAAGTGATGATTCTTCACTTTTCGTCTCTTCTAACTACACATTTTGTTAAATAATAAATTCATCAAGTATAACACAATAATACAATTAATAAAATCATAGCATTAATATATACTTACCGATTTTTGCTGTAACCCTGCATATCCCAAACGCCCTTTTCTGTATGGATACGCGGGTTTTGATGCTCTTTGGCGATTAATGGCACTCAAATCCTGGATAAACAAGTTTTAGTCATATCAGAACAAACTAATGCAACAATTATATAATACAATTAATAGACATGACAAGATAACATTACATTGAATTTTTCGGTTTTCCGTTTGGCTACAAACGTGCTCCATTCTTCGGGTTCAATCACGTCCGCATACAACTGTGCAAGTTCTGCTTCAACAAAATTTTTATCCGCATCCTGTAGCGAGCGATTTTGGACGTGGTTGCGAAGCACTATGGCTTTGGTACTAAAGTTCGATTCATTTTTTATCCTATTGAAGCTGATGAAGGAAGGGAAATAGATGTCTCCAATTAACCCTGCTTGTAAACTGAGTTTGAACAGATGACTGTTGGTTTACAGATGCTACAAAGATTGTGGGTCTCTCTTAGGTTATTTTGTTAAAATAGTGCTAGGGCGATTGGTGGGAGATTAGGACTGATACTTTTCGATTGATATGTGAAGGTACGGGATTTTGGTTTTTTTTGTTGAGTGTGCTCGCTAAGATTTTTCTTTCAATCTTATGCCTACGTATTCCCATTTACCGAAACAGGGAAATAAGAGCGATCGTAGTTCCTCCTATTCTATGGGAGGAAATGTTGTTTTGGTGTCTTGTTCAAACCCCAAGACGTGAAGCTAAAGGTGGTTTGTATCTTGTTCAAAGCCCAAGATGTGAAGTTGAAGGTGATTTGTTTGTATCTTGTTCAAAGCCCAAGATATGAAACTGAAAAGATGTTGTCTTTAGAGAGAATTTGTCATCTCTAAAGAGGTCTGTTTTTCAGGGGTGACTGATTATAAAGGATAATTACTTTAACCGGGATATATGAATCCTAGCAATGCCATAATTTCCTTTATGGGGGGGGGGGGGGGTTTAAACTTAAAGCAGAAGACTTTAACTCAGTGTAGAGCAATGCCATCTTTCCTTAGGAATTTCTTATGCTAAAAGAAGGACAGTGGCATGGATGTAAATAATCCAGAGGCTTGCCGCTTACAGCAATTAGATGAAGGAAAAGGAGTTGTTTGTTTACTGTGAACGAGGAACAGTTTTGATGCTGAAAGGTTGATTGGCTCAACCGGGGTTTTCTTATACAAAGCCTAAGAGCAGGCTATTGGCCCAACAAGAGGGTGATTCTTGTGTGTCTCGTACGAAGCCCGAGAGAAAGGCTAAAAGGGTTGACCCTACAGGAGAATCTTCTATATGTGTCTTGTACAAAGCCCAAGACGGAGGCTCAAAGGTGATTGACTCAACAAGAGAGTCTTTTATACTCAACAAGAGAGTGTTTTTGTATCTCGTACGAAGCCCGAGATGGAGGCTAAAGGTTTGACTCAACAGGAGAGTCTTTTATACTCAACAAGAGAGTGTTTTGTATCTCGTACGAAGCCCGAGATGGAGGCTAAAAGGTTTGACTCAACAAGAGAGTCTTTTATACTCAACAAGAGAGTGATTTGTATCTCGTACGAAGCCCAAGATGGAGGCTAAAAGGGACGACTCAACAAGAGAGTCTTTGTATCCCATACGAAGCCCGAGATGGAGGCTAAAAGGAGTTGACTCAACAAGAGAGTCTTTTATACTCAACAAGAGAGTGATTTGTATCTCGTACAAAGCCTGAGATGAAGGCTAAAAGTTGACTCAACAAGAGAGTCCGAAAAGGTTAACTCCGCTAGGGTGAATCATTGTACAAAGCCCAAGAGGAGGCCAGGGTTACTGTTCCAGTTGAGTGACCGGTCCAGTATGATGATTTAAAGAGGAAATCAGTTCTTATATCAGTACTGTTTGCGCTCAGGGATTTGATTCGAGGATCAGGGTTATTTTCTGTTCTTTAAGGAAATGGGAAATCCAAAGGGTATTGAGACTGTCCGAGTCTATGGTTTCATCTCCTAGTTTTGAAAGAAGCTTGAGAATGTCTTTGAGACTCAAGGGAATTAGACTGTCCAAATCTAGAGTTTCATCTTTTGTACTATGCTTAAGGAAACAGCAGTAGTAAGATCTAGACTTTTTGAAAGACTGTTCTATTAGGATGACTAATTTCTGTTCCTATACCTCTAGGTGGTCGTCGGGATAATTTGTACGAAGCCCAAGAAGAGGTTGGAAACTTTTAATAAGCCGAGGGACAATTTGTACTAAGCCCAAGAGGAGGCTATCATTCCCGGAGGAAGAAATCATTTATACGAAGTCTAAGAGGAGGCTGTGAATACTTCTAAGAAGTCGACGGGTCCTTGTACAAAGCCCAAGAGGAGGCTAGGATGCTTTTAAGAAGCCTGTGGGTCCCCAAACCCCGAGAAATTGAGGACAGGCTATTCATAGAGAATAGATCAATCTAGGAAAGTTCGAGAATTTGGAAGAAACTCAAGAGATGCCATTCACGGAGAAAAGATCATCTCTGGGGAATAGAGTTTCTTTGACGATTTCTAAAGGTGGCAGTCTATGAAAGGGTTCACCGAGAATGCTGCCTTTCACGTCTCCATATTGTTTAACCCCAAGAGGAGGGAAGACTGTGTCTGGTAATCCTATGGGGATCTAGTTTTATCTATATTAAGAGTAATCAACAGGGCTTAGTGCTAGACGTAGTTGCCGGGGAAACTCTAAATATCTATACTAGTATTACACAGTTGATATGAGTTTATGAAAGAAGACTTACAGTGAAACAGCCCCACAATACAGTTATATGTATATGAAAGCGGTAAATGAAAGCATATAAACACTTACTCTGTTGTAGAGCTTCCATGCTGTTTGGTTAGTTGTTTAACAAAGAAAGATTGAAAACAACAATATATTCAAAATCAAAGGAGAAAGTGCTTTGAAATGAAAGATGTTGGGGCTTACAGCTCAAGGAGAGGCCCAAGGTTTATCAGTGATCGCACTGTCATTTTGTACAGAGGGACTTATGCAAGTGACTAAGGCCCAAGAAAGGTTTTCTATATGAGGGGATGGGTCTTACACTCTCTCAAGAGGCCCAAAAGGTTTAAAGA
Organism: Lathyrus tuberosus; assembly: GCA_022829125.1. Classification (NCBI taxonomy): domain Eukaryota; kingdom Viridiplantae; phylum Streptophyta; class Magnoliopsida; order Fabales; family Fabaceae; genus Lathyrus; species Lathyrus tuberosus. The sequence goes on from JALAZF010000593.1 coordinate 1,039,071, forward strand.
AAAAGAGTGGGGCTTATAACACGAGGGTAGGCCCAGATGATTTTTCGTTTGAAATGGCGATCACACCGAGATTTTGAAAATGCAGTGGGTTTTATAGAAATATTGAGGCCCAAGATGGTTTGGTTTTCAAAGGGGGTTGGGTCTTACACTCTAATAGAGGCCCAAAAGGTTTTGAATGGGTCTTATAGCTCGAGGAGAGGCCCAAGGTTTGTTTTTCAACAGGCTATGATCGCGTCGAACTTTTTGAAATACAACGAAACTTATACCATAAGTGAGGCCCAAAAATTTGTGTATTTACAAAAGGGGTTGGGTCTTACACTCTATTAGAGGCCCAACAGGTTTTTATAAAAAGAAGAATAGGCTTTACTACTCAAGGGTAGGACCAAGGTTATTTGTGTACAAAACGACGATTACGCCGAGGTTTTTGAAAATACCCGGAGGAACTTATACAATAAGTGAGGCCCACAATAGGTTATTTTACAAAAAGGCTTGGGTCTTACACTCTATTAGAGGCCCAAAGTGTTTGAAAATGATTGGTGAGGGTTGAATTAATCAAAACCCTAATTTATTTCCAAAATGTATTTTAATTGAATAAAAATTCAATTAAAATGATCAAAACTGTTTAAACATGTGTGGGAACAAATTGTGATCTTGGATTAATGTTTCAAAAATCATGTTTTGACTTGAAGGCCGTGACAACAAGAGCAATTTGATTTTTGAGTTGGAGGTGTTACAGATGGGTTATGATGATCTGAACAGCTTCAATGGATTTTGTGGAGTGTGTGGCAAGCTTTGGAACACTTTGGAAGTCTTTGGATCAAGCTAGAGCACTCCAACTGCATAATTGAAGCATAATGGCTAGGTTGATGGGTAATTTTGAGCTGGGGGTGTTACAGATGGTGTTTAAGCATTTGGACACCTCAAATACATCATATGTGATGTGTCTGGGCAATTGGAATGGATTGGTTATGGCTGCAACTAAAAACCCGATAGTGGTTGCTCAAAAACAAGAAAACTTGTCACTTAAGAGAGAATGAGAGAAAGCAGTGCCATAACTGGCTTTGATGTGAGTTGAATGATCCATTGGAACCTCTATTTATAGGTGATCAACTATTGTCTTGGATGAATAGTGAATGGCTGCTGGATCAGATCACATTCGCATGGATTGGCTTAGAGGATTTCTTCTCATGCAAGGAAAACTAGCCCTTCCCAAGAGCAGGGCTATGTCTTGACCAAATTCACATTCTTTAGATGTTTTTATTGTTGTTTAATCAGAGAACTTGACTGAGTAGAGTGGCTACCTTGAAAATGCACTATTCCACATTAATTTCCTTTGAATTCAAGGCAAAATGTGCCAAAATGCATGCACTTCAAGTTGGAAAATTCCTTGGCTTTTTGACTCAGCTTTATCAGTTGGATCAGTTGCATTATGATTGGTTTGAGTACAGGTGGCATAGTGATCCTTGGTCTTTGGCTCAAAATCGTGTGTGGCTAGCAAACATGCAAACTGATTTTTCCAAAACAGCTTGCAGCAACATGACTTTGGGCATGGATTTCTCTTGGCTCAAGATGAATCCGTTCATGCTAGTGAACTCTTTGGATTCTTGGTAATATTTGCAACAACATTGATGTTTATCTTTGGAACTGATTCAGCTTGCATCTATGTGAAAAAATCCACAACTTTTGGTGTTTCAACACAAAATCTGCCTTGCCCAGAATTTTTCTAAGTGTTGGAAAATGATGGATTTTCATGTTTTAGTGATTTTGATCCAACCATAACTCAAAATCCATAATGAATTGGAATGACTTGTAGTTGACACTTTTGTAGAGGGACATGAGGGCTACAAATCCAGCTTTGGATGGGGGGAAAATGGCTCTTTGGTTTAGGAGTTATGATCCTCCAAAGTTATCCAAGTTTTCTTGATTTTTCTTGATGAGTGATGATTCAAATCACACATTAACATCATTTTAGGGCTAAAAAACCATAAAAGTGAAAAATCTCAAAAAGTCAAAGTTTGACTTTTGTGCACAGTTGACTTTTTATCAAATGAATTCCAAACTGTGCAATCCTTTAGGAAATCATGTCCTTGACCTAAATCAAACTTGATGGACATGTTCCATGGGTGTTATAGGGTATATTTATTCATTTCCTAGGGCTTGGGAGCACGTCCTGGTCAAAAGTCAAAGTTACAGTTGATTTTCTCGTGAAACCCTAATTATGGTACTGATGAAATTGAGACTTGCTCCTCAAGCTTCTTAGATTAATCCATTGTTGCAAATGGATAAATGTAGTATATTAGAGACCCTCAAATCATGTCTTGAGGTCTTGGCTCATGATTTATCCCAAAAGCCAACTTAGGGGTGAATTAGGTTAAGAAACCCTAATTCCTGATTTTTGATGAATGCATCCCCTGAGGCTAAATTGAATTGATGATTGGGTTTATGATGTCCCTTGGATCATCATAGGTTATGCTTTGAAGCAATGGCTCATGACTAGAGGAAAATTTCCAACTGGAGGCCTTGGTCGACCAAACCCTAATTTGGTGACACTGACGATCTTGAGGCTTGATCCCTCTAGAAGGGAGCAACCTTGTGCTTAATCTTTGAAGTGGGAGTCCTCTTGATCCCTTGTATATATTTGAGAGGTTAGACAAGTTGATGATCATGTCATTTCTTGATTGATCTTTTGTCTAAAAGCTCTGAGAGGGCTTGAAACCCTAATTCTGAATGTAGTAAGTGTTCACCCATTTTTGGGGAGACTGATGAGGCAAGATAGTTCATCCATATTATGATGATGATTTTCACAATGATGGGGAATCTTAGTGGTCAAAAGTTTGGGTATGACAGATGCCCCTATTTAGTCTTCTTGGACCCGAAGGTACGAATTACGAAGGTGTTCGGGCATTCGGGGTGCAAGATAATTAAATATCGGAATACCCGAAATTTTGATGGTGGTTATGAATGGTAGCTTACGCATTCATCTTCTTTTGCTAAGCAATGACGCTTAGAAAAGGTAAACTTCCCCTCGATCCTGGTTTCCAGCCAAGGAACTGGTCTTAGTTTCTGAAATAAACTTCCCCTCGATTCTGGTTTCCTACCAAGGAATTGGTGTCAGTTTTTGAAATAAACTTCCCCTTGTTCTTGGTTTCCTACCAAGGAACTGGTCTTAGTTTCTTAAATAAACTTCCCCTCGTTCTTGGTTTCCTACCAAGGAACTGGTCTTAGTTTCTTTTGTCAATAAACTTTATTGACAAGGGACGCTATGTGTAGCGGTTTTTCTCAAACTTCCCGCCGAATTTTCCTGGGGAGATGCCATTTGATGGAAAAATTTATGATGCCAGGCTTGCTGGGGAACCCAGTTGTCTGAGCTGTAGAGGTGTACAAACTTCTCTGTTGGAGATTCCATTTGTCGACTCTATCTAGGGAAAGCGAGTTTCTTGAGAGACTGCTTCCGTTTGGGGTCTTACATCATACTTTTCTCCGGATCTTCCCGGAGAAACGCCATATGATGGGATCCAATTTTGAGGTGCCGATGACCTTTTCATCAGTGGCTTTTTGGAGAAAAACTACCATACCGCCGAATCTCTTGATTAAGAGGCTTTCCCTGGGGATTTTTCTTAATCAGGGAAAGCAAAAATATCATCTTCAATGCCAAAGAGTGACATCGGTTGAAGGTTCTCTGGTCTGCAGAGGTTCAAGTTATCAAAGTGGTCAAGGACCAAACTTCAATCCAGAAATAAACTGGAGGAGAGAGATCGTTCAGACGTAACGTTTCTTGACGAGGAAAGGACTGACAACTCGATTGAGAAGACAACTATCACTAGGGATAAGACCGACTGGAGTGATAGTGATGCAATATGAACGAGAATGCAAATAGAATGCATGATGTATATATGTATATGCTGACAAAACTGACGCGACATACAGACTAAAAGATGAACATGACTGGATACTCGGCCATCACGGGGTGAAGAAGTACTGCTGGTTCAAGATAGCAATTACGCCTTGCTTAGGAGAAACGGTCCCTGTTGGGAACTATGTTGGTCGGGCTTAGGAGATGAGAACTCGGCCAAAGAAGTCAGACGGAGTATTCGCATCTGTCATAACTGATCCTTCGTTCAGGCGCAATGGCTTAGAAGGTGTACTTTGATTCTGCACATTGAGGCTCGAACACCTTTGGAGAAGCGATAGATGTTCTTTCGATGTTTAATCGTCAAAAGAAATTTCCATCTTTATTTAAAAGCAGAAAAATTAAGTAAATTCATTTTTATTTCATTTCAAGAACCGTTAATCATGTTAAAACGTCGTTCTATAAAGCTAAAACAAATAAGAATCGCAAACAAAAGCACAAGGACTTAAATTTTATTGATAGGATGGAAATCAGCCAAGCACGTGATTTCATAGAGTATTTACAAAGTTAGAAAATGGTAATTTAAGAGAAAAGGGCTACGTTGAAACATGACGACCACTATCCTTCTACCAACTTTGAATCCTGGGCATCCCGAGCTTCTGTCGAAGATGACCTTGATTGGAGTTTTCTGATGGACGATGTAACTGCTGCTGAGGGATTTGCCCCTTTGTTGAACATAGTTAGTGGCCATTATCCCTAATTTTTGCCTGGATTGTACTTTGAGGTTTCCAATCCAACGGGATGATTTTTGATCATGTCTCTAATTTTTTCCTGGACCGCCCTTTCGGGTTTTCAATCCACCGAGACATTTTTTTTAGGCAAAGTATTTCTTAACTACATCAACATTCGTGGGGTAGGCAAATTCCTCTCCGTCCATGGTTGCAAGTCTGATGTCCGTTCGAAGCCTTGGGTTCGATCATGCCGATTGTGTCGATTCCCCAAATGGAAAAAGGCCACGGGAAAGAGAGAACTTTGAGATGTATTGGTGGTACATGGATTTTGTCAGAGTATATCTGACACTTGTGACACCTCCTCATGTACTTGTAGCAGTCGGATTCCATGGTCAACCAATAGTACCCTGCTCTTAGAATTTTTCTCGCCATTGCGTGTCCGTTGGCATGAGTGCCAAAGGAGCCTTCGTGAATTTCATCCATAAGCATATCTGCTTCTGGTCTGTCTACACATCGGAGCAAGACCATGTCGAAATTCCTTTTATAGAGTGTGTCACCGCGCAGAAAGAAGTTCCTAGCCAATCTTCTGAGGGTTTTTCTGTCCTTTCTAGACGCCCCATGTGGGTACTCTCGTTTCTGAAGGAAGCATTTGATATCGTAATACCAAGGTTTGTCATCTATGACTGCTTCGATCGTGAAGATGTAAGCGGGCCGTTCAAGGCGCATTATGTCGATCTTGGGTAAGTCATTCCATTGACCTACACTAATTATGTAAGGGAGAGAGTGGCTAAAGCGTCAGCCATGTGATTCTCATTACGAGGGTTGTGATGAAACTCGATTCTGTTGAAGAAGGGTAACAACCTTCTCGTGTAATCTTTGTAAGGGATCAATCCTGATTGGTATGTGTTCCAATCTCCTTTGATTTGATTGATAACCAGGGCTGAGTCGCCATATACGTCCAAGTTTTTGATCCTTTAATCAATCGCTTCCCCAAGACCCATAATACAAGCTTCGTATTCGGCCTCGTTGTTTGTACACTTGAACGTAAGTCTGGCAGTGAAAGGAATATGGGTAACCTGAGGTGTCATGATGATTACCCCAATCCTGTTTTCGTAATGATTAACTGCTCCGTCAAAGAGAAGTCCCCACTAGGAACCTGGTTCTGGCCCTTCACTGGGTAGCGGTTCATCGCATTCATTCATTTTCAGATACATGACATCTTCGTCTGGGAAGTCAAACTCGATAGATTCTTGATCGTCAATCGGTTGATGAGCCAAATGATCGGCTAAAACACTTCCTTTTACGGCTTTTTGAGCATGGTACTCTATGTCATATTCTGACAGCAACATCTGCCAACGGGCGATTCTTCCCGTGAGAGCAGGTTTTTCAAAGACATACTTGATTGGATCTATCTCAGAGACCAACCAAGTAGTGTGACGAATCATGTACTGGCGCAGACGTTTGGCTGCCCAAGCCAAAGCGCAGCAAGTTTTCTCAAGCATCGTGTACCGAGTCTCGCAGTCGGTGAATTTCTTGCTTAAATAGTAGATGGCAGACTCCTTCCTTTTGGTTTCATCTTGTTGGCCAAGTACACAGCCCATGGAGTCTTCGAATACTGTTAAGTATATGATCAGTGGTCTTCCTTCCACTGGAGGGGATAGAATCGGTGGATTCGACAGGTATTCCTTAATACTGTCGAAAGTGGTTTGGCAGTCTTCTGTCCAAACGTAGTCCTGGTTCTTTTTTACCAGTTTGAAAATCTGCGCACATGTCGCAGTCATGAGGAATATAAATCTGGAGATGTAGTTCAAACGTCCCAGGAATCCTTTGACTTGTTTTTCAGTTTTTGGAGAAGGAATTTCTTGAATGGCCTTGACCTTGTCAGGATCAACCTTAATTCCTTTCTGGCTGACGATGAACCCTAAGAGTTTCCCTGAACGGACACCAAAGATGCACTTGTTGGGATTCAAGCGGAGTTTGTACTTTCTCAATCGCTCAAATAGTTTTGACAGGTGGGTCACATGCTCCTCTTCTGTTCTAGATTTTGCAATCATATCATCGACATATACCTCGAGTTCTTTGTGTATCATGTCATGAAAAAGAGTAGTCATGGCCCTTTGATAGGTTTCCCCGACATTCTTCAAACCGAACGACATTACCTTGTAACAAAAGGTACATCATGAGGTAATGAACGAAGTTTTCTCCATGTCTTTCGGCGCCATTTTGATTTAGTTATAGCCCGAGAATCCATCCATGAAGGATAAAACTTTGAACTTTGATGTATTGTCTACCAGCATGTCAATGTGTGGTAAAGGAAAGTCGTCCTTTGGACTAGCCTTGTTCAGGTCTCAGTAGTCGACACACATTCTGACCTTTCCGTCCTTTTTCGGAACAGGTATGATGTTGGCTAACCATTGAGGATATTCAGATGTAGCGAGGAAACCTACGTCAATCTGTTTCTGTACCTCCTCTTTGATTTTGACGGCCATGTCCGGGTGAGTTCGTCTCAACCTCTGTTTTACTGGCGGATATTCCGATCTTAACGGTAAGTGATGTTCCACGATGCTGGTATCCAACCATGGCATGTCCTGATAGGACCAAGCAAACACATCGGGAAACCCTTTGAGAAGCTTTATCAAACTCTCTTTAGCAGTTGGACTGAGTAGTGCCCTAATCTTGATTTCTTTTTTCTCTTCTTCTGAACCCACGTTGACCGTTTTCAACGGCTCTTTGTGAGGTTCAATGGACCTTTCCTCTTGTCTGAGTAATCGGGAGATTTCTTCTGGAATTTCGTTGTCAACTTCTTCTTCAGCCCCAAATATCGGGAACTCAAAGTCGAGAGAAGGCATCGGATCGTATGTTTCAACAGAGTTTAGAACAAGCAATCTGCATGACGTGATGATTTGTGTTTAGAAGAGATAGAGAAAATGCAAGAGTGTGTGCAGTGTATTTTTTTTTACTGCTTATTTTTATTTTTTTTTACTGCTTGTTTTTATTTTTTTGAATGTTTTTTTAGGATTACCATTTTCTGAGAAAAGCAAAAAGAGAAAACGACAATAAATGCGGAAATTACAGAACGACGTTATTTTATTAATGAACAAGTCGATTCTTGAAACTACAACCCTATAAAACAAAACTCTGTCACTTTGGCCGAAGCGAAGAGGGAAATTTGCAGAAAGTGAGCCCTATCAAAACATTTGTTTCACCAGGGCAGGGTGAAAGGTTAAAGACGGCAATTACTTTGACTTGTGAACAATCTTCGAAACATCGACAGCAACCCATTGGCGGCGAACTCCTCGGTGAATCACAAAGTCTGGAACCTTCCTTGATTTGTCTTCAGAAATAACGCTGATTTCTGGTGGAGCAGGATCATTAGAATCTGTCTCCTAGGCAGAGTTGTCGTAGGAGGATTCCTCTGTTGCATTTTGCATAGTATTTGTGCTCTCAGGTAGATCTCTCCATCCAGTTGGCTGGATGTCTTCGAGCCTGATACGAGAGCTTTCAGGAGTGGTGTACTTGACCATGAAGTCAAATTTTCCACTTGGTTGTCCTAGGGTGTCCCACACTTCTTTGGAACTGGAGGGGTCATCTCTCTCGATGACGTTGACCTCGGGAAAAGCATAGTTGATGAATTCAAGTCCTGCAAACGTTGCGAATTCATCGTCATGTTGAGTAGTTTCTGAATGACCTGAGTGTTGATCCCATGACATGGTGGGGACGCAGGCATTCTTTTCAATGATGCCACATTGGCAGACTATCCATCGGGCCATAGTAGTTGTGGTCAAAGTTGTCTTTCATCGGAGTTTCTTCCTCTAATGAGTTTGGTGGAGCACGGCATCCTTCCGGATCACAACCTCCGTATCTCATTTCGACATCTAACCTGGGTATAAATCTCGAACTCTGTGCGGGATATCAAAATGGCGTAGGCACCTCTTCCTGAGACTTATAACCGTCCTCGTTGAGGTAGGACTTCCATTCTTCCTCCATATCAGAGGAATCATCTTTATTGATGGTATGCACTTCTTGAGGCACTGGGTGAAGGAAACCTCCACTGTGAAAGAAGTTCTGAATGGGATAAAGACTTTTATTGCTGGTAGTAGCTGTCTGGGTACAGGTTTCAGAAAAACCAAGACCCTTCTTTGTTTTATTGTCAGTAGTAATCACGAGCTATCCCCTTCCTTTTGTATTGGTACTCTCGACCGCTTTGAAAGCATCTTTGTATGAGGAAATGGAAGTTCCCTCTTCGGATTGATTGTCCTTGCTCACCGAGAGCGCTTGGAACTGAGTCCCAACAATCTCCTCGGGTTCTACACAAGTAGATGATGATAAGTTACTCACAAGCAAGGCTTGTTCTCCACAGACCGTGACGAGCTGGTTGTTATGAACGAACTTTAACTTTTGGTGGAGGGTCGAGGTGACCGCCCCAGCCTGATGTATCCAAGGTCTTCCTAATAAACAACTGTACATTGCCCGGATGTCCATGACCTGGAAAATCACTTGGAAAGTGTAAGGACCAATAGTTATAGGAAGATCAACTTCGTCGATAACCATTTTTCTGGACCTGTCGAATGCTTTGACGACGACCTCACTGGTTCTCATTGGGGGCCCTCGGCATAACATTCAGGGCTGAACCTGTGTCTACTAGTACGCTGGCTAAAGCATCGTCCTGGCAGTTGACCGTGATATTGAGTGCCATGTTATGACGGCGACCCTCCTCAGGTAATTCCTGATCACTAAACCCCAAATTATTGCAGGAAGTGATGTTAGAGACAATGCTATCGAACTGTCTGATTGTTACATCCTAATCCACAAAGGCTTGCTCCAAGACTTTCTGTAAAGCCTCCCTATGTGCTTCTGAACTGAGTAAAAGTGACAACACAAAGATCTTTGAAGGAGTTTGTAATAGCTGATCAACAATGTTGTATTCACTCCTTTGGATGAGCTTCAACATCTCATCATCATTTTTGGAAAGGTCGGGATTACTGGATTGACCGACTGGTGGATTGGGAACTTCTGTTTGAGGTTCCTTTTCTTTGTTATGTTCTCCAACTCCTCAGTTGAAGATTCGACCACTCCGTGTTACTCGACTGATGTCTTCAATATTCACGACGGAGGGTAATGGAATTTCCTTTCCATTCTCGACTGTTGTTACACCGTATTTGTAAGGGATAACCTTAGTTGATTCATACGGTAATGGTCCTGGTAGATAGATGACTATGGGAGCCTTCTGATTTTTCTGACCATCTTAAGTAATTTCGATCCGTTCCTGATTGGGAACTCTCGATTCGTCAAGTAGTGGAATGATGGCACAAACATCCCTGTTCCTCTCATGATCAGAGATTACGGCAACGTCCTCAATTTGATCAGCGAGGTAGTCCGGCGCCCAGTTGATTGGTCTGGAACCCGGATATGGGAGAATCTCTCTACGATCCACCTGACCCTGAAGAGTTGCTCGCACAAGGTAGCATCCTTGGTTACTTTCTGAACAGACTCTACAACGTTCGTAGTTGTGTGGTGGCACCTGGCCATGCCCACTTTGAATACAATGTAACCTCACTAGGTTAGCTTCCACAGATCGGACATCCTGACTTTGACGCCGAGTAGGGTTCTTGCCATTGGTACTGAAATTCTGGTATTAGATATGTGATGTTAAGTGCGATGTCACAACATTAATATCTGCAGTATGAACAAGACAATAAAAGCACTGAATAGTACATAACAATTGTTCAACCAGTTCGGTCTAACAACCTACATCTGGGGGCATACCAAGCCAGGAAGGAAGTCCACTATTAGCAGTATCAAATTACAGACTCAACAAACCACTTGACAATCCACTAACTTAATCACTACCCAATGACCCTTCTATCTAAGTCCTCCCTAGATAAGAGACTCCATCTCACTCCCAATCATGGCTAAGATGTCTAGCAGTCAACATCTCAGTCACTGCATCAACAACTTGATTTCCAAAAACTCTTCAATCACAGAAAATTAGAAGACACACTTCCATGACAATACCTAGACATGACACACATGACTAAGAGTAATACTTAGAGTTGCTTAACAGCTTCCTCCAAGAACAATACATCTCTTACCTACAGGCTTCGAGATAAACACGATGACCATCCCACAAACTGGGTGGTTCATCAACCAACACAGCCCTAATAATCTACATGATGGCTGGCTTCCTTTTTCTAGGTTACAAAGACCCTATTTATAACCTATACCCAACTGGATTTGGGCCTTCAAATCACAACCAATCTTCTGCTACAAATCTGCAATAGATTATGCTACTAAATAGATCTTCAATTAAATCTTCAATCAAATCTTCATAATTAAATCTAATTATTCTCCATATCTTTTTGCATGAAAATAGCAACAAGATCTGCTCTAAATATGATTGCACCAGAATATATCTTCACCAAGAAATTCGCATCCAATTTAACTAACAGATCTCCTCAAATCAAACTAATGTGCGTATCCCTAAAAACATCACAACCTGATGTTTTAATGTTCTGGTATAGTGATGTCAAGACATCACATGTGACATCACTCTTCAGCACTTTAACTCTTCAACACCTTAACATTCACTAATGTTATGACTCAATGTTAAGACATCAGACACATGACATCATTAACAACACCTGCTATACCCAACTAAGATGTCATGACATCTCCTGCAACATCTGTCACATAACAGCAGCAACTGCTGTGCCAGAACCAAGATGTTATGACATACTGCCATGACAGTAATACTCCATATCTGTACTGATGTCTGATTAACCATGTCAGGACATCTCACCCAACATCCTGCAATACAAAAAACACAACAGATGGTTTTCTGATGTTCTGTCAACTGATGTCAAGACATCATGTTTAACATCAGACCACAAAACTGCAACCCTGCAACAACTAATGTCAGGAACCAATGTTATGACATCAGACATATGACATCAACATTGTTCAACTTTGTTTTACCAAAATTCCAGCCAATACAAGAACCAACAATCTCCCCCTTTGGCTAATTTTGGCTAAAACAACTCCATATCAGAAATCCCTGCAGCAACCCACACAAACACAACTAACATTCTCAGAACAAAACAATCCTACTTCTCTCCTCCTTTTTGGCCAAAAATTGACAAACATTGGGGTAAATGTACACTACTGGTCCAATCCAATGATACACCAGGTCTAACCTGTCATGTCCATCATGAACTACATAACCCCTTCACCAGAGCCACAAACAATCTAGATAACCAAAAGTTCAACTCCCCCTATCTAAGATAACCAGTGCTCCATTGCACGATGAACACCTTAAATGAATGGAAAACATAAGACTCATCTTCATGTCTTCAAGAGCGCACCCTCTGTTCAACACACCTGCTTAACGCATTTACATAATGCTTGATCCTCAAACAACAGTAGTACATTTAACAAGAGCCACCACCAAATCACCCACAAGTTCTGAAGCACAAACACACTGCCTTCCACTACACTCTAAGTAAAGTCCTTTTACCAAGACGAGTGTGACATCTCCCATCAACCGAGACCCCTACAGAGTTCTTCCAAAACAATCTGCAGAGAAAAATACATTCTCCCAGACAAAGTAAGGAGTTCCACATCTTTTCAGCAGCAACAATCACGCATGACAGACTATTATGCTCCCCCTAAATAGTTGCACAAGTTCAGCAACAAAAATGTAACTACTCTTCCTAAGCAGTAGTACATAAAGTCATGACATCTGATCTGACATCATAAACATCAAACAAAACACCACTTTACTCATTTCAAGCACATGAACATCTTCATGCTCATACAGACCCCACGAATTCTCAGCTTACTTAAAAGCTTTACTCAGATCCAATCTCTTCAAGAGATACTTGCAGCAGAAGAAAGAACAGCTCAAAAAAACTTTCTGATCAGATCACATCATGTGACACAATTCCTCTTCCATTACATTCACTAGTAGTTGTTGACCCTAGTGAAGTCTTCAAAATTAGTAGTCATGATTTGCCAGAACATACTACTAAAAACAAGCTCAGAATCTCCACATTCTAATCCACATAGTCAGAAACACCTCTTCTGACAATAATGCTTGAGCATCCAACTCCACATGAAATTACAATTAGGCTATTCGTGAGGAACATAAGAATCACCATCCTCCTTCAAACACGGTTAGATAAGGATTCAAAGTCACATAGATCCCCCAACTCTCTAAAAGCAGTCATTCCATATCATACTCTTCATCTTCAGACTTCCAATCAATCAATACCTGACCTACTTCAGTCTTTTCTACATTCTCCATCCAAGGCAGACCTTCTACTTCATCATTCTCCCGTATGACTATGTAGACGCTCCTTAGGCATAATATAGGCACCACGCTTCTGAACCAGAGCATAATCATCCTTCACCAAGGATATCCAACCAGATAATGTCCCAACACAAGTTAGAACATCTACCACACACCAAGACATCATCACCATGATTCTTGATATGCTCCGCCAACTGGACTTACTATAGCATAGTAATCTAAAGAACTAGAGAAATAAACAGCCACATAGAGAAAAGTATATTCTCAACACTTCAACAGTCCTGCACTTTTACATCAGACATATACATAGTCTCCCGTCAATGTATTTTGTCATTAGTTGAATGCACAACCTTATCAAAAGCAGACAAATACTCAACTCCTGTCAAGGTAACCTTCTCACACAACTGGCATCTGCTGATTCTTCTTCATCATGACAACCATTCACACCACAAAATCCTTCCAAGTTAGGTCAGTGTCTTGATCTTTTACTCCACCCTGAGCAAAGAACTGAAATGATGTTTCAACATTAGTTCCGACATTAGTCTAAATCAGATTAAACATCTCCTATGGATTTGGAGACTACAACCATATTAATCCACCCATATCTCTTATAGGGAACACACGAGAACATATCAACATCAGATTAACTTCCAAGAGCAGACCAACAAAACTGCAGTAACTTGCATAACACACTCTTCCAGAAGCTTCTTCTTATAAGCACAAGGTTCAGACCTCTTGTCTAACTTAAGAGTGATAACTTCCATCATTCTGCATAAACATACCATAGATAATCTGCTACTTCCAATCCTTCAAGCCACAAAACTGAAAGAGCTCATGCAAACACCAATTGACCACAGGCTGAATTACACTGCTACTGCACACAAACTCTTGGATGCATTTTCCCTATAAAATTGTCCTCAGACATTTTAGTTTAAACAAGGATCATTTCCTTCTCTTCTACTATCAAGATAACTACCTTTTCTTCGGCCAGCTCCAACTGAAATGCTATGACATTATGAACAGCTTCTCAAAAATTATTCAACTTCATAGCTTCAGTGATCCTTCAAAACAGCTACAATCTAATAGGTCTTTGACTTATCATTTACCATAAACTGCTGATGTGTAGCGCGATGTCGAGACATTAGAATTGACATATTAAGCTCAGCTTCTTTCTTGATGAAACTTCCTCAAGTTCATGATTTTGAAAATCAGAAACATGTATCTTCACAAGAGAATTCATCTTCAGATATACCAGAACTACTTTTGACATCATAACCAGGAAGATCCTCCTAATTAGGTCACCACAACTAAGCTTAAGAGATAACTTATCAAGATCTTCACTCCCGCATGAAAGATTTGACAGTGATACTCTTTTGCTTTGGCTCCACCCTCTTCTTTCTACATCAAGAAAATTGATAAAGAAGGAATCAATGTTCTGGACAGACTGGTCTTCAATGCCTGATTTGAAATATATTCTTCTTCTAAAAAAACTGAAACTTCCATGTCGTACAGTCTTTAATAAGATCCATTCACCTTTTGATCACTTCTTTCCCAAAACAAAGATATGAGATAATCCTAAGTATCTTTGGCATCTCTAACCAATCGGTTGAAGCTGTCTTGCATAAACTACAACATCATAGAATATCCTGCTGAGGAGACCAAACCCTAATGTCTTTCCAAGAGAATACCTTCCTAGAATCTCACCACCAGAGATACAAGAACCAACCAGGGTTACATCAGATACCATGCAGCGGAACACACAACAACTCCTCGACAACCTTCAGGGACTACTCAATAATCCTTGCACACCATCACCATAAACCAAGTGCCAACAAATCAACAGCAGTTCTCCTGATAACAACAGACAGGTCCAATGCATACCCTGTCATGAATAGTCCATCCTTCACTTCAAGGGATCAAACAAACAACTATATGAACTGACCAAGTCCATACTCAGCAAAACTATCTTCCTTGCTCATGAACCAGAAAGTATCTTCCCTAGATCTCATCTAGAAACAGACAGGATGCCTGCTCTGATACCAATTGAAATTCTGGTATCAGATATGTGATGTTAAGTGCGACGTCACAACATCAATATCTGCAGTATGAACAAGGAAATAAAAGCACTGAATAGTACACAATGATTGTTCACCCAGTTCGGTCTAACAACCTACATCAAGGGGCATACCAAGCCAGGAAGGAAGTCCACTATTAGCAGTATCAAATTACAGACTCAACAAACCAGTTGACAATCCACTAACTTAATCACCACCCAATGACCCTTCTATCTAAGTCCTCCCTAGATAAGAGACTCCATCTCACTCCCAATCATGGCTATGATGTCTAGCAGTCAACATCTCAGTCACTGCATCAACAACTTGATTTCCAAAAACTCTTCAATCACAGAAAAGTAGAAGACACACTTCCATGACAATACCTAGACATGACACACATGACTAAGAACAATACTTAGAGTTGCTTAACAGCTTCCTCCAAGAACAATACATCTCTTACCTACAGGCTTCGAGATAAACACGATGACCATCCCACAAACCGGGTGGTTCATCAACCAAAACAGCCCTAATAATCTACATGATGGCTGGCTTCCTTTTTCTATGTTACAAAGACCCTATTTATAACCTATACCCAACTGGAATTGGGCCTTCAAATCACAACCAATCTTCTGCTACAAATTTGCAAAAGATTCTGCTACTAAATAGATCTTCAATTAAATCTACAATTAAATCTTCATAATTAAATCTAATTATTCTCCATATCCTTTTGCATGAAAATAGCAACAAGATCTGCTTTAAATATGATTGCACCAGAATATATCTTCACCAAGAAATTCGCATCCAATCTAACTAACAGATCTCCTCAAATCAAACTAATGCACGCATCCCTAAAAACATCATAACCTGATGTTTTAATGTTCTGGTATAGTGATGTCAAGACATCGCATGTGACATCACTCTTCAGCACTTTAACTCTTCAACACCTTAACATTCACTAATGTTATGACTCAATGTTAATACATCAGACACATGACATCATTAACAACACCTGCTATACCCAACTAAGACGTCATGACATCTCCTGCAACATCTGTCACATAACAGCAGCAACTGTTGTGCCAGAACCAAGATGTTATGACATACTGTCATGACAGTAATACTCCATATCTATACTGATGTCTGATTATCCATGTCAGGACATCTCACCCAACATCCTGTAATACAAAAAACACAACAGATGGTTTTTTGATGTTCTGTCAACTGATGTCAAGACATCATGTTTAACATCAGACCACAAAACTGCAACCCTGCAACAAGTAATGCCATGAACCAATGTTATGACATCAGACATATGACATCAACATTGTTCAACTTTGTTTTACCAAAATTCCAGCCAATACAAGAACCAACGGATACTAATCTGCTGAGTGTCTTCATCCATATAGATGGGAAGCCACCAATGATTTAGCAAGTGCTGAAGTGATTCCTGGACAAGGGCACAACCTTGATCGTTTTCGCAACCCTCCGTACAGCTTTGGTAGTCATGTGATATCAGGAACCCGAGTCGGACCTGCTCAGCATGTAAATCTACCAGGTTAGTGTTCATCAAGCGAATATCAAAGATCTGAACCAAGTTGATCTGATAGGGATTCCCATCATGGTAGTCCTGGATTCATCCAAGATCCATCTGATGCTGGAGGGCCTCTTGTACAAAAGAGCATACCTGTTTGTTTATCGAGCAAGTCAGACAGGAATTGTAATCGTGCCGCGGCAGATTATGGTACTGGCTTTGCCTTGAGTGCATTGCCACCAAATTGACATTCATCGCACGGATGTCGTGGTTTTAAATAACGTTGGAATTCGTATAGACCATGTTGACCCCACGAACTCGATGCTCTTGGATCCATCCAAGATCCATCTGCTCCTGTAGAGCTGCTTGCACCCCAGAACATCCTTGATTGCTTTTAGAGTAGATATCACATTGATGATAATCATGAGGTGGCACATGGCCAAATCCACTCTGTCTACAATGCATCTTGATCAAGTTGGCCCTTAACAAGAGTACATCATGAATTTGATAGACATTGTTAGACTCTTCCTCTATCAGGTTGACTGCAGCTTTCTCATGTTGAGGCAGCGGGTTTGTGAGAACATTCAGATTTGTATCTTTGAAAGATAAGACCCCGCTCCTAACAAGCTTTTGCAAGTCAGATTTGAAACTGAGACAGTTCTCTATGTTATGCCCTGATCCTCCTTGATGATAAGGGCATGTCTAGTCCACCTTAAACCAAAAAGCCGGATTTTCCGGTACTGTAAGAGGGGACTTAGTCTGGATGTGCCCCTTGGATAGTAGTAACAGAAATAGTTATGCGTACGATACGGGTATAGAATCAAATCCTGATGGCCGCGTTGTACGGTTGTTGTTGTACGGAGGACGAGCTTGCTGAAGAGGTTGTTGTGTCCTTTGCTGATTAGGTTGACTTTGTGCAACCTGAGGTAGATACGTAGAAATAGGCGTAGGATTGATAGCAGGAGTCACAGCTGCTACTGGCTAATAACGTCACCTTTGCTTTACGAGAGAGATATTCCCAATATCTTGCTCTTTTTTCTTAGGGAGGGCACTACCGTATCGTTTTGTACTACTCGACGATCCAGCGTCTTTTACTAAACGTCCTTCCCAAACAGCTTCCTCAAGTCGAACCCCCATACCGACCATTTCGGTGAAGTCACTGGGCGCACTGGCAACCATTCTGTCATAGTAAAATGAGCTTAAGGTCTTTAAGAAGATCTTTGTCATCTCTTTTTCCTCAAGATGTGGACAAATTTGGGCAGCGATCTCACGCCACCTCTGAGCGTACTCCTTAAATATTTCCTTGTCCCTTTGTGACATGGATCTGAGTTGATCTCTGTCGGGTGCCATGTCCAAATTGTACTTGTATTGTTGGACGAAGGCAGTGCCAAGATCTCAGAAAGTGCTGATCGTGGCGCGGTTTAAACCAATGTACCATTTTAATGCGGCACCGGTTAAACTATCCTGAAAGTAGTGAATCAGTAAATCCTGGTTCTCTGTCTGAGCTGACATTCGTCGAGCGTACATCACCAAGTGACTCTGAGGGCAGGAGTTACCCTTGTATTTTTCAAAGTCGTGCACCTGGAATTTGTGCAGAACTTTCTCATTGGGGACCATACAAAGGTCTGTGGCGTCCTTTCCAAATAAATCCTGACCGCGAATGGCTTGCAGTTCCTTCTGTATTTCCAGGAACTGCTCCTGGAACTCGTCCATTCTGTCGAACATAGTTTCCTTTCTACCAGAAGGTATCTGCGGAATCTGTCCTTCCGGGATAGTGTGAACCTCAGGGGGTGGTACCGTGACTACGGCAGCAAATCTTGGCGTTTCCCGAAGTTTGTAACCTTCAGGAGTACTCAGTATGCCTCTGGCATCATCGCTTTCCCGAAGTTTGTAACCTTCAGGCCCAGCGGCTTCTGTTGTGATTCCTTGATCTTCAGCGATCGGAGGAACATATCCTTCCGAGATATAGTTAACAGGCATACCCTAGGGACGATCTTTCGGCATTTGATACCTAGGATCATACTTTTCCACTATGGGCGTTGAGGTGATCTCTGAGATCGCAGTTCTTTGTAGATGAGCTTCTATCATGGCTTGCATGTCATTACGGAGCTTAATCATATCCTCTCTCAAAGCGTCGATCTCTTCTTTCAACTCTCTGTTCTCTTCCTAGAGATCATCCATCTTTTTCTGACGATTGGCCCGAGCATTGTACGATTGAGACAGTTTGACTCTAGAATCGAGACACAAACGTGAGATTCGTATGTAAGAAGAATACGTTACGGGAGAATGATGAATGCAATGATTATATTAATTGGTTTTTTTTTTGTTTAATCAAAATAAACTTCGACAATTAGATTACAAATATCAAACAGTGGGGAAACCTCGTTTTATTGAATTCAAAGGATTGCGAAAATAGAAATACAGTAGATTACAAGGTACGGAAACAGAAACCTAAGCTAAGGGGTCCCGAGTCCTCTCTGAGGAGAATTCGGGTGCTGATTCTGGTACTTTCCTTTTCTTGGACCGGGGCTCTTGGGCCGTTGTCGGGTTGTCATTCCTTTGCCAGGTGAAAAGAGTGAGTAAATTCCTTTGGTCATCCTGATTATCCACAGCATGTTGCTCTAAAATCTCGATCAGAGCATCCTTATCCTTCAGTAGTTACTGTATTTTGATACACTCCACATTGAGGGTGCGGTACTTGTTCTTCCAAGACCTCCTCTCCCACTGAACTTTGTTGAGAGTAACCTGGAGTTTTTCCGTTTCAGTCATCAAGTACATGACAGACTCCCTTGGCGGAAGAACTCCGTGACGAGGATAAGGCATCTTTAGCTTGAGAGCTCTAGTTTGTACCCAGTGGAGATAAGGCTCCACCGAGACATAGTCTGGTTTTCCTAGAGACTCCCGTCCTTTCTTGTGAACATGTTTCCAAGCATGCACTATTTCCATCTTTAGTGCCCTGTCATTTTCTTCTTCTTTGAAGAAAATACCTTCCAGATGAGCATGGCGCGGGACATGCATCATCGGGTATCCAAATTGACGACGAACCAATACTGGATGGTAGTTGATTCCTCCTTTAGTTCCTATGAGGGGTACGTTGGTGAAGTTTCCACAACGGTCAATGATCTTGATTCCCTCATAAATCCTATTACACCAATCTATATCAGAGTTGGTGAGAGACATGATTTTCTGGGACCAACGTAAGGCACTCGTATGATCCCAAAATGCAGCAGACTTGGGCAAATGGGAGACAAACCATTTACATAGCAGGGGTACACAACACGTGATAATTTCTCCGCTATACAAATTCCCTAAGTGTACAGAGTGATACGCGTTCGCGAGCAAAGTTGGCATAGGGTTTCCAATGAGAAAAACCTTAATGGCGTTGATATCTACAAAGTTATTAATGTTAGGAAACAAAGATAACCCATAGTGAGTAAGACAAAGATGCTTTCAAAAGCAGTCACGTTCCCTATACTGGCGAAGTACAGAGCCTTATTTGTCAAGAACTGGGCTGACAAACCTTGTATGCCACCCTTAGTGGTCATGTGAGTCCTGACCTCTGACTCGTCCAAATAAATTGATATTGCAATGGTCTGATCCTTTGGAATTTCTTCCAGTCCAGAAAAGGGAGCTCGATCAGTGATGTGTAAATCAATCAGATGAGAATATTCCTCCAGCGTTGGTGCTAGTTGATAATCCGGAAATGTGAAACAGTGATAAACTGGATCGTAAAACTGAATGAGTGCTTCCATGATTCCTTCAATCACATGGACTTTTAACAGAGGTAGCAGACCTCCGTATTTGGGTCTGAAAGCTTCAGGGTTAGTGATCATCCTTGCTAAACTTCTCAAATCCTCTAGTTTTGGAACCTTGAAGGTATATTTATGTGTTCTCCTTCTACCGAAATCCATGAGCGCGATCTTTTTCTCTGACATTTGCAATCATTGTCTTAGTTTAATTTGAAAAAGAGAGATTAGAAGAGAAGATTTTCTTTGTTTTAATGTTTTTTAAATGAATACATGTATGCAGCACACAAAAACATAAAAAAACATGGGGTCAAAGGGTCTGTGTCATGAAGTCAAAGCTCTACCCCCCCCCCCCCAAAGGTTTTCTACGGGTGAGTTTTGGTACTTATCACTCAAAATCATTGATTCCTGAGAACACCACTGGGCCGGGAACCTTGCTAGGTGATGTCCATCAAAGAAACCTCAGAAGAGGGTAGTTTATCGCGTAATAGCTATTCCCGATAGCTTCCGCACTATAAAAAAAAGCGATTTTCCTATGTGTATACTCAATCTTTCCACATGCAGCATCACACGCATTCCCATTAGCAGAAAAATAAACACGTATATCAATTAGGAAAAGCGAGTACATATATTTGTCCTAATGTCCTAGACTTTTAAGAGCTATGAATCATATGTTCCTAACAGAAAATGGCTCCCCGGCGGAGGCGCCACTCTGTGGTTTCTTCCCAACTTTCAAGGATTTGACCTAAGATCCTAGTGAAGTCAACAAAAAGTCCTATCCCAGTGAAATCCCAAGAAAAGAAAACAGGCCCCATGGTGAGCGCCACTTTTCTGTGGCACTTTTTAAGGTTTCTACCTAAGAGATGGGAAGAGAACAAGATCTCGAGCGTCCCCAGTGAAGTCGCAATTTTTCTGTAGCGAGCGATTTTGGACGTGGTTGCGAAGCACTATCACTTTGGTACTACAGTTCGATTCATTTTTTATCCTATTGAAGCTGATGAAGGAATGGAAATAGATGTCTCCAATTAACCTTGCTTGTAAACTGAGTTTGAACAGATGACTGTTGGTTTACAGATGCTACAAAGATTGTGGGTCTCTCTTAGGTTATTTTGTTAAAATAATGCTAGGGCGATTGGTGAGAGATTAGGACTGATGCTTTTCGATTGATATGTGAAGGTACGGGATTTTGGTTTTTTTGTTGAGTGTGCTCGCTAAGATTTTTCTTTCAATCTTATGCCTACGTATTCCCGTTTACCGAAACAGGGAAATCAGAATGATCGTAGTTCCTCATATTCTATGGGAGGAAATGGTGTTTTGGTGTCTTGTTCAAAGCCCAAGACGTGAAGCTAAAGGTGGTTTGTATCTTGTTCAAAGCCCAAGATGTGAAGCTGAAGGTGATTTGTTTGTATCTTGTTCAAAGCCCAAGATATGAAGCTGAAAAGATGTTGTCTTTAGAGAGAATTTGTCATCTCTAAAGGGGTCTGTTTTTCAGGGGTGACTGATTATAAAGGAGAATTACTTTAACCGGGATATATGAATCCTAGCAATGCCATAATTTCCTTTATAGGGGGGGGGGGGGGGTGTAACCTGAACGAGAAGACTTTAACTCAGTGTAGAGCAATGCCATCTTTCCTTAGGAATTTCTCATGCTAAAAGAAGGACAATGGCATGGATGTAAATAATCCAGAGGCTTGCCGCTTACAGCAATTAGATGAAGGAAAAGGAGTTGTTTGTTTACTGTGAACAAGGCACAGTTTTGATGCTAAAAGGTTGATTGGCTCAACCGGGGTTTTCTTATACAAAGCCTAAGAGGAGACTATTGGGCCAACAAGAGGGTGATTCTTGTGTGTCTCGTACGAAGCCCGGGAGAGAGGCTAAAAGGGTTGACTCTACAGGAGAATCTTTTATATGTGTCTTTTACAAAGCCCAAGACGGAGGCTCAAAGGTGATTGACTCAACAAGAGAGTCTTTTATACTCAACAAGAGAGTGTTTTTGTATCTCGTACGAAGCCCGAGATGGAGACTAAAGGTTTGACCCAACAGGAGAGTCTTTTATACTCAACAAGAGAGTGTTTTGTATCTCATACGAAGCCCGAGATGGAGGCTAAAAGGTTTGACTCAACAAGAGAGTCTTTTATACTCAACAAGAGAGTGATTTGAATCTCGTACGAAGCCCAAGATGGAGGCTAAAAGGGACGACTCAACAAGAGAGTCTTTGTATCTCGTACGAAGCCCGAGATGGAGGCTAAAAGGATTTGACTCAATAAGAGAGTCTTTTATACTCAACAAGAGAGTGATTTGTATCTCGTACAAAGCCCGAGATGAAGGATAAAAGTTGACTCAACAAGAGAGTCTGAAAAGGTTAACTCCGCTGGGGAGAATCATTGTACAAAGCCCAAGAGGAGGCCAGGGTTACTGTTTCAGTTGAGTGACAGGTCCAGTATGAAGATTTAAAGAGGAAATCAGTTCTTATATGAGTATTGTTTGCGCTCAGGGATTTGATTCAAGGATCAGGGTTATTTCCTGTTCTTTTAGGAAATGGGAAATCCAAAGGGTATTGAGACTGTCTGAGTCTATAGTTTCATCTCCTAGTTTTGAAAGGAGCTTGAGAATGTCATTGAGACTCAAGGGAATTAGACTATCCAAATCTAGAGTTTCATCTTTTGTACTATGCTTAAGGAAACAACAGTAGCAAGATCTAGACTTTTTGAAAGACTGTTCTATTAGGATGACTAATTTCTGTTCCTACACCTCTAGGAGGTCGTCGGGACAATTTGTACGAAGCCCAAGAGGAGGCTGGAAACTTTTAAGAAGTCGGGGGACAATTTGTACGAAGCCCAAGAGGAAGCTATCATTCCCGGAGGAAGAAATCATTTATACGAAGCCTAAGAGGAGGCTGTGAATACTTCTAAGAAGTCGACGGGTCCTTGTATGAAGCCCAAGAGGAGGCTAGGATGCTTTTAATAAGCCTGTGGGTCCCCAAACCCCGAGAAATTCAAGACAGGCTATTCACAGAGAATAGATCAAGCCAGGAAAGTTCGAGAATTTGGAAGAAACTCAAGAGATGCCATTCATGGAGAAAAGATCATCTATGGGGAATAGAGTTCCTTTGATGATTTCTAAAGGTGACAGTCTGTGAAAGGGTTCACCAAGAATGCTGCCTTTCACGTCTCCATATTGTTTAACCCCAAGAGGAGGGAAGACTGTGTCTGGTAATCCTATGGGGATATAGTTTTATCTATATTAAGAGTAATCAACAGGTCTTAGTGTTAGACGTAGTTGCCGGGGAAACTCTAAATATCTATACTAGTATTGAACAGTTGATATGAGTTTATGAAAGAAGAGTTACAGTGAAACAGCCCCACAATACAGTTATATGTATATGAAAGCAGTAAATGAAAGCATATAACCACTTACTCGGTTGTAGAGCTTCCATGCTGTTTGGTTAGTTGTTCAACAAAGAAAGATTGAAAACATCAATATATTCAAAATCAAAGGAGAAAGTGCTTTGAAATGAAAGATGTTGAGGCTTACAGCTCAAGGAGAGGCCCAAGGATTATCAGTGATCGCACTGTCGTTTTGTACAGAGGGACTTATACAAGTGACTGACGCCCAAGAAAGGTTTTCTGTACAAGGGGATTGGTCTTACACTCTCTCAAGAGGCCCAAAAGGTTTAAAGAAAAAGAGTGGGGCTTATAACACGAGGGTAGGCCCAGATGATTTTTTATTTGAAATGGCGATCGCGCAGAGATTTTGAAAACGCAATGGGTTTTATACAAAGACTGAGGCCCAAAATGGTTTGGTTTTCAAAAGGGGTTGGGTCTTACACTCTAATAGAGGCCCAAAAGGTTTTGAATGGGTCTTATAGCTCGAGGAGAGGCCCAAGGTTTATTTTTCAACGGACTATGATCGCGTCAAAATTTTTGAAATACAACCTGACTTATACCATAAGTGAGGCCCAAAAATTTGTGTATTTTCAAAAGGGGTTGGGTCTTACACTCTATTAGAGGCCCAAAAGGTTTTTGAAAAAAGAAGAATGGGTCTTACTACTCGAGGGTAGGCCCAAGGTTATTTGTGTACAAAACGACGATTACGCCGAGGTTTTTGAAAATACCTGAAGGGACTTATACAATAAGTGAGACCCACAATAGGTTATTTTACAAAAAGGCTTGGGTCTTACACTCTATTAGAGGCCCAAAGTGTTTAAAAATGATTGGTGAGGGTTGAATTAATCAAAACCCTAATTTATTTCCAAAATGTATTTTAATTGAATAAAAATTCAATTAAAATGATCAAAATTGTTTAAACATGTGTGGGAACAAATTGTGATCTTGGATTAATGTTTCAAAAATCATGTTTTGACTTGAAGGTCGTGACAGCAAGAGCAATTTTATTTTTGAGTTGGAGGTGTTACAGATGGGTTGTGATGATTAGAACAGCTTCAATGGATGTTGTGGAGTGTGTTGCAAGCTTTGGAACACTTTGGAAGTCTTTGGATCAAGCTGGAGCGCTCCAACTTCATAATTGAAGCATAATGGCTAGGTTGATGGGTGATTTTGAGTTGGGGGTGTTACAGATGGTGTTTAAGCATTTGGACACCTCAAATACATCATATGTGATGTGTCTGGGCAATTGGAATGGATTGCTTATGGCTGCAACTCAAAACCCGATAGTGGTTGCTCAAAAACAAGAAAACCTGGCACTTAAGAGAGAATGAGATAAAGCAGTGTTATAACTGGCTTTGGTGTGAGTTGAATGATCCATTGGAACCTCTATTTATAGGTGATTAACTCTTGTCTTAGATGAATAGTGAATGGTTGCTGGATCAGATCACATTCACATGGATTGGCTTGGAGGATTTCTTCTCATGCAAGGTAAACTAGCCCTTCCCAAGAGCAGGGCTATGTCTTGACCAAATTCACATTCTTCAGATGTTTTTATTGTTGTTTAATCAGAGAACTTGACTGAGTAGAGTGGCTACCTTGACAATGCACTATTCCACATTAATGCCCTTTCAATTCAAGGCCAAATGTGCCAAAATGCATGCACTTCAAGTTGGAAGATTCCTTGGCTTTTTGACTCAGCATTATCAGTTGGATCAGTTTCATTATGATTGGTTTGAGTATAGGTGGCATAGTGATCCTTGGTCTTTGACTCAAAATCATGTGTGGCAAGCAAACATGCAAACTGATTTTTCCAAAACAGCTTGCAGTAACATGACTTTGGGCATGGATTTCTCTTGACTCAAGATGAATCAGTTCATGTTAGTGAGCTCTTTGGATTCTTGGTAATATTTGCAACAACATTGATGTTTATCTTTGGAACTGATTCAGCTTGCATCTATGTGAAAAAATCCCACAAGTTTTGCTGTTTCAAAACAAAATCTGCCTTGCCCAGAATTTTTCTAAGTGTTGGAAAATGATGGATTTTTATGTTTTAGTGATTTTGATCCAACCATAACTCAAAATCTATAATGAATTGGAATGACTTGTAGTTGACACTTTTGTAGAGGCCCATAAGGGCTACAAATCCAGCTTTGGATGGGGAAAAATGGCTTTGTGGTTTAGGAGTTATGATCCTCCAAAGTTGGTACCCTTGCCATTTTATTCTTTAACTTAGAAAATTTTCTAAGTTTTTATGGTTACCCCTTTTACAAGTTATCTAACTTTTCTTGATTTTTCTTGATGAATGATGATTCAAATCACACATTAACATCATTTTAGGGTTAAAAAACCATAAAAGTGAAAAATCTCAAAAAGTCAAAGTTTGACTTTTGTGCACAGTTGACTTTTTATCAGATGAATTCCAAACCGTGCAATCCTTTAGGAAATCATGTCCTTGACCTAAATAAAACTTGATGGACATGTTCCATGGGTGTTATAGGGTATATTGATTCATGTCCTAGGGCTTGGGAGCATGTCCTGGTCAAAAGTCAAAGTTACAGTTGACTTTTCTCGCGAAATCCTAATTGTGGTACTGATGAAATTGAGACTTGCTGCTCAAGCTTCTTGGATTAATCCATTGTTGCAAATGGATCAACGTAGTATATTAGAGACCCTCAAATCATGTCTTGAGGTCTTGGCTCATGATTTGTCCCAAAAGCCAACTTAGGGGTGAATTAGGTCAAGAAACCCTAATTCCTGATTTTTTATGAATGCATCTCCTGAGGCTAAATTGACTTGATGATTGGGTTTATGATGTCCCTTGGAGCATCATAGGTTATGCTTTGAAGCAATGGCTCATGCCCAGAGGAAAATTTCCAACTGGAGGCCTTGGTCGACCAAACCCTAATTTGGTGACACTGGTGATCTTGAGGCTTGATCCCCCTAGAAGGGAGCAACCTTGTGCTTAATCCTTGAAGTGGGAGTCCTCTTGATCCCTTGTAGATATTTAAGAGGTTAGACAAGTTGAAGATCATGTCATTTCTTGATTGATCTTTTGTCTAAAAGCTCTGAGAGGGCTTGAAACCCTAATTCTGATTGTAGTAAGTGTTCACCCATCTTTGGGGAGAGTGATGAGGCAAGATAGTTCATCCATATTGTGATGATGATTTTCACAACGATGGGGAATCTTAGTGGTCAAAATTTTGGGTATGACACATCCCTAAGATATTTGTTTGATAATAAGGCTCGGAACCCTCTGTGTCTCTTTCCGGCCAACTGAAGACAATATTTTTTCCGGATTTCATCAATATTAAAGGACCTCTACAAAAAAACATACACATATAAACATAAAGTGTGTTAGTATAAGTAAATTAAAGACTTATCTTATCTTATAAACATATAAACATAAAGTGTGTTAGTATAAGTTAATTAAAGTACCTGTATCTCAGTCCATATCTTATCTTTACCAACTTTCAACTTTGGATTCCTCCAATTATCAATGATAATTGGAATATGCTGACGGACAAGTGAACTAATGTATGAAGACAACATTGAATCGTTAGGCTCAATTAGTTGGTTCTCATCACTCCAATGTACATCAAACTTGATCCCTTTATCTCTAGCACGGATGATTGACTTCATAATAGTTATTCCACATTTTATTTCACTTTCTACATTCGAAGGTTCATTCTGAGCTTCATTTTCATCATGTGTCTCGTGTGTGTCGTCCTGGTTACTAGCCATTTGATCTGTAAGAAAGAAAAAAACAAAAATTAAATGACAAATATAAAAATCCATAATCCATAATCCATTGAATGATATAAGCTATATATAACATGACAACTAATTAATATTATTGAATGATATAAGCTATAATTTTATAACTAGTACCTTTTTCACTAACGTCTCTTTCTTTTCTTGGTTGGAATATGTTCTACCCGTCTCTTAACAACACGGACGGTTAGATTGATCCAAATACCCTTATTATGATCATTTCTTGTATATGATTCATTCGCTATAATATTTTCATCTTGATCATTTCTAGTAAATGATTCAATATCAACATCAATATCACCTTGATCTCCAATGTTTTCATCAATTACTTTGTTAGATAAAAGCACTATAGACCATTTTGTGCTTGTCAGATCAGTGACATAGAACACTTGTTTAGCTTGAGAGGCTAGAATAAAAGGCTCATCTTTGTACCCCACCCTATTAAGATCCACTTGCAAAAATCCTGACTTATCCATTCGTACGCCATTATTATTTTCAACCCAGTTGCAACGAAATATAGGAATCTGAAACTTCTCAAAATCAAACACCCAAATGCGCTCGATAACCCCAAAATATGACAGATTTGCAAATTTGGGGTTTAAATCTTTCACACTTGAAATGTGCATTGCTTCAGCTACCACGGTGACACCACTATTTTGCATAGTACTTTTATCATCTTGTTCTTTGGTATAAAATGTGTATCCATTAATTGCGTATGCGTTATAAGAAAACACAACCAAACTTGGACCATATGCTAAACATCTCAACCTTTCTGTTATTGAAGCGGGATCTGAATAATACTTTGAATAAATATGATCCTTAAACCAAGGTATGAAACTTTGATTGTGCTCTCGTACTATCCAATTCTCATTTCTATTCGGATTTAAACCTTAAAGAACATCCTTGTGCATTTCAACATAAGGCTCAACCTCATTCTCATTGTGCAGAACATACAAATGCACTTGATCCCGTTCGACCCTTGATACTGTCACAACTTCATTTCCAATTAACTTCTCTCCTTCTTTTTTTCGACAATATGAGATTTGGGGAGTCCAATTGATTGTACATTGGACAGATATTTAGTACAAAATTCAACCGCTTCTTCAACAATGTATCGTTCGGCAATACAACCCTCTGGTCGACTTCGGTTTTTCACATACCCTTTTAATATTTTCATATAACGTTCAGCAGGGTACATCCATCTCATATAAGTCGGTCCACACAATTGTGTCTCTTTCACCAGATGAACAACTAGATGAACCATTATGTCAAAAGACGAGGGAGGAAAATTCATTTCAAGATCACACAAAGTAATAATTATTTCTTTTTGCAATGTTGGTAAGATCGCAGGATCGATCACCTTACTGCAAATTGACTTGAAGAAAAAACACAATTTAGTTATTGCGCTTCTTACTTTTTATGGCAGAATAGAACGTATACTTATTGGTAGAAAATGTTCCATTATAACATGGCAGTCATGCGTCTTTAAACTCTTTAACTTGAGGTCTTTCATAGACACAAGTCTTCTAATATCTGAAGAGTATCCTTCTGGAACTTTAACTTCACTTAGAAACTTACACAATACCTTTTTCTCTTTTCTAGATAGAGTATAAGCAGCAGGTGGTAGATATGTTCGTGTTCCTTTCTTCATGGGTCCTAATTCATTTCTTATTCTCATCGCTACCAAGTCCTTTCTTGCTTTAAGGCCATCCTTAGACTTTCCTTGTATATTGAGTAACGTACCTATAACACTGTCAAATACATTTTTTTTAATATGCATAACATCAAGAAAATGTCTTACATACAACGACTTCCAATATGGAAGTTCAAAAAATATTGACCTCTTCTTCCACCCACTCTTGACAAGTGTGTGCACAAAAGGCTTTCCAAACTGAGTACTCACATCTTTCAACTTTTCAAAAATTTGATCACCTGTCAATATAGTTGGAGCTCTACCATGTTCTACCTCTCCATTGAATGCTTTTCTCCACCTACGATGGTGATGATTAGAATTTAAGAATCTACGATGACCGAGAAATACATTCTTCTGACCAAACTCCAATCGCGTCCAATCTGTTTTATCTTCACAAATAGGACACGCACCTTTACCTTTTATGCTGTACCCTGATAGATTTCCGTATGCTGGAAAATCATTAATTGTGCCAAACAACATCGCCCTCAAGTTGAAACTTTCTTTCCTATACCCATCATAAACCTCCACACCGTTCTCCCACAAAAACTTTAAATCTTCGATTAAGGGTGCTAAGTATACGTCTATGTCATTCCCTGGTTGTCTAGGCCCAGAAATTTACATAGATAACATCATGTACTTACGCTTCGTACATAGCCATGGAGGTTGGTTATAAATCATTATGATCACAGGCCAAGTGCTATGTGAGATACTTTGAAGACCGTGTGGGTTCATTCCATCAGTAGATAATGCCAAGTAAAGGTTTCTTGCTTCTTTTCCAAATTCAGGATAATCATCATCAATTTTCATCCACTATGGTGAATCTGCCGGATGTCGAAACTTTCCATCAATAATTCTTTCATCTGCATGCCAAGTCAAGTGTCTTGAATCGGTCTCACTACGAAACATGCGTCTAAATCTCGAAATTATAGGAAAATACCATAAGACTTTTGCTGGAGACAACTTTTCCTTATATCGAGAGACACTGCATTTAGGACACTCATTTAACGATGCATACTCATTTCGAAACAAAACGCAATCGTTTGGACAGGCATGTATCTTATCATAGCTCATGCCAATAGAGCACAACATCTTTGTGGCCTCATATGTTCGATTGGGAAGAACATTATCCTCTGGAAGCATATCTTTCATAAGGGCCAATAACTCTGTGAAACTTTTATCCGACCATCCATTGCCCGCCTTTAAGTTGTACAACTTTAATACCGCAGACAATCTTGTGAATTTGGTGCAACCATTATATAACGGTTTCTCTGCATCGCTTACCAACCTCTCAAACAATTTTGGACAATCCTTAAGATCTTCTTCAAGTGCTTATGCAATCTCTTCGACTCGATTAGAATCGTATGTATCTGTGCCATTGTCGTTTGAAGCATAGGTCGTATTATCCCCCGGTTCAACATTTCCGTTAATTTTCTCACCATGCAAATTCCAACATGTATAACTTCTATCAATTCCACTCCTCATTAAATGTGATGCCAACAGAACCGCGTCAACCCGACTCCCAAAATAACAACCCTAGCAAGGACATCTCATTCGACTGGGGTCTTTGGCGTGCGTAACAGCAAACTTAACGAATTCTGATACCCCATTCTCGTACTCTTTCGACAATCGACTTGAAGACATCCATTTCTTATCCATAGTTATACTAATTAAACTAAACAAAAACAAAAATAAAAAATATTTACCTGTAGGGAAACAATCCGACTTTCACACTTTGATCACAAGTAACCCCTATATATAGCAAATTCAATAAGTTAGTAACTCCATCATATCAGTTCATTCAAAGCACTACTAATGACAGTGGCGAGAGAGAGAACAACTAATTACCTTTAGAGATGTAAACAACTTCTAGACCCACACAGTGTCCAGATAGGTTAGAATTACCAAGATCCCCCTGTACACGTATTATAAAATGAAATATCATTAATTGACCAATTATGAGTCATAACTTGATAAGTGGCAACATGTAATCACAAACAAGCAACAATTAGAGGTAAACACCTACATAGTGGCCTCAAAAGTAAGCACTCTTTCTCAATATATATAGTTAGTCACTATATAATAGAAATGTTGTGATTGGTTATGTCTATATATTTATGTTACAGGAACTTAACTTGGATGGTTTCATATACCATAACTAATTCACCATTTATTTTTTTTCTATATAACCTACTAACTTCTAATTTCAAGCTAATGTCATAACCGTCCATTTCATCAACAGCAACCTCTTTAGTGTTTTATCAAACTAACTATAACTAGTTTCACAATAAAAGAAAATTTTAACATAACAAATTTCTAAAAGAAACTAACTATAACAAATTTTAACATAACAAACTTCTATAACTATAACTACTAACTTCTATAACTATAACTACTAACTTCTGTGAAGAAACTAACTAACTTTTATAAGAAAATTTTAACATAACAAATTTCTAAAAGAAACGAACTATAGAAAATTTTAACATAACAAATTTCTATAACTATAACTACTAACTTCTAAAAGAAACTTTGAACTAATTTCTAACAATTCAACATCAAACTAACTTTCACAATAATACATTAACATAACAATTAGCTTATTAATCATCTCAAATTTCACTAGTAGCTCTAACATCAGTCCATAACAGTTTGGCCTACTCATTGAAATTCCCCAACTCTCACAATTCAACTAACCTACACCATTTATGCTATACATATATAATAAAGTTTTTATTTCACAAACAATATATCAGAAGATAACAGAAGCAACAGAAGCAACAACAACAACATCCTGATACATTTTATATTTTGGCGTAGTGTTTGTTCGCTAGCACTACTTAATAATGAGCTCGAATGTGTTGTTGTAGTTTCCATTGTTCATATGAGTCGCCGGTGATATTTATGTAGCTGGAATTTGGCATAATACAACATGGACTTTAAACATTTTTCCAAAATAATTATCTAATGCGATGAAATTTATGATATGCATATTGGCATAAGCATTTATACAGGCTGGGGAAATGAGTAATCCAAATTTTGTTAGTAATTTTGATTATATATATTAAAGCCCTAACCACTAACCAATTCTATAGCTGAACTAAAAACAATCTTTTACCTAGAATTTTTACTGATGTGATTTTTGTTTTCTGTTTCTTAGGCAAATACAGTTCTAAGGTACTGTCTCTTACAGTCTTCAAAAACCAACATTGATTCTCTCCATCAAGATGTGACAAAGTTACCACTTAATGTTATTTCATCTTGATACATTTATATAAAACATTCTTTCTGATAAAAAAATAACAGAAGCAACAACAACAACAACAATAGAACGACAACAACAACAATAGAACGACGACAATGCTGACGGAAGAATGAACGGCAACAACAACAATGACGACAAGAACAATGTATGAAGCAAGAACAACAACAACAACAATGTACCTCTTCTTTTCGTTTTCGTCTTCTCCTTCACGAATGCAAGAATGAACGATGGTAACGGTGACGGAAACGGTTTCAGAACAACGAAAAAAGTTTCAGAACGACGGCAATGAAAGCAAGGGTTTTTGAAAGCATGCAGGAACGATTGAACGCAAGGGTTTCAGCAGAAAGAAACGGTCGAGAGCAGAAAATGAAAAGAAGTTTCTGAAAATGATATGAAATGTGTTTTATATTTTAATTTATAAATGACCTTAGAGGGCGTTTTTCAAAAAGCGCTTTCTTAAGTGCTACCTATAAGAGCGCTTTCCTTAAAAGCACTTTCTAAAGTGAGGAGAATTTAAGACCTATAGCAGCGCTTTCTGAAAGCGCATTCTAAGGTTAACCTATAAGAGCGCTTAAGGTAAAACCTATAGCAGCGCTTTTCAAAAAGCGCTTTCTAAGGTGGCTTCCATGTAGGGCATTTAACAATGCTTTTAAAAAGCGCTTTCTAAAGTCTGTCTTTTACAGCGTTTTTTTTAGCGAAATTTTTTAAAGACTTATAGCAGCGCTTTGTCCAAAAAGAGCTGTCTTTGGTGCGATGTGAAAAGCCAATTTTGGCGTAGTGAAGTATGATTTTTATTTTAGAAACTCTAAATAAATAATCCAATTTCTTTTCTGAAACTATATTGTGCATTGTCGGACAAATATTATCTATTTCGTCTATCATTTATTTGACATATCATCCACTCTATTTGAAAGGTTAAATAGCCTGAGGGATTCAATGTCTTATTGGTCAAGTTATGCATTTACCGCGCTTGAGGAATTTTGATTCCACAAAATTATTAGACTAGACCCAAAGGCACTTACTGTCTCCTTGGGCGGGAATATTTCCAACAAACCACGCCTGAGAGGCACGATCTATGTTAAGTCTGGAGATTGGATTTCAGTCTTGCTAGACGGCTCGATGAAGGTGCTTCTTGAAAGGTTGAATGTCTCGCCTGGGGGACATAATGTCTCGTCAGTCGGGAAATGCTATTAGAGAGTCTGAGGAACTTATATTCCTCAAAATAATCAAACTCTTTTCTGAGGGACATAACGTCCCCTCGGTCGGGATTTTTCAATAAACCGCGTCTAGGAAGCGCAACCTATGTCAAGCCCCAGTTACTTAATTTTCATTCTTACTAGAAGGCTCGATAGAAGTATCGCTTGAAAGGTTAGGGTGCTTACCCTGAGGGACTTAGTGTCGCGCTTGCTAAGATACGTGTTATTCTGTCCAAAAGAGCCTGGACACCTAAGGACGACTAAAACCTCGCAAGGATAAGCACGAGTTCTCGAGATGCCCCCATTAGTCGTTGGTAAAAATCACTTTGCCTTCAGCTGAAGGTCTCGTGCCTGAGGGACTACGTAGTGTTATATTTGCAAAAGGCTTTTCCTAGGGCGATGTCCTGGGACAGCCCTTGGACGAAGGCGACTACATAAAGTCTCCCGAAGGTAGGTATCGCCTGGCCTATAAGTCTTCCTCACTCATGGAGTAAAAAACATGGGATAAAATGTGTCTTGGATAAAGAGAAAGTCAGAGTCGTTAGTGACTCACGTCTCCTTTAGAAATAGATATTCAACTGTCCGCCATTTGACAAAGTGGGCGATGGCCTTTTACGAGGAAACCCTGGGTCCTAGAGACCTCTTTAAATACATTATCCCAATAGGGAAAATGAGACTCTAACATATACACACTCTCCACTGCTCAAAGAAAACCATACTCGTTACCACCATAACATACACGACTAATCTAACTGTCCGTCTACAACCTAGAAGCGCCAACCACTAACAAGGTCTTTCACCTCAAATGACTTGGTCCCTTAAATAGTCTCAAAAACCATCGCACAAGGCTTATCGCCTCCGTAAGAAAACGCTCACTACCCAAATGTGTTATATACCCACAAAGGCCTCTAAGTCTCCCTGCCTTTGCACTGGGAACATGCACACCCTATACTTTTTACCAATACATGTTTCTTGGTGTGATGAAAATAAGAGTCTTCACTCTAAGGAGATCACTTCTTCTTCTAAAGGTTCTTGCATCTGCATAAAGAGGACGAGTGTTATGTTCGATCATTCCACTTTTTTCGTCTCTACGCCGTAGCTTCTCTTCCTATTTTGGAACCCTGATTACAAAGGTTGACTCCCCTTGTAAATTGTATGAATCTAGTCTATTTCCATGATTAGATTGCTATACAACCTTGTTTATAGAGTGTTAGTGGTTAGGCTTGTTTAGGTTATAGGTAAGCTAATTTTACTAAATCAATCAACATTCTTGTGCTAAGTGGATGTCTTGTGCTAAGTTGGTTGATTTGGCAAAGAAATAATAAAAAACATGTCTCATTTTTTAGGTGGACTTTGAAAAAAGCATATGGTTCACTTAGTTGAATTTTTCTAGATTATTTGCTTATTAGGTTCATATTTTGTGCTAAGTGGATGTCTTGGATGCGCTCATGTGTTTTTCTAGCAATCTAGCGGCCTTTGCGAATGGTCTTCTCAAACCAATAAATTAGCATTATGTGGCGTGAACCAAGGAGATATATTGTCTCATTTTCTTTCCCTTCTTGTGGTTTTAGTAGATGTTATTTGGTTGAAGTATTGATTGAGAATCTCTAGTTAAGTAGAGTCATCTTCCAGGGATTTGAGTATTCCTCGAGTCTCAAACTCTTTTATGAGTAATGTCATATGGGTTAAAGTGGATCCAATTTAAGGGGGTTAGCTAATGATTTTTTCAATTACAAGCAAGCGACTTTTCCTTTCAAGTACTTTGGGAAACGGAGATTTTTTCAACTCTTTTATGTAGTCAAGTGATTATTCATTATGAAACGGAGAGAGTATTTTTTTTAAATTAATAGCTTGAAAAATTATAAGTAATATATTTGTATACCTACGTATTAAAATACAGTTTTATTTTTTTCATGTTAAAAAGAAATGCATCTAAAATGTAAAATGCAAAAAACATATATATGACTACATATATTAGAAATGGAATCCTGACCTAGAATATCACTTTTACAAAATCTATTAATTGAAATAGATTTACAAGATAACATGTTCTGGACTGGGCCGAGGCTGCCCAACAGTCGAGCAGGCCCAACCCATATAGCATGGGGAGGCCCACTAAGACCTCTCCGCGGGGCCCTTGACTGCTGCAAGCAGACCAACGTTCCCCCCCGAGCACTTTGCAGTGTCGGGCATCTAGGTCAACAGGACAGGAGGACCTCGCATCCCTGCGGAGAGGTACCTCCTCGACATACCAGCTTCTCCCCGCGAGAATGCCACATACCACTCCTCGGCAGACATGGTCCCTCCCCGCGAGGACATGCCCGTCGTACGGCTTGTTGGTCCTCGACACAGAAGACTCCTCCCCCCGCGAGGAGTGTCTAACGGTCCGTACCACGTGGACACGTTCCAAGTAACCTCCCGCTTCCGCAGGATTCGGTCTGCCCTAATCCCAGAAATCTAGGGACGGTTACCCCAGGGCGAAGACCACGTGCTGGTCTTCACTACGCCACGTAAGCCCTGGCAGTTACTTGGATTTGGCCTGACAATCCAGCCCAATACAAGTAACCGTTGGCCCCGCGCTGGGGGCTCTCTACAAATACCCTCTCACTTGAGAGGGTCAGGTTAAGTCACTTTTTCACTCTTTGTATTTGCTGTTACTCTGTGCACTCCCTAACTTGAGCGTCGGAGTACCTTACATGTACACCCCCCTCCGCCACGTCCAAGAAGTCCAAGCAGACCGAAGAGAGACCAAAGAACCGGTCGAGGAACTCTCCTCCACGGCACCATCGATCACCTTCGAGATCCCCGGCTGATAGCGACGACGAGGACCAAAGGACCCCCTTGTCGTGGGAAATCATGGACGCCCCAATCCCTCCAGGCATGGAGAAACCTCCACACTTGGGGACCTATGACGGGCTGACCGACCCCGACGATCACGTGGAGAATTTCGAAGCGATGCTCGACTTTTGAAACGTCAGGGGAGCCATCAGGTGCCGGCTGTTCCCCACTACCTTACGGAAGGGAGCCATGACGTGGTACAAGGGCCTGGAACCTGGTTCGGTCACGTCGTGGAATGAGCTGAAACAACGCTTCACCAAACACTTCACCGCATCTCGTCGACACCCCAAGACAGAGGCTGCCCTAGAGAAAATCTTCCAAGGAAGGAACGAATCCCTCCGAAATTACATTGAGAGGTTTAACAAGGAAGCCGTCGAGGTCCACACGACCGACGACATGAAGAAATACTTAATTATTCACGGACTACGCGCCGGGTCGGACTTTGCCAAATCCATCGGCCTCCGAAGACCCAGGCGTCTCGAGGACCTTCTCGCGCGAGCCCAGAAGTACATCGAACTCGAAGAGACGGAAGCAGCCCAGATCGCTCTTGAGACAAGACGCAGAGAAGGCCCCCGCGGCCACAAAGACGATGACGCTTCTCCCCGACGGGGAGGAGAAAAGAAGAAAGAAAACCGCAATCGAGATCCCCGGGAACAGCGCGGGCCAGCTGGCCGATTCACGGAGTACACGCCGCTCAACACTACCCGGTCTCGGATCCTCTCAGACTGCCAGAATTCCGAGTTTGTGAAAGGAGGAGTTCGCTTCCCGAAGCCTGCGGCTCCCAAACCAAACGTTGACAAATCTAAGTACTGCAGGTTCCACAGAAGCCACGGGCATGTCACCGAGGATTGCATCCACCTCAAGGATGCCATTGAGATTCTCATCAAAGAAGGGCACTTGAAGAAATATGCCCAGCAGAATGGTCCTCCTCGTACCAGCTCGAAGGAATCGCAGAACGTCGAGGAGACAACACCTCCTCCCGCCGACAGCCAGCTTCAGGTCGCCCTCAGCGTCACTCGGCCCGAGGACTTCTTCGTCCACCCAATCATCGAGGGCGAAGAGGCAATCCGCAACATGTGGGCGACCTTCCCCGACGAAGGCCCCGTCACGGCCCGTAGTACCTGGGAAGGCTTCCCCAAAGCAATGGTTATCTCCGGAGGAGACCCCGGGAAAATATCGGTAGGGTCGATCAAACGAAAGTTTGACGAACTGGAATCCGCGACATCGTCAAAGGCGACCACCCTCGAGAAAGTGCGCGGAAACTCCAACCCCATCACCTTCTACCTCGAAGAACTCCCCGGGGGAGCACCAAACGCCACTATTCCCCTCCTGGTCAGGGCCCAAATGGCGAACTTTGACGTCCGAAGAATCCTAGTCGACCAGGGGAGCTCGGTCGACATCATGTATTCTCATCTGTTCGGAACCCTTCAGCTGGACGAGAGGCATTTGACCCCATACGTCGGGTCCGACCTACAGGGGTTCAATGGATCTACCACCAGACCATGGGGTTACGTGGAGCTGATGGTTACGTTCGGGGCCGAAGACACGGCCCGACAGGTAAAGATCCGTTTCCTGGTGGTGGAATGCCCATCCCTCTACAACTGCATCCTCGGAAGGACCACCCTTGCTGAACTCACGGCGGTCCCGTCAACGGTCCATCTCAAAATGAAGTACTACACGAGGAGAGGATGGGTAGTGACGATGCACGGGGACATCGACGCGGCTAGGAGATGCTTCGATGCCGCCGTCAAGGGCCTAAGTTCCATTGGTCCCAAACCTAAGGCCGTGGCCAAACCACCCCAAGACGTCGGACAGATACCTCTCCCGCGCGTCAACGCGGTCGACCTCGACAGCAGGTTCTCCGGCGAGCCCAATGAAGACAGAATCGAAGACCACGACCACCGGGCGGAAAACAACGGGCAACCTCTCCACCCAATACGCCTCATCCCAGATAGAGAGTTCGAGCTTGTGGCCGTCGGAAGCAGTCCAGATCGCAACGTGAAGATCGGCACCAGGATCCCCGACCTAGCCAAAGAGCAGCTTAAAGCATGTCTGAGGGAGAATGCTGACCTCTTCGCGTGGAGTGCATCTGAGATGCCTGGCCTCGACCCCGAGGTGGCTTGCCATCAGCTCGCAGTAGATCCGGCCGCTAGGGCCGTAGCACAGCGTAGGCGCAAGCAGTCTCCCGAGAAAGCGGAGGCTGCTGAGAAAGCTGTAAAAGACCTCCTAGAGGCAAATTTTATTTCGGAAGCCAAATACACGACATGGCTGTCCAACGTTGTACTTGTTAAGAAAAATAATGGAAAATGGAGAATGTGCGTTGATTATACTGATCTTAACCGGGCTTGCCCGAAAGACTGTTACCCCTTGCCTAACATCGACCAACTGGTCGACAATTCTGCAGGTTACAAACTACTGTCTTTCATGGACGCCTATTCAGGATACAACCAAATTCCCATGGACAAGGTCGACAAGCAACACACGGCCTTCATGACCGCGTCAGGCAACTACTACTACAATGTAATGCCTTTCGGTCTGAAGAATGCCGGTGCGACCTACCAGCAGATGATGAACAAGGTCTTTCGAACTGAAATAGGAGACATGCTCGAAGTCTACATGGACGACATGATCGTCAAGTCCGCAGAAGAGGTCGACCACGCTGCGCACCTCAAGAAGGTGTTCGATATGGCGAGAAGATGTCGTATGAGGTTTAATCCCGACAAATGCACCTTCGGTGTCCGGGCAGGAAAGTTCCTCGGATTTTACCTCACGGAACGAGGAATCGAGGCAAACCCCGACAAGTGCAGAGCCTTTTCCGAGCTCCCTACTCCGGGCTCGAAGAAGTCAATACAATCATTGAACGGAATGCTCACCGCCCTTTCCCGTTTCGTCGCCAAATCCGCACAGTACGCACTCCCCTTTTTCAAACTCCTCCGGCAAAAAGCAGAGTTTGAGTGGAGCGAGGAATGCGAACAAGCGCTCGCACATTTGAAGCAAGTCCTATCGCAACCACCGGTCCTCTCGCGACCCGAGAACGGGGAAACACTCTTCTTGTATCTTGCGATCACGAGCGAAGCGGTCAGCGCCGTCCTCATTCGGGAAACACCAGACGGACAGAAGCCAGTTTACTTCACGAGCAAAGCCCTCCAAGGCCCCGAGCTCAGGTACCAACAGATCGAGAAAGTCACACTGGGCCTCATCACCGCGGCCAGAAGACTTCGCTACTACTTCCTTGCCCATACCGTCGTCGTGAGGACCAACCAGCCGATCAGGCAACTCCTCGGACGACCAGATATGGCGGGGAGGATGCTCAGGTGGTCGCTCGAGCTGGCCGAATTCGACATCCAATACGAAGGGAGGAAAGCCTTGAAGGCACAAGTACTGGCCGACTTCGTAGCGGAGATGACCGTCCCAGAACCCTCAGCCAACGGGTCGCAGAAATGGACAATATATGTCGACGGAGCATCCAGCCCGAAAGGAAGTGGAGCGGGAATCATCCTCGAAAACGAGGAAGGCATCCTCATCGAGGTGTCCCTTGAACTGGCTTTCCCGACTTCGAATAACCAAGCCGAATACGAGGCCTTCCTTGCGGGACTCAGGCTGGCTGAGGACCTTGGCGCCAAGGAGGTCAAGCTATTCACCGATTCCCAGCTCGTAGCCTCGCAAGTCCGAGGAGAGTACCAAGCCAAGAACGACAGTCTCATAGAATACTTGGCCTTGGTAAAGGAGAAGATGAAGAAGTTCACCTCGGCAGAAGTGACTCACATTCCCCGGGAGCATAATCCCCGGGCAGACGTCCTGTCAAAATTAGCAAGCACGAAAAAGAAAGGCGGAAACAAGTCCGTCATACAAGAGGTCCTTTCCCACCCGAGTGTCGATAAACCTGGTATGGTTTCGAATATCAACGCCATCGGGGACAGCGGCTGCTGGATGACCCCGGTATACGAATACCTCATGACGGGCAAACTGCCCGAAGACCCCAAAGAAGCTAGAATGGTCAAGAGACGGGCATGCTCGTACACTATAGTCGAGGATAAGCTATACCGGCGAGGATTCTCTATTCCCCTCCTCAGATGTATCGAAGATACCAAGGTCCCCGGCATACTCCAGGAGATCCACGAGGGAATCAATGCGCAGCACCTAGGCGGACGATCGCTAGCTCGGAAAGCACTCCGGGCAGGATATTACTGGCTGACCATGCAACAAGACGCCAAGGAGCACGTCAAGAAGTGCGATAAATGCCAGCGGCACGGGGACATGCACCTCGCTCCCCCTAGCAAACTCACGACGTTATCCTCCCCGTGGCCGTTCGCATGGTGGGGGATGGATATCCTCGGGCCTTTCGTCCAGGGGTCGTATCAAAACAAATACCTCATCGTCGGGGTAGATTACTTCACAAAGTGGATTGAAGCAGAAGCATTGGCCAAAATCACTGCTTTCAACATACTTCGTTTCTACAAAAGAAATATCCTCGCCCGGTTCGGAGTGCCTCAAGCCATCGTCACAGACAACGGAACCCAGTTCACCGACAGGAACTTCCAAGACTTCGTCACAAAACTAGGCACGAAGCAGCACTTCACATCGGTCGAGCACCCTCAAACGAACGGGCAGGCTGAGGCCGCGAACAGAGTGATCCTTCGAGGATTAAGAAGACGACTGGGCGACGCCAAACAACGGTGGGTCGAAGAGCTACACAGCGTTCTCTGGGCCTACCGAACAACCCCACACTCCACGACCGGGGAGACCCCCTTCCGTTTGACTTATGGAACGGAGGCAGTGATCCCCGTGGAGATCAGAGAACCCTCGAGGAGGACGGAAGCCCCCCTCGACGGGAACACGAACGATG
The DNA here is from genome assembly GCA_022829125.1 of Lathyrus tuberosus. Classification (NCBI taxonomy): domain Eukaryota; kingdom Viridiplantae; phylum Streptophyta; class Magnoliopsida; order Fabales; family Fabaceae; genus Lathyrus; species Lathyrus tuberosus. Next base: position 1,080,280 of record JALAZF010000593.1, read on the forward strand.
AAGCCTTGAGGGAAGAACTCGACTTCGTGGAGGAAACACGCTCGGGTGCTTCCCTCCGAGAGGTGTCACTTAAACAAAAAATAACACTGCGTTATAATGACAGTGTCATTAAACGTGATTTTCAGGTGGGCACCCTCGTCCTACGAAGGAACCAGAAAGACTCGCGAGAAGGCAAACTCGCCGCGAACTGGGAGGGCCCGTACCGCGTCCGCACGAAAACGGGGACAGGAGCCTATTTCCTCGAAAATCTGCACGGGGAAGAACTTGCTCGACCATGGAACGCTGAAAAGCTAAAACAATATTACAGTTAAACACTGCCCGTGGATGACTAGCACCGCGATACGGGGACGCGCTGGGGTACAAGCGCGACACCCCTATAAGAACACGATGATCAGAGACCGCGTTGTGTGTGCGCGAGGACATTTGATCCGGCGGGGATACCTCGATCGAGGTCCACCGTCGTCGTGCCAACCGGGCATAACACCCAGCTCGCGATGGGAAGTTCATGCCACGAGACTAAGACCTCGACCGAGCTCTTAGCCTCGTTGAAGGTCGGAGTACTCCTCCGGCCGCCCGACCAGCTCTCCACGCGGTCAGGGACGATCAAGGTCGAGCAAATCCCGAAGCCTTATTACTCGGGCAAAAATAAAGTATAAAACAATAAAGTATAACAAACACCACGTCACACACAGAAAATTAACAGATATTATAAAGTACGAATAGCGGGCAAAACACTTGGTCCAAAAAGTTACAAATATAAGCCCACAGGCCGGGCGAAAATAACCATTGTGCAAAAAGTACATCAGCTAAGCCCACAAGCCGGGAGAAACAAAACGGCTCGCAGGCCGACCAAAACAAAGATAAAAACCTACTCAGTTGCGGTCCCGTCGGGAGACCCGAGGGGCGTAGGGCACTCAAGTGCGCTACCCTAGCCAGCCGCCCTAGCCCCCCTAGGTAATGATGGCAGGTGACGCGTGGCACGCATGCAGTCACCCGTCTCCCCACGCGTATCGTTTTGGTTTCCCCAGCGCTTTGAATCCGAAGCCCTTCATCTCCCCGACCATACAACCGGACACATCTGTCCGACGCCCGACACTCATCCGGCCGAATGAATTTCGCATAAGATATCGACCTCCTCGGTTCCATCTCTTAGCGTATCCTCGACATATAATAACCCTTAAGTCATCACTCTGCCACCTCAGAGCAACGACTTGGGGGGCTCCTGTTCTGGACTGGGCCGAGGCTGCCCAACAGTCGAGCAGGCCCAACCCATATAGCATGGGGAGGCCCACTAAGACCTCTCCGCGGGGCCCTTGACTGCTGCAAGCAGACCAACGTTCCCCCCCGAGCACTTTGCAGTGTCGGGCATCTAGGTCAACAGGACAGGAGGACCTCGCATCCCTGCGGAGAGGTACCTCCTCGACATACCAGCTTCTCCCCGCGAGAATGCCACATACCACTCCTCGGCAGACATGGTCCCTCCCCGCGAGGACATGCCCGTCGTACGGCTTGTTGGTCCTCGACACAGAAGACTCCTCCCCCCGCGAGGAGTGTCTAACGGTCCGTACCACGTGGACACGTTCCAAGTAACCTCCCGCTTCCGCAGGATTCGGTCTGCCCTAATCCCAGAAATCTAGGGACGGTTACCCCAGGGCGAAGACCACGTGCTGGTCTTCACTACGCCACGTAAGCCCTGGCAGTTACTTGGATTTGGCCTGACAATCCAGCCCAATACAAGTAACCGTTGGCCCCGCGCTGGGGGCTCTCTACAAATACCCTCTCACTTGAGAGGGTCAGGTTAAGTCACTTTTTCACTCTTTGTATTTGTTGTTACTCTGTGCACTCCCTAACTTGAGCGTCGGAGTACCTTGCAGGTACACCCCCCCCCCCCTCCCCCCCCCCCCCCCGCCGTACTTCAACCTCACCAGAGCCGGAGCTCAACGGACGTCGTTGGCCACCTGTAACTGTCTGATCCAGGTACGATCATAACACAACTAAAATCTTTGTACAATTATAAAATCAAAATTCCAAAAAAAAATATGAAACCTGCAGATTAAAGCAAACCAAGCACCATAATCCTAGCTAGCTCTCATCGTTTGTCTCCATTATATCTTCATCATAGATCACCTCAATATTCTTGTTGAAAATCATGGAGGATGGTGTTGCAAATCGAGCTGAGAATGACCATGAAAAATCATCATCATTGGAATCACCATCATCAAAATTTTGTAAATAAGAGCTAGGATCATACAAAAACACCGGTGGTGAAGATGATTTAAAAACTCTCCTGTTTTTCTCTCTCTTGATCTTCCTCCACAGTGCTTTCAACCTTGCTATCTTTATTTTGCTCATGAACTCATTGACACATACAATAGGGTCAGAGCCAATTCTCTCATAACTTGAAAAAATGCAGTTATTTCTTGAGCCTAGACAACCGCAATTTTTACGATCCATGGTGTATGAAGTAGAGAACAAAGGAAGTACAAATTAGTTTAAGGAACCAATTTGTTAGGAGTGCATGTACTTACAAAGGCTAAGGCTAAAGGCTATTTATATAGTGATGGCATGAACAATTTTCCTTTCCTTTTTTTCAATCTTCTCATCACCACCTAAGCAAAGCATAAACATTGAGTTAAATTGGACCAACAAAAAGAAATGATATATTTTTTGGATAATCCAACAGTTTAAAAAGTTCCTTTTGATGTCAGCATCTCAAGTTGTTACTATATATTTTTTAAAAGCAATATTAAAAGTTCTTTTTATGTCAGCAATACAAGTAGGTAAGATATTATTTTTTAAAGATTCCTAGTATAGTGAGTGTAATACTACGTAGTCACATGGGGCATGGCTTAATTGTCAAGTTATACTTCGTAGAAAGATAAACAATGAATGTTTCTGACACCTAAGACATGCAAATGACCATCACAAGGCTAAATTCAAATGAATGTAAGTTGATAAATCAAAATCCACCTCAAGGAAGTTCACAAATTGAAATACAAATACTTCATATGTCATATGATCGGTGACTTATAAAAGATTTGTATTGAAAAAGGAGACAACAATAGATTGGTTATGAGTGTACATACCACACTAGTGGTGACAAGTTAGAAACCAGAAAAAAAGTTGAGTCTTGAACTCTGAACGCGCTTATCTCGTGACCAAGTAAGAATTGTTTAACAAAACATGCAAGATAAGATATGAGTTGAATTTGTCTAAGAATATTTATCATCATGTCGATTCTTGTTACAAGATATGAGGTATATTCTGAGCTAAAACTTTAATCCATAGGCATGTTTGGTAAATTAGACTATTACATTAGACATGAAAACAACATGATAAATTTAGGCAGTGATAATGCTAAAGTGTACTAAAATGTAAGAATTTATACATAGTAGATTGTTCAACCATTGTTGCTCGTGCATTTTTTACTAGTACGGTAACACCTTCAGTATTGGTCACGGTAATTTTATTTAGATCATTTTTTTACGGCGTTCCGTATATTCTTATTAACGGAGCTGACATGAATACCCATACAAATTTTCTAATAATCATAATTTTTGTAGGTGAAAATTGGTGCTCTATTGTATGCTTCCTTAGGTTCGGTAGCTATTCTTCTAAAAAGAAAATCTTAAGCACATAATTAACCGGAACTCTTGATATAATTTGTTAGACGATAGGCTTCGATCTTGAGAAGGGGTTGAATAGATCACAAATTTAAAACCAAACTTTTGGCAAAAATTGTTTTAAAAAGTTTAATGGCACAGTAGAAATAACCCAAATCGAATCGTCTAATCGAACCTCTATTAAAAAGTTCGGATATGCGTAAAGACACGCAATTGAATGATAATGAACACAAATTGTTCAACAACGATCAATCACAAACAATTAAATGCTACGCTATACGTAGAGCTTATTTCCAATTATCAAAAAATTCAAAAAAACAAAATAAAACAATTTATTGAACACTTTGTGTGAAATCAATATCTTTTTTAAATTTGATTTGTTTTGTTGATCCAAAAACCAATCACAATCAAACGAGTTGTGATTATATCAAAAAATTCAATTTCTAAATGTGATCAAGAATTAATTTTCAAATGAATGGATCAAACAACAATGGATTCAATAATTTTCAAACACACAAATTAAGAGAGAGAGAGAGAGAGAGAGAGAGAGAGAGAGAGAGAGAGAGAGAGAGAGAGAGAGAGAGAGGAGAGAGAGAGAGAGGAGAGAGAGAGAGAGAGAATGATTTGCAAAAAGTTTATATACAAGAGATGAAGAACTCTAACCCTAGAAACCCTATAGTTTGTTGTTGATTCTACCACCTACAAAACCCTTGATCAAATTATGATTAAGTCACTAACAATGCTACTTCAATTCACCAATTCTTGCTACTTCCTTGCAAGGAACCTCCTTGTCCCAAGGCTCTCGCACGGTCGAATTTAATTCAAGCGCAAACTTACTGAAACCTAAGATCTACCAACACGATCCACCGTCCACTACTAGAAAATTCGCTTTTAGTGACCGAAAAATTTCGGTCACTCTAGTGACCGAATTAGCGACCAAAATTAAACATCATGTTAGTAAAATTTTAAAAGTCACTAAATCGGTCACTAAATAAAAATTAGCCACCGAATTAGCGACTGATATTTTGTGACCATAATTTTCAGTCTCAAATAATCATTTTTATATAAATTAATTCATAAAAAAAATTCAGTGACCGAAATTTCAGTCACTAATAATTTTTTTGTTTTTTTTTCATTATTAAGTTGTTTTCCTCTCAATTTTCTCCTTTTATTCATTTTTTTTTAATTTTTCAGTCAAAATTTTACATTTTTACTATTTTAACAAATAAAACATATATTTATATAAATAATTAACTCATACAAATTTATTAATTTAGATAAAATATAATTTTAATGAAATCTTTTTAAATAATATTTAAAAGTTTTATTTCATTAATATTATATACATTTCAAATGATTATACAATAAGAACCAAATGGTTTAGTGGACACCCGAAAGTCTCACAAAGGAAAGTGCATTGGTTCGATTCTTACTAGAGACAAAAATTTTATTTTTTTTTTAAATTGGTCACTAAATTCGGTCACTAATTTCAGTCGCTAAAATCGGTCACTAATTTCGGTCACTAAATTCGTCTCTAAAGGTTAGCGACTAGCACTTTTCCAACCGAAATTTGGTAGTCGCGTTATTGGTCGCTAAACGTTTTAGTGACCGATTTTTAGGCTTTTTCGGTCTCTAATTCGGTCACTAAACGCGAATTTTTTAGTAGTGGTCTCACCACTACTACAAAATACACCTTCGGTAACACTAATTCTACTATAGTTAGGCTTTCATTGTGATGACATATCTTACTTAATACGTGATCATTTTCTTTTATATGATATAATCACGGATGAAACATAAGACAGTGGTTATATAATCACCATGTCATGAGTTCGAATCTCAACACCCTCTAATATTTTATTTCTTTAACATTTAGTCGCGCCTTTGAATTTGCAACATTTGTGTGACATTAGATACCACCACAGTTGAATAACTCAACTGTTATGACTTGTCATAAATATTTTAAATTGTAATATACTCACATGTCAAATATTTTATTTCTTTAACATTTAATCGCGCCGTTTTATTATTATTTATTTTAATTTTTAAAAAAATGAGATACCATCATGGATTCTGAGCAAAACTGTTGTGACATATTATTCATTTTGTTTTAAATATTTTAAAGTATAATACAATGGCGCTTCTTTATGACCGTGGTGGTATATTCATTCATTTTTATCAAGCTAACTAGCTTGTCTCTTCAGTAGCCTTTCTTTGCTAAGAAATGATACACCGTTTCAACCCTAACATTCAGTACTGAGAAACGATACACCATTTCGACCCTAAAATTCATTGTTCATCATCTTCTTTCATCATCTTCGGTTCATCGTTCATCATCATCAGTTGTTATAGTTTTACATTCGTTGTTCATTTTCAACCCGTAGTCATTGTAATCGTCATCGGTTCGTTTTCAATCCTAACACACCAACACCAACACTAACATCATCGTCATCGTCATGGAGGAGTACAACAACAACAATATATGTATCAAACTAAATATCCACATTTACTTAGTTATCACGTTTACAGTACGTAAAACTTTTTTCCCATGCACTACAATAAACTTAGTTTCCATTGTTGTTGATGTTGTTGTTGTTGTTGTTGTTTTTCTGGTTCTTGTTGAATGTGTGTCATAAAACTTGATTAATTTGTTGTTGTTGTTGTTGTTGTTGTTGTTGAATGTGTATGTGATAATAGATGAAAGAGTTTGTTGTTGTATTTGTTGAATGTGTATGTGATAATCTTTGAAAGAGTTTATTGTTGTTGTTGTTGTTGAATGTGTATATGATAATAGATGAAAAAGTTTGTTGTTGTTGTTGTTGATGTTGAGGTTGTTGTTGTTTTTGAAAAAATATGTCGACTTCGTCGTATTCTTCATCTAGTGGCAAGGAAACTATGACAAGTGATACTCAAATCAAAAACAAAAGATCACAAAGAGGTGCCACTATGCTTACCAAAACTACAAAAGTCCACAAATCTGGTATCAAATTTTCTATCCTGTTTGATTCGCATAATAAAGTAGTTGATGGTGAATGCTCTTCCATTTTTAAGAGTTAGGTTGGGTTCCTTGGACGTAGCAAAGTTAGCATATTGGTAAATGATTGGAAACAAGCGCCAGCTGAGGTCAAAGATAGCATATGGACAAATGTTAAGGTATTAGTTTTAATTTTCATCATTTCAATATGAGTTTCTATAATTTCTAATACATTCTTGTTGATTAAAATGTACTTGACCTTTGAGTTTACGGATGGTGATAAGCACTTAAAAAAGTGGTTAACGCATGCTAGTACGTGTGGGAGGGGCTTTAAGTCACGGCTCACTCGTGACTACATTAGGAAACCTAAGATTTGACTTGAGTGTCCATGGCTGAGGTATAGTTTTCTCTCGAAGAGGGTTTTGAAAGAGTTTGGAAAGGGTCGTCGTTTTGAGAAATTTCTGGTTAGTAATAGTCTTATTTATCTTGATAATTTCATGGTAATGATTTATAGATACTAATCATATTTTCACTAGATTAAACGTCAAGCATGAATTCTAAATAAATCGAAAAACATTTACCCCCATAAATTATCTCGTGGGGTTACAGAAAACTGGAGAAAAAATGATGGAGGAAAAAAGACAACAAATGGGAGATGAGGACTCCATTAGTCGTGATCGCAACCCATCTCCACCGTCAAGGCATGAGTAGTGGAAGAGGGCTGAACTATGACCAAATGGAGAGTCCACCTCAGATGCTTCAGGAGTAGTTGCTGAGAAAATTGTAAGCATGATTTGTTGTTCGTATGTTATGTGTTATTTAAATGTTGTGGTAATTACAATATTAATATTATCATGCATGTTGTGTAGGATGTATTGGTTGAGGAGGCCCGTGGAGGCTCATTTGTTCCGGAACCACGACATGATATACTAGACGAGACTATTGGAACAAATGAGCATGATGGGCGCGTTCGTGGTGTTGGAGAAGGCGTTAGCATTTGATTATTCTTTAGTCCAACCAAAAAAAGCGACGACAATGCCGAATTTCAAGAGCATATAGAAACGCTTGCGCTTGTTGAGAAGGAGTTATAAGAGCAGATTGGGAGATGTTAGAAGTCAGAAGAAAGTCATAGAAAAGTTTGAAGAGTTATATATGCGGTAAGTGTTTTATCTAAAATTCTAGTGTTTTATATGAAATATGTGATATATTGTGTTTAATCTGAAAAGTTAGAAAAGATAGAAATGTGTTTATTATGTATTGATATATTGTCGCAGAGAATAAATGGATCCTTACCACAACCCACAGGTGAAAATGATACTAATAATGTTGATGATCAAGTTCCCAAAACACATGGTGTACATCTTGCTAGCACCAAAGGAAGCAATTGTTCAGCCGCCCCGCTAAAGAGGTTAATGAGTTATTGGATCCTTCCGCAAATGAAATCGCCACGTTATATGTTTTGGTTGCAGAACTTAATGATCTGTATCCTCTTTCTCTAGAGCATTTTCCATTGGTAGAGCTCTATTATGTTTGTCCTAGTGACATTCGAGATTTTCTCTATGGTGGTACTTGGCTGGACATATGGATATTGCAACTTTAGTGCACATAAGTATGTACCTGAATATGCATGTCATTATAGAACATTATCATTTTTGTATTTCCTTTACTTATTTTTTTAATTTTGTTTAACCATTTAGGTACATTCATCGTGTATGTATAGAGTTAAATAAATCCAATATTTATGGCATCTTGGATCCGTATAGTATTCGATGGAAAAATAATAAGCCAAAAGATATTGAGGCATACATTTTGGGACGGTTAGGTCAAGGGGGAAAAGAATGTTACTTCACACCATTTCTCAATGCGTGAGTAGTTTTTAAATTGTGGTTTATCTTTTATAGTTAGTTTTGTTATAGAGAATATTAATATTATATATATATATATATATATATATATATATATATATATATATATATATATATATATATATATATATATATATATATTCTCGTGTTTATACAGTGCTCATTGGCAATTGATCATCATATCGCTTAACACGAATACGATAACGACATTGTGTTCATTACATCAACCACTCGATCTTAAAATGAAGTAAATTATTAAAAGGTAAGTTTATGTGTATATGAAATATTTTCATTTATACATATTTTCTTTGACTTAGTAATTGGTTTAATTGGTTTAACCCTCAAATATTTTCAAATGTGCAATGTTGTGCAGCCACATAATATGTTGAACAATGTTATGAAAAAGCATACATTTATCTTGCCTAAAGTAAGTGGTTATATTACTTTGTGACATTCATTTTATATATATATATATATATATATATATATATATATATATATATATTGTTACATGCATGTGTGTTTATAACATTGATGAAATTAATGTTTATTTTTGTAGATGAGGAAACAACAAAGGGATTCGAGTGTGGTTATTATATAATGAAACATATGTTAAACATTGTCTTCATCGAAATTGTTGATAACTGGGATCAGTTATATATCACATATGTAATGAATTGTTTACAATGCGCTTATGGGTCCTTAATAATGAGCTTAATTTGGTATATTTTATGCAGACTTTTAACAACGAAACACCATTCTCATGCAAAGACTTTGTAGAGATTCGTAAACTTTGGGCGTATATGTCCAATGTGATTAATGAATTTCAAACATGATATTCATCCGTAATATATGTGTGTGTGTGTGTGTGTGTGTGTGTGTGTGTGTGTGTGTGTGTGTTTGATGTACATTTGAGTTTAAGAGTTGTAAATAACATTTTTTATTTGACAAAATAAATAAGTATTTGAGCTTGATTGTTGGTAATATACATCTTCAATTGTTGGTTCTGTTATGTTATAGTTTGAAGTACATATGAGTTTGAGTGTTGTAAATAACATTTTTTATTTGATAAAATAAATAAGTATTTGAGATTGAATGTTTTAATATGCATATTAAATTGATGTTTCTGTTTTGTTGCAGTTTAAACAATACAGGTTAAAAAATAGAAAATTTGGAAAATACATAAATTTATTTGTTAAAAATGTGTAAATTAAACGACGATTTTTTATTATGACTGTGGTTGTATAGTGGATAATAAATAATATAACCATAATTTTTATAGAAGACTATGGTTATATACTTAAAAATGCATTGGGATTTGAACCCGAGACATTTTATATATGACAACGGTTTGTTTATTAATCCTGATAATATATCGCACGCGTTCAGATTTTCCACAACCGTCATAAGACTGTGCTTGTAAGTAGCGCATATACAACCACGCCCTACGTAACAACGGCAGGTCACTTGTGATGTTATCTCTTTTCCCACCGTTGTTGTATGTGTTTTCTGTAGTAGTGTATGCTACTTCCTTGCAAGATACCTCTTGTCCCAAGGTTTCACTCGATCGAATCTGAACTGTATAATCTTGTCCAAAACCTTCAAATCCTAAATGATCTTGAAGGAAAACCCCAGCTTAATTTTCTTATTTGAAATCCTCAAAGAACTCAACCTAATATTCTCGGTACAACAACCTAATTGGACATTATTAACCCTAATCTAGAAGTTCACCTAATCAAAAAATTATTATGTGTAGTTTGATGTGTGTGTTTGCATAGAAGAGAGATTGAAGATGAAGAGTATGGTTTGAAATTCTAGTTTCATATAGATTTTACTCTAGAACCTTACTAGATATGATGCATGTATCAATTATATATAAGTTTGCAAGTTTAGAAGCAAAAGGAATGCAAAAGAATAGGGAAAATTATGATTAATTTTGAAAAAAATGTATCGCATGTGTCGACCTATGAAAACTATTGATCAACCAATGAAAGTAAATGTGTCGACCTATCAAGGTCTTGGGTCGACCTATAAAGGTATTTTTCCGACCTCGTGTCGATTTATGCTAGTCAGCACATGGACAGTGGCTATAGGCTTGATTATTGAGGCACTGGTGACGACCTGAACGATCTATGTGACGACCTATGCTGAAGAGAAAACTTCTATAGGTCGACCTAAACATGTATGTGTCACCCTATGTTGTATTGTTTTCACAAAAACCTTATTTTCAATGCATTTATGATGTATGAACCTTTTCTAAAACATTTTAATGCTTCCTAATGCTATGATGCATATCTAGAATCAGCTGATACCGTCCACTTATACATTAATGCTAAACTATCCTAGTTTTGACATCATTCAAAATACATCTAACAGAAATTGCACTCACAAACATGTAGTCTGATCATAGTACTCTTGATGCTCTCACGTCCTCCTATTCAACACAAAATAGAGTCAACAGACGTGATACGTGACGTGTCTAGTGTTTTTACAAAAAACTATTTGGTCATATTGCTCGCAGCTATAGTGAGAAATTCTATAACTACTGGAAACAACATGGTTACATTATTACTGAGTGGCCCACGAGATTTTCCCGATGTCCTACCCAAGCCTTTTAAGCTACTAACCATGCTGCTGGTTTTTGTGATTCATGTGAATTGATGCTTCATACTCCTGTCCATGGTCTTTATCTTGTGTGTACATGAAAAATATGTGAATTGTCTGAAAGAACTAACACAAACCGATGATGATGCATCTGATAATATAGATGTGGATGGATCACAAATTTGGAAAGAGGTTGTTGGGGGTAAGTCTCGAGGGAGGTGTTACGGAACTACACAAATGGAAGTGAACATAAGATATGGAGTGTCATACTTGACATATGTGACAAATACACATTGTAACATGGAACTTAGAACAATTTTTCAAAAAATATATCCACGCAAAATGAGAAAAATCTTCAATAAACAAAACAAAATAAAGAAAATTATTTGTTGAAGAAATAGGAGAAGTCCCGCAAATATCTGAATGAATCAAATCAAAAGGACTATCTGAAATTGAAACACTGTTTGGCAAGTTTATAATGTAAACAATCAAAAGACTCAAAATTTGTGGAACATAATAATCCACGAGATATTAAAGATTGATATTTGCTTGCAGAGGTGTGGCCAAGTCGAAGACGTCATTGAGGAATGAGGGAGTTCAGAGTAGCAGTGAATATATGATCTTAAGAAAGATTAAGAGATTGAAGCTCAAATAACCGACCCACCTTTCTAAGCGTCCCAATGATCTGCTTCATTTATGGATCCTGTACCTAAACACTATAGGAAGAAAAATAAAAATTAAATCCTTGTTCACACAATTGACCAATAGAAATAAGATTTAGTGTTAAATTAGGAATGTAGTATGTGTTAGGAAGGGTGAGATTTGAGGTGGATACATGACTAGTATGAGTAATGTTCATTGTTTTTCCCTTGGCTATGCGTATTAGTGGCAGAGAAGAAACAAGTGTTATAGAAGGTAATGATTTAATATCAGTGGTCATATGATTACAACGTGCAGAGTCAAAGAACCAACTAGAATTACCGTGAGTAGAAGACATAACAGTAAAGGTGTTGGAAGATACAACCTGTTTGATTAAAGCTTCAATATCGCTCATAATGATGGGAGTGGAACCCTTAGTGGTAGCAGCATAGATGAAGGAATATATCGACTTTAGAACATTCTTGGATTTGAAGAAGCCATGATTTTGTTTTGGAAGTCGTGTGTGACAATGTTCAAGAATATGTCCAATACCATGAATATACCTACATTCCATAGTATGACAATTGACAAATACATAACATGTGTGATTGCAATTCTTACATGGATGATGATTCGATTTTTGGTGTGAGAATCGAGTAGTTGAAAGAGGAGTATTCATTTGAGGAGTTTTATCTAAATTCATGCATGTTTCTTCAAAAATGATTTCTTGAGTAACTATATCCAATGATGGAAGTGGATTTCGATGCAGCAATGAGGCTCGTACGACTTCATATTCTGGCCGAAGAGTCATAAGAACTTGAATGAGATGCAGATGATCTTCATTGATTTTGGCTAGAGATATTTGATGCCAAATTGGTTTGACTTAGGAAGAAAATCGGTCACTAATTGACCAGATACTTGCATTATATTGAGAAGCGTGGTCCACAATTGATAATAATAGGCAAGTCTAGTTGTTTGATAACGATTCTTCAAGAAATCCCAAATTTCTTTTGCAGAATCATAGTTACCAAATTGAATATGAATTGATGGTACGGACGTGTTGCGTAGCCACGTGATGATCTAGTGATTTTCGTTGTCCCAATCCTCAACACAATCAACAAATTTTGTGGCAGATTCATGTTGGTCGGCAGGTTTGGAGGATCTTCTTTAAACTGTATCTCCTGTGATGAATAAAGAGGATGTTTTTGAGTGGGGTCCGGTGAAGGATGTGTCTTTGGATTCTATTGAGTTCTCAGTCAGTTCTTGTTATCAGCTTCTTTCTAGGGGTATGGTTGCTAGTTTATGTGATGAGAGAACTCTTAATACTATGGGGAAGATGTGGTCGTTGCATTTGCCGACCAAAGTTAGTATCTTTATTTGGCGTGTGTTAAGGGGTAGGGTAGCTTCCAAAGTTAACTTAGCAAAGAGAGGGATTTTTGTTTATGGTGGTGAGATGGTTTGTTATCAGTGTGGGATAGAGGAGGAGGACTCGAGGCATGTGTTATTCAAGTGCAGGGATGCAACTGCTGTGTGGAGTGGGATAGGAAGATGGTTGGGATTATCGTGGGATGGTAGCCTTGATAATGTTGAGTTTATCTTTGGTTGTGTTGATGGTGCTTCAGGAAAAAATTTCACCAAGCCAGTGTTGGTTATTTGGTGCACTGCAGTTTGGTATTTATGGTATTGCAGAAACAGGTTTGCTTTTGATACTATAAGAGTTTCAGTGAATGATATTTTGAATGTTGTTAAGTATTTTAGTTGGAAGTGGTATTGTCTTGGTAGGCCTGTTAGAAAATTCTCTTTGTAGGATTGGCATACAGCCCCCCTAGCCTGTGTTTAGGGTTTTGTTGGGTTGGCTGTTTGTTGTTTAGATTGTTTTCTGGTGTTGGTTTGGTTGTTCTTGCACTCCTTGTGCTGTTATATTTATAAAATTCATTGCTTATTGAAAAAAAAATGTTTTTCTCGAGTTGGTTTGACAACATCTCCGGTGACTATGCGCCAAAGCTTGCGGCCGATCAGAAAGCTCTTCATTCTTTGAACCCAAAGATTATAGTTTGAGTCAGTCATGGTGGTTGTAATGGGTTCAACAATCCAATTTTCTCCATATGACGCAGATATAGATGAAACAGGACAAAGTTTGTATAGGTGCAAAGACAGAGCCGCAGATAAGAAAAGTCAGGGCAAGGATCGATGACCTATGCTCTGTACACCATATTAGTAGAATGTGTAGACTTAGAAAATATTGAAAATTAAGCCATGCTTCTGTTTTCTAGATTGTATTGTGGTACAATAAGGAGATATATATACAACTCAACACTAGTTAATTATGGTATGTAAATCTCCTATAATAATAATGCTATAATAAAACTGTAATCTCTTATAATAAGACTATAATAAAGTTGCAATCTCCTATAATAAAACTAATATATATATATTAAGGCTACGTGATATTAAAATAAGTGATCATCCACTCATTTTGGGATACATTAAGTACTTCCTACGTGATCATAAAAATTTTAAAATTAAATTAATGCTTCACTTTCTGCAAGTAAGTGAAGTGGATTCAATTATCATAAATATGTTGGCTCTGTTTGGTAAAAATAACGGTTGGCTGATAAATTAACTGATAGTTTATAGCTTATGACTAATAGTTGGTATTTGATAGTTTATGGCTTATAGCTGATGACTGATGACTTATAGCCGATAAGCTAATTGAAGTGTTTGGTAAAATTAACTGTTTAATTAGGTGATAAAATAAAATGACATAAAAGATATTTAATAATTATTATTTTATTTTAAATTATAATAAATTATAAAGGATAGTGGTGGATTTTAGTTAAAACAATAAGAATAAAAGTGGAAGAAAAAATGATAAGCTATAAGCTATAATTAAAAACGCTATTTAAAATAGCGTCTGAAAAATAAGGTATAAGCTAATAAAATAAGCTATAAGCTCGTGATGAAAATATCATTACCAAACATGCCTTTTATTAATATATAAACTTATAAGCTATAAGACATAAGTTATAAAGTCGATTTTGTGAAATAAATTTCACACGCCACTGACTTTAACGGACTTTACGATAATTTTGAGCAATAATATATAGATTTAAAATTTATTCCAATAAAACTAATAAATATGACAGGTGCTTATTGATGTGCCGGTAATAGTTTTTCCATTTCTATGCGGAACAAATTACGAAACACTTCAAAACAAAATATATAACCCAAGAACTACAAAACAATTTGAGGAATTTTTATTTGTATTTAGATGCACTGTTATTTAAATTCATTATATTCTTACATAATTAAAGAAACATCGACTGGTGCTTAAGAGTGTGATTTGATGACATTACCTTAATTTTCATTAGTTTAGCCATTTTCCTTCTAGTCATGCTTTTGAAGTCATGCATTAAAGTAAATATAATAAAAGAAGTTATCCTTCAGGATAAAAAAGCTCCCAATTTTTTTTCTTCTAAAAGCAATATTCCAATAAAAGCAGCACAAGGGGTGCTGCAACCCAGTTACAAAGAAAACTATCCAATTACATAATACAACACTAAGGAACTGTGTACCAGTCATAAAACGAAAAAGAAAACTTAAAACTATAATTGGAAAGCCATCTCCAACTGAAAAGCTTAATGGAGTTCAACAGATCATTAACCGAAACCAACTTATTTTCAAAAGTGAAGTAGTTCCTTGCATACCATAAAAACCACTAAGTAGCGGCCCAAATCACCAATCCCTTAAGATTTCCAGCTTCTTTCTGCACAATGTTTTCGAAATCCAATAGAGACTCTAAATAACTTAATTTGCATAAGGATTGAAGGCCCAACCACTTCTCAACCCCTTCCCAGACAGCTTTAGCAACTGAACACTCTAACAAAATGTGATTGACATTTTCCTCGTGGAAACCACACCTGGTACAACCTACACTGTCTGCAGTCTATATATTCCTCCTGCCCAAAAGAGTTTTCACAGCAATCCTATTCCTCAAAGTTCTCCATAGAAAAATAGATACCTTTGAGGGGATCTTCAAATCCCAAATTATCCTCATACTAGAAACAGCAGCAACATCTATACGTGAAAGACATTTGCCATTCCACAAACGGGAATAACAAGAACTGACAGTGCAGTCAGAAAAACAATACGAAGGTGAAAAACCACCTGGTTTCCACGAAAAGACATCAACATCAATTTTGTTAGGGATACACCTGTTCAGCAATTCCAAAAGCTCAACTTTCTCATTCGCGATAACAGAAACACTAGGGAAATGACTAAAAAACAATGTCCAAGTCCAGCCCGATTCTGTCCACATTCCATGATTAGCAACAGCCCCCTGCGAATGTTTAGCAAACAGAATAGACTAGGAAAAACCTCCTTAAGAGGAGAATCGGTTGCCCAACAGTTGTGCAAAAAGAAGATGTTCTTCCCATTTCCCAAGCGACACCTCAGATTCTCAATAAACACATTTTTCTTAACAGCTTCCAAAAGCTCCCAATGGTTTTGTGGTCATTAAAGAGATAGACGTTTTTTATAAACAGATTTTTTTAATAGCACATTTGCACAAAATATATGCATAGTTGTCAAAATGATATTGTACTCATAAACCAACATAATTTATCAGCTAATTCAAATGCTACTTACAGGAAAATACTATTACAGGTTCAAAACGCCAACATATGGCATTACCCATTTTTGGAGTCGACCAATTTTTGTCTCTAAAACTTCTAGAAGCTACTTTTTTCTTCGGTTCTCCGATATGTCCGGCTTAACGAGGAGAGAGATAAGTAATAATTTGCAATTCAAAGGCGGACACGTGTCCGAAAAAGTTTAAAATATCATTTCTTTCCATTCGGTATGAGGATCTCTAAAACACAACTTAACTTGGCCCTTTCCAACAAACGAAAATCAACATTTGCTTGACAAACATACCTTCAAGTCTAATTTTTATTGGCGCACATCCATTAACCGATTATGTTCATTGATCAATCATTACATTTCATACATCATTTCATATGTATCATATCCATAGATGTTTTGTACTACGCCAAGTAACCAAAGGCATATCATGCATCACCACAAAGCATACATGCGTAGCATAAGCCAGGATTCCGTAACTGCTCATGGAAGTCCAAATTAATCCCCAATGAAGGTAGTTACTATCCCTCAAGTGAGTTTTACTCCAACAAGGCTCCTAGATAGGTGTCCCGAGTAAGCATTCTCTCCAGCGAGTTCCTCTTTAGAATCTCCTCTAGTGAGCGTTCTTCTTAAAGTTTTCAGTCAATCCTCAGTGATTTTTCCCAGCAAGTGTCAGTAGCAGACACCCCCGATAAATCTCCAATTTTATATATCTATCAGTTTAAAGATCAACTTTGTAGTTGTGAGGCATCATCCAATTTCTTTGTCGGTCTAAAGATCGGCTTAACTATCAAAGACCATTCTAATTATTTCCCTACATCAATTATGCATTTGACCCAGATCATTCGGTCTAAAGATCAACTTAGCAGTTGATGATCATTCACTTTCCTTGTTTGGTCTATAGACTAATTTAGTTGTTGAGGACCAACATCCATTTCCTATATTGGTCTAAAAATCAACTTAGCTGTTGAAGACATTCATTCTCCCCATACGGTCTAACGATCAACTTAGAAATTAAAAACCAATTTCATTTTCACTTATCGGTCTAAGGAATAACTTTGTAATTGAAGACGATCCATTTTCTCTATTGATCTAAAGATTAACTTAGCAGATGAAGACCAATTTCTTTCTTTGGATCAACTTAGTAGTTGACGACCATTTTCTTTCTTTGGATCGACTTAGCTGTTAAGACCAATTTCTCTATCGTTGGTAAGTTTATTTATTGATTTTTTAATTGACTTTAGAGTCGACATACTCGACACTAAACATTTTAATTGACATTTCTAGGTTGACTATAGAGTCATCCAGACCGACGCTACTAAGTATTATTGACTTTAGAGTCGCCTAAGCCAATGCTAAACATATTTATTGACTTTTCTTTGTGGATTATAGAGTCTTCCAGACCGACGCTATTAGTAATTGTTGAATTTTCTTTGTTAACTTTACAGTCTGCTTAGGTAAAGCTGCGCATATTCGTTGACTTTTCATCTTTTGAATAATGTAGAGTAGGCTGTTGTTAGTGTCTACTTAGCCTCGGTTTAGCTGAGGCTAACTATCCTCGACTACGTTACATTCAATGTTACGCAGTAGCTTCA
The DNA here is from genome assembly GCA_022829125.1 of Lathyrus tuberosus. Classification (NCBI taxonomy): domain Eukaryota; kingdom Viridiplantae; phylum Streptophyta; class Magnoliopsida; order Fabales; family Fabaceae; genus Lathyrus; species Lathyrus tuberosus. The sequence goes on from JALAZF010000593.1 coordinate 1,098,221, forward strand.
CAAGTTTTATCCAAGGCCCGACAGCTACGCTAAATATGATGCTAAACCCATATAAGCGTCAGTTTTTAGGCTTTTAGCGTCTGGTGACATCCAACACTAATAATTGTTTTTCTAGTTCTGTTTTCTTGAAAATGTATGTGAAGGAACCAAATAAAACAATTAAGATTCAAAGAATACTTTGTGGGGAAATGTGAAAGGAGGTTCTAAGACCTCTTGGATTAAGTGAACAAATGTTTGTAAAACTCAAATGGTAAAGGTAATTTATGGGTAAAAGATCTCTTTTTGGTTAGAGATATTTGTGGTTGACATTTTCTTTTTTGCCCTATAATGTCTGGCTCTAAATTAGGAGAAAGATAATTAGAGTTGAAAATCTTTAAGGTAGATATCTTCTCAATTTCTTTTTCTTATGAATATCAAGTAAGAATTCTTAATTCTTCTACTCCTATTCTTCTAGTTGAGAAAGTGGATTTGCAACTTATCTAGGTGAGTATGACCCCCATTAAGGTGATAGTGCTTTCTTGGAAGCTTTTGCAAGATAGGTTCTTTTCTAGAGGGAACATTTTTAAGAGGAGCACTACTACAAATAATGTTTATAAAGTCGCACGCAAAAAAGATTCACCTCGGCTACCAAGCGGACGTAACAAATGATGGCATAAAAAGTTTCCACTTAACACCTAGGTTAATGAAAAATTGAGGGGTAAAGTTATATGATCATGGGAACGAATCCTAGCATCCGCATTTTTACAACCGCGCCTCATACCTCTCGGTTTATTTAAAAACTTATGGTTAAAATATTTTTTTTTATAATAAAACTCATTACATTATTGACACATAATATTAATAAATTAACTTGTTTATAAACTACATTTTTTACATAGAATATGAAAGTAAAAATGTTATTCTTCATCGTCATCGCTGTCGGTGAAAAACATATACTTGATATCTCGGAGAAGATCAAATGTTGAGGTCCTCGTTTCATAGATCAAATACAATATATTCTCCATGACTTGCTTTCATTTATTTTTGATATAAAACAAAAAAAAAAGGTTAGCTAAATAAAATAAATATTCAGTTATATGATTATTTAAGAACATGATAATTCTTTGCACTCGCAATCCATCACATAAATCTTTGACAAAGTAAATAACCTCTCACCAGGCACATATTAAATAAAACTATCTTTTTCTGCTCTTGCAATATATCATAGTGGTACTTTGTAAATCTCTTGGCGCTCTAACTAAACATAGAGTTTCATAACAACGTTTCTTGTGGATGTACTATCTAATTTAAATATTCAAAATGTTTTATAATGAGGGTTTAGGTTCCATGAGAATCCCTCATAAAGGAAATTATGGCATTGCTGGATTCCATATCCCAGTTAAAGTAATCCTCCTTTATAATCAGTTACCCAACAAGTGTGATGAACATATGAGATATCTCTCTTTAGAGATGACAAATTCTATCTCTGTCAAACCCTTTAGCTTCAATCTTGGGCTTTAATTCAATCTTGGGCTTTGAACAAGCACCAAACATTTCTTTTCTCCCATAGAATAGGACGAACTACGATTGCTCTGATTTCCCTGTTTTCTTTAATGGGAATACGTAGGCATAAGATTGCGAAATCTTAGCGAGCATACTAATCAAAAACCTTAGGTCCAGTACCTTACCAAAAACATCAGAAAACCCAAAATCAACAAAAACTCTCCCAAAGGAGAAGCATTCCCAACCTCGACAGATAAACACCAGAAAATCGAAAATAGTATAAATGCTAACGATCTATGGATAACCATATATAGGATGGGTAATTGACAGCTACCCGTTGCTAACGATCTATTTCCACTTTTACTGGTCAAGGGGCATGTCAAAACCAGGTCTCCTCTTACAGTACCGGAAAATCTGCCTTTTTGGTTCAGAGCGGATCAAATTTTCCCTTACCATCAAGGAGGATTGGGGCACAACATTGAGAACTGTCTCAGCTTCAAGCCCGATGTACAGAAGATTCTCAGGAACGGGGTCCTATCTTTCAAAGATAATAATCCAAATGTTCAGACGAACCTGTTGCCTCAACATGAGAAAAATGCAGTAAATTTAATAGAGGAAGAATTTAGCCGCAATTATCAAATTCACGTTGTACTCCTATTAGGAACCAATTTGGTCAGGATGCATTGTAGACAGAGCAGGTACGGTCATGTACCACCTCATAATTATCACCAGTGTGATATCTGCTCAAAGAATAACCAGGGGTGTTCCGTAGTGCAATCAGCTCTACAAGAACAAATGGATCTCGGATGGATCCAAGATCACCGAATCCGTGAAATCAACATGGCTCATGCGCATCCCAACATTGTTCAGAACTACGACGTCTGCACAATGAACGTCAACTTAGTGGCGATGCATTCAAGGAAAAATCAATATCATAATCTGCCACGGCACGATTACAATACCTGTCCGATCTGCTCAATAAGCAATCAGGGATGCTCTTTTGTATAAGAGGCCCTTCAGCGTCAGATGGATCTCAGAGGGATCCAAGACTATCGATAGAGAAATAACCATCAAGTCAATATAGTTCAGATCTTTGATATACGCTTGATGAATGCCAGTCTGGTAGAATTACACGCTAAGCAAGTCGGGCTCGACTTTCTGGCTTCACATGAGTACCTGGACTGTGAACAATACCATGAAGATGACCAAGGGTGTGCACTTGTCCAAAGAACACTTCAACACTTATTGGACCACTGGTGGCTTCCAATCTACTTGGATGAAGCTACACAATAGGTTAGCTTGATTGATGGGAATCCTGATAGGAATCAAAGTCAGAATGTCTGCTCGATGGAAACAGATCTAGTAAAGTTGCACTGCATACAAAGTGGACGTGGCTAGGTGCCACCCCATAACTACGAGCGCTGTAGAGGTTGTTCAGAGAACAACCAAGGATGCTACCTCATACGAGAGGCTCTTCAAAATCCGTTGGATCATAAAGAGATTCAACCATGTTCAAGTTCTGGGTCGATCCACGTGATGCCAGACTATCTCCCTGATCAAAGCAAAGATGTTGTCATAATCTCTGATCATGGGAGGACTAAAAACGTTTGTGCCATAATTCCTCTGCTCAACAAGTCAAAAGTATCTCTTGATAGTAGAAGAATCCTTAACTTGGAACCAATTGAGGCTTCCTATAATAGTCAGGGAAATCAGAAAGCTCCCGTGGTTATCTACTTGCCATGACCAATACCGTAAAAATCAGATAAGGTTATCCCTTACAAGTACGGTGCAACGACTATCGAAAATGGAAAGGAAACTCCATTACCCTCCGTCGTAAACATTGCCGACATCATTCGGGTAAAACGGAGCGGCCGGATCTTCAACAGAGGATTTGGAGAACCCGCCAAAGAAAAGGAACCTCAAACAGAAGTTCCTAATCAACTAGTCGATCAATCTAGTAATCCAGAACTGGTAAAAAACAGCGATGAGATGCTGATGCTCATCCAGAAAAGCGATTACAACATTGTAGACCAACTGTTGCAAACTCCTGCGAGAATCTCTATGCTATCTCTCTTGCTCAGTTCCGAAGCTCAGCAGAAAGTCTTGGAGCAAGCTTTCGTAGAACATGATGTGACGGTAAGGTAGTTTGATAACATCATTTCCAGCATCACTTCCTGCAACAATTTAGGATTCAGTGATGAAGAACTGTCGGCAAAAGGCAAAAATCACAATATGGCGCTTAACATTACAGTCATTTGCCAGGACGATGCTCTAGCCAGCGTACTGGTAGACACAGGATCGTCTTTAAATGTTAAACCAAAATCAACTCTGATGCGACTATCATTTCAGGGAGCCCCGATGAGAGGCATCAAGGTCATCTTTAAAGCCTTTGACAGATCCAGAAAAATATTTATCGGTGAAGTTTATCTTCCAATAACCATCGGTCCTCACACTTTCCAGGTCACTTTCCAGGTCATGGACATCGGGCAGCATACAGTTGTTTATTAGGAAGACCTTGGATACACGAAGCTGGGGCAGTCTCTTCGACACTTCACCAAAAGCTGAAGTTCGTCAAAAATGACAAGTTAGTCACAGTATGCGGAGAGCTGGCCTTAATAGTGAGCAACTTATCCTCATTTTCATGTGTAGAACCCGAGGAGGTCGTTGAAACCCCATTCCAGGCACTTTCGGTGAGCAATGAGAATCGATCAAAGAGAGGGACATCGATTTCCTCATACAAAGACGCTTTCGAAGTGATCAAGAGTAACGACGTAAAAGGATGGGGAGAGCTCTTAATTCCTACTGATAATAAGACAAAGAATGGTCTTGGTTTTTCTTCAGCCTGTACCCAGACTACTAAAAACAAACTTTTTCGTCCCATTCATGACTTCTTCCACAGTGGAGGTTTCCTCCACCCAATATCTCAAGAAGTACACACCATTAATAAGGGTGTCTCCTCCGATACGGACGAGGAATGGAAATCTTATCTCAACGACAATGGTTATATGTCTCAGGAAGAAACGCACTTTCCATTCTATTTTCCCAAGCAGGACCCGAGATATATACCAAGATTAGACGTCCGAATGATCTACGGAGATTGTGATCCTGAGGGATTCCGTGCTCCACCTAAATTGTTAGAAGATGATCTAATGAAGAACAACTTTTATCAGGACTATTATGATCCCCTGGATGACTTGCTTATCTGGAAGCCGTACCCAGAAGACTTGGGACAAAAGAGTCAGGAAAACGATGCCTATCAAGTGAGTAATATTGAAAGGAATATCCACGTCCCCACCGAGTCATTGGAACATTACTCAAGACATTACGAAGATATCCAGCACAACGATGAATCTTCAAAGATTGCAGGACAAGACTTCATCAACTATGTTTTTCCTGAGGTCAACGTCATCGAGAAGGATGACTCCTCTATCCCCACAGAAGTATGGGACACCTTAGGACATTCGAGTGGCAAGTACGACTTCTTGGTCAAGTACACCGTTCCTGAAAGCTCTCGCATCAGATACGAGGATATCCAGCCAACTGGATGGGGAGATCCTCTTAAGAGTGAAAACACTAAGGAAGCTACAACAGAAGAGTTCGTTTATGACAACTCTACTTGGGAGGAAGACTCCAACGATCCTGCTCCACCAGAAATCAGTGTCATTTTTGAGGACAAACCAAGAAATAAGGTTCCAGACTTTGTGATTCACCGAGAAGTTCGTCGCCAATGGGTTGCTGTCGATGTCCTGAAAGTCGTCCATAAGTCTAAGTAATTGCCATCTTTGTTTTAACATTTCCCCCTGCCCAGGTGAAACAGATGTTTTTATAGGGCTCACCTTTCTGTAAATGTCCATCTTCGCTTCGCCCAAAGTGACAGAGTTTTGGTTTATAGGGTTGTATTTCAAGAATCGACAAAATCATAAATAAATAAATGCCGTTATGTCATTCCCGCATTTATTGATGTGTTCACTTTTTGTTTTTCAGAAAATGGTAATCCTTAAACATCCCAAAAATAAATAAAAAAACAAGCATTTTTCAGAAAATACACTGCACACACTTTTGCATTCTCTCTATCTCTTCTAAAAAATGGATCATCAAGTCATGCAGATTGCTTGTTTTAAACCCCGTTGAAACATACGATCCAATGCCTTCTCCCAACTTTGAATTTCCAGTATTTGAATCTGAAGAAGAAGCGGACGCACAAATTCCAGAAGAGATCTCCCAATTACTTAGACAAGAGGAAAGGTCCATTGAACCTCGCAAAGAGCCGTTGGAAATAGTCAATTTGGGATCAGAGGAAGAAAAGAAAGAAGTTAAGATTGGTGCACTGCTCAGTTCGACTGTCAAAAAAAGCTTGATAAAACTTCTCAAAGAGTTTCCCGATGTATTTGCTTGGTCCTATCAGGACATGCCAGGGTTGGATACCAGCATCGTGGAACATCATCTACCGTTGAAGTCATAATGTCCGCCGGTAAAACAAAGGTTGAGACGAACTCATCCAGATATGGCTATCAAAATCAAGGAGGAAGTCCTGAAACAAATTGACGCAGGTTTCCTTGCCACCTCACAAAAAGGACGGAAAAATCAGAATGTGTGTAGATTACAGGGATCTGAACAAAGCTAGCCCAATGGATGACTTTCCTTTACCGCACATAGACATGCTGGTAGACAGTACAACAAAGTTCAAAGTCTTCTCCTTCATGGATGGATTCTCGGGCTATAATCAAATCAAAATGGCGCCGGAAGATATGGAAAAAACTTCATTCATCACCTCATGGGATACCTTTTGTTACAAGGTAATGTCGTTCGGTTTAAAGAACGCCGGAGCAACCTATCAAAGGGCCATGACAACTCTGTTTTATAACATGATGCGCAAAGAAATCGAAGTGTATGTCGATGACATGATTGCCAAATCTAAAACAGAAGAAGAGCATATGACACAATGCCTGAAGAAGAGTCTGCCATCTACTATTTAAGCAAGAAGTTCACAGACTGTGAAACTCGGTACACTATGCCTGAGAAAACTTGTTGTGCTCTGGCTTGGGCAGCCAAATGCCTTCGCTAGTATAATATGGTCTCTCACTTCACGTGAGTTGGTCCCTTAAACAGCCTCAAACTCCACCGCACAGGGTTTCTCTCCTCCGTGAGCAAGCCCTCTATACCCAAGCATGTTGCATACCTATAGAGGCCTCTATGTCTCTCTTCCTTTGCAGTGGAAACACGCACACCCTATACTTTTTACCAATACATGTTTCTTGGTGTAATAAAATAAGAGTTTTCATTCAAATGAGCTTACTTTTCCTTCTTCTTAAGGTTCTTGCATCTGCATAAAGAGGACAATTATTATGTTTGACTATTTCAACTTTCTTCGTCTCTACCTCGTAGTTTCTCTTCCTATTGTGGCACCCTTATCATAACGGTTGACCCCCCTTGTAAGTTGTGAGAATCAAATCTATTTCCATGATCAAATTGCTTTAAAAGCTTGTTTCTAAAGTGTTAGCGATTAGGCTTGTTTAGGTTATGGATAAGACAATTTTACAGAATCAATCAACATTCCTTGTTAAAGAGAGGTTGTTAGTTGACGGAGAGGTGTTTGTGATAAGTTGGTTGATTTGAACAAAAAAAGCATGTCTCATTTTTTAGGTGGACTTTGAAAAAAGCATATGGTTAACCAAGTTGAAGTTTTATAGATTATGTCCTTATCAGGTTCATATTTTGTGTTAAGTTGATGTCTTGGATGCACTCCTGTGTTTTTCTAGCAATCTAGCGGTCTTGGCGAATGGTTTTCTCAACCCAATAAACTAGAATTAAGTGGGGGTGGGGGAACCAAAGAGATCCACAAACTCATTTCTTTCCATGCTTGTGGTTTTAGTGAGTTATTTACTAGAGTTGTGTATCTTGATTTTTTTTAGTACAAGGAATGACTTTTGGAGTTGATGGTCTATCATATATAGTATGCAGATTACACACTTAATTTGGTTGAAGTATTGATTGAGAATATCTAGTTTAGTAAGGCCATCCTCTAGGGGTTTGAGTATTCCTCGAGCCTCAAACTCTTTTAAGAGAGTGTCATATGTTTTAAAGTGGATCCAGTTTTTAGGGCTTAGCTAATGATTTTTTCCATTAGAAGCAAGAGACTGTTCCTTTCAAGTACCTTGGGCTGTTGGTCAGGGGTAATCCCAACCTAGAGGCCACTTAGGAACCATTTGTTAACCTTATTTCTGGTTGGATTCTTTGGTGGAGGAATATGTGCGTCATTCTAGGGTGTGAGTGGTCTTACTTTAGTTCTTAATGTTTTCTTATCTTTTTCTTATCTTTCATTAAGATACATGCAAAGATGTTGGAAAAATAGTTAGGATCCGAAAGAGGTTCATGTGGGGCGGGGTGACGGGAGATTCTATGATATTTTAAGTTAAGTTGTCTGATGTTATCAAACCTTAGGGGAAGGTAGTTCAGGAGTCTGGGATCTCCACTTGGTTAATTTATATATTTCGGCTAAATGGCAGTGATGACTAGTCTCATGTGGTGTTCATGCACTTTTGGCAAAATGATAGGGTTTTGGTTTTACATCCACCTAGTAGATATTCGTTTCTCTTCTTGGTTCGAAAGCAGACAACTCATATGGTTTATTTGTGGAGAGTGTTAACTACAGTGTAGGTCTAGTCTTCGCATTGGTTTCTAGAAAGCGAGATTGGTCTATAAATGGTAGCGATGTGGGAAGATGAGGTTCTAATTTCATATCTAAAATAAGGTGATCTTTCATTTTCTATGAGTAGGAGATTGTCTCCACTATTTACGGATTGTTTTTTTCTTGGATAGTGATAGGTGGTTGCGACAACGACATATTAAAGATGGAGTATTATCCGTAGCCTCTGAGTAGGGCTATCTGTAAAATTTGTTGTGTTTTCTTAATATTTTTTTGTAATATATGATCCCTATTAGAGAAAATTTTTTAATTTGAAAATTTTAGTCAACCTAAGACTTGTCTTTTTCTTGTATATGTAGGAGATCGAATGAGTGAGTTTCCCACCGTTTCGTGACCTGTGATGCAATTAGGGCTATATGGCATAAAAGTTTCAGTTAGTTGGAGTCATTAGTTATAAAACATTCCTTTAATTTACGCCTTTCGGTCAACAATGAGTGACCTATTTGAAATAAATAATTTTCTCAAAATGAATTACACATTTTAATTTTGAATGCACATTTTTCAATTCTTTTTTTTAATAAGCTAAATATATTCACGGGGATACAAAAGGGGTATGCCAACCCATATACATCAAAGACCTCACATAAAAAAGGCCTACAAAAAATCACTTGGACAATTTACCCAAGTGTAATAGTTACAAATGTTAGAGCTATTGTTGTTCTTTCCTATCCACCACCAAGAAAACAAAACTATACGATTTGAGATCGTGTCTAATTCCCAAAACTCCTCTCTAAATATAATGTTGTTTCTACAATACCAAATAATCCAACAAATTAGGATCCACAAACCTACTGCATTAGATATCAAAATTTTTTTTCTAACGCACCCCGAAACCCAACACGATAAATGGTTCAACATATCTCCGACCATGATCTCAGAAATACCCAACCATTTGGTTACAAAATTCCAAACCATTTTGGTTTTATAACAAAAGAAAAACACATGATCAACACTTTCATCCTCTAAAAAGCAGAAAGGACATGCCTTTTCATGTCTATTAATAATAATTCCTCGAGGATTAAGATTATCGCGAGTCGGTAATTGCTTATGAATCAACCGCCAACCAAAGACCTCACTACAACAAAAGTAAGTTATAACATCGCACCTTAGACAGCGCTTTAATACAAAAGCGCTGCTATAAGTTAAAAACAAGGAAACTAGCCATTTAAAAAAGTAAAAGCGCAAAAAAATATAAGACCTTAGACAGCGCTTTGGTCAAAAGCGCTTTATAAGGTCTTATTAATTTTAAAAAAACAAATTAAAGGAAAATATTAGACAGCGCTTACCTTAAAAGCGCTGTCTAAGGTCTTAAAAATTAAAAAAAAATAAAATCAAAAGCGCTGTCTAAGGCCAACCTTAGAAAGCGCTTTGAAAAGCGCTGTCTAAGATCCACCTTAGAAAGCGCTTTTATGACAACCATCTGCGTCAACCCTACCCACATAACAACAACCCAAGCAAGGACATTTTATGGTTGAATTTCTTATGTTTTATGGTTCAATCCATCTGCGTCAACCCTACCCACATAACAACAACCCAAGCAAGGACATTTTATGGTTGAATTTCTTATGTCCTTGCTTGGGTTGTTGTTATGTGGGTAGGGTTGACGCAGATGGATTGAAATCGCATTTACTGATGAATGGAATTGATCGAAGTTATAAGTGTTGGATACATCATGGAGAGAAAATTAACGAGAATGTTGAACCGACGGGGAAAAGTAATACGACCTATGCTTCAGATGACAAAGACACGGAAACATACGATTGTGATCGAGTCGAAGAGATTGCAGAAGCAGTTGTAGAAGATCTTTATGATTGTCCCGAAATGTTTGAGAGGTTGGTAAGCGATGCAGAGAAACCGCTCTATCAAGGTTGCACTAAATTCACAAGACTGTCTGCGGTATTGAAGTTGTACAACTTAAAGGCGGGCAATGGATGGTCGGATAAAAGTTTCACAGAGTTGTTGGCCCTTTTGAGAGAAATGCTACCGGAGGATAATGTTCTTCCCAATCGAACCTATGAGGCCAAAAAAATGTTGTGTTCTATTGGCATGAGCTATGATAAGATACATGCTTGTCCAAACGATTGCGTTTTGTTTCGAAACGAATATGCATCGTTAACTGAGTGCCCTAAATGCGGTTTGTCTCGATATAAGAAAAAATTGTCTCCAGCCAAGGTCTTATGGTATTTTCCTATAATACCGAGATTTAGGCGCTTGTTTCGTAGTGAAACCGATGCAAGACACCTGACTTAGCATGCAGATGAAAGAATTATTGATGGAAAGTTGCGACATCCGGCTGATTCACCACAGTGGTCGAAAATTGATAATGATTATCCTGACTTTGGAGAAGAAGCAAGAAACCTTCGTTTGGCATTATCTACTGATGGAATGAACCCGCATGGTCTTCAAAGTATCTCACATACCACATGGCCTGTGATTCTTATGATTTATAACCTACCTCCGTCGCTATGCATGAAGCGTAAGTACATGATGTTATCTATGTTAATCTCTGGGCCTAAACAACCAGGGAATGACATAGACGTATACTTGACACCTTTGATCGAAGATTTAAAGATATTGTGGGAGAACGGTGTGGAGGTTTATGATGGATATAGGAAAGAAAGTTTCAATTTGAGGGCGATGTTGTTTGGCACAATTAATGATTTTCCAGCTTACGGGAATCTATCAGGGTACAGCATAAAAGGTGAAAAAGCGTGTCCTATTTGTGAAGATAAAACAGTTTCGAAGCGATTGGAGTTTGGTCATAAGAATGTCTTTCTCGGTCATCGTAGATTCTTAAATGCCAAACATAACTACCGTGGGTGGAGACAAGAATTCAATGGAGACATCGAACAAGGTAGAGCTCCACCTATGTTGTTAGGTGACCAAGTTTTTAAAAAGGTGAAAGATATGCGTACTGAGTTTGGCAAACCTTTTGCACATAAGGTTGTCAAAGGTGGGTGGAAAAAGAGGTCGATATTTTTTGAATTGCCATATTGGAAGTCTTTGTATGTGAGACATTTTCTCGATGTTATGCATATTGAGAAAAATGTATTTGAAAGTGTTATTGGTACGTTACTCAATATAAAAGGAAAGACTAAGGATGGCCTTAAAGCAAGAAAAGACTTGGAAGCGATGGGGATTAGACCTGAATTAGCACCCATGAAGAAAGGAAGACGAACATATCTACCACCTGCTGCTTTTACTCTGTCTAGAAAGGAGAAGAAAATATTGTGTAAGTTTCTGAGTGGAGTTAAAGTTCCAGAAGGATACTCTTCAGATGTCAGAAGACTTGTGTCTATGAAAGACCTCACGTTGAAGAGTTTAAAGACACACGACTGCCATGTTATAATGGAACACTTTCTACCAATAGGTATACGTTCTATTTTGCCAGTGAAAGTAAGAAGCGCCATAACTAATTTGTGTTTTTTCTTTAGGTCAATTTGTAGTAAGGTAATCGATCCCGATATCTTACCAACACTACAAAAAGAGATAGTTATTACCTTGTGTGAGCTTGAAATGTATTTTCCTCCCTCTTTTTTTGACATAATGGTACATCTAGTTGTTCATCTTGTGAAAGAGACACAGTTGTGTGGACCAGCTTATATGAGATGGATGTACCCTGCTGAACGTTATATGAAAATATTAAAAGGGTACGTGAAAAGCCGAAGTCGACCAGAGGGGTGTATTGTTGAACGATACATTGTTGAAGAAGCGGTTGAGTTTTGTACTGAATATTTGTCCAATGTTCAGTCGATTGGACTCCCCAAAGCTCATATTTTTGAAAAAAAGGATGGTAAAAAATTAATTAGAAATAAAATTGTGACAGTATCAAGGGATGAACGGGATCAAGTGCATTTGTATGTTCTGCACAATGATAATGAGGTTGAGCCATATGTTGAGATGCACAAGGATGTACTCCGAAGGTTAAATCAGAACAGAAATGAAAATTGGATAGTACGAGAGCACAATCAAAGTTTCATACAATGGTTAAAGGATCATATTTATTCTAAGCGCTCTTCAGATCCTGCTTCAGTAACAGAAAGGTTGAGATGTTTGGCATATGGTCCAAGTTTGCATGTGTATTCTCATAGCGCATACGCAATTAATGGATAGACATTTTATACCAAAGACCAAGACGATAAAAGTACTATGCAAAATAGTGGTGTCACCGTCCTAGCTGAAGCAATGCACATATCAAGTATGAAGGACTTAAACCCCAAATATGCAAATCTGTCATATTTTGGAGTTATTGAGCACATTTGGGTGTTTGATTACGAGAAGTTTCAGATTCCAATCTTTGGTTGCAACTGGGTAAATAGTAGTGGCATACGAATGGATAAGTCTGGATTTTTGCAAGTGGATCTTAATAGGGTGGGGTACAAAGATGAGCCTTTTATTCTAGCATCTCAAGCTAGACAAGTGTTCTATGTCACTGACCCGACGACTACGAAATGGTCTATAGTGCTTCTATCTAACAAAGTAGTTGATGATAGCGGTGTAGATCAATGTGATATTGATGTTGAGAATGAGTCATGCATTAGACGGAATGAGTTGAATACAAATGATCAAGATGAGGATCTTATAGCGGATGAGTCATATATCAGAAATGACCATAACGAGGGAATTTGGATCCATTCATCCGTCCGCATTGCTAAGACACAAGTAATTCATATTCCAACCAAGAAAAGAAAGAGATGTTAGTGAAAGAGGTAAAATTTGTTATATACTTGATTTCTTTATTATATTTGTTATATATTATGTCATATTTGTTATATATTAGTGAAAGAGCATTTTATTTTCATTTTTTACATGGTAATGTTATTTAGACTCCAACAAGATCCAAAACAAAGGATAAGCGGATTCCGGAGCATACCGAGTCCGTTGTTTCAAAAAAATAGGTACATCACAATTATATGATATTTATGCATAGAAAATGTTAAATTGGATATCTTATACTTCATCTAACAAATTATATGATATATAGCTGTTAATCTTACACTTGTTTAATCTTACAGTGGACATTGGTTGTTGGTCGCAATTAACCACAGCGAAGAGTCAACCCCATTATTACATGGAATTATGTGAAGGTATATTAATTATCACATGTTTTATTATATTAGTGATGCTACTTGATAAAACTTAGGATTTATCCATATTTTCTTTTAATTGAATTACAATCTTTGTGTTTTCAGGACCTATAATGTAGATTTGAAGCAATGCTTTGGTTGAATGCAAAAGTATTAGTATAAGTAATATGTGCATTTGTAGAAAAAATGTAATGATTTGTAATTATAAATAGGTGTATATATAATTTTGGTTTGTAATTTTAAATATATATATTGGTTTGAATTGCCAATTGTTTTGCATATATAATTTTGGTGTAAATTGCCAATGGTTTGAATTGCCAATTTCTGAAAAAAATTGCTGGTTGAAAAACAGGTAAAATTCTGGTTAAAAAAACCTGGTAAAAATTGTGGTTTAAAAAAATTTATATAAAATTTTTCGTATACCTTAGACAGCGCTTCTGGAGAAAGCGCTGTCTAAGGTAGGGCTTAGAAAGCGCTTTTGACAAAAGCGCTGTCTAAGGTATACCTAGAAAAATTCAAAAAGGTTGACCTTAGACAGCGCTTTCACCAAAACCGCTGTCTAAGGTATACCAAAAAAATGTCAAAAAAGGTGAGGCTTAGAAAGCGCTTTTTCCAAAAGCGATGTCTAAGGTGTACCTTATAATGTCAAAAAGCGCTGTCTAAAGGTACCATAGACAGCGCTTTTCATTAAATAGACCCCCCTTTAGACAGCGCTTTTGGTATTACCCAAAGCGCTGTCTAAACCTATAGCAGCGCAGGTTTATACAGCGCTTAAAAGCACTGTCTAAGGGCAAAAAAAGCACTGTCTAAGGTTTTTTTTATGGTAGTGTCTTCACCTTCAGCGGAATGTGAGATAATCACTGCAACTTGAACGCTACTCTCTCGTTGACTCCAACAATCCCGACCAGAGCTGTGCTATTAACCTGTAAAAAATCATATAATGAAGAAACGGAAAAACAAAAATTTTCGGACAACCTCCATTTGGCTACAGCATCAACTCCTACATGTAATCCAACTTCAGCCAGCCGTGCGAGTAATGAAACCTTCTGCTGCAGCACGTTAGATGACAAACAATAGGAAGGCACTTTGATGTCCTAATTCCAACAGTCATCACACCAATCTCCATTCTCAGCAAGATAACTAAATTTATCCTCCACAGCTAACCACAGATCAGGGAATGATTCAGATAAAATTATACTAGCCAACCATCGGGACCGCCAAAATGAAACCAACTCTCCACTCCCAATATTATATGAAATCAATTTAGAAACCAAATTCTTTCCACTGTAACTAGAACACCCAACCAAATCTCTCCACCATTTTGAAGGGGCAGTATTCCTATCAGAACAGACGCCGTCATACAACTCGTATTGGTACTTAGGATATCTAGCAGAGGTTACGCCTTTCCACAAAGTATCCTTATGTTCCAAAATTTTCCAGCTCCATTTAAAGCATAGTGCCAAATTGAATTTTTTTAGGTCTTTCACCCCTAAGCCCCCATCTTCTCCATTTAAAGCATAGTGCACATTTTTCAATTCTAACATTTAATTAATATTACCTTCATCGTTCTCAATACTCGATAAGAAATACTTTAGTAAAAATATCTTTCTCTCTTTCATTTATTCATTTTCTTAATATGTGTGAAATGATTAACTCATTACTCATGGTAGAACGGATGGCTTGAAAAATTAGAAGTAATATATTTGTTTACGTATTAAAATACAGTTTTATTTGTTTCATGTTCAAAAGAAAGGCATCTAAAATGTAAAATGCAAAAAGCATATATATGACTAAATATATGAGAAATGGAATCTTGACATAGAATATCACCTTTACAAATTCTAATAATTGAAATAGATTTACAAGATAACACAACTAAAATCTTTGTAGAATTATAAAATCAAAATTCTAAAAAAAAGAATATTATGTACCCAGATTAAGGAAATGAAGCACCATGATCCTAGCTAGCTCTCATCTTCATCATGCATCACCTCAGTATTCTTGTTAAAAATCTTGGAGGATGGTGTTGCAAATCGAGCTGAGAATGACATTGAAAAATCATCATCATTAGAATAACCATCATCAAAATTTTGTGAGTAAGAGCTAGGATCATACAAAAACACAGCTGGTGAAGATGATTTAAAAACTCTCCTCTTTTTTTCTCTCTTGATCTTCCTCCACAGTGCTTTCAACTTCGCTATCAATTTTCCTCATAAATTCATTGACACATACAATAGGGTCATTGCCAATTCTCTCATAACTTGACCAAATACAGTTATTTCTTAAGCCTAGACAGTCGCAATTTTCAAGATCCATGGTGTATGAAGTAGAGAACAAAGGAAGTACAAATTAGTTTAAGGAACCAATTTGTTAGGAGTGCATGTACTTACAAAGGCTAAGGCTAAAGACTATTTATATAGAGATGGCATGAACAATTTTCCTTTCACTTTTTTCAATCTTCTCATCACCACCTCAGCAAAGCACAAACATTGAGCTAAATTGGACCAACAAAAAGAAATTATTTTTTTTGGATAATCTAACAATTTAAAAAGTTCCTTTTGATGTCACCATTTCAACTTTTTACTAGTATATATTTTTTAAAAGCGATATTAAAAGTACTTTTTATGTCAGCAATACATGTAGGTATGATATTATTTTTTTAAAGATTCCTAGTATAGTGAGTGTAATACTACGTAGTCACATGGGGCATGGCTTATTTGTCAAGTTATACTTCGTAGAAAGATAAACAATGAATGTTTCTGACACCTAAGACCTACCCTACATATTTATTTCACAAACAAAAACACTTCTGATTAAGAAAAACACTTGCAAATGACCATCACAAGGCTAAATTCAAATGAATGTAAGTTGATAAATCAAAATCCACCTCAAGGAAGTTCACAAATTGAAATACAAATACTTCATATGTCATATGATCGGTTACTTATAAAAGATTTGTATTGAAAAAGGAGACAACAATAGATTGGTTATGAGTGTACATACCACACTAGTGGTGACAAGTTAGACACCAGAAAAAAAAGTTGAGTCTTGAACTCTGAACGCTCTTATCGCGTGACCAACTAAGAATTGTTTTTAGACTTAAAAGCCGAAAGAAACACTATGCCAAACAAGACATTAGACAGCGCTTTTTTAGGCCTTAGACAGCGCTTAAAAGTGCTATTTAAGGTAGCGCTGTCGTAGGTAAAGACAGCGCTTTTGATTTATGGAAAAGCGCTCTTTAAAGTATACATTAGACAACGTTTTTTTCTTAAAAAGCGCTCTCTAAAGTGGGCATTTAGACAGCACTTTTGCAGAAGCGCTGTCTAATGTATACGTATAAAATTTTAATGAATTTTTTTATATACCTTTAGAAAGCACTTTTTCAAGAAAAAGCGCTATCTAAAGGCCCCCTTTAGACAGCGCTTTAAAGCGCTGTCTAATGTATGCCTATAATTTTAGTTATCAATTTTTCTATACCTTTAGAGGGTGCTTTTTAGGAAAAGCGCTTTCTTATGTGAACTATAGACAGCGCTTTTTCTAGAAAACGCTGTCTTTTCTCTACGTATAATTTTAATGATTTTGTTTAAAAATCCCATTTTAACCATTTTTTTATGCAGAAACCTGTATAATTCAAGTCATTTCAGTAAACCTGTATATTTCACATTTCCATTAACAATTTCTAGTATGGTTCATTAACCATTTCCACTAATCCCATAAATCACATAAACCACATAAACCATTTCCATTATAATTCAAGTTATTTACATTAACTATTCACAAAACTATACAATTACAATCTAAAAACACATAAAGGGCATAAACCATTCACAAAACTATACAATCCCATAAAATACACCATTCACAAAACTATACATTCACATAATCCCATAATCCTATACCTTATATAGGATTCTTTTTTCAATAAGGTATTCGCACAATTCCTCCTTAATTTCTTGCAATTTATCCTTCGTGTAATGAGAACACGCGTATTCATCAAAGTACTACATCACAAAACAAAATATGCATGATTTAGTTAAAAATAATAAATTATATGACATATCCGATAAATATTAAAATAAATCCTAAGTTATAAATCCATGCATACCGTAATAGGAATCTCTAATCGATCCATTTGACGGATTTCTCTCATAAACCTCAAAACGAAATACCCGCAGTCTATGCCATTACGCTGACGAGGGCACTACGCATAGACAAACAAATAAGAATTAATATATAGTTGTTTTGTGTTATCAAGTAGCATCACTAATAAGCAACATTGTGAAAATTAATATACCTCCACTTTGACCCATGTAACGTTGGTTGCTTTAGCCCGTGCTACTCGAGATTCTCTTTGTGCTCGGTATACTTCTCTTGTAGGATTAATGGCAACCAACAAGCAATGTCCATTGTAAAATATAAAAAAAGTTTAGATGCATAATTCCTACGCAAAAGATACAAATTAAAGATTAGAATGAAATTAAAATGAAAATCTTAGTACCTTTTTCACTAACTTCTCTTTCTTTTCTTAGTTGGAATATGTTCTACCCGTCTCTTAACTACACGGACGGTTGAATTGATCCAAATACCCTCATTATGATCATTTCTTGTATATGATTCATTCGTTATAATATTTTCATCTTGATCATTTCTAGCAAATGATTCAATATCAACATCAATATCACCTTGATCTCCAATGTTTTCATCAATTGCATGGTTTCATAACACAAGAGGTGGAATTCAAAGATATTAACAAGGCTTTTGATTATCTCCAACAAGGAAAGAGCATTCGTTGCACTATAAGGATAGATCATTAACAAACTACACAACATTTTCTTTTAATTAATCTTAAAACTATGTCTTTCTTTTATATCCAATATATGATAGTAAACTGCACAATATATGATAGCAATGTTGCTAACCACACAACAACACCCGCCAGAGAACTGGGCTTGCCGTTAGCGGCTAGAGTAGCAGCAGAAAAAGAATCAATACAAGTTGGTCCAACAAAAATGCATAAAGCGAACCAACACAACGAGGGCAACAACAACATAACGGTTTCAATGGTGACGGCACGAATGAACGGCAACAACAACAACAATGACGACAAGAACAATGTAAGATGCAAAAACAACAACAACAACGTACCTCTTCGTTTTCGTCTTCTCCTTCACGACGGCAACAGAAACGAATGTGAGAATGAACGACGGTGACGGCAAGGAATGCGAGAATGAACGACGGCGACGATGACGACAAGGGTTTCAGAACGACGGCAACCGTGACGGCAAAGGTTTCAGAACGACGACAATGGCAAGGTTTCAGAACGCATGCAAGAACGATTGAAAGCAAGGGTTTCAGAACGCATGAAAGCAACGGTCGAGAGAAGAAAATGAAAAGAGGTTTCTGAAAATGAATAGAAATTATTTTATAATTTAATTCATAATTGACCTTAGAGAGCGCTTTTCATAAAGCGCTTTCTTAAGTGCTACATATAAGAGCGCTTTTCTGAAAGCGCTTTCTAAGGTTAATACCTATAGCAGCGCTTTTCCAAAAAGCACTTTCTAAGGTGGCTACCATTTAACAGTGCTTTTAAAAAGCGCCTTTTAAAGTCTGTCTTTTACAGCGCTTTTTTTAGCGAAATTTTTTTATTCCTTTTAGCAGCGCTTTGTGCAAAGAGCGCTTTCTAAGGTGGCTTCCATTTATGGCATTTAACACCGCTTTTAAAAAGCGCTTTCTAAAGGCTGTCTTTTACAACGCTTTTTTTTAGCGAAATTTTTTTATTCTTTTTAGCAGCGCTTTTTTATAAAAGCGCTGTCTTTTTAGTGCTGTCTATTCCTATTTTTGGCTTAGTGAAAGTAGAGTTGTTCACCTTAGAAACAACAAAACATGCAAGATAAGATATGAGTTGAATTTGTCTAAGAATATTTATCATCATGTCGGTTCTTTTTAGAAGATATGAGGTATATTCTGAGCTAAAACTTTAATCCATATGCATGTTTGGTAAATTAAACTATTACATTAAACTTGAAAACAACATGATAAATTTAGGCAGTGATAATGCTAAAGTGTACTAAAATGTATGAATTTATACATAGTAGATTGTTCAACCATTGTTGCTCGTGCATTTTTTACTAGTACGGTAACACCTTCAGTATTGGTCACGATAATTTTATTTAGATCATTTTTTACGGCGTTCCGTATATTCTTATTAACGGAGCTGACATGAATACCCATACAAATTTTCTAATAATCATAATTTTTGTAGATGAAAATTGGGGCTCTATTGTATGCTTCCTTAGGTTCGGTAGCCATTCTTCTAAAAAGAAAATCTTAAGCACATACTTAACCGGAACTCTTGATACAATTTGTTAGACGATAGGCTTCGATCTAGAGAAGGGGTTGAATATATCACAAATTTAAAACCAAACTTTTGGCAAAAATTGTTTTAAAAAGTTTTGTGGCACATTAGAAACAACCCAAATCGAATCGTCTAATCGAACCTCTATTGAAAAGTTCGGATATGCGTAAAGGCACACAATTGAATGATAATGAACACAAATTGTTCAACAACGATCAATCACAAACAATTAAATGCTACGTTATACGTAGAGCTTATTTCCAATATTCAAAAAATACAAAAAACAAAATTAAACAATTTATTGAACACTTTGTGTGAAATCGATATCTTTTTTAAATTTGATTTGTTTTGTTGATACAAAAACCAATCACAATCAAACGAGTTGTGATTATAGCAAAAAATTCAATTTCTAAATGTGATTAAGAATTAATTTTCAAATGAATGGATCAAACAACAATGGATTCAATAATTTTCAAACACACAAATTAAGAGAGAGAGAGAGAGAGAGAGAGAGAGAGAGAGAGAGAATGATTTGCAAAAAGTTTATAAACAAGAGATGAAGAACTCTAACCATAGAAACCCTATAGTTTGTTGTTGATTCTACCACCTACAAAATGTTTGATCAAAGAATGAGCAAGTCACTAACTATGCCACTTCAATTCACCAATTCTTGCTACTTCCTTGCAAGGAACCTCCTTGTCCCAAGGTTCTCACACGGTCAAATTTATTCCAAGCGCACACTTGCTGAAACCCAAGATTTACCAACACGATCCACCGTCTCACCACTACTACAAAATACACCTTCAGTAACATTAATTCTACTACAGTTATTCTTTGATATGATATAATCGCAGATGAAACATAAGACCGTGGTTATATAATCACCATTTTATGGGTTCGAATCTCAGCACCCTCAAATATTTTATTTCTTTAACATTTAGTCGCGCCTTTGTATTTGTAACATTTATGTGACATTAGATACCACCACGGTTGAATAACTCAACCGTTATGACTTGTTATAAATATTTTAAATTGTAATATACTCACATGTCAAATATTTTATTTCTTTAACATTTAATCTCGCCTTTTTGGTATTATTTATTTTAATTTTAAAAAAAATGAGATACCATCACGGATTATGAGCAAAACTGTTGTGACATATTATTCATTTTATTTTAAATATTTTAAATTATAATACACTGGCGCTTCTTTATGAAATGTAATTTAGTAAGTAACATATCACCACGATTTGTGTTTTCGACCGTGATGGTATCATTCATTCATTTTTATCATGCTAACTGGCTTGTCTCTTCAGTAGCCTTTCTTTGCTGAGAAACGATGTAGCACCCCAAAATTTGCTCTCCTGACTTTAGTACTAACTGGCTTATGTTTCATCTCATTTTTGCATTATCATGTGTGCATATCATTGGTTCTTAGCATGGGGTCAAGATGCCTGAGGCAATTCAAGAGGAGAAGATGTTCTTTAAGCAAGAGTCCTTATACTGTCCAAGAGAGCTCAAGTGGATCACTCTCTCCTAACCAGTGCAGAAATTAGGGTTTTCAGATTCTTGGGTTTATTGCTCCAATGGGAAAGCTTCTTGGGTTTTTATCATCACCAAATGGCATATCTTATCTTTGTTGGAGAAGATACACATCATATTCAGAGGAATTTGGATTTGGGGACTGTGTTATTTCCTCCTAGACTTAGGGTACCAAAATTAGGGTTTGCTATAAAGTCAGTTTATTTCTGAATTTTTGGGCAAGACTTGATCCCATGATATTCCTTGGGTCCCTAAGTATCTAGGGATGGGAGATTGTCCATCAGTTTGGTTCAGGAGAGATTCAATTGGCCAATGGATTGGGAATCAAGAGAATTGGGGAAAAGTCAACAGTGAGAGGGGAAGTCAACTGTGAATTCTTGAGGTTCTCTTCAAGGTTTTCAAGGTCTCACATCCTCATATGGTCTTCAAAAGTCAGGTTTCATACCATTTATCAAGAATCAAGGGTTGGTACAAAAGTTACTAAATATGGAAATGACCTATAATTTGAAAGTTTCCTTTTTGGGCAAGTTCTTACACTACATTCAACTGGACTTTTCATCATCAAGGAAGCTTCAAATGAATTTTCCTCAAACATGAAAGTTGAATATCTTTTTCTCCTCTTTCCAACAAGTACTTGTGGGTCTTCATATCCTTTGTGAAACTCAAGTTATGATCAAAAGAAGGAAAAGTGGTTTTTAGGGTTCCATTTTCACAACTTTTGCAATTTTGGGACATAGTGACCTATAATTGATTCCATTGCTTCAAGGCATATTCTAACCTCAAAGTACAATTCATAAGGACTATTTTTAGCCTTTGAATCAAGTGGATCCATGGTTTATTCATCACTTATTCTCCATTATGCAAAATTGCCAAATTATTGAAAACTCATGAACCAATACATCTCAAGGCCCAAATCAAATTCAGGTGTGATTAGCAATTGTTAAATAAGTGATCCATCATCAAGGGTTTGGATATACATGTACGGTGGAGGGTGTATTTCATATTATTCAAATTTATAAAATCACCCAAAACTCATTAAGTGAGGAATTAACAAGGCCCAAGTGATCATCAGTGGATTAACCTAATCTATTTAAGCTAACTCATGCTAGGGTTAGAGAAGAGGACACGTGATTTTGAGGAGAACAAGAACTTTCAACCCTAAAACTTAATTCCTTCGCATCTCACAATCCACAAGGGTTTCCCAAAAGATTCTTTCACAAATTTCATCCTTGGCATCTACAGAATACAAATCACCCATCGTTGGAGGCTAAGAGCAAGGGAATAAGTTGCTTGATCTCAGGTTAGTGATGGTTTTCATGATCTTAAAACTCTCTTTTTAAATATGCATAGTGATTTGTGGTGTGTACTGATCATTCTGGTATGTTTTGTTTTGAATGTGGACGTGTGATACGGTTGCTGCGTGAGTTTTAAGTTTTGAATGCAAACATTTTTTCATTCGTTTTTCATGATACGTTGATTGTTTGTGATTTTTGATGGGATATTATTGATCCTCACATTTTTATGATCAGTTTAGTATACTCACACTTGATTTCTGGAGATTTTGGGGAGGGTGGCCGCCGGAGAAGACGACCGGAACCCTAGTTCCGGCGTCTGGTGTGGAGTTTCGGCCGAGCTAGGGTTTGGAGGTAGAAGAGATAATCGTGACCGTCCGTTGCCCAGATCCAACGTTCCATATTGTGCCACGTTTTTTTATTTTTGAGTTTTTATTTTAATGATTGTGTGTTCATTACCCCATGGTTATTATCATGTGCACTCAATCATGTCCTCTCATCAGGTTTACTTTCTTATTATGTTGACTAATGTGGCACGTTGGATGAATCATAGGGATGGAATTGTGACAACACATTAAAAAACCCATGTGCTGCTCACGTGGGAGAATAGGGTATGTTGAGTGCTTTGGTGTATGCGTGTGCACGTTGGTTATTGTGTGCGTTTTAATCTGAGCCCTAGATCTTGAATACTCATTGTTTATGTTGACTGGATGTGTGACGTTGGATCAATCAGAAGGTAAGGATGAGGCAACCCATTGACTGAAGTCCACGCGTGAACTCTTTTTTTTATTTTATTTTTTTCTGATGGATTTAAGTTTTGGGCCTTGTTATTCGCACCCCTTGTATGAGCCCATTAGCCTTTTGAGCATGGACTGCTTACTAAACACACCCCCATGCTTATTTCTCTTCTTTTATTTTATTTAATTTGCATTAATCCATTTATAATTTTTAAAAATAGTTTCTTGCATTAAAAAATTTCCAAAAAATTCATGAAGCCATTTTATAATTTTATAAAATTTTCCAAATTTTATTTTTTATTTTTATTTTATTTTTAGCATCTGAAATAATTATTTGTTTATTTTCTTTTTGAATTTATTTCATATATGCATACCATGACTTGTCCATTTTATTTCTCATCATCCACAAAATATTTTGAATTCATTCCTTTTGCATTCATTCATTAACACATTGAATTGCATTAAAATATTTTTCTCTCATTTTTAAAATCATTTCACATTGCATTTTAGTCCTCCTTTTTTGCACATTGAGCCATGTTTCTTGTCTGAACTTTGCTTAATTGTTTGAATGATTTATCTGGGGAATTTTGGCATGAGTTTTGGACATGTTGTTTGCTTCTGGTTGAGGTATATTGATAATTAATTTGGTGATTTTAGAAGATGTTTTGCTAATTGTTTGATTGCTTTTATTTGAGGTATTCTTGTATGCATATCTCTGATCATGTTTGGTTACCTGTTTGAAAAGGCACTTGTGCCATCATTTGGGTGTGTTTCTTTGACTTCATAATGCATGTTTAGGTCATCCATATTCTGTCTTGGTTGAATTTCATTTGGTTATAACTTTTTTCTCTTTGGTTTGTGACTTGCTTGGGTTTCGTTTATCCTATTGTTACTATGTCTGTTTTGTACTAATCTTTTATGCAGGGGCTGAGGTAAGTTATTTGAGGGTGTGGATAAGTATCTATGTCCACTCTCATTCTTTCTTTCTCTCATATTTTCCTTTCTTTAGGTTTAGGTTGTTGTCAAACCTCCCCTTAGGGCCATCTTTGCATGATAACATTAGGATAGATTTTCCCCGTAGTGTTTTTCTTTTCTTTTGAGTCCCTCTTCTCATCTTATAACATCTCTAAAGTACTTAATAAGGTCAACTTGCCTTGCACACGAGTCTTAAACATAGGAAATGAAGATTGAGGGGTCCCCCTTCTCACTTCTAGAGTGTTGAGCATACGTCCCATTGGGGGCGACCATGTGACGCATTCGCTCCCGTGTTATAGACTTTGGTTCAAGTTGAGTTATGAACTAACTCAAGTCACTTCTGTCCTAAAAAATACAAACAAACTTCAAACCTTTTTGTCCTTCGGGATCGTCAAACTAAAGGCTATTTTCAAAAAGGGCACGTTACTTTCCATCTGAGACGCAAACAGGCATCGACCCTAACTGTCGGACGCGGACTTAACGTCGCTCATAAAAAACACAAAAAGAACTTGGTCCGAACTACGTTGACTCTGAATTCCCATTGCACAAAGGGGGTAAGTAGGCCTAGGACGTCGACGTCTTACCGAGTCTGTCTTTGTTTTCTCCTTCCCCGTGTCAGTACAGCCATAGATTTTAGGATAACTCACCCTTAGATTAGACAACAAGCGTGGTTCCCATCGAGTACGATGGACGCGTGGGGTGCTAACACCTTCCCCTCGCGTAACCGACTCCCAAACCCAGGTTATGGTTGCGATGACCATTCCTTTCCCTCTTCCTCAGGTTTATGCGGTGTTTCCTTTCCCTCTCTTGGGATAAATATACATTGTTGGCCACTCTGTGTTCCGCGCCACTTTCGCGTTTGTACCTGGATGAAAATCCCGAGAGCGACAAATGATACACCATTTCAACCCTAACATTCAGTACTGAGAAACGATACACCATTTCAACCCTAAAATTCATTGTTCATCATCTTCTTTCATCATCTTCGGTTCATCGTTCATCATCATCGGTTTACATTCGTTGTTCATTTTTAACCCGTAGTCTTTGTAATCGTCATCGGCTCGTTTTCAATCCTAACACACCAACACCAACACTAACATCATCGTCATCGTCAAGGCGGAGTACAACAACAAAAATATATGTATCAAACCAAATATTCACATTTACTTAGTTATCACGTTTACAGTATGTAAAACTTTTTTCCCTTGCACTACAGTAAACTTAGTTTCCATTGTTGTTGATGTTGTTGTTGTTGTTGTTGTTTTTCTGGTTCTTGTTGAATGTGTGTCATAAAACTTGATTAATTTGTTGTTGTTGTTGTTGTTGAATGTGTATGTGATAATAGATGAAAGAGTTTGTTTTTGTAGTTGTTGAATGTGTATGTGATAATCTTTGAAAGAGTTTATTGTTGTTGTTGTTGAATGTGTATATGATAATAGATGAAAGAGTTTGTCGTTGTTGTTGAATGTGTATATGATAATAGATGAAAGAGTTTGTTGTTGTTGTTGATGTTGAGGTTGTTGTTGTTTTTGAAAATATATTTCGACTTCGTCGTATTCTTCATCTAGTGGCGAGGAAACTATGACAAGTGATACTCAAATCAAAAACAAAAGATCACAAAGAGGTGCCACTATGCTTACCAAAACTACAAAAGTTCACAAATCTGGTATCAAATTTCCTATCTTGTTTGATTTGTATAATAAATTAGTTGATGGTGAATGCTCTTCTCTTTTTAAGAGTTAGGTTGGGTTCCTTGGACGTAGCAAAGTTAACATATTGGTAGATGATTGGAAACAAGCGCCAGTTGAGGTCAAAGATAGCATATGGACAGAAGTTAAGGTATTAGTTTTAATTTTCATCATTGCAATATGAGTTTCTATAATTTCTAATACATTCTTATTGATTAAAATGTACTTGACCTTTGAGTTTACGGATGGTGATAAGCACTTAAAAAAAGTGGTTAACGCATGCTAGTACATGTTGGAGGGGCTTTAAGTCACGAATCACTAGTGACTACATTAGAAAACCTAAGATTTGTCTTGAGCTTCCATGGCTGAGGTATAGTTTTCTCGCGAAGAAAGTTTGGAAAGGGCCGTCGTTCTGAGAAATTCCTGGTTAGTAATAGTCTTATTTATCTTGATAATTTGATGGTAATGATATATAAATACTAATCATATGTTCACTTGATTAAAAGTCAAGCATGAATTCTAAATAAATCGAAAAGCATTTACCGCCATAAATTATCTCGCGGGGGTTACAGAAAACTGGAGAAAAAATGATGTAAGAAAAAAGACAACAAATGGGAGATGAGGACTCCATTAGTCCTGATCCCAACCCATCTCCACCGTTAAGGCATGAGTAGTGGAAGAGGGCTCGACTAAGACCAAATGGAGAGTACACCTCAGATCCTTCAAGAGCAGTTGCTGAGAAAATTGTAAGTATGATTTGTTGTTCGTATGTTATGTGTTATTTAAATTTTGTTGTAATTACAATATTAATATTATCATGCATGTTGTGTAGGATGTATTGGTTGAGGAGGCCCGTGGAGGCTCATTTGTTCAGGAACCACGACATGATATACTAGTCGAGACTATTGGAAAAAATGAGCATGGTGGGCGCGTTCGTGGTGTTGGAGAAGGCGTCAGCATTTGATTATTCTTTAGTCCAACCAAAAAAGCGCCGACAATGCCAAATTTCAAGAGCATATAGAAAAGCTTCCGCTTGTTGAGAAGGAGTAAGAGTAGAGGAAGATGTAAGAAGCCGGGCGGGAAAGTCCGATGAAAATCATAGAAAAGTTAGAAGAGTTATATGCGGTAAGTGTTTTATCTAAAATTCTAGTGTTTTACATGAAATATGTGATATATTGTGTTTAATATGAAAAGTTAGAAAAGATAGAAATGTGTTTATTATGTATTGATATATTGTCGTAGAGAATAGTGGATCCTTAACACAACGCACTGATGAAAATGATTCTAATAATGCTGATGATCAAGTTCCCCAAACACATGATGTACATCTTGCTAACACCAAAGGAAGCAATTGTTCAGCCGCCTCGCTAAAGAGGTTAATGAGTTATTGGATCCTTCCGCAAATGAAATCGCCACGATATATGTTTTGGTTGCGGAACTTATTGATGTGTTTCCTCTTTCTCTAGAGCATTTTCCATCGGTAGAGCTCTATTATGTTTGTCCTAGAGACATTCGAGATTTTCTCTATGGCGGTACTTGGCTGGACGTATGGATATTGCTACTTTAGTGCACGTAAGTATATACCTAAATATGCATGTCATTATAGTACATTATCATTTTTGTATTTCCTTTACTTATTTTTTGAATTTTGTTTAACCATCTAGGTACATTCATCGTGTATGTATAGAGTTAAATAAATCCAATATTTATGGCATCTTGAATCCGTATAGTATTCGATGGACAAATAATAAGGCAAAAGATATTGAGACATACATTTCGGGACGGTTAGGGCAAGGGGGAAAAGAAAGTTACTTCGCACCATTTCTCAATGCGTGAGTAGTTTTTAAATTGTGGTTTATCTTTTATAGTTAGTTTTGTTATAGAGAATATATATATATATATATATATATATATATATATATATATATATTCTCGTGTTTATTCAGTGCTCTTTGGCAATTGATCATCATATCGCTTAACACGAATACGATAACGACATTGTGTTCATTACATCAACCACTCGATCTTAAAATGAAGCAAATAATTAAAAGTTAAGTTTATGTTTATTTGAAATTTTCATTTATACATATTTTCTTTGACTTAGTAATTGGTTTAATTGGTTTAACCCTCAAATATTTTCAAATGTACAATGTTGTGCAGCGACATAATATGTTGAACAATGTTATGAAAAAGCATACATTTATCTTGCATAAAGTAAGTGGCTATATTACGTTGTGACATTCATTTATATATATTGTTACATGCATGTGTGTTTATAACATTCATGAAATTAATGTTTATTTTTGTAGACGAGGAAACAACAAAGGGATTCGAGTGTGGTTGTTATATAATGAAACAAATGTTAAACATTGTCTTCACCGAAATTATTGATAACAGGGATCAGGTATATATAACATATGTAATGAATTATTTACAATGCGCTTATGGATCCTCAATAATCAGCTTAATCTGGTATATTTTAGGCAGACTTTTAACAACGAAACACATTCTCATGCAAAGACTTTGTAGAGATATGTGATTAATGAATTTCAAACATGATATTAATCCGTAATATATATATATATATATATATACACTACGCCAAAAAGACAGCGGTTTTATGCAAAAGCGCTGCTAAAAAGAATAAAAAAAGTTCGCTAAAAAAAAGCGCCTTAAAAGAAAGGCTTTAGAAAGCGCTTTTCAAAAGTGCTGTAAAAGAATGTAAAAGAGTGCCACCTTAGACAACGCTTTCCAAAAAGCGCTGCTATAGGTATCACTTTAGAGAGCGCTTTTAAAAAGCGCTGCTATAGGTATCACCTTAGAAAGCGCTTTCAGAAAGCGCTCTAATAGGGCTTAATTTCTTTTCACTTTAGAAAGCGCTTTCTAAGGAAAAACGCCCTCTAAAGTCATTTACTAATTAAAATATAAAATAATTCTAAACATTTTCAGAGACAACGCTGTATTTATTGTTTGGCACAATTATACTGAAAAACATCAAGAATCACAAAAAATGGCAAAAGGGGGGGTCGAACCCACGCCCTTTAGGTAGGGAAAGGAATTTTAAATTATATTAATATATCAAATTATATTTAATATATTTAAATTATACATTTTAACTTATTTAAATTATATTTAATATATATAAATTATAGGGTTAAATAAGTTTTTAGTCCCTATAAAGTTTGAAATTTGATTTTTAGTCCCTCCTGGGTTTTGGCAACGGTTTTAGCTAGTTTTGGCAACGGTTTTTTTGTAAAAACCGTTGCCAAAAGGTAGGGAGGGACTAAAAATGAAATTTCAAACTTTATAGGGACTAAAAACTTATTTAACCCTAAATTATATTAATATATAATTTAAAATATATTAATTTAAAATATACTTTAAATTATATTAATATATCAAATTATATTTGATCCGATGTGCTCGAACGGGTCCACGCGGGCTGGTCGTTATGGAGGTGTCTGGATGGGTGCTGGTCATACTGGCTGTCCGGTAAGTGATTGAGGAGAGGTGGTGGTGTACCTGCAAGGCACTCCGACGCTCAAGTAAGAAAGGGTCAGAAGAAAGGGGCAAGTACAAAGTATTAGTTCGTAGGGTGAATATTTGATACCTGACCCTCTCAAGTGAGAGGGTTTATATAGGGCTCTAAGCGCGTGGCTAACGGTCCTATTTTCGGGGCGAAATAACCGTTTTCCCTAAAGAATCGGTCGCTGCCCAAACTAGCCGTTACGACGGGCAGGGTGTCCAAAACTAGCCGTTATGTCGGGCATATGCTTAGTTTCGGGCATCTGCCCATGGCTGTCGGGGAGCACTGAAGCTGTGCACGTTGGGCATAATGTCCGGGGAGGAACGTTATGTTCCTTGCCTGGTAGGAGGGGCAGAAAGGTAACTTTTGCCCTCCTGCGGATTGGACTTAGGCGATTTGGGTCGCTCTGTAGCAGAGGCTTACTGGGCCAATTCTATCCATTGGTCCAGTCTAGAACAGGAGGCCCCCAAGTCGTTGCTCCCGAGCATGGTAGTGATGACTTAAGGACTCCTCGTTGTCCCGGGGGACTATCATGAAGTCGTCGTTGGATACGAGGACGATTGTCTCGAGGTGCTCGTGGTTCTCCGTGTCCGCGATGCTCGTGGTCGAATCCCTCTTGCCCGGTATTCGGGGAGGTGACGCGTCAGATGGAATGGGAAACGTTGGGTCGCCACGTGTGCATCGAGACCTGTGTAGCAGTTAAGTAGGTAATCATGGCAGGTGGGTCGTCATTATTACCTACGGGC
The DNA here is from genome assembly GCA_022829125.1 of Lathyrus tuberosus. NCBI lineage: Eukaryota > Viridiplantae > Streptophyta > Magnoliopsida > Fabales > Fabaceae > Lathyrus > Lathyrus tuberosus. The sequence goes on from JALAZF010000593.1 coordinate 1,128,356, forward strand.
GCGTGTGTGCACGTGCCTCTTGGTATAAAATGGGGGAAACCGTCCCATTTTTCACTTTTCCCTTTCTGATTCTTCCCCGTCGCCACCTTTGTTCTTATCGGCTCCAAGCAACCGGCCACCGCAACAAGTTTCTAGCAGTTGCTTTTCTTCCAGTAAAATCAAGTAAGTTTTTAGATTTTCTGTTTGTTTTGCTTCCTTTTGTTGTTAGTGGTAGGTTGCATGTGGCTAGGGTTAGTTTTAGATGACAAGATAGGTAGATTTCCGGCGAGTGTTGGTGGTGGGCGGTGGTTTTGCCCTTTTGCTGCGCCAAGCATCTCGTCGAAGTAGGTAGTGCGCTAGGTGGGCGTGGTGGTCCACGTGGTGGTTGTGAGTTGTGACCACCGCGTCTTATCGTTTTCTGGGGTACTTGGTGAGTTTCCTAGTAACATGTTTCCAGATTCCGGTGGAGTTGTGCGATTCCTGGCGGAGCTTCAACGGAATCTGGGCATATGCGCGGGGAGGTTACTCGTAGGAAGTTGACATGTCTCGGGCATCTCTTCGCGGGGATGTTTTGTTCTTCTTTGCTCGATGTTGGGGCCTAGGCCGGGGACGTTGTCCCTAGCCTTTCGCGCGCCCTTTCACTTGACTTAGCGGTGGAAGGGTGGATTTGATTTCCTGTCGAATTCACTGTCTTTCTCTGCTTTTTCAGGTGATCATAGTGGCGATGGAGCCCGAGAGGGAGGTTATACCCGTTACGTCCGAGGAGGAAACTGTCTCCGAGGAAAGTAGTAGTGCAACAGCCTCGAGTTCTGCGTCCTCGAGTTCGTCGGCTTCGAATTCCTCGAGCGACGTCGAGGGGGAAGCGAGTGATGCCGAGGAGGGAGATGACCTGGGGGTCGTGGAGAAAGATGTAATGGAAGAGGACGTAGACGCGTTCTGCCCGGAAGAGTGGGAGGTGGCCGAGCCTTCCGAACACACTTCCACGTTCGCGAGGTTTGCGGCGGACACTTTTACTGAGGTGGGGCCCTCAGGTGAATGGAGGGTGCTTCTGCCTAGCGTGGGCGAGCGGATATGCTCGAGTTTCGGGGACTGCTTCGGGATGTACGAATACGTCTTCAAAGAACTGGGGCTGAGGTTGCCCTTCACTGACTTCCAGCGGTCGGTGTTCCATCATCTGAAGCTGGCGCCTTCCCAACTCCACCCCAATTCGCTGGCCTTTATACGGGCTTTTGAGTTGGTGTGCGAGCACCTTGCTTTGGGGCTCACCATCCCTCTGTTCTTTGCTGTTTTCCACCTACAGCGGCAGCTGACGGGGAAGAGGTAAGGATGGGTCTCTTTGAAGCATCCCAAAAAACTGTTCAAGCCGTTCTCGAAGTCCATCCGAAACTTCAAGAGTCGGTACTACATCGTCGAGCCTCTGTCCGAAGCTGCTAAGGACAGCACGTACTGCTGGGAGGTGGAATGTGATGAGAACGGGGATGAGTTGATTAACAAGGAAGGGAAGTACATTGGTGAGAGAGTGTACAAGTTCCCAATCCGCTGGACGCCCGACCACTTCTCAAAGAAGCCCAGTGCCTATGTTTTTGAGCCGAATGCTTTACGCGGGTAGGATGCCGCGTCTTACGAGACCCTGGTGAAGTGGGTCAACTCCTTTCAGCTCGCGACCTGTTGGACGAGCAAGGGTAATCCTATCTTCGAGGAGGATGGCAGTCAAAGGGTCGAGCGTCGGTTTATCCCCGTCAAGGCACTGCTGGAGTGCAAGACTTCTGCGGATGTCACGGCGCTGCTCGGTAGATTTAGTTACTTAGACTTTATTTGCTATTCTTTCTTCCTCGTTTCTGACGCGCTTGTTTTCTTTGTGCAGGTGAGATGCCTCAAGCCCGTGACCGTGTGGTGAGGAACGCCATGGCGAGGGGTAAGGCTGGAGCGACCCCCTCTAATACCCGGACTGCTGCTGGTGCTCGTGCGCCTCCCCCTGTTCAAACTGCTCCGGGGACCTCCTGTTCTCCCACTCCCTGTCCGCGGGATTCTCTGCTGCCTTTGGTCGGGCGACAGAAGCGCCTCCGGACAACAGATACGGTGGATCTGAGGGGGGCAGTTGAGAAGGGGAAGTTCGAACTTCCTCCGTGCATCAACGATATGAGGTTCTTTGAGGGTAATACCTTGGTTGTTCCTCGGGCTGAATCTCTTAGCCTGGGGAACATGGATCGCGCGGGCAAAAGGGCGATGGTGGCCAGGGATGCTTCTGCCCTCGTGAGGATGCTCGAGATGGCAGCTGTGTACGCTGAGGGGGACCACGTGCTCGAGGCTGAGCTTACTGCTGCTCGGGCCTCCGAAGCAACGCTGAAGGAGGAGGTCCGGAATGCCCGTGAGGCGAAGAAGAAAGCCGAGGAAGAGGCGACAACGCTGAGGGAGGAAGTTACCAAGCTAAAGTCGGAGAAGAAGGCGTCCGAGGAGTTGAACGCGGAGTTGATGGCGGCCAATGCCCCAGGTGATGACGAACCAGAGGAGATAAGAGTGTTGAAGACTCGGGCAGAGCTGGTCGCTGGCATTCTGCAGGCCGAGGATGATGGTATTGCTGTGGCCGCGGAGTCTTTTGATAGTGCGGTGGCCCAGTTGCGAATGGTGAACCCTGGGCTCGAGATTTCGACCGGGGGTACTCACTACCTAGCTCGTGTGGAGGGTGGCCGCATTGTCCTGCCCGAGGGTCTTGTTCTCGATACTCCCGATGAACATATCGAGGAGCAGCCCGTGGAGGAGCCGAGGCCTGAAGTAGCGTCAACCGAGCGTGTGGAAGACTGAAGAGTTTTTGTTGCTTAGCTGTATCTTGTCCGGCCTGCGTGCCGTTGAACTCGTTGTAATCTTATTTTTGTTCTGGGGGCGTGGCCCCTTTTTAATGTAACAAGCACAATCTTTGGCCCTTGTGGCCTTTTAATTTAATGCCCGGTTAATTTATACAACTTCTGTTTATACTGTTGTATTTTATTTTAGTTATGTATGCGTGACTGCCCGTCGGAGGGTGTGTTTGTCAACAAGGCTTATTTTTGACAGATTGCTCGTTGCGTTATGAATTCGCCAGTGTCGGGAACTGGTCGAACAGCCGGGGAAGATCCTGACGAGGTTGCGAATCTCAGGTCGCGATTGAGGCCTGAGGTCGCGGCGTGAACGTCCCATCGCGAGCTGGGGTTCTGCCAATCATGGTACTTGGGCGAAGGCGGTGCTCGATCGAGGACCGCCGACGAGCGGAGCTCCGGCTCGTTTATTTGAACGGGATTCTGCTTTGTACGTACGCGTCGTTTGTACCTGAACGAGCGTGATGGCCGTTAGATGGCCTTGTGACGCGAGGAAGCTTCTTGTGCCTTTTAGCTGTAGTATTGCTTAAGTTTTTCAGCGTTCCATGGTCGAGGGAGCGTTTCCCCGTTGAGGTTTTCGAGGAAGTATGCGCCGTTCCCCGTTTTGGCGCGGACTCGGTATGGTCCTTCCCAGTTGGGCGCCAGTTTACCTTCGCGGGAGTCCTTGTGGTTTCTTCGCAGGACGAGGCTGCCCACGTCGAATTCCCGTCGCAAGACTTTGGCGTTGTGCCTGATCGCAATTTTTTGCTTGAGAGATGCCTCGCGGAGGGCTGCTCCTGTTCGGATTTCCTCGACGAGGTCGAGCTCCTCTCTTATCGCTTCGTCGTTCATTTCCTCGTCCAGGGGTGATTCCGTCCTCCTGGACGGTACGTGGATTTCGATGGGTATGACCGCCTCGGTGCTATATGCCAAACGGAAAGGTGTTTCCCCGGTGGTGGACTGGGGAGTGGTGCGGTATGCCCATAGGACACTGTGAAGCTCCTCGACCCAGGCTTTCTTTGTTTCGTCCAATCTTCGCTTGAGGCCGCGCAGTATGACACGATTGGCCGCTTCTGCCTGCCCGTTGGTTTGGGGATGCTCCACGGAAGCGAAGTGTTGCCTCGTTCCGAGGTGTGCGACAAAGTCTTGGAATTTTTTGTCTGTGAATTGTGTTCCATTGTCCGTGACAATTTCTTGGGGGATCCCAAACCGGGCAAGGATGTTCCGCCTGTAGAAGCGCAGAATGTTGAGCGATGTTATCTTGGCTAAAGCTTCTGCTTCTATCCACTTTGTGAAGTAATCTACGCCTACTATCAGGTATTTGTTTTGGCTGGACCCCGTCACGAAGGGTCCTAGGATGTCCAGGCCCCACCAGGCGAATGGCCACGGGGAGGTCATGCTTTTTAGTTCGTTTGGCGGAGCTAGGTGCATATCCCCGTGTCATTGGCATTTGTCGCATTTCTTCACATGCTCCTTGGCGTCTTGTTGCATGGTCGGCCAATAGTACCCTGCTCGGAGGGCCTTACGGGAAAGGGACTTTCCTCCGAGGTGTTGGGCGTTGATGCCTTCATGGATTTCTCGCAATACGTGGGGGACGACCTCCTCTTCTATGCATTTAAGAAGTGGGATGGAGAAGCCCCGCCGGTAGAATTTGTTTTCGAGGATAACGTACGAGCAGGCCCTTCGTTTGATGGTGCTGGCCTCCTTGGGATCCTCTGGAAGTTCGTCCCTGGTGAGGTAGTTGTAAACGGGCGTCATCCAGCAATCGCTATCCCCGATCGCGTTTACGTGTAGGGTCGAAGATCCCTTAGTGATGCTTGACCGGGGAAGTATCTCTTGGATGACTGACCTGTTTCCGCCTTTCCTCTTGGTGCTTGCCAGTTTTGACAATACGTCTGCTCGTACGTTGTGTTCGCGTGGACGTGTCTTACTTCTACTGTTCTGAATTTCGACATCTTTTCTCTAACGAGGGTGAGGTATTCGGAGAGACTGTCGTTTTTGGCTTGATATTCCCCGGACACCTGGTTGGCTACGAGCTGCGAATCCGTGCAGATGATGACTTCCTTGGCCTCCAGGTCTTCGGCTAGGCGTAGCCCGGCGAGGAAGGCTTCGTACTCGGCCTGGTTGTTTGACGTGGGAAAAGACAATGTGAGAGAAGCCTCGACTATGGTCCCTTCGTCGTTTTCCAGAATTACGCCTGCCCCGCTGCCGCTCGAGCTGGATGCCCCGTCCACATAGATGGTCCATCTATTTGTCACGTGGGGCGAGGAGTTTGAAAAGGTCACTTCTGCTACGAAATCGGCCAGGGCCTGGGCTTTAAGAGCTTTCCTGCTTTCGTACTGGACGTCGAATTCGGACAGTTCTAGCGACCATCTGAGCATTTGCCCGGCCATGTCTGGTCGTCCCAGTAGCTGCTTGATGGGTTGATCTGTCCTCACCACGATCGTGTGGGCCAAGAAATAGTGTCTTAGTCGTCTGGCAGCGTTGACGAGGGCCAATGCTACCTTCTCTATCTGTTGATATCACAATTCTGTGTCCTGCAGTGCCTTGCTCGTGAAATATACTGGCTTTTGCCCGCTAGGATTTTTGCGGATGAGAACGGCGCTAACGGCCTCGGCGGAGACGGCGAGGTACAGGAACAAGACCTCCCCGGTATCTGGTCGTGATAACACGGGCGGTTCCGATAGAGCTTGCTTCAAATGGAGGAGGGACGCCTCGCATTCTTCGGTCCATTCAAACGCTGCTTCTTTCCGCAAGAGCTTAAAGAAAGGAAGGGCGTGCTGGGCGGACTTTGCGACGAAGCGGGACAGCGAGGTCAGCACTCCGTTGAGGGATTGGATGTTCTTTTTAGACGTGGGCGTTGGGAACTCGGAGAATGTCCGACATTTATCGGGGTAAGCCTCTATTCCTCGTTCCGTAAGGTAGAAACCGAGGAACTTACCTGCTCGTACCCCGAACGTGCACTTCTCCGGGTTGAAACACATTTGGTATTTCCTTGCCTGCTCGAAAATTTTGCGGAGGTGGGCAACATGGTCTAGTTCCTCGTGGGATTTGACGATCATGTCGTCCATGTATACCTCGAGCATGTCGCCTATCTGTTCGCGGAAGACTTTGTTTATCATTCGTTGGTATGTAGCGCCGGCGTTCTTCAGTTCGAAGGGCATTACGTTGTAGTAATAGTTGCCCGATTCGGTCATGAGGGCTGTGTAAGTTTTATCGCTCGCGGCCATTGGTATTTGGTTGTAGCCCGAGTAGGCGTCGAGGAACGATAACAGTTTAAAACCGGCCGAATTATCTACGAGTTTGTCTATATTGGGGAGGGGGTAGGCGTCCTTCGGACAGGCCTTATTAACATCAGTATAATCAACGCACGTCCTCCATTTGCCATTATTTTTTCGTACAAGTACAACATTAGAGAGCCATGTAGTATATTTGGCCTCGGAAATAAACCTAGCTTCTAGAAGGTCTTTGACAGCTTTCTCCGCGGCTTCTGTCTTCTCCGGGGATTGCTTCCTTCTACGCTGGGCAACGGCTTTGACGGTTGGGTCGATCGTGAGCTGGTGGCAGGCGACGGAGGGGTCCAATCCGGGCATCTCAGCAGCACTCCACGCGAACAGGTCTGCGTTTTCGTGGAGGCACGCTTTCAGCTGTCTTCTGGCCAGGTCGGGCAGATCTGCTCCGATCTTCACTCCCCGTTGGGGGTCTTCTCCGAACGGAACGATCTCGAAGTTGCCATCTGGGACAGGTCGTAGGAGATGGCCGCTGTTGTCGGACTTAATGGCCAACGGTGTTGGAACCTTGGCGCAATCTTCTTCGCTGAACCGGCTGTCTAGATCGATTGATTCAACCTGGGGGAGTGGTCTTGGCTGCTCGGAGCTGCTGGGCAGGTGGGGACGACCAGATCCTCTTGGCTTCGCCGAGATGGTGTTAAGTCCCTTTGACGCTGCTTCAAAGCAGCGGCGGGCAGCCTCGATGTCGCCGTGGAGGGTGGCGACCATCCCTTCAGAAGTGTAGTACTTCATTTTGAGATGTACGGTGGAAGGTACTGCAATCAACTCTGCCAGGGTTGGCCTTCCGAAGATGCACTGGTATAGTGACGGGCAATCGATTACCAGAAACTGTGCCTTGATTGCTCGGGTTGTCCTTCCTGAACCGAAGGTTACGATGAGCTCTACGTAACCTCGGGGCTTTGTCACCGCTCCGTTGAACCCTTGCAGGTCGGATCCGACGTATGGAGTGAGGTGAGAGTCGTTCAGCTGCAATGTCTCGAACAGGTGGTTGTACATTATGTCAACCGAACTGCCCTGGTCCACGAGTATCCTTCGGACATCGAAATTCGCCATCCTTGCCCGATAAGCAGTGGGATGTTCGAATTCGGTGCCCCGCCGAGGAGTTCTTCCTTGTAGAAGGAAATGGGAGCGGACCCTTTGTGCGTGGTGTCCAGCGTGGTGACCTCGTTTGAGCTTTTGCTGATCAGTTGGTCGAATCTCCTTTTGACCGAGCCAACTGTGACTTTGTTGAATCCACCCCCAGAGATCACCATGGCCGGCGGGAAGGCCTCCCATGGGCTGTTGGCAGCGAGGTATGTGGAGACGAGCAGATCGTCTGGGATGCGAAAGTCTTTTGTTCGAGTCACGGACTTTGCGACCTGGACGTTGGTGTCGTCGGAGGGCGGAATTTCCTCTGCGACCTTTTTGCTTTCCTGGGACTCTTGCCGGGGAGCGTCCTTCTTTTTTGCGAACTGCTTCAGATGGCCGTCGCGAATGAGGATCTCTATGGCATCTCTGAGGTGGATGCACTCTTCCGTTGTATGGTCGTGACTCTTGTGGAAACGGCAGTATTTGGACTTGTCCATCCCTGGCCTGACCGGCAGCTCCTTGGGGAAACGGACTCCCGCCTGTTTGAACTCCGAGTTGGCACACTCGGACAGTATTTTCTCCCTCGAGGCAGTGAGGGGGGTATAATCGTGGAATCGCCCGGAGGGTGCTCTCTGCTCGCGTGTATCGCAAGGTTGATCGTCGCGTCTCTTGTCTCCTCGACGGGACGTCGAGGGTTCTTCAAATCTGGACGTCCGGGCACCTTCTTGGTTGCGAGATGTCCGGACCGAGTGGGCGGCGACCTTCTCCTCGTACTGTATATGTGACTGGGCCTGGTGGAGAAGTGCATTGAGATTCCTCGGTGGGTCGAGGCCGATGGCTTTCGCGAAATCGGAACCAGGACGTAACCCTTGCTCGAGCAAGAATTTCTTCATGGTGTCGGTCGTTGGTACCTGGACAGCCTCCCTGTTGAAGCGCTCGATATAAGCCCGGAGAGGCTCCTCTTTGCCTTGTACGACGGCTCCCAGGGACGCCTCGGTCTTGGGGTGGCGTCGTGAAGCGGTGAAATGACGGGAGAAGATCCTCCCCAGCTGTCTCCATAACGTGATGGATTCCTCGGGCAGCTGCTTGTACCACGTCATTGCTCCTTTACGGAGCATGGTCGGGAACAGGCGGCACTTGATGGCTCCCCGTACTCCTCTGTAATCCAAGAGAGCGTCGATGTTCTCTATATGCTCGTTTGGGTCGGTGGTTCCGTCGTACGTCCCTAGCGACGGAGCCTTCTCCAGCCCCTTAGGAAGGCGGGTTGCTAAGATCTCCCGGGACAACGGGCCGCGAGGTTCGTCATCGCTATCTGAACTTGGCTCTGATGGTGACCGTCGTCTGCGCTCGCGGCGGCGGTTTCTGTGAGGTGAGGGTGAACGGGACCGGTCATGAGGTCTGCCCGGCGGGGAGGGCCTATCTTGCCTCGTTCTTTTGCGTCTCGACGGGGATCGATCTCGCGGGGAGATCTGGTCGCGCTTGCGAGTGGGTCGTATCTCAGGCCCGTGCCTAACCGCACGGTCTTCTCCGCGCCTAGGTGGCGGGCTTTTGGATCTTCGGGCTTTATTCTGGGGAGGAGAGGATCTTGGGAAAGATGCCTCCTCAAGAGCTCCTATCCTTTCTCCTTGTTGTAGGATGAGGAGGTTGGTGCGGTTAACAGCTTCTAGAAGGGCTGCCACGGCCAAGTCGGCGCTGGGCGGACCGGGAACTGGCCGGTCTTCCGATGGGATCTGCACGTCTCCTTGTCCGGTGGGAGGAGGAGTTGGAGATGCAGTAGCCCCGTCCCGACGGAAGCGGGGGTCAGAGAGTAACGAAGAATGGCCGTCAACGTCCATCTTGTTGACGGGGATGAGAACAGTGGTGTCAGCACCTATCGCGGAATTCTGGGCAGCCATACGTGGGCGGATCAAAGAGAATATGTTTTGATCTTTCGATTTCCGAGGAGGAATGAAAGAAGGGGAGAATAAGAAGTTCCCACAGACGGCGCCACTGATCCGATGTGCTCGAACGGGTCCACGCGGGCTGGTCGTTATGGAGGTGTCCGGATGGGTGCTGGTCGTACTGGCTGTCCGGTAAGTGATTGAGGAGAGGTGTTGGTGTACCTGCAAGGCACTCCGACGCTCAAGTAAGAAAGGGTCAGAAGAAAGGGGCAAGTACAAAGTATTAGTTCGTAGGGTGAATATTTGATACCTGACCCTCTCAAGTGAGAGGGTTTATATAGGGCTCTAAGCGCGTGGCTAACGGTCCTATTTTCGGGGCGAAATAACCGTTTTCCCTAAAGAATCGGTCGCTGCCCAAACTAGCCGTTACAACGGGCAGGGTGTCCAAAACTAGCCGTTATGTCAGGCATATGCTTAGTTTCGGGCATCTACCCATGGCTGTCGGGGAGCACTGAAGCTGTGCACGTTGGGCATAATGTCCGGGGAGGAACGTTATGTTCCTTGCCTGGTAGGAGGGGCAGAAAGGTAACTTTTGCCCTCCTGCGGATTGGACTTAGGCGATTTGGGCCGCTCTGTAGCAGAGGCTTACTGGGCCAATTCTATCCATTGGTCCAGTCCAGAACAATATTTAATATATTTAAATTATATTAAATTATATTTTAATTTATTTTAAATTATATTTTAAATTATTCAAATAATATATTTAAATATATATGTTTTAAATACAAACATTTTAACTTATTTAAATTATATTGGCTAAAATACAGTTTTGGTCCCCCTGTTTTTCAAAATTCACAGTTTTGGTCACCCTGTTTTTTTTTTAACAGTTTTGGTCCCCCACCCCAATTTTGGCCCAAAAAAAGTGATGAACAGTAACTTGTCCGTACATGTCCGTACATGAACAGTTCACGTCCGTACATGAACAGTGAGGGGTGGGGGACCAAAACTGTTAAAAAAAAAAACAGGGGGACCAAAACAGTGAATTTTGAAAAACAGGGGGACCAAAACTGTATTTTAGCCAATTATATTTAATATATATAAATTATATTAATATATAATTTAAAATATATTAATTTAAAATATACTTTAAATTATATTAATATATCAAATTATATTTAATATATTTAAATTATATTTTAATTTATATTAAATTATATTTTAAATTATTCAAATAATATATTTAAATATATATGTTTTAAATACAAACATTTTAACTTATTTAAATTATATTTAATATATATAAATTATATTAATATATAATTTGAAATATATTAATTTAAAATATACTTTAAATTATATTAATATATAAAATTATATTTAATATATTTAAATTATATTAAATTATATTTTAATTTATTTTTAATTATATTTAAAATTATTGAAATAATATATTTAAATATATATGTTTTAAATACAAACATTTTAACTTATTTAAATTATATTTAATAATTATAAATTATATTAATATATAATTTAAAATATACTTTAAATTATATTAATATATCAAATTATATTTAATATATTTAAATTATTTTAAATTATATTTTAATTTATTTTAAATTATATTTAAAATTATTTAAATAATATATTTAAATATATATGTTAACACCTTATTTTATATATTTATGGAGTGAGTATAAACAATGGATGAGGGCGTAGTACCGCTAGTCAAGGAGGTTTGTGTGTTTGTTTGCCATGCTTTGAGTCTGGGGTTCGAATCCCCCTCGCCCCAGACACATTTTTATATTTTTTGACATTTTCAGGGAAACCTTAGACAACGCTTTCTGAGGACAAAGCGCTGTTATAAGTCTTCTAAAAATAGTCTTTAGAAAGCGCTTTAGAAAAGCGCTGTCTAAAGTTTAACCATATAATTTAAAATATATTAATTTAAAATATACTTTAAATTATATTAATATATCAAATTATATTTAATATATTTAAATTATATTAAATTAAATTATAATTTATTTTAAATTATATTTTAAATTATTCAAATAATATATTTAAATATATATGTTTTAAATAGAAACATTTTAACTTATTTAAATTATATTTAATATATATAAATTATATTAATATATAATTAAAATATACTTTAAATTATATTAATATATCAAATTATATTTAATATATTTAAATTATATTAAATTATATTTTAATTTATTTTAAATTATATTTAAAATTATTCAAATAATATATTTGAATATGTATGTTGACACCTTATTTTATATATTTATGGAGTGAGTATAAACAATGGATGATGGCGTAGTACCGTTGGTCAAGGAGGTTTGTGTGTTTGTTTGCCATGCTTTGAGTCTGGGGTTCGAATCCCCCTCGCCCTAGACTCATTTTTATATTTTTTGACATTTTCAGGTAAACCTTAGACAGCGCTTTCTAAGGACAAAGCGTTGTTATAAGCCTTCTAAAAATAGCCTTTAGAAAAGCGCTGTCTAAAGTTTAACCTTAGAAAGCGCTTTAAGAAAAGCTCCCTCTAAGGTCTTTAAGTCTCCTCACTTTAGAAAGCGCTTTTTAAGGAAAGCGCCCTCTAACGTCATTTATTAATTAAAATATAAAACACATTTCATTTTATTTTCTGAAACTGCTTCTAATCATTTTCTTCTCTCGACCCTGCTCTCTTTCTTCTCTGCTGAAACCCTTGCTCTCTTTCTTCTCTGCTGAAACCCTTTGCCATTGCCGTCGTTCATCCGCCATTGCCGTCGTTCATTCGCGGTTGCCGTCGTTCTGCTGCCATCGTTCATTGTCGTGACTTCACTGCTGCCGTCGTTTTGCTGCCGTCGTGACGAAGAAGAGGTACATTGTTGTTGCTGTTCTTACTTCTAACATTGTTCGTTGTTGCTGTTCTTGTCATCGTTATTGTCAATCGTTCTCGCATGTTACTGTTGTTCGTTGTTGTTCATTCTTGTCATAAAGCAAAAGTGTTTCTTACCACACCTGCAACTTCTTCTTCTTCTTTTTTATAAAAGAAACGTAAAACAACATTTTTGTAGATGTTTTTTGTTTATAAATTTAGTTCTCTTGATTTTTAAACTATTATTGTTGTTCTTGTTTGGTATATATAATAGAATATGACCCTGCAGTGAAAGCTAGAGTTTCCTATGTAGAATGATGATAAAATTCGAATATTTTGTGTGGGATTACTATTGACCTCTCCTTTTGGTACCTGTTACTAACAAGTATCAATTTCTTGTTAGAATTAGAAACTCAGAATCTTATCATTCTTTTATAAGGGTGTTTGTTTATTTACTTGGTACCTGTTACTAACAAGTATCAATTTCAGTGTTTATTAATTATTTTTCTTTTCCTTTTCAATTTTCACTTTAACTTGCTTAGGCTCTGTAAGTTGTAAGTATTCATTAATAGTGAAGTGAGGGTGTTGGTAAGAAACACTTTTGCTTTATGAGTTTATATTTCTTGGTAGTATGTGTGATGAAAGGGCTAGGTAAGAAACTCTTTTGCTTTATGAGTTTATATTTGTCATTTACTTTTTGTTTTTTTCTTTCTTACAGGTAAAATGTCTAATAACCAGGAAGACACCCACGAGACACAAGATACACAGGGAGCTCAGAATGAAGCTTCGAATGTAGAACATGAAATAAAAAGAGGAAAAACCATTATGAAGAGAATCATCTGTGCTAGAGATAAAGGGATGAGATTTGATGTACATTGGAGTGACCAGAACCAACTAGTTGAGCCTAACGGTTCAATGTTATCTTCATACATTGGTTCACTTGTCCGTCAGCACATTACAATCACTAGTGATAATTGGAGGAGTAAATCGTTGGATGCCGGTAAAGAAAAGATATGGACTGAGATACAGGTACTTACCAAATATGATTGATGTTATTAGATTTTTGTTGATGATTAAGTCTTTAATTTACTTATACTAAAACACTTTATGTTTATATGTGTATGTTTTTTCGTAGAGGTCCTTTAATATTGAAGAAAGCCGACAAAAGTTTTGTCTTCAATTGGCCGGAAAGAGACACAGAGGGTTTAGAGCCTTATTATCAAACAAATATATTAGGGATGAGAATAAAAATTTTGTTGAAGCAGAACTTCCACCGTTGTATGCGGATGTGATTACACCGCAAGAATGAGGCATTTTTGTAGACAAACGGAAAATCAAAGAATTCAATGTAATGTTGTCTTGTCATGTCTATTGATTGTATTATATATGTGTTTCATTAGTTTGTTTTGATATGACTTAAAAATTTTTATCCAGAAATTGAGTGCCATTAATCGCGAAAGAGCATCAAACCCCGCGTAACCATACAGAAAAGGGCGTTTGGGATATGCACGATTACAACAAAAATTGGTAAGTATATATTAATGCTATGATTTTATTAATTGTATTATTGTGTTATAATTGATGAACTTATTATTTAACTAAATGTGTAGTTAGAAGAGTCTAAAAGTGAAGAATCATCCCTTCTGGACCATGTTTTGTGGAAGGAAGCTCGCGTGAGTAAGGGTGGAGCTGTTACAGAAGATGTTCAGCATGTTTATGAAGAATGTGTAAGTATAACATTATGTCTCAAAGTTTATTGAAATTTTATTAAATTATAATTAATTTTTAATCCCCACTAATAATTTTCGATATATCAATGAATTTCAGGAGAATCTATCTAAATCCATACTCGCAGGTGAGGATGATTGCAGGAGCATTCTTAGTCGAGTACTAAATGTTCCTGAGTATCCCGGTCGGGTGAGAGGTAAAGGATTTGGTGTGACTCCATCATCCTTGTATAAGCAATCAAAGAAAAAAAAATCCCACCACCCAAGAAATCATGTAAACTGTGATGGCACTACAAGCGCAAGTCCAAGCATTGCAGTAGGATAAAGAGAGATATGAGGCGGAAAGGCGCGGTTCCGGTTTGAAAGATGCTAGTATCAATTCTCCAAATAAAATTCCCGAGGTAATTAGCACATATTTATTTTAATTAAATTAACACATTTATTTTATTTAACCTTTATACATATTAACAGTTACATATTTATTATTGCTTCAGGGCATTTCATCTTGCCAGCTGTATTTGTCATTTCCGACTTATCGCATGGTTGGCAAGGGAAAAGTGCATAACTTTGCGGGAGCGTTACTTCACCATCATCCGCTCCCACAAGGTTATCTGAAAGTGTCGGTTGATATCGCTTTAGATACGGATGCGTTACTACCAATACCAGACTCGGTTTCAGAGGTTACATTGCTGCGGGATGCAATAGGTTCGTTTGTTGCATGGCCGTTAGACCTCATTTCCATAGGTGATGAGGTATGTTGAAAACCATTACGAATCTCTTAGTATTCAAATGTCAATTCTGAACGATTATGAAAATCATTCTGAACCATTACTTACATTTTTTTTACATGGTAATGTTAGACTCCTACAAAACCCGCAGCAAAGAATAAAGGGGTTTTGCTGCAAACCGAGTCTGTTGAATCACACAGAGAGGTAGCTTTTAAGTGTTATTCTATTATCCGAATTCATGATTTTCTACTTTACCTAACTTATATGATTGTTAGGTTCCTGCTCAACCTTCACAACAGACCGACAAGAAAAAAGCTCCTACAAGGACCGTGAAGGAAAAAAGACCTCACTTTCAGACGTGTCTAGAAACACTTTTGTCAATGTCAAATTTGATGGAAGGTGTTATTCGTCAAATCAACATGATCGAAGGTGTTTTTGGTTTTCCTCATTCCGAGATAATCGGAAAAGAGGACATGGAGCAGGTTTTCAATCATACTGAATTAGGCATCGGTGTTATGCATTCATACATCTGGTACTCCAATCAATCTATTATTTATTTAGTTGAATAATTTATTTACACATTTCAATGATAATAGTCTAATGTTTATTATGTTTTTATTTAAGGTGCATGTATGAAAAATTCATGCGGGGGACGGATTTGTCAAACAAATTCCGTTTCTTCTCTTGCAGCCTTGTTAATGCACCGAGAATTGGTATGAATGCAATTGAAGTAAGAGACCACTTACTTGAGCGATTTACGGCCAGCAACACAGAATGTCTGTTTCTTTTACCGTATAATACTGGAAATGGGTAAGATTTTTATTATAATTTCATTCTAATCTTTAATTTGTATCTTTTGCGTAGAAATTATCCATCTAAACTTTTGTTATATTTTACAGTGGACACTGGTTGTTGGTTGCCATTAATCCTATAACAGAAGTGATCTATTATCTTAATTCATTGGATACTGATTGGTCCACATATAAGAATATGAAGGATGTGATATTCGTGTGTATTTGTATATCTAATTATTTCTGTGACATTGTTCTAAGTTTACGTTTTTCTTTTATAGAGCTATACTACTATACCGTGCACAAAGAGAGACTCGAGTAGCACGGGCTAGATCAACCAATATTACATGGGTCAAAGTGGAGGTATATTAATTTTCACAATATCGCTTATTAGTGATGCTACTTAATAACACAAAACATCTATATATTATTTCTTATTTGTTTGTCTATGTGTAGTTCCCTCGTCAGCGTAATGGCATAGACTGCGGGTACTTCGTTTTGAGGTTCATGAGAGAAATCATTCAAATGGGACAATTGGAGATTCCTATTAGGGTATGCATGGTTTTATAACTTAGGATTTATTTTAATATTTATCGGATATGTCATATAATTTATTATTTTTAACTAAATAATGCGTATTTTGTTTTGTTATGTAGTATTTCGAAGATATGGCGTGTTCTTCTTACACAAGGAAACAATTGAATTATATTACGGAAGAATTGTGCGAATTCTATCTTCTAAGAAGAATTTTTTGAATGTATAGTTTTGTGAATGTAAATTTTAGTTTTGTGAATATAAGAAAATTCTGTTGCAAGAAGAATTCTGTTGTAAATTTTGTGAATTTTGTTAATGTATATGAATACTGTTGTTGCAAGAATTTTGTGAATTCTGTTGTAAGTTTTGTGAATGTTAATTTTATTGAAATGTATATATGAATTCTGTTGTTGCAAGAATTCTATTTCTTGAAATGTATAAGAATTCTGTTGTTGCAAGAAATTATATAAGAAATGCTGGTTTGAAACTATGCAGGTTTCTGCATAAAAAAAATGGCTAAAATGAGATATTTTATACGTAGAAAAAATCAATAAAATTATAGGTATACTTTAGAGAGCGCTTTTAAGGAAAAAGCGCTCTCTAAATTCCCCTTTAGAGAGCGCTTTTAGGGAAAAGCGCTCTCCAAAGGTATATAAAAAAATCATTTTCCGTATACATTAGACAGCGCTTTCAATAGTGCTGTCTAAAAGCACCTTTAGAGAGCGCTTTTGAAGGAAAGAGCGCTTTCTAAAGTTTATAAAAACAAATTTTAAATTTTAAACGTATACTTTAGACAGCGCTTTTAAAAGCGCTGTCTAAAGTTCCCTTTTAGAGAGCGCTTTTTCATAAATAAAAAAGCGTCGTCTTTACCTACGACAGCGCAGGCTTAGACAGCGCTTTTAAGCGCTTTTATAGGGCAAAAAAAGCGCCCTCTTTTCCCTCTTTTCCCATAGTGATATATATATATATATATATATATATATATATATATGTTTGATGTACATTTTAGTTTGAGGGTTGTAAATAATATTTTTGATTGGATGAAACAAATAAGTATTTGAGCTTGAGTGTTGGTAATATACATCTTCAATTGTTGTTTCTGTTATGTTATAGTTTGAAGTACATATGAGTTTGAGTGTTGTAAATAAAATTTTTGATTTGATAAAATAAATAAGTATTTGAGATTGAGTGTTTTAATATGCATCTTGAATTGATGTTTCTGTTTTGTTGCAGTTTAAACAATACAGGTTAAAAAAATAGAAAATTTGCAAAATTCATAAATTTATTTGTTAAAAATGCGTAAAATTAAATGACGGTTTTTTATTATGATTGTGGTTGTATAGTGGATAATAAATAATATAACCCACAATTTTTATAGAAGATTATGGTTTTATACTTAAAAATGCATTGGGATTTGAACCTGAGACATTTTATATATGACAACGGTTTGTTTATTAATCCTAATAATATATCGCACGCGTTCAGATTTTCCACAACCGTCATAAGAATGTGTTTGTAAGTAGCGCGTATACAACCACGCCCTATGTAACAACGGCAGGTCACTTGTGATGTTATCTCTTTTCCCACCGTTGTTGTATGTGTTTTCTTTAGTAGTGTATGCTACTTCCTTGGAAGGCACCTCTTGTCCCAAGGTTTCACTCGATCGGATCCGAACTGTATAATCTTGTACAAAACCTTCAAATCCTAAATGATCTTGAAGGAAAATCTCAGCTTAGTTTTCTTATTTGAAACCCTCAAATAACTTAACCCAATTTTCTCGGTACAACAACCTAATTGGACATTATTAACCCTAATCTAGATGTTCACCTAATCAAAAAATGATTATGTGTAGTTTGATGTGTGTGTGTTTGCATAGAAGAGAGGTCGAAGATGATGAGTGTGTTTTGAAATTCTAGTTTCATATAGGTTTTACTCTAGAACCTTACTAGATATGATGCATGTATCAATTATATATAAGTTTGCAAGTTTAGAAGCAAAAGGAATGCAAAAGAATGGAGAAAATTATGATTAATTTTGAAAAAATGTATCGCATGTGTCGACCTATGAAAGTTATTGATCAACCTATGAAAGTAAATGTGTCGACCTTTAAAGGTCTTAGATCGACCTATAAAGGTCTTTTGCCGACCTCGTGTCGACCAATGCTAGTCAGCACATGGACAGTGGCTACAGACTTGATTATTGAGGCACTGGTGTCGACTTGAACAATCTATGTGTCGGCCTATGCTGAAGAGAAAACTTCTATAGGTCGACCTAGGCACGTACGTGTCAACCTATGTTGTATTTTTTTCATAATAACCTTATTTTCAATGCATTTATGTTGTATGAACCTTTTCTAAAACATTTTAATGCTTCCTAATCTAAGATGCATATCTAGAATCAGATGATACCGTCCACTTATACATTAACGCTAAACTATCCTAGTTTTAACATCATTCAAAATGCATCTAACAGAAATTTCACTCACAAACATGTAGTTTGACCATAGTACTCCTGATGCTCTCACGTCCTCCTATTCAACACAAAATAGAGTCGACAGACGTGATACGTGACGTGTCTAGTGTTTTTACTAAAAACTATTTGGTCATATTGCTCGCAGCTACAGTGAGAAATTCTACAACTACTGGAAACACGTTACATTATTACTGAGTGGCCCACGAGATTTTCCCTATGTCCTACCCAAGCCTTTTAAGCTACTAACCATGCTGCTGGTTTTTGTGATTCATGTGAATTGATGCTTCATACTCCTATCCATGGTCTTTATCTTGTGTGTACATGAAAAATATGTGAATTGTCTGAAAGAACTAACACAAACCGACGATGATGCATCTGATAGGATAGATGTGGATGGATCACAAATTTGGAAAGAGGTTGTTGGGGGTAAGTCTCAAGGGAGGTGTTACAGAACTACACAAATAAAGGTGAACATAAGATATGGAGTGGCATACTTGACATATGTGACAAATACACATTGTAACATGGAACTTAGAACAATTTTTCAAAAAATATATCCATGAAAAATGAGAAAAATTGTCAATAACCAAACCAAAATAACGAAAACCATTTGTTAAAGAAATAGGAAAAGTCCCGCAAATATCTGAATGAATAAAATCAAAAGGATTATCTGAAATAGAAACACTACGATTAAATGATAATGTGGGTTGTTTGGAAAGTTTATAATGTAAATAATTAAAAGACTCAAAATTTGTGGAACCTAATAATCCACGAGATATTAAAGGTTGATATTTGCATGCTGAGGTGTGGCCAAGTCGAAGATGTCATTGATGAATGGGGGAGTTCAGAGTAGTAGTGAATATATGATATTAAGAAAGATTAAGAGATTGGAGGTCAAATAACCGGCCCACCTTGCTAAGCGTCCCAATGATCTGCTTCGTTTATGGATCATGTACCTAAACACTATAGGAAGAAAAATAAAAATTAAATACTTGTTCACACAATTGACCAATAGAAATAAGATTTAGTGTTAAATTAGGAATGTAGTATGTGTCAGGAAGGGTGAGATTTGAGGTGGATAAATGACTAGTATGAGTAATGTTCATTGTTTTTCCCTTGGCTATGCGTATTAGTGGCAGAGAAGTTACAAGTGTTATAGAAGGTAATGATTTAATTCAGTGGTCATATGATTACAACGTGCAGAGTCAAAGAACCAACTAGAATTACCGTGAGTAGAAGACATAACAGTAAAGGTGTTGGAAGATATAACCTGTTTGATTAAAGCTTCAATATCGTTCATAATGATGGGAGTGGAACCCTTAGTGGTAGCAGCATTGATGAAGGAATATATCGACTTTGGAACATTCTTGGATTTGAAGAAGCCATGATTTTGTTTTGGAAGTCGTGTGTGACAATGTTCAAGAATATGTCCAATACCATGAATATACCTACATTCCATAGTATGACAATTGGCAAATACATGACATGTGCGATTGCAATTCTTACATGGATGATGATTCAATTTTTGGTGTGAGAATCGAGTAGTTGAATAAGGAGTATTCATTTGAAGATTTTAATCTAAATTCAGGCATGTTTCTTCAAAAATGATTTCTTGAGTAGCTCTATCCAATGACGAAAGTGGATTTCGATGCAGCAATGAGGCTCGTACGACTTCATATTCTGGCCGAAGAGCCATAAGAACTTGAATGATATGCAGATGATCTTCATTGATTTTGGCTAGAGATATTTGATGCCAAATTGGTTGGACTTGAGGAAGAAAATCGTTCACTAATTGACCAGATACTTGCTTAATATTGAGAAGCGTGGTCCACAATTGATAATAGTAGGCAAGCCTAGTTGTTTGATAACGATTCTTCCAGAAATCCCAAATTACTTTTGCAGAATCATAGTTACCAAATTGAATATAAATTGATGGTACGGACGTGTTGCATAGCCACGTGATGATCTGGTGATTTTTGTTGTCCCAATCCTCAACACGGTCAATAAATTTTGTGGTAGATTCATCTTTTTCTCGAGTTGGTTTGACAACATCTCCGGTGACTATCACTACGCCAAAAATATGATTAGACAGCACCAAAAAGACAGCGCTTTTATGCAAAAGCGCTGCTAAAAAGAATAAAAAAATTTCGCTAAAAAAAAGCGCCTTAAAAGAAAGGCTTTAGAAAGCGCTTTCCAAAAAGCGCTGTAAAAGAATGTAAAAGAGTGCCACCTTAGAGAGCGCTTTCATAAAAGCGCTGCTATAGGTATCACTTTAGAGAGCGCTTTTAAAAAGCGTTGTCTAAAGGCCACCTTAGAAAGCGCTTTCAGAAAGCGCTCTAATAGGGCTCAATTTCTTTTCACTTTAGAAAGCGCTTTCTAAGAAAAAGCGTCATCTAAAGTCATTTACTAATTATAATGAAAAACATCAAGAATCACAAAAAAATGGCAAAAGTGGGGGTCGAACCCACGCCCTTTAGGTAGGGAAAGGAATTTTAAATTATATTAATATATCAAATTATATTTAATATATTTAAATTATATATTTTAACTTATTTAAATTATATTTAATATATATAAATTATATTAATATATAATTTAAAATATATTAATTTAAAATATACTTTAAATTATATTAATATATCAAATTATATTTAATATATTTAAATTATATTTAAATTTATTTTAAATTATATTTTAAATTATTAAAATAATATATTTAAATATATATGTTTTAAATACAAACATTTTAACTTATTTAAATTATATTTAATATATATAAATTATATTAATATATAATTTAAAATATATTAATTTAAAATATATATAAATTATATTAATATATCAAATTATATATAATATATTTAAATATATATGTTTTAATATATATAAATTATATTAATATATAATTTAAAATATACATTAAATTATATTAATATATCAAATTATATTTAATATATTTAAATTATATTTAATATATATAAATTATATTAATATATAATTTAAAATGTACTTTAAATTATATTAATATATCAAATTATATTTAATATATTTAAAGTATATTAAATTATATTTTAATTTATTTTAAATTATATTTGAAATTATTCAAATAATATATTTAAATATATATGTTTTAAATACAAACATTTTAACTTATTGAAATTATATTTAATATATATAAATTATATTAATATATAATTTAAAATATACATTAAATTATATTAATATATCAAATTAGATTTAATATATTTAAATTATATTTAATATATATTAATTATATTAATATATAATTTAAAATGTACTTTAAATTATATTAATATATCAAACTATATTTAATATATTTAAATTATATTAAATTATACTTTAATATATTTTAAATACAAACATTTTAACTTATTTAAAATATATATTTATAGAGTGAGAATAAACAATGGATGAGGGCGTAGTACCGCTGGTCAAGGAGGTTTGTGTATGTGTTTGCCATGCTTTGAGTCTGGGGTTCGAATCCTCCTCGCCCCAGACTCATTCTTAGATTTTTTGACAAGGCTTCTAAAAATAGCCTTTAGAAAGCGCTTTTGAAAAGCGCTGTCTAGTCACCTCACCTTAGAAAGTGCTTTAAGAAAAGCACCCTCTAAGGTCTTTAAGTCTCCTCACCTTAGAAAACGCTTTGAGAAAAGCGCCCTCTAAGGGCTCACTTTAGAAAGCACTTTTTAAGGAAAGCGCCCTCTAAGGTCATTTATTAATTAAAATATAAAACACATTTTATTTAATTGTCTGAAACTGGTTCTAATCATTTTCTTCTCTCGAAACCCTTTGCTGCCGTCGTTCAAGAGCTTGATTTTCCGTCGTTCTGCTGCCGTCGTTCATTGTCGTGACCACTGCTGCCGTCGTTTTGCTGCCGTCGTGACGAAGAAGAGGTACATTGTTCTTACTTCTAACATTGTTCGTTGTTGCATGTTATTGTTGTTCGTTGTTGCTGTTCGTTGTTCGTTGTTACTTCTACTGCAACTTCTTCTTTTTTTTTAAACTATTTTTGTTGTTGCTGTTCGTTTTTGTTGTTACTGTTGTTCGTTGTTGTTGTTGTTGTTCGTTGTTCGTTGTTGCTGTTGATGTTTAAACTAGACTGTTATTTTTGTTGCATGTTACTGTTGTTACTGTTGTTGTTGCATGTAGATATGAATTTAAATTATTGTTGTAGTATTGAACTGGTATTGTGTGGATTTTGGTGTTAGTTATGCTTGGATGCATTAGGTTAGTGGAAATGATATTAGAATGATAATGTGGTGACTTAATTGAGCTATGGCATGCTTGTAATTTGAAACAGAACTGTTAGTGATTGAAATGGATTTGTTAGCATAATGGAAATGTGATTGATGTTATTGAATTGCAACTAAGCTAATGTTAGGAGTGGTTAATTATACTAAAAAGAATTAGGAACTGTTAATTATTTGAAAGATGGTGGCCTTGTGCTAGTTTGTCAACTTGAATTGCATATTAATCAAGATGTTAACATGTTGTGATGCATAATAATTTTGAATGCTATGTAAGATTGTTTTGGTGTGAAGTTTGGACTGTTTGGAAAATGAATTGTTGCAATGTGAAGAATTAAGAAAACTAGACTGTTGATGATAAAGTTAGTGAAGTAGGTTAAATTGATACTAGAGAGTTAGTGAACTTATTCTTTTGTTGCTTTTAAATGTTGGTATTTGACTGTTATTTCTTTCTTACAGGTAAAATGTCTAATAACCAGGAAGACACCCACGAGACACATGATTCAGAGGAAGCCCAGAATGAAGCTTCGAATGTAGAACATGAAATAAAAAGAGGAAAAACCATTATGAAGAGCATCATCCGTGCTAGAGATAAGGGGATGAGATTTGATGTACATTGGAGTCAACAGAACCAACTAGTTGAGCCTAACGCTTCAATGTTGGCTTCATACATTGGTTCACTCGTCCGTCAGCATATTCCAATCACTTGTGATAATTGGAGGAGTAAAGCGTTGGATGCCGGTAAAGAAAAGATATGTACCGAGACAGAGGTACTTACCAAATATGATTGATGTTATTAGATTTTTGTTGACGATTAAGTCTTTAATTTACTTATACTAACATACTTTATGTTTATATGTGTATGTTTTTTTGTAGAGGTCCTTTAATATTGAAGAAACCCGGAAAAAGTATTGTCTTCAATTGGCCGGAAAGAGACACAGAGGGTTTAGAGCCTTGTTATCAAACAAGTATCTTTGGGATGAAGATAAAAATTTTGTTTAAGGAGAACTTCCACCATTGTATGCGGATTTGATTACACCAGAAGAATGGAGCCTTTTTGTAGACAAACGGAAAACCGAAGAATTCAATGTAATGTTATCTTGTCATGTCTATTGATTGTGTTATATATTTGTTTCATTAGTTTGTTTTGATATGACTTAAACTTGTTTATTCAGAAATTGAGTGCCATTAACCGCGAAAGAGCATCAAAGCCCGCGTATCCATACAAAAAAGGGCGTTTGGGATATGCACGGTTACAACAAAAATTGGTAAGTATATATATTAATGCTATGATTTTATTAATTGTATTATTGTGTTATAATTGATGAAATTAGTACATATCTAAATGTGTAGTTAGAAGAGTCTAAAAGTAAAGAATCATCACTTCCGGACCATGTTTTGTGGAAGGAAGCTCGCGTGGGTAAGGGTGGAGCTGTTACAGAAGATGTTCAACATGTTTATGAAGAATGTGTAAGTATAACATTATGTCTCAAAGTTAATTGAAATTTTATTAAATTATAATTAATTTTTAATCCCCACTAATTATTTTCTATATGTCAATGAATTTTAGGAGAATATATCTAAATCCATACCCGCAGATGAGGCTGATTGCAGGAGCATTCTTAGTCGAGTACTAAATGCTCCTGAGTATCCCGGTCGGGTGAGAGGTAAAGGATTTGGTGTGACTCCATCATCCTTGTATAAGCAATCAAAGAAAAAAAATCCCACCAACCAAGAAATCATGCAAACTATGATGACACTACAAGCGAAAATCCAAGCATTGGAGCAGGATAAAGAGAGATATGAGGCGGAAAGGCGCGGTTCCGGTTTGAAAGATGCTAGTGACAAAGCTAGTATCAATTCTCCAATTAAAATTCCCGAGGTAATTAGTACATAATTAACACATTTATTTTATTTGACCTTTATACATATTAACAGTTACATATTTATTATTGCTTCAGGGCATTTCATCTTGCCAGCTGTATTTGTCGTTTCCGACTTATGGCATGGTTGGCAAGGGAAAAGTGCATAACATTGCGGGAGCGTTACTTCACCATCATCCGCTCCCACAAGGTTATCTGAAAGTGTCAGTTGATATCGCTTTAGATACGGATGCGTTACTACCGATACCAGACTCGGTTTCAGAAGTTACATTGCTGCGGGATGCAATAGGTTCGTTTGTTTCATGGCCGTTAGACCTCATTTGCATAGGTGATGAGGTATGTTGAAAACCATTACGAATCTCTTAGTATTCAAATGTCAATTCTGAACGATTATGAAAATCATTCTGAACCATTACTTACATTTTTTTTCATGGTAATGTTAGACTCCTACAAAACCCGCAGCAAAGAATAAAGGGGTTTTGCTGCAAAACGAGTCTGTTGAATCACACAGAGAGGTAACTTTTAAGTGTTATTCAATTATCCGAATTCATGATTTTCTACTTTACCTAACTTATATGATTGTTAGGTTACTGCTCAACCTTCCCAACAGACCGGTAAGAAAAAAGCTCCTACAAGGACCGTGAAGGAAAAAAGTAGACCTCACTTTCAGACGTGTCTAGGAACACTTTTGGAAATGTCAGATTTGATGCAAGGTGATATTCGTCAAATCAACATGGACGAAGGTGTTTTTGGTTTTCCTCATTCCGAGATAATCGGAAAAGAGGACATGGAGCAGGTTCTGAATCATACTGAATTAGGCATCGGTGTTATGCATTCATACATCTGGTACTCCAATCAATCTATTATTTATTTAGTTGAACAATTTATTTACACATTTCAATGATAATAGTCTAATGTTTATTATGTTTTTATTTAAGGTGCACGTATGAAAAATTCTTGCGGGGGACGAATTTGGCAAACAAATTCCGTTTCTTCTCTTGCGGCCTTGTGAATGCACCGAGAATTGGTACGAATGCAATTGACGTAAGAGACCACTTACTTGAGCGATTTACGGCCAGCACCACAGAATGTCTGTTTCTTTTACCGTATAATACTGGAAACGGGTAAGATTTTCATTATAATTTCATTCTAATCTTTAATTTGTATCTTTTGCGTACAAATTATCCATCTAAACTTTTGTTATACTTTATAGTGGACACTGGTTGTTGGTTGCAATTAATCCTATTACAGAAGTGGTCTATTATCTTAATTCATTGGATACTGATTGGTCCACATATCAGAATATGAAGGATGTGGTTGACACGTAAGTGAGACTGTTCGTAATATTCGTGTGTATTTGTATATCTAATTATTTCTGTGACATTGTTCTAAGTTTACGTTTTTCTTTTATAGAGCTATACTACTATACCGTGCACAAAGAGAGACTCGAGTAGCACGGGCTAGGTCAACCAATATTACATGGGTCAAAGTGGAGGTATATTAATTTTCACAATATTGCTTATTAGTGATGCTACTTAATAACACAAAACATCTATATATTATTTCTTATTTATTTGCGTATGTGTAGTGCCCTCGTCAGCGTAATGGCATAGACTGCGGGTACTTCGTTTTGAGGTTCATGAGAGAAATCATTCAAATGGACCAATTGGAGATTCCTAAAAGGGTATGCATGGTTTTATAACTTAGGATTTATTTTAAAATTTATCGGATATGTCATATAATTTATTATTTTTAACTAAATAATGCGTATTTTGTTTTGTTATGTAGTATTTCGAAGATATGGCGTGTTCTTCTTACACAAGGAAACAATTGAATTATATTACGGAAGAATTGTGCGAATTCTTTCTTCTAAACAAAATTTATTGAATGTATAGTTTTGGGAATGTAAATTTTAGTTTTGTGAATATAAGAAAGTTCTGTTGTAAATTCAATTCTGTTGTAAATTCTAGTTTTGTGAATAGAAGGAAATTCTGTGTTTATTGAAATGTATATGAATTCTGTTGTTCAAGAATTCTATTTATTGAAATGTAAAGAATTCTGTTGTTGCAAGAAATTCTATAAGAAATGCAGGTTTGAAACTATGCAGGTTTCTGCATTAAAAAAAATGGTTAAAATGAGATTTTTTTAAAAAATATTTAAAATTATACGTAGACAAAAGAGAGCGCTTTTGAGGAAAAAGCGTTTTCTAAAGTTATAGGAAAAAAGTCAATAAAATTATAGGTATACTTTAGAGAGCGCTTTTAAGAAAAAAGCGCACACTAAAATCCTATTTAGAGAGCGCTTTTAGGGAAAAAGCGCTCTCTAAAGTTATATTAAAAAAATCATTTCCATATACATTAGACAGCGCTTTTAAAAAGCCCTGTCTAAAGTCCCATTTTAGAGAGCACTTTTTCATAAATAAAAAAGCGCTGTCTTTACCTATGCCAGCGCTGGCTTAGACAGCGCTTTTAAGCGCTGTCATAGGCCAAAAAAACGCCCTCTTTTCCCTTGTTTGGCGTAGTGTATGCGCCAAAGCTTGCGGCCGATCAAAAAGCTCTTCATTCTTTGAACCCAAAGATTATAGTTTGAGTCGGTCATGGTGGTTGTAATGGGTTCAACAATCCAATTTTCTCCATATGACGCAGATATAGATGAAACAGGACAAAGTTTGTATAAGTGCAAAAACAGAGCCGCAGATAAGAAAAGTCAGGGCAAGGATCGATGACCTATGCTCTGTATACCATATTAGTAGAATGTGTAGACTTAGAAAATATTGAAAATTAAGCCATGCTTCTGTTTTCTAGATTGTATTGTGGTACAATAAGGAGATATATATACAACTAACACTAGTTAATTATGGTATGTAAATCTCCTATAATAATAATGCTATAATAAAGCTGTAATATCTTATAATAAGACTATAATAAAGCTGCAATCTCCTTTAATAAAACTAATATATATATTAAGGCTACGTGATATTAAAATAAGTGATCATCCACTCATTTAGGGATATACATTAAGTACTTCCTACGTGATCATAAAAATTTTAAAATTAAATTAATGCTTCAACTTTCTGCAAGTAAGTGAAGTCGATTTTGTGAAATAAGTTTCACACGCCACTGACTTTAACGGACTTTACGATAATTTTGAGCAATAATATATAGATTTAATATTTCTTCCAATAAAACTAATAAATATGACAGGCGTGTTTATTGATGTGCCGGTAATAGTTTTTCCATTTCTATGCGGAACAAATTACCAAACACTTCAAAACAAAATATATAACCCAAGAACTACATAACAATTTGAGGAATTTTTATTTGTATTTAGATGCACTGTTATTTAAATTCATTATATTCTTACAGAATTAAAGAAACATCGACTGGTGCTTAAGAGTGTGATTTGATGACATTATCTTTATTTTCATTAGTTTAGCCATTTTCCTTCTAGTCATGCTTTTGAAGTCATGCATTAAAGTAAATATAATAAAAGAAGTTATCCTTTCGGATAAAAAAGCTCCCAATGGTTTTGTGGTCATTAAAGAGATAGATGTTTTTTATAAACAGATTCTTTGCATAGTTGTCAAAATGATATTGTACTCATAAACCAACATAATTTATCAGCTAATTCAAATGCTACTTACAGGAAAATACTATTACAGGTTAAAAACGCCAACATATGGCGTTAGCCATTTTTGGCGTAGACCAATTTTTGTCTCTAAAAACCTTCTAGAAGCTGCTTTTTTCTTCGGTTCTCCGATATGTCCGACTTAACGAGGAGAGAGATAAGTAATAATCTACATTTCAAAGACTGACACGTGTCCGAAAAAGTTTAAAATATCATTTCTCTCCATTCGTTTTGAGGATCTCTAAAACCCAACTTAACTTGGCCCTTTCCAACAAACCAAAATCAACCTTTGCTTGACAAACATACCTTGAAGTCTAATTTTTATTGGCGCAAATCCATTAACCAATTACGTTCATTGATCAATTATTACATTTCATACATCATTTCATGCGTATCATATCCATAGATGTTTTGTACTACGCCAAGTAACCAAAGGCATATCATTTATCACCACAAAGCATACATGTGTAGCATAAGTCAGGATTCCGTAACTGCTCATGAAAGTTCAAATTAATCCCCAATGAAGGTAATTACAATCCCTCAAGTGAGTTTTACTCCAACAAAGCTCCTAGATAGGTGTCCCGAGTAAGCATTTTCTCCAGTGAGTTCCTCTTGAGAATATCCTCTAGTGAGCGTTCTTCTTAAAGTTATCAGTCAATCCTCAGTGATTTTTCCCAGCAAGTGTCAGTAGCAGACACCCCCGATAAATCTCCAATTTTATATATCTATCGGTTTAAAGATTAACTTTGTAATTGTGAGCCATCATCCAATTTCTTTGTCGATCTAAAGATCTGCTTAACAATCAAAGACCATTCTTATTATTTCCCTGGATCAATTATGCATTTGACCCAGATCATTCGGTCTAAAGATCAACTTAGCAGTTGATGATCATTCACTTTTTTTGTTTGGTCTATAGACTAATTTAGTTGTTGAGAACCAACATCCATTTCCTATATTGGTCTAAAAATCAACTTAGCTATTGAAGACATTCATTCTCCCCATACGGTCTAAAGATCAACTTAGTAATTGAAAACCAATTTCATTTTCACTTATCGGTCTAAGGAACAACTTTGCAGTTGAAGACCATCCATTTTCTCTATTGATCTAAAGATTAACTTAGCAGTTGAAGACCAATTTCTTTCTTTGGATCAATTTAGTAGTTGAATACCATTTTCTTTCTTTGGATCGACTTAGCTGTTGAAGACCAATTTCTCTATCGTTGCTGTTTATTAATTGATTTTTTAATTGACTTTAGAGTCGACATAACCGACACTAAACATTTTAATTGGCATTTCTAGGTTGACTATAGAGTCATCCAGACCGACGCTACTAAGTATTCACTACTAAAAAATTCACGTTTAGTGACCGAATTAGAGATCGAAAAAGCCTAAAAATAGGTCACTAAAACGTTTAGCGACCAATAACGCGACTACCAAATTTCGGTTGGAAAAGTGCTAGTCGCTAACCTTTAGAGGCGAATTTAGTGACCGAAATTAGTGACCGATTTTAGCGACTGAAATTAGTGAACGATTTTAGTGACCGATTTTAAAATAAAATAAAATTTTTGTCTCTAGTAGGTATCGAACCAATGCACTTTCCTTTGTGATGCTTTCGGGTGT
Organism: Lathyrus tuberosus; assembly: GCA_022829125.1. Classification (NCBI taxonomy): domain Eukaryota; kingdom Viridiplantae; phylum Streptophyta; class Magnoliopsida; order Fabales; family Fabaceae; genus Lathyrus; species Lathyrus tuberosus. The sequence goes on from JALAZF010000593.1 coordinate 1,157,922, forward strand.
CCACTAAGCCATATGGTTTTTATTGTATTATTTAAAAAGATTTCATTAAAATTATATTTTATCTAAATTAATAAATTTGTATGAGTTAATTATTTATATAAATATATGTTTTATTTGTTAAAACAATAAAAATGTAAAATTTTGACTAAAAAATTAAAAAAAAATGAATAAAAGGAGAAAATTGAGAGGGAAGCAACTTAATAATGAAAAAAAAAACAAAAAAATTATTAGTGACCGAAATTTCGGTCACTGAATTTTTTGATGAATTAATTTATATAAAAATGATTATTTGAGATTGAAAATTATGGTCACAAAATATCAGTCGCTAATTCGGTGGATAATTTTATATAGTGACCGATTTAGTGACTTTTAAAATTTTACTAACATGATGTTTAATTTTGGTGGCTAATTTGGTCACTAGAGTGACCGAAATTTTTCGGTCACTAATTCGGTCACTAAAAGCGAATTTTCTAGTAGTGATTATTGACTTTAGAGTCGTCTAAGCCAATGCTAAACATATTTATTGACTTTTCTTTGTGGATTATAGAGTCTTCTAGACCGACGCTATTAGTAATTGTTGACTTTACAGTCGACTTGGGCAAAGCTACGCATATTCGTTGACTTTTCATCTTTTGAATAATGTAGAGTCGCCTGCTGTTAGTGTCTACTTAGCCTCGGTTTAGCTGAGGCTAACTATCCTCGGCTACGTTACATACAATGTTACGTAGTAGCTACTCAAGTTTTATCCATGGCCCGATAGCTACGCTAAATATGGTGCTAAACCCATACAGGCGTCAGTTTTTACGCTTTTAGCGTCTGCTGATATCCAACACTAATAATTGTTTTTCTAGTCGTGTTTTCTTGAAAATGTATGCGAAGGAACCAAATAAAACAATTAAGATTCAAAGAATACTTTGTGGGGAAATGTAAAAGGAGGTTCTAAGACCTCTTGGATTAAGTGAACAAATGTTTGTAAAAATCAAATGGTAAAGGTGATTTATGGGTAAAAGATCTCTTTTTGGTTAGGGATATTTGTGGCTGACATTTTCTTTTTTGTCCTATAATGTCTGGCTCTAAATTAGGAGAAGGATAATTAGATTTGAAAATATTTAAGGTAGATATCTTCTCAGTTTCTTTTGCTTATGAATATCAAGTAAGAATTCTTAATTCTTCTACTCCTATTCTTCTAGTTGAGAAAGTGGATTTCCAACTTATCTAGGTGAGTATGACCCCCGTTAAGGTGATAGTGCTTTTTTGGAAGCTTTTGCAAGATAGGTTCTTTTCTAGAGGGAACATTTTTAAGAGGGGCACTACTACAAATAATGTTTATAACGTTGCACGCAAAAAAGATTCACCTCGGCTGCCAAGTGGATGTAACAAATGGTGGCATAAAATGTTTCCACTTAACACCTAGGTTAATGAAAACTCGAGGGGTAAAGTTATATGATCATGGGAACGAACCCTAGCATCTTCATTTTTATTATTTACAAAAACCGCGCCTCATACCTCTCGGTTTATTTAAAAACTTATGGTTTAAATAATTTGGTTTTTATAATAAAACTCATTACATTATTGACGAATAATATTAATAAATTAACTTGTTTATAAACTACATTGTTTACACAGAATATGAAAGTAAACATGTTATTCTTCATCGTCGTCGCTGTCGGTGAAGAACATATACTTGATATCTTGGAGAAGATCAAATGTTGAGGTCATCGTTTCATAGATCAAATACAATATATTCTCCATGACTTGCATTCATTTATTTCTGATATAAAACAAAAAAAAAAGGTTAGCTAAATAAAATAAATATTCAGTTATATGATTATTTAAGAACATAAACCATGAACCAATGATAATTCTTTGCACTCGCAATCCATCACATAAATCTTTGACAAAGTAAATACACTCTCACCAGGCACATATTAAATAAAACTAACTTTTTCTGCTCTTGCATTATATCATAGTGGTACTTTGTAAATCTCATGGCGCTCTAACTAAACATAGAGTTTCATAACAACGTTTCTTGTGGATGTACTATCTAATTTAAATATTCAGAATGTTTTATAATGAGGGTTTAGGTTCCACGAGAATCACTAATGGCAGTGTCTTCAGTGTTGATATTAATTAAATGGACGGTGAAGATTTGTTTAAGGACAGTGATGAAACTGAAAAATAACACGTTAATATGTTACCTCTGTTATTACTCAAAACCGAGGTAAAATGTGTTTCATTTTTAAATAAAATTAAATAAAATATGCTTCATCCCAAGCCACATACCTCTCGGTTTCTGATTAAAATTGAGGTGATTTTTTTTTTATATTTACATTATTTACAAAGAATATTAAAATAAATTACCTAAACAAATCAAGAGTTTGAAATTTCATTCTTGGAGAACAACCTAGAGGAGTTATCTATTTCAAACAAGGGAAATTTTTATATATTTACATTGTTTTCAAATTTATGAAAAGTTATTTGTTCCAACCCATATTATATTGAGCAAAAATTTTTCATGAAAAATGTTTTCACATGAAAGAAAAAAAAAACATGAAAGAGAAATGAATGCGTATGTTTAGTAATAAATTTCACAATGCTGTAAACCGAGGAAATCAATAGATTTTTCAATGTTTTCTTTGATTGACAACATAGGAATGTTATTACATAAACACAAAAACAACATCAACACCATTATGTGAGATGATTGCAAGGGAAGAAAAAAATATTTTGTTCAAGATAGAAGAACATTGAAGATTTTTTCTGCCTTGCAATCCATCCCAAAGAATGATGCTTGGGGCAGCTTCATATTAGTAAGGATTAGGGTAAAATCTGCTTAACGAGTGCTTTTATAGTAAAATATTATTATTTTATGCCTCATTTAAATAGAAAATATAAGAGTTAGTATATTTTGTTTACACTTATAAACAAATAAAATCAAAAACTGTGATAGCTGAGAATCGAAGCTTGTACTGAGTTATTTTTTCACCTCAATTTTAAGAAAATTCGAGGGAATTATGTTTTTTAATAATAAAAAATAGCGTGCCTTACCTTTATACCTCAGTTTTCTATTGTTCGAGGTGAAAGCACCGTCATGAAAAGTGTTAATTATTGTAGTGGAGGATGATTGATGTCCGCCATATGATGTTTATTTTCCTATATGCAGTGGTTTGATTGATTCGACATCTCATTAATATTTAACATGTATTTTTGCTTCAGGTGTGTGGTATAAAATCTTTAAATGGTTGAGATGGTAGGTGGTTCTTTCTAGGGACCCTAGACTTCTTTTTGAGTTTATGCTTTCTGTTGTGAAAAACGATAACGAAATAACAAGGTATACTTGGTTTCTTGAACACCAAGAAATCCAACCAGGGTAGAAAAGAAGGAAAAAACTTGAACACATATCCAGAGATAGATTTTCTGGAATCCGTACTTATTGTTGTGCCAAACATAGTGAACACATATCCAGAGATAGATTTTCTGGAATCCGTACAACCTGCATAATCAGATCGACATATCCTTCGATTTCTACTTTACTATCTTCACCCAAGGCTCCACCATAAATTAGGACTCTATTCAAAGACCCATTTATGTACCTTAAAATCCACTTCAATGCTTGCCAGTGAGCCTTTCCAGGATTCGACATGTACCTGCTTACAAGACATACTGCATATGTTATGTCGGGTCTAGTACAAACCATAACATATATCAAAGAGCCCACTATATTAGCATATGGAATGTTATTCATATAAGCTCTTTCGACATCAGTACTGGAACACTGATCTATACTCAGCTTGAATTGAGGGTTTGTCGGAGTCACAACAGGCTTTGAATTTGACATACCATACTTTTGGAGAATCTTCCGTAGGTATGCCTCTTGAGATAAGCATAATTTCGACTGCTTTCTATTTCTTCGGATGTCAATCCCAAGAATCCTGGATGCATCTCCCAGATCCTTCATTTTGAACTCCTTATTGAGTTCAGCCTTCACCCTCATTACCTCTTCGACATTGTTGCTTGCTATTAGAATATCATCCACATAAAGCAACAAAATAACAAATGAATTACTAGGTCAAAATCTGAAGTAAACATAGTGGTCGATCTGACTTCTAATGAAACTTATGCGTGCCATGAACTTGTCGAATCTCCTATTCCACTGTCGAGGAGATTGTTTCAGTCCATATAAAGATCTCTTCAGCTTGCACACATAATATTCCTTCCTCTATTCAACATACCGTTCAGGTTGCCTCATCAGGATTGTTTCATCTAGATCACCATACAAGAACGCAATCTTCACATCCATCTATTTCAGTTCAAGATCGAACTGTGCCACCATGGCAAGCAACATTTGAATAGACCTATGCTTCACAACAGGAGAGAACACATCATTGAATTCGACACCTTCTTTCTGAGTGAACCCCCTAGCAACCAACCTTGCCTTGTATCTCTTCGACGCCACTCCTTCGACCTTCCTTAACTTTGAAAATCCATTTACATCTGACTAACCTGGCTCCAGCAGGTTTCTTGATCAGTTCCCATGTGTTGTTGTCATGAAGAGACTTCATCTCATCATCCATGGCCTTCAGCCATTCAGTCTTCTTTCGACTCCTCATAACTTACTTATAGTCTCTAGGTTCTTCATTGAGAACCTCACTTGCAGAGATTAAGGCATAAGTTATAAGATCTGTATATCCAAGTCTCTGAGGTGGCTTTATGACTCTCCTCGACATGTCTCTTGCTAGCAGGTAGTCATTATCAGTCTCCTCATCTTCAACAACATCTTCTGCTTCTTCCTCGACTTCATCTGGGGTACGCAATTCAGCATCAACATGCTCCACCTCAACAGGAATCTCTCTCTGTTCTAGCTCTTCGTCAACATCATCAGTTTTCTTGAAAGCCATCTCAGGTTCATTGAAAACTACATCTCGACTGGTGATACACCTCCTGTGACCTGGCTCTAGGCACCATAGCCTATAAGCTTTAACTCCTTCAGGGTATCCCATGAACATGTATTCAGAGCTCTAGGTTCGACCTTGTCTTGCCTAATAAGAGCATAGGCCACACAACCAAATACTCTTAGTCTGTCGAGACTAGGTGAATGTCCCGACCAAACTTCTTTAGGTGTCTTTATTCCCAAGCTGCTGTCGAAACAGCCTCCACCCAAAACACCTTCTTCAATCCAGCACTAACCAACATGCATCTAACCCTTTCAAGGATTGTTCGATTGAATCTCTCAGCCAAGCAATTTTGTTGAGGAGTACCTGCTACAATCTTATGCCTTGCAATCCCAGACTCAACACAGTAACTGTCGAACGCTTCGTTGCAGAACTCAAGGCCATTGTCGGTTCTCAACCTCTTAACCTTTCTGCTAGTTTGAGTTTCGACCAAAACCTTCCAACTTTTGAAATTCTCAAAAGTTTCATCCTTCGTCTTCTGAATGAATACCCATAACTTTCTGGAATAGTCATCAACGATGGATAAAAAATACCGTGCACCTGAGTGTGAAGGATACCTTGCAGGCCCCCAAAGAACAGCATGAATGTAATCCAGGGATCCACGTGTTCTTTGCTTGCCTTTGTTAAACTTCGCCCTACAGGATTTACCAAATACACAAGATTCACAAAACTCCAACTTTTCGACTTTGTCACCACCTAGCAGGTTTTGCCTCCCCCATTCGGCCAGGCCTCTTTCGTTGACATGGCCCAATCTCATGTGCCATAATTCTATCTTCGACACAGGTTTTGTGGATGCAATATTTGTCGAACCACTTACAACCTCAGCCTCAAGGGTATACAAGCCTTGTTTCTTCACGCCTCTCAAGACTTCCTTCGACCCCTTCATGACTTTTATGATACTTTTCTCTCCTTGAAAAACATATACCTTCCTGTCGAATTCACCATGAGAAATCAAATTTCTCTTCAAATCAAGTACATACCTGACTTCAGTCAATAACCTTATTGACTCATCATGGAGCTTGAATCTCACAGATCCAATACCTGCAATTTTGAAGGATTTGTTGTTTCCCAGTAGCACTGATCCACGATCTTGATCACATAGCTCCTCGAACAATTCTCTGTTTGGAGTCATGTGCCAAGTGCAACCTGAATCCATAATCCACTATTTTCTTGAGTCGCCACTTGAAACTACAAGGACATCAGATGAGTCGAAGTCATCTTGAACAATGGCTGCGTTGTCATTATCCTTACCTCCATGATCTTTTAGGCGTTCAGGGCACACCTTTCTTGTGTGACCCTCTTTCTTACAGTGATAACATCGAATACCAAATGTTTCGCCACTATAAGACTTCTGCTGACTTTTACCTTTCTTACAGTGATAACATCGAATACCAGATGTTTCGCCACTATAAAACTTCAACAACCGTCTAAGGTTTATGCTCCTTTCTTTCATTCAGGTCCTTAGAATACAAGGCTGATTGAAATCTTCAAAGCAGAGGGACTCCCTTCCATACAAGAGAGTTTCTTTGTAGTGAGCATGTGTTCTGGCCAAAGCACACAACAACAACAATGCTTGATCTTCGTCATCGATCTTCACATCAATATTTTCAAGATCAAGAATCAGCTTGTTGAACATATCCAACTGCTCAGCCAAAACTTTGTCTTCACTCATCTTGAATGAATACAAAGTTTGCTTCAGGTAGAGTCGATTCACTAGAGATTTGGTCATGTACAAACTTTCAAGTTTCAACCATAATCCTGATGTCGTAGTCTCCTTTGATACCTGTCGAAGAACCTTATCACCAAGGCTCAACAATATTGCGATGTGGGCTTTCTCTATCATGGCCGTCTCTTCTTTTACCGTTAACGCAACATCCAAGGCTGCCTCTCCCTTCAACGCTTCCAAACAACCCTGCTGAACCAGTAGGGATTTCATCTTCAAGTGCCACAGACCGAAATCGTTCACTCCGATGAACTTTCTAACCTCATACTTTGTTGAAGGCATCTTCTCCACGCTCACCGCACCAATTTGTTGTGAAAAACGATACCGGAATAACAAAGTATATTCGGTTTCTTGAACAACAAGAAATCCACAAGGGTTGAAAAGAAGGAATAAACTTGAACAAACATACGATACTGAAACCCTATTAGGGTTCACAAAGAAAGAGAAAAGAGGAAGAAGAATAGAGAATTGGTTAAATTTGTTTTACTATTCACTTTCTCAATTGGGTTCAAAGATTAAAAGTGAATGCCAACTATTAACCTCTCTCAACCTAATAAGGTTTTGTCACACCTAGGAAGAGAGACTAGTATGCTATCTATAATAAACCTAACATACTAAACTAATGGATTTTTTAATAATTACCCATTACAAGCTAACTTAGGGTACAAGCTAACTTAAAATAATTGGATCCATAACACATGTCCCAATTCGATCTCCTACATGCTAGAACACAATTCGACTACAGCGTGTAGGTCTTCGACAACAGCGTGTGAGCGGACTTCGACGACATGCTAAAACTAGAGTTTGATCCAATATCTCACACTTTCTTTAATTTGTAGGACTAGGGGTAAGGTTGATTATGCTTTGTTTGGAATGTGATTATGTGGTCTATTTAGATTGCTCGGAATGACAATTTTTTTCAATTCTTCATCAAACATGATAGAAGTGAAGGAAAAAGTATTTTTTAGCATTTGAAATGGTTTATAGGTAGATATGTGGTGAACCATGTATTTTATTTAATTGACTTTAAAATCATATCATCCACCTTAACCAATAGCGAATAGAGAGTTTTATCTTAGTAATCGGTTTGGTTAATTAATTGTCGTCGTACCTCTCTCAGGATTCTCTCTTCCAATGATAATGATACTGGTGGCATGAGATCTAACATATTTCCTTAGTGAGTTGGAATTTTTAGATGTTTAGGTGTCCTCGTTGATTTTGTTTCGTTTTGTGTTTTTAGTCTTGTTGTTTTTGTTGTATCTTGTGTTTCTTTGTTTTGGTGAGCTCAGTTAAGTGTTTGTACTTTTTGATACCACTCTTATTGTATGTATTGGGATGTTTATTTTGTTATTTTATAAATATATTAATTTTAATTAAAAAAATATAGGGTTAAATATACAAAACCCCCCTGCAATGTTAGCGAATTCTCATTTTAGCCCCTGTAAATTTTTTTTTTTTAAACACCCCCTCGTAATATCCAGATCCCCTCACTTAGCCCCCTGGCTGCCACATGGCAGCAAAGATTCCTTTCTCTTTGCTTGCGTGGCAGCCAGGTGGCATTTTTAATATTATTTTTTTATTTTTTTTATTTTTTTTATTTTTTTTTATTTTTTTTTATTTTTTTTTATTTTTTTTTATTTTTTTTATTTTTTTTATTTTTAATTTTTTTTAATTTTTTTTTTAATTTTTTTTTAATTTTTTTAATTTTGTTTTATTTTTTGTTTTATTTGTTTTTTTTATAATTTTTTTTCTTTTTTTTTATTTCTTTTTCGCCTTGCAACCTATGTAAAAACGTACATTTTAAAAAAGATAACATACATTTTACATCGGGCCAGAAAGGAAACCGATGTAAAAAAAAAATATTTTACATCGGGCCAGAAAGGCAACCGATGTAAAAACATACATTTTACATCGGGTTAGAAAGGCAACCGATGTAAAAACATATATTTTACATCGGACTTAATAGTCAACCGATGTAGTAGATGTATTTCACATCAGACTTAATAGTCAACCGATGTAGTAGATGTATTTTTCACATCAGACTATGGCCCGATGTAAAATGTCTTTGATTTACTACATCGCTTGGCTTCACATTGGACCCAGAACCGATGTAAAATGTGTTTTTCGCCCGATGTAAAAAGTCTTTTCTGCACTAGTGTAATTTTTAAAATAAAAATTTGTTTAAAATAGAATTAAAAATAAAAATTAGGTCCAAAAACGAAAAATAAAAAAAAATAAAAAAAATAAAAAAAATATAAATAAAAACGAAAAAGAAATAAAAAAAAGAAAAAAAATTATAAAAATTATAATAAAAACAAATAAAACAAATAAAACAAAATAAAACAAAAAAGTAAAAAAAAATTAAAAAAAATTAAAAAAAAATTAAAAAAAAATAAAAAAAAATAAAAAAAAAAGTAAAAAAAATATAAAAAATATAAAAAAAATATAAAAAAATAAAAAAAAATTAAAAAAAAATTAAAAAAAATTAAAAAAAGTTAAATAAAATAAAAATAAAATAAATAATAAAATAATAAAATAATATTAAAAATGCCACGTGGCTGCCACGCAAGCAAAGAGAATAGAATCTTTGCTGCCATGTGGCAGTCAGGGGCCTAAGTGAGGGAATCTGGATATTACGAGGGGTTTTTTAAAAAAAAATTTACCAGGGGCTAAAATGAGAAATCGCTAACATTGCAGGGGGTATTGTATATTTAACCCAAAAATATATAATAAAAAATAATAATTTTATTTTTAAGACAAATTTGAAGTATATTAAATAATATAATATATAACTAAAATTGGTATATCATGTTTCTAATAAAGTTTTTGATTGGTATATCATGTTTCTAATAAATAATAGGGTTAATACCTATTTTCCCCCCTGCCATATAGGCGGTTTTTGAAAAACCCCCCTGCGAAAAAAAAAGTTGCAAAAATTTCCCTAACATTTGAAGATTCTCTCAATTTTGACCTTCATCACATCCAGTCATCAAAAATGCTGACGTGGCAAATAATTTTTATTTTTTTTTAATTATTTTTCCTATGTGGATGACGAGGTGGTTTTTTTATTTATTTTTTATTTATTTTTATTTCCACGTAGGCATTTCCTTTTATATGTATTGTTTGGTTTATTTTTGAAAATATGTAAACATTCAATAAATGCTAGAGGTGAGAATTGAACCCACCCCCTTTCTTTCATTCCTTCAATTCCTTACCACTAGGCTAGACTGCTCATTTTGTTATATTGTTTCCATTAATTAATGTTAATACATATTTTTTATTTTTTATCTTTAATTGATTTTAATTGATATTAATATATTATAACTAAATAATATATTTAGTTTTAATTTTTTTTAATGTTAAATATACTATAGTAATTTTAATTTATTAAAATGCTAACAATTTTTACCTTTAATTTTGTTTTTAATTATATAAATATATAAACTAAATAAACTAAACTATTTAGTTACAATATTATTTAAACTATATAAACTATATATTTAATATACAATCTAAATATGCTATTATTTATAAACTATTATTTAATAAGAGTTAAAAGTATCATTTATAAACAAATAATAGTTACGGTATTATTTATAAAAAGTATCATCTAAAAAGTTACAGTATTATTTATAAAAAGTATAGTTACAAATAATAGTTACAGTATTTTTTATAAACAAAATATTTATAAAAGTATTTTTAAAAGCTACAGTATTAATTAAAGTATTTATTTATAAGCTACAGTATTATTTATAGTATTATTTAAAAACAAAATATTTATAAAAATATTTTTAAAGCTACAATATTAATTAAAGTATTATTTATAAGCTACAGTATTAATTAAAGTATTTTTATTAGTTACAGTATTATTTAAAAACAAAATATTTATAAAAATATTTGTAAAAGCTACAGTATTAATTAAAGTATTATTTATAAGCTACAGTATTATTTATAAGCTACAGTATTAAAAGCTACAGTACTAGTTAAAGTATTAATTAAAAGTTACAGTATTTTTAAAAGCTACAGTATTAAAAACAAAATATTTATACAAATATTTTTATTAGTTACAGTATTATTTATAAACAAAATATCATTGCAATAATTACTGTAGCTTATAAATAATAGTTTAGATTAAATAGTTTATGTAGTTTAATATATTTATATCATTTATATATCATTTATAAATAATAATTTATATAGTTTAAATAATACTCTAGCTAAATAGTTTAGTTTAATAAAAAAATTAGTTATAATATATTAATATATTAAAACTAGTTTAATAAAAAATTAAATATGTATTTACATTCAATATATTAATAAAATTAGTTTAATAAAAAAATTAAAACTAAATATATTATTTAGTTATAATATATTAATATCAATTAAAATCAATTAAAGGTAAAAAATAAAAAATATGTATTAACATTAATTAATGGAAACAATATAACAAAATGAGCAGTCTAGCCTAGTGGTAAGGAATTGAAGGAATGAAAGAAAGGGGGTGGGTTCAATTCTCACCTCTAACATTTTTTGAATGTTCACATATTTTCAAAAATAAACCAAACAATACATATAAAAGAAAATGCCTACGTGGAAATAAAAATAAATCAAAAATACATAAAAAACCACCTCGTCATCCACATAGGAAAAATAATTATAAAAAAAATAAAAATTATTTGCCACGTCAGCATTTTTGATGACTGGATGTGATGAAGGTCAAAATTGAGAGAATCTTCAAATGTTAGGGAAATTTTTGCAACTTTTTTTTTTGCAGGGGGTTTTTTCAAAAACCGCCTATATGGCAGGGGGAAAAATAGGTATTAACCCTACATAATATAATATGGGGTTAATTATACGATCCTCCCCTACCATTAGAGCGAGATTTGATTTTGCCCCCCCTGAAATTATTTTTTTTAACATCCCCCTATAAAACCAAAAATCAACTTTTACCACACCCTATCCCTTGTTTGGGTGACTATGTATATGGTAAATGATTATGTGGCAGTCCACTTGAATTTTTGTATGCCACGTGGCGTCAACTTGGATTTTTAATTCTATTTATTTTTAATTTCATTTCCACGTAATATTTGAAATTTATTTTTAATTCAATTTATTTTATTTATTTAAATAAAATATATATGAAACATATTGGACTCAATATACCAACACATAAGTCCAATGTTATAGCCCATTGCTTCTAACTCATTTGCAATTGATTTTGTGAATTAGATATATAAGCATTAAAAAATTTTAACCCACAAACAATGTGGGACTTGTAGAGCTGGAAGTGTATCTTTTCTGCAAAATTCTGCATGGCATTGAAACAAGCCAACTTCATCTTCAGTATGGCAAGAGTGAAGTGCCTCTATTCGTCATCGAGGATCCTACCAATCCATTCTTGAATTGTGTTGACATTAAGCTGGTTTCAAAGCTTTACCACAAGCATGGGGCTTTACCACATCATTCATAATATCCAATATAGTCATAGTTCATAACACTTACTAACAGTTTTTTCCAATCTACATTTAACTAACCTCAAGTTAACACCATTCAACAGAATTTCAAACAAAGCTAACTGTCACAACAGCATTACCAGTTCAGCAGCCAATTTCACAAAACAAGTAAATTTTAATCACATTGACAACTTGCGAATGGCAGAATTCCAAATAGAAATAGCATGACATCAGGGAGAATTACCAATTTAGCATAGCATAATAATATGACTCATAGCTAACAAATCCTCATTTAACAATATTCATCACAATAACTCAGCTAACAACACACACCAACCAATTATAATCTAAACAAGGATAACACATTGAATTCATAGCAAGAATCTAACAATTCACCAACTGGTTTCGAAACCCCCATCTAATTACAAACTAGTTCTATCACAACCTGCTCAGTACAGTTAACATTCCAATATTTCCAACCAATTGACTCAAGCTTGAGATTCAATATCTATGGATAACAGAGCAGCAAATTTGGCATAGCATTTCAATTTAACAAGCAAGTTTTGTCAAGAAGTTAACATCATAACATTAACAATAACAACCAATTCCAATTGCCAGTTGCGTAATCAAACATTAATTTTCTGGTGTAAACACAACACTTTTATTAAATTTTTCTCTGGAAGGTCAACACATTTGCTGTCAATCTGGTGTAAACATTGGAAAACCGTGTGAAAATGTTCCAAAATGGGTTTCTCGAGATGTTGTTAATGTTAATGTTAATGTTGAAGATGATGAAACTGGAAAAGGTAGTAGTAGTTCAGGTGGTTCATGCTCTATGTTTTATGGTTCAAAAGAGAAAGAGAAGTCCCACATTGGAAGTTTAAAATAAAATGCAAGTGTCTAAATGAGTTGAAAACAAACTAAGTAAATGGGTTGCTGCTAGTTATGGGCTTATGTGTGATCTTGGCCCAAAAAAATTAATTTTTAAAATAACAATTTAAATAAATAATATTTATACAAAAATAAATTATAATTAAATTAATAGATAAATGCCACATCTGTGTCATGTAATCAAGATAAATGTCACATAGCCATTTACCATATACCCAGTCACCCAAACAAGGGATAAGGTGTGGTAAAAATTAATTTTTGGTTTTATAAGGGGGCGTTCAAAATAAAATAACTTCAGGGGGGAAAAATCAAATCTCTCCCTAATGGCAGGGGGGATCGTATAATTAACCCTATAATATATTCAAAAGTTGTTCACGTATCCATGCTAATTCCCGTGTATTCAAAAGTACTAGTAAGAAGTGACAGATGTATCACAGAAACTACAAGTATTGAGACCAAGTGCACTGGATAACATATCAGTGGTAGCTAAATCTGTTAATCCTTTTTTTAATCAATTTATCCTTTTTTTAATCAGCTGCAGGAAACAAAATGTCGTAGTCGAGAGTCCCTTTCAGATACCTCAGTATCCTCTTCGTTGCTGCTAGGTGTGATATCTTTGGCTTCTGCATGAATCTACTTACCATACCCATATTGTACGCTAAGTCGGGCCTTGTGTGACAAAGGTATCGAAGTGACCCAATAAGTCTTCTGTATTGGGTAGGGTCGACATCATCTTCATCTGAATCTTTCGACAGTTGCAATCTGGTCTACACTGGAGTCGAAGTTGGATTGCAATCTTGCATCTCAAATCTCTTGAGTATTTCGCCTGCATATCTTCTTTGGTGCATCATCAAACCTCTACTAGTCTTGTAGAATTCGAAGCCAAGGAAATATGAGAGATTTCTCATATCTGATATTTCAAATTCCTCACTTTGGTCATGTTTGAAATCTTCGATCTCCTTCTTGCAACTTCCTATTATCACTAGGTCATTGACATAGAGGCATAGTATAAGTTATTCACTATTGCTTCTTCTTACATATACTCCATGCTCAGTCGTACACTTCACAAATTCCTTCTTCCTAAAGAAGCTGTCGATTTTCTTATTCCAAGCTCTTGAAGCTTGCTTAAGTCCATATAGAGCTATATGCAGCCTGTACACCTTTCCTTCTTCGCCTCGTTTCACAAACCCAGTTGGTTGTGCGACATAAACTTCTTCGTTTAAGGGGCCATTAAGGAATGCACACTTCACGTCCATCTGACATGTGTGCCAGTTGTTCATATTTGCTAGACCAACAACCAACCTGATTGTTTCGATCCTAGCAACATGTGCAAACATTTCGTTGAAGTCAATTTTTTCCTTCTGAAGAAATCCTTTCGCCACAAGTCTCACCTTATTTCGAATTACTTCTCCTTTAGGATTCACCTTCACCTTGTAAACCCACTTCACATCAATTGCCTTCTTGCCTTGAGGCAATTCGACAAGTGACCAGGTGTTGTTGACTTCGATGGACCCTAACTCCGCATTTATTGCTTTCACCCACTTCGAATCTTTCAATGCCTCGGCTGCATTGACTAGTTCGACATCTGCGTAGAAAGCATAACGTACCAGCTCACCCTCTTTATCAACCACATCATCTGATGTAATTATACATTCTTGCAACCTTGCAGGCATGTGTCTTATTCGTCGAGGTCTGCTTGGACCTGTTTCATCTATGACTTATTCCTGTCGAACTTCTCTTTCGACTTCAGTGGCTGGTTCTTCACCAGAGATTCTCACTGAATCCTTCTTGACATACTCAGTCCAATCCCATTTGTTAAGCTCATCTATGATCACGTCCATGTTGATCACTACCTGCTTATTCACTGGGTCGAACAACTTGTAACCTCCAGTCGAATGATATCCTATCAAGATCATCTGATTAGACTTTTCATCAATCTTTCTTCTTAACTGATCTGGCACATGTCTATGTGTTATAGATCCAAACACCTTCTAGTGACTGAGGCTAGGCTTGACACCTGACCAACATTCTTCTGGTGTGATTCTTTCAAGCTTCTTCGTCGGACATCTATTCAAAATATATGTTGCTGTCAAAACCGCTTCTCCCCATAATTCTTTGGGTAGATGCTTGCTATTCAACATACTTATCACCATGTTCATGATGGTTTTGTTCTTCCTTTCTGCAATTCCATTTTGTTATGGAGTGTAGGGTGGCACCACCTAATGCACAATCCCTTCTTTCTCACATAATGCATCGAACTCTTTCGAGACATACTCTCCACCACCATCTGTCATAAGAATTTTCAACTTTCGACCACTCTGTCTTTCGACCATAGATTTGAATCTGGAAAATACCTCAATCACATCACTTTCTTCTTGATGAGGTAAGTCCACAGCTTTCGACTACAATCATCTATGAACGTGACAAAGTATCTGTTGCCACCAATTTAATCCTTCGACCATAGTATATGAATTCCATAAGTGCCTTCGACTTCCTTCCAGCATCCTTCCTGAAGCTATTCTTGTGTTGTTTCGACTGAACACACTCTTCACAGACTTTACTTGGAATGTCGATTTCTGGTAATCTTGAAACCATTTTTCTTCTCTTTAGCTCTCTGATGTCATTGAAGTTGAGATAGCCTAGTAAAAAAGGCCATAACCACTCATCTCTGCTGGCTGTAGTTGCTAGGCACTTGTGCTCCATCACATTGAGTTCAATCTTGAAGGTCCTATTTTGAGACATTGGAGCCTTCAAGATGAACCTACCACCTACGTTGAGAACTCTCATCATCTTGTCTTTGATCGACACCTTGTAGTTCTTTTTAAGCAACGACCCTATACTAAGCAAATTGCTCTTCATGTCTGGTATGTACAACACAGTGGAAATTGTTGACCTTTTTCCATCTTTCCTTATAATTAAAACATCACTAACACCTTCAGCTGTTAGAGTGTTCTTATTTGAAAACTTCACCGTGTGCTTTGACGAGGGCTTCATGTTGACAAACCAATCTTTCCTTCCAGTCATGTGTGATGAGCATCCTTAGTCAAAGTGCCACTAGTCCTGGAATCTCTCTCCGTATCTTGTTGTAACCATCAGCAACATCTCCTCTTCTTCATGTTTCACCATTTTTGCATCAGTTTCTTTATTCTTCTTCTTTTCTGGACAATCACTAAAATAGTGACCATACTTCTGACAATTGAAACACTGAATGTAAATTTTGTCACGCTTTTGACCACCACCTCTTCCTCTACCTGCAGCACCACCTCTTTGGTTTCCTTGGTTCTAGGGTTTTCTTTGATTCGACTAGTTTCCTTCATTCTGATTTTGACCAGTCGAATTGTTGTAGCCTCTTCTACCTTTGTTACCATTCCTGCTTCCTTTGCCAATCCTTTCCCTTTCTGACTGCGCCTGCAAAGTCATATCACTCTTCGACTTTCCTGCAGTTCTTTCAGCCATCCTTTGTTCATGAGACTCAAGCGTCCCTTGAAGCTCTTCCTTCATCAATACTGACAAGTCTTTCGACTCTTCTATGGCTACTACCACGTGGTCGATCATTAGAGCTAATGACGTCAAGATCTTTGCAACAACTGATCTTGATGTCAACACCTCTCCACATACCTTGATTTGATTCACCAGCTTTGTAACTCTGGTGAAGAAATATGTTATACTTTCATTATCTTCCATCTCAAGCAACTCATAGGTTCTCTTGTGAGTTTGTAACCTCACCTCTTTCACCTTCTATGCGCCTCCCAATGACTTTTCAAGAACCTCCCACACTTCCTTTGCTGACTCTACATCACTAACCTTTTCAAAGTTATCTGGATCAACACATTGATGGATTATAAAGAAATCTTTATAATCTTTCTTATTCAACTCTTTGTGTGCAGCCTTTTCTTGATCTGTCGCGTTCTCTGCAAGCGGTGCTACTCCTTCCTTCACAAGATCCCAAAGATCTTGATAACAGAAAACCACCTTAATCTGCTTGCACCAATTCTCATAATTTTCATTCCTTGAATCGGAACCGGAGCTCTAGATACCGGATGTTGGAATTTACCCAAAACCTTTTGAGAATTCCTATTCAATCTTGATCTCAAGATTTTTAACAATCACACACAATGGCAACGAAAAGAAAAATTGATAAAGAAAGAAAAGAAAAAGTAGCGTTGGAGAAGAAGATGAAAAACTGCAGAATTCTTTCTGCCCACAAACTGTGGAAACTTTCAATATTCACTTGCAACTGCAAACTGTGAATTATCAAACTTGATTATTACAATGATAAGGGTTCCTCCCTATTTATAGATTTAGGTTAACTTGCATCTTAAGCTAAAGCCCAAACTAGAAAAGCCCAAAAATATCTAATATAATCTTTCTAAACAAAATCTGATCTTTCTAAATCAAATCTAATCTTTATAAAACAATGAATTATATATTTAACATTTATGTGGTCTATCATTTATTTGGAATATCATCAATCATGCCCGAAAGGTCAAACAACTCGCCTAAACAATTCAATGTATTATTAGTCGGGCTGTGCATTTATAGCATTTGAAGAACTTTGATTCCCTGAACTAATCAGACTCTTGCCTAAGGCATTTAGTGTCTCCTTGGACGAGATTATTTCTAATAAACCACACGTAAGAGGCGCGACCTATGTCATGTCTCGAAGACTAGATTTAAGTCTTGCTATAGGGCTAGATGGTGATTATTCCCAAAAGGTTGAAAGCCTCGCTTGGGGGACCCAATGTCTCATTAGCCGGTCTATGCATTTACAACATATAAGGAACTTAGATTCCTCAAACTAATCTGACCTATGTCAAGCCCCATAGAATTAATTTCCACTCTTACTAGAAGCCTCAAAATAAATCTGACTTGAAAGGTTAAGGCGCCTAGCCGGAGAGACTTAGCGCCGCGTCAGTTAATTTACGTGTTATTCTGTCCAAAAGAGAATAGACTCCTAAGGTCAACTAAAACCTCTCAATGGGAAGCACCAGTTCTCGAGATACCCCCATTAATCACTAGTAAAAAACACTTCGCCTTCTATCGAAGATCTTGTGCCTGAAGGACTACGTAGTGTTATATTTGCAAAATTCCTTGCCTAGGGAGATGCCCCGGGACCGCCCTTGGAAGAAGGCGGCTACATAAGGTCGCCCAAAGACATGTATCCCCTTGACCATGAGTCTTCCTCCTCCATGGATGAAAGAAGAAGGGATAAGATGTGTCTTGGATAAAGCAAAAGTCAGAGTCGTTTGTGACTCTTGTATCCCTTAGATATATGGATTCAATTATCCACCATTTAAAAAAGTAGGTGGTGGCCTTTTCCGAGGAAACCCTAGGTCCTAGAAACCCCTTTAAATACATTATCCCTCGTGGGGAAAAGGATACTCTAAATCATACACACTCTTCACTACTCAAAGAAAACCACACTCGTTACCACCGTAACATACATGACTAATCTAACCGTCCATAGGAAGCTAGCAGTGCCAACCACCAATAGGGCATCTCACCTCATTCGAGTTGGTCCCTTAAACAACCTCAAATACCACCGCACACGACTTCTCGCCTCCATGAGCAAGCCCTTATATACCTAAAAATGACTCTATGTCTCCCTGCCTTTGTAGTGGGAACACGAACACCCTATGCTTTTGACCAATAAATGTTTCTTGGTGTGATGAAAATAAGAGTCTCCGTTCTAATGAGCTTACTTCTCCTTCTTCTTAAGTTTCTTGCATTTGCATAAAGAAGACAAGTGTCATGTTTAATCATTTCCACTTTTTTGGTCTCTACCTCGTAGCTTCTCTTCCTATTTTGGCACCCTGATCTCAAATGTTGACTCCTTTTGTAAGTTGTGAGAATACAACCTATTTCCATGATGAGTCTGCTTTACATGTTTGTTTCTAGAGTGTTGGTGGTTAGGCTTGTTTAGGTTATCGATAAGCTAATTTTATCGAATCAATCAACATTCCTTATTAAAAGGAGGTTGTTGGTTGATGGAGAGGGGTATGTGATAAGTTGGTTTTTTTGGAAAAGAAATATAAATAAAAAAACATGTCTTATTTTTTAGGTGGACTTTGAAAAAAGCATATAGCTCACCTATTTGTAGTTTTATGGATTATTCCTTATTAGGTTCATCTTTTGTGTTAAGTGGATGCCTTGGATGCACTCTTGTATTTTTCTAGCACTGTAGCAGTCTTGGCGAATGGTGTTCTCAACCTAATAAACTAGCATTAAGGGGGGGGGGGGCATGAACCAATGAGATCCATTGGCTCATTTTCTTTCCCTGCTTGTGGTTTTAGTGGTTTATTTACTATATTTGTCTATCTTTATTTTTTTAGTACAAGGTAGGCTCTTTGGATTTAGTGGTCTATCATATATAGTATGCATATTACACACTTAATTTGGTTGAAGTATTGATTCAAAATATCTAGTTGAGTAAGGCCATCCTCTCGAGGTTTGAGTATTCATCGAGTCTTAAATTCTAATATGAATAAACACTAACTCCTTGTTCACACAATTGACCAATAGAAATAAGATTAAATGTTAAATTAGGAATGTAGCATATGTTAGGAAGGGTGAGATTTGAGGTGGATACATGACTAGTATGAGTAATTTTCATTGTATTTCCATTGGTCATATGATTAGTTGCAGAGAGGAAACATGTGTTATAGAATTTATTGATTTAATACCAGTGGTCATATGATCACAACATGCACAGTCAAAGAACCAACGAGAATTACCGTGAGTAGCAGGTATAATAGTAAAGGTGTTGGAAGATATAACCTGTTTGATTAAAGCTTCAATATCGCTCAAAATGATGGGAGTGGAATCCTCAGTGGTAGCAATAGAGATGGAGGAATATATCGACTTTGGAACATTCTTGGATTTGAAGGAGCCATGACTTTGTTTTGGAATTCGTGTGTGACAATGTTCAAGAATATGTCCAATACCATGAAAATACCTACATTCCATAGTATGACTATTGGCAAATACATGACATGTGTGATTGCCATTCTTACATGGATGATGATTCGATTTTTGGTGTGCGAATCGAGTAGTTGAAAGAGGTGTATTTATTTTAGGATTTTTATCCTGATTTAGGTATGTTTCTTCAAAAGTGATTTCTTGAGTAGCTCTATCCAACGACTGAAGTGGATTTCGATGCAACAATGAGGCTCGTACGGCTTCATTTTCAGGCTAATGAGCCATAAGAACTAGAATGAGATGCAGATGATCTTCATTGATTTTGGCTAGTGATATTTGATGCCAAATTGGTTAGACTTGAGGAAGAAAATCTTTCACTAATTGACCAGATTTTTGCTTAATATTGAGAAGCGTAGTCCACAATTGATAACATTAGGCAAGTCTTGTTGTTTGATAACTATTCTTCAAGAAATCCCAAATTTCTTTTGCAGAATCATAGCTACCAAATTGAATATGAATTGATGGTACTGACCAATGTTTTAAAAACCAGACCGAAGATCGAACCCGTAAAACTTATGGTTTAAGGTTCAATTGGTTGAACCGGTTAATGTAACACCCTAAATTCCCCCGAATAATTTAATCAAAAAATCAGAGTAAAATGAAACAACTCGAAATAAAAGGATATTACTTTCAACAAGAACTTGCTCACAATAAGACATGTAACATATAATAAATATTAATGCAACTTTAATAAAAAAATCATCTTTATTACACAGCGGAAATTCTTCATTGTGATCAACAAAATATAACGGTTTCAATTAATCAAAATATTAGTTTTCAAAAATTTAAAGGCAAATGTAATTCTTTAACAAAGTAAAATCATGCATAATGCGTTCCCAACTCCCAATGTTACATATCAGAGCAGACTCCAAAGTAAAGTGAAGCACCTCGTCTTCACCGACTACGACTTCCACACTACTCCTGATTATCTGCACGTTACCCATGTGGAGGCAACATTCAAACAGAAGGGGTGAGATTTCACATTCAATAATACAAGGCAATAACTCGTATAAAGGAATTAGCAACACATAACATCATATAACTGCGCAACTCATCATTATCAATACTTCGCATAAGTCCAACAACAAATCATCACATAACTTCGCTCAACAATACAACAACATGACTCAACGGATGCAATGCAGTGCAATCATGCATGTGGTACCAACAGAGCTACAACTACCTTCGCTAATACCGTGATTCGGCTTTGACAGGCTACAGCCCCCTTCGCTTAACAAATTGCCAATTCAGGCCATCGTGGTGCCAATCCAGGCCATCGTAGTTAAAATGAAATGATTATGATTATGCAACGATACAATTAAAATGCAACAACAACAACATCAACTTAGCAAATCAACATAGGCACTCGGCCTCTTCGCTTTACGACCACAACTTTGCATCACAACTTCACAATTAATCAACATTATTCTTCACAAATAAACAATAATTTCATTCACACACTTATAATTACAAAACTCAAGCATATATACTTTAATCGAAAATGCTTCTAAAGCAGCTCAAGGACATGACGAAATAATTATTAAAATACACCTAAATTCATCATTAAATACAAGAAATCACGTTCTGAATTCATTTCACAATCTGGAAAATTTTCAATTTTGAAATCGCGCTAAAAGTCAACTTTCACTTCGCCAAAAATCAGAATTTTAATACTATAATTCCATTTCAATTATTCCACACAAGATAACTCACCCCTGTGCTAGAAACTATTATTATAAGATAGCTCGTCTCGTTATCTTTCCAACGCTTTGAGCGGCGTACGAATCGGACTCTCGGAACTCAAGTTACGAATTTTCGAAGTTTCCAAAATTCTGCACTAACATAGCTACGGGTTTGATCACTTTTTACCCAAAAATCCTTCCGAAACTTCGATTTAATTCGCGAGACTCTTATTTTAACTTATTTATACCTATTAGAACTCATTGGTAGCATAAAAACTAATTTTCGCGACGATGAATTTCGCACCAAAATTTCTAGGTTTCACTATTCCTAACGCAAAACAGAATTTCTTCACATTATTCTCATAGAAACACTACATAATAACGATAACATTATAATTCAATCATTGCAAACTCCTAACATCAAATTGGTTTCAAAATTCTAATATCACGATACTCAATTAACACGTATCAATCAATTTCATTCATCTCTAACAACAACAACTATCAACCAATATCTAACTCAATCCCTTTCATGATTATTGAACCCGTATTAGAGAAAGTCCCACCCTTACCTTGTATTGATGAGCTTCCCTCTTCCTCAATGGGTTCTTCTCCTTCTTCTTGCGTTAGCCTCCTCTCCCTTTTGCTTTCACTTTCACGTATGAGTAAAAACTCCCTTCTCATTCTCTAATTTTTCTTAATAAAGTCCCTCATTATGGATTACCTCATTTACCCTCACTTACTCTTCTACAATTACGAGCTTGCCCCTCAATTATCTACACACCTTATTTTCTATTTATCCCATTACATTATTAGTAATATTTTTGGATCCAACTAAATACTAATAGTAATAATTCTCGTCAAGTATATCATTCTACTAATGTCCATTTTACACTATGCTTAAGCAAATATTTATTAAATAAGCCTAACTAATTTTAGTCTCCACACTACCAACTTCTACGCTTTCGGTCATACAGCCCTACGACCCTCAAGACTCAATCTTAAGGCCAGTACCCTTCACTACGGGTACATAAAACATAACAAATACACAACAAACATACAATCTACTACAACAGCTCATTATTATATTCACAAATAATAATTAAATAAAAAAGGGGCGTTACAACTCTCCCCCACTTAGAATATTTTCGTCCTAAAAAATTCACCTGATGCGAACTACCCCGGATACCTCCTCGTATCCGACTTATCAATTCCCATGCCATGAAAGGCAACACCGCAGTGTTAAACAACAAACTACCTTATTAACAACAACAACAACAACAAGATGCAATGCTCACGCAATGCACTCGACGACCAACTCGAGACACAAGGAATAACCAAGTTAAGAACACACAGGTTCACTATGAACCAGAACACAACACGATCGTTACCATCACCATAGGCAACACTCCCCTAATTCCCCATCATAGGAATTAGCTACTCGCACTCGAACCATCACCATAGGTAACGAGGCAACAACAAAGATAAAAACACAAAAGTCCATAACACAACCTCAATGTAACCAAACTACCAACATCGTTGTTACATACGTACGAACAAAATGCACTACACCACGCTTTCGCTGCGCACTTGAATTACTCGCAACTATCAAATCTACCAAGTTCACATCCAACTTCCGACCATCAAAGCAGACATAAGAAACGACTTTCGACTTAACTCATCGAGGATTCCGACCAAACAGGTATTCTACACTCTTGTGATTACTAAACACTTCGGACCTAGATTCATAAAAATAATTCCTCCGAATACTTAACACAATTACAACCTCAACCAATTCCAAATCTTGAATAGGATAGATACTTTCATGAATCTCCAACTATCGTAAAACATAAGCTACAACTTCACCATCTTATATTATCACACTGTCTAAACTCATCTTAAACACATAACAGCATCCCAATACCATAACCGCATAAGGATACATATTTCCAATTAATTTCAACAAGAAAAATCAGCTTTTCCACTCTCAGACCGCGCTTAGCGGGATCCGACTCGTGCTAAGCGAGCTCGCTTCTGCCTCGAGAGGGCGAGAGTCTTCCAGACCGCGTTGGGCGCGCTCAACAGTGCTAAGCGCCCTTCGCGATTCCTGCTACAAAACTCTGTGATAATAACCGACTAAGTCTAAGAATATTATACTCCCCTTAATCCACTGCAGAGCTTCCTCATTATAGAACTACATCTACTTGGATGGATCGACAACAATACCCTCATCTCAATTAACAAAACCAAGTAAACTCATCTCTACTAACCAAAAATCACACTTTGGTAACTTAACATATGACTCCACTTCTTTCAATACTTGTAACTCAATTCTCAATTACTCTACACATTCTTCTTCCGATTTTTATAATAGATCCGAACATCCACAATGAACATCAGTTCTAACTTATCCAAATAAGTATGGAATATATGATCCATACTCCCTACACACACTTTAAGGCGTACTAGTCACTACTATCCTCTACCAAACATTCTTGGTTAAATCATGGTCTCACATTTCCATTTATTCCCTCACTGGATCATCTTTCCAATGCTTCAAGTCTCATATCTATCGGATTCTCGATTCATCTCAAATAAAAACTCAAGCTACCCTGGACACAACTGTGAGTTTCCATACTACTCACCGATCCACACGCAACCTCATGCTGTCATCTTTTTCTTTACTAATAATAATAAGGCTCTCCACGGTGACACCCTTGGCATATCTTTAGTCAGCACGTTGTTCTCTGCTTCTAATAAGTAACTATCAACATCATCTAATCAACATACAAAAGCCTCGAATCTGCCTCATCTTCAGATATAGGAATCTGCATCGACTAATCAAACAATCCTCAAGCACTTGGCTAGACTTCAAACAATTCAATGTACATACTATACCTGCTGGCAAGACACATCTATCCCATCCAACATGATGCCGTCTACTATCAATAAGAGATTAAGGGTGATCAGTTCCTCAATTTGTCAATAGGTAGCTGACAACCATAACGGTGGCATACATCATCATTACCGAACTACAATAGCATCCTTTACTTCGTGCCCAAAGTTACCTAAGCATAATGCTCCACCATCTCTCTAAGGCTTACAACTGTTTTCTTAATTTCCTTCTTTTCAACCTGATCAATGATATATAAACACCCAAAATCCATTACGTATTCTCCCATACACCCTTGTAACACAACACAATTATTAAATATTCTCCAAAAACCAGAAATGCTACTACTTCAAGTACAATCCAAATCGGTCCGCTCTAAATGAAACATTTATCCAAATAGAGGACTTTAACAATACTAATAAATCCTCCGTCCTTTCTTTAATTTCACAATCTTGATGATCTGCATAGTTTCACATTTAGTCTCATCCTAATAACAATCTTAACAGTACCATCTCATCATCTGGTTGGTGATAGAAACTTTCCAAAATCTTCCTGACACATGTTGACACCATGTCATCAATGACACACAATCCACATTACTATTCAACCTTTACCATTCCTCAAAAATCTCTCTCCTCTAATCATTCTCAACTGGCATACGCCGCATCTCCATGTGCTTCTCTGAGGTCCTCACCTCCGTCCTGTTACCAAATATCTTATACCTGACCTCATCTTACCCACTTTCAGCAAGACTCACTCAACTTCAAACGCAATTATCTCCTTTAATACAGACCTTCTTGATGCAAAATTATATGCCAAAATGAAGGGAATTTCCCGTAGATTCCAGAAATTCAAGAATCGCTTTAATCAGAGTTTCGATTGAAAAGTTATCACCTGCGCAATGGAGGCTCATCAAGAAATCCCGTATACCTGCCTTCTCAAAAATCAGAATCAGACCCAAATCTTCAAATCTATTTTTATCTCTCGTCAAAAACATGTAGAAGACAAAGTTTATATGCAAACCGTAGGGAATTTTGCAAGCTTTCCAAAAAGTCCAGAATTTCTCCCATCGGAGTTACCAGCGAAAAGTTATCACCTGTTTAGTGAAGACTGTTCCATAAGTGTGAAAATGAAAATTGGAAATGATGAACATGAGTTCCACATTTTTCTCTTACTCCCAAGATCCTCCACCTATCCTCACTTTTCACCCAAATCTGAAGGTAATCCGACTTCAATTCCATTATACCAAAAACACACTAGCCCACCAGTTGGTCCATCAAATCATCAATCCCGTTGAAATGGATATTTATTCTCAACCGTTGGTAATCCATACACCATCTCGTACTACCTTCTTCCTTCTTAACTAATAACACCAAAGCTACACTTGTCTCAACAACACACTACACCACTAATTTAAACAATTGGTAAACACATGGTTTATCTCCACCAATTCGTCCAAAAATGACATCATCTTGTTCTAACTAAAGATAACTGTGCACCTCCTAAGGAAACACGTCAGGATACTCCAACCATCACACTACGCCAAAAATATGTTTAGACAGCACCTAAAAGACAGCGCTTTTATACAAAAGCGCTGCTAAAAAGAATAAAAAAATTTCGCTAAAAAAAAGCGCCTTAAAAGAAAGGCTTTAGAAAGCGCTTTTCAAAAGCGCTGTAAAAGACTGCCACCTTAGACCACCTTAGAAAGCGCTTTCCAAAAAGCGCTGCTATAGGTATTACTTTAGAGAGAACTTTTAAAAAGCGCTGTCTAAAGGCCACCTTAGAAAGCGCTTTCAGAAAGCGCTCTTATAGGGCTCTAATTATTTTCACTTTAGAAAGCGCTTTCTAAGGAAAAGCGCCCTCTAAAGTCCTTTACTAATTAAAATATAAAACAATTCTAAACATTTTCAGAGACATTTCTATTCATTTTCTCTCTCGACCGTTTCTCTAAACCCTTGCCATCGTTCTTGCATTGCCATTGCCGTCGTTCTTGCATTGCCATTGTCGTCACCGTTGTCGTCATTGTTGCATTCCATTCGTGAAAACGTTGTTGTTATTGTTGTTCTTATTCTCTTATCCTCTGAAAACAAATAAGGTACGTTGTTACTCTTTTATTATTCATTTCTCTGTTTTTAATTTTTGTTTTTGATTTGATTTTTATGCTGAAAAAGTTTTCACGATGAGGATAAAAGCTCCCTCTTTTATCGTTGCAGAATCGAACCTGTTTTTTGCTTTTATTTTTCATGTATATTGGGCAAAGTATCAATCCTTAATCTTTCATCTCTTATTTTTACAAATGTCCCTCTTTTTTTATAATAAGCTCATTGTGTTATGCATTCATGATACAACCTAGTTTTGTGGAAGGTATTTTCATAAGGAAACTAATATTAAAGTATCTTCACAACGATGACTATTATTGAAAAGATACTTTATGATACAACCTAGTTTTGTGGAAGGTTACTTTTAAATGTTTTCTACTGTATATTTGGCAAAGTTGATTAGTATAAACAACCTAGTATTGATTGAAATTGTATTTCGCTAGTTGTGTTGTACTGTTTTTCCAATTGATTGTGTTTGGTCTATCCTTTTTTTCCAAGTTCATTTCTTTTATTTTCTAGAACTTTTGACTTTTTATTATAAGTTAATTGTCTACTTTATACTTATTGAGGAGAGAATTTTTTTGATACTTTAAATTATAATTTTTTGTGGTTTTTAAAGTTATATTATAAGTCAATGAGCCTATATTAATGGTTGTCTCTCACCTTTCTTCTTGTATTTTGATCTTTTCTCTAAACTTAGTGATTCTAAAATATTTATTTTGCTCTTGAGTACTTGGAATATGTAGGTGTTTACCTCTAATTGTTGCTTGTTTGTGATTACATGTTGCGACTTATCAAGTTATGACTCATAATTGGTCAATTAATGATATTTCATTTTATGATACGTGTATAGGGGTTACTTGTGTTCAAAGTGTGAAAGTCAGATCATTTCCCTACAGGTATAACATTTTCTCTTTTTGTTTTTGTTTAGTTTAATTAGTATAACTATGGATAAGAAATGGATGTCTTCAAGCCGATTGTCGAAAGAGTACGACAACGGGGTATCGGAATTCGTTAAGTTTGATGTTGCGCACGCAAAAGACCCCAGTCGAATGATATGTCCTTGCTTGGGTTGCTGTTTTGGGAGTCGGGTTGACGGGTTCAGTTGGCATCACATTTATTGAGGAGTGGAATTGATAGAAGTTATACATGTTGGAATTTGCATGGTGAGAAAATTAACGGGAATGTTGAATCGGGGGATAATACGACCTACGCTTCATACGACAATGGCACAGATACATACAATTCTGATCGAGTCGAAGAGATTGCAGAAGCACTTGAAGAAGATATTAAGGATTGTCCCAAAATGTTTGAGAGGTTGGTAAGCGATGTAGAGAAACCGTTGTATAATGGTTGCACCAAATTTACAAGATTGTCTGCGGTATTAAAGTTGTACAACTTAAAGGCGGGCAATGGATGGTCGGATAAAAGTTTCACAGAATTATTGGCCCTTATGAAAGATATGCTTCCAGAGGATAATGCTCTTCCCAATCGAACATATGAGGCCAAAAAGATGTTGTGCTCTATTGGTATGAGCTATGATAAGATACATGCCTGTCCAAACGATTGTGTATTGTTTCGAAATGAGTATGCATCGTTAAATGAGTGTCCTAAATGCGGTGTCTCTCGATATAAGAAAAAGTTGTCTCCAGCAAAAGTCTTATGGTATTTTCCTATAATTCCGAGATTTAGACGCATGTTTCGTAGTGAGACCGATTCAAGACACTTGACTTGGCATGCAGATGAAATAATTATTGATGGAAAGTTTCGACATCCGGCAGATTCACCACAGAGGATGAAAATTGATGATGATTATCCTGAATTTGGAAAAGAAGCAAGAAACCTTCACTTGGCATTATCTACTGATGGAATGAACCCACACGGTATTCAAAGTATCTCACATAGCACTTGGCCTGTGATCATAATGATTTATAACCTACCTCCATGGCTATGTATGAAGCGTAAGTACATGATGTTATCTATGTTAATTTCTGGGCCTAGACAACCAGGGAATGACATAGACGTATACTTGGCACCCTCAATCGAAGATTTAAAATTTTTGTGGGAGAACGGTGTGGAGGTTTATGAAGGGTATAGGAAAGAAAGTTTCAACTTGAGGGCGATGTTGTTTGGCACAATTAATGATTTTCCAGCATACGGAAATCTATCAGGGTACAGCATAAAAGGTCAATGTGCGTGTCCTATTTGTGAAGATAAGACAGATTGGACGCGATTGGAGTTTACTCAGAAGAATGTCTTTCTCGGTCAGCGTATATTCTTAAATTCTAATCATCACTATCGTGGGTGGAGAAAAGCATTCAATGGAGAGCCAGAATATGGTAGAGCTCCAACTATATTGACAGGTGATCAAATTTTTGAAAAGGTGAAAGATGTGAGAACTCAGTTTGGAAAGCCTTTTGCACATACACTTGTCAAGAGTGGGTGGAAGAAGAGGTCAATTTTTTTTGAACTGCCATATTGGAAGTCGTTGTATGTAAGACATTTTCTCGATGTTATGCATATTGAAAAAAATGTATTTGACAGTGTTATTGGTTCGTTACTCAATATACCAGGAAAGTCTAAGGATGGCCTTAAAGCAAGAAATGACTTGGTACATATGGGGATACGGACTGAATTAGGACCCTTGAAGAAAGGAAAACGAACGTATCTACCACCTCCTGCGTATACTCTATCTAGAAAGGAGAAAAAAGTATTGTGTAAGTTTCTAAGTGAAGTTAAAGTTCCAGAAGGATACTCTTCAGATATTAGAAGACTTGTGTCTATGAAAGGCCTCAAGTTAAAGAGTTTAAAGATGCATGACTGCCATGTTATAATGGAACATTTTCTACCAATAGGTATACATTCTATTCTGCCAGAAAAAGTAAGAAGCACAATAACTAAATTGTGTTTTTTCTTCAAGTCAATTTGCAGTAAGGTGATCGATCCTGCGATCTTACCAACATTGCAAAAAGAAATAGTTATTACTTTGTGTGATCTTGAAATGTATTTTCCTCCCTCGTTTTTTGACATAATAGTTCATCTAGTTGTTCATCTGGTGAAAGAGACACAATTGTGTGGACCGACTTATATGAGTTGGATGTACCCTGCTGAACGTTATATGAAAATATTAAAAGGGTATGTGAAAAACCGAAGTCGACCAGAGGGTTGTATTGCCGAACGATACATTGTTGAAGAAGCGGTTGAGTTTTGTACTGAATATTTGTCCAATGTACAATCAATTGGACTCCCCAAATCTCATATTGTCGGAAAAAAAGAAGGAAAAAAGTTAATTGGAAATGAAGTTGTGACAGTATCAAGGGTCGAACGGGATCAAGTGCATTTGTATGTTCTGCACAATGAGAATGAGGTTGAGTCGTATGTTGAAATGCACAAGGATGTTATCCGAGGTTTAAATCCGAATAGAAATGAGAATTGGATAGTACGATAGCACAATCGAAGTTTCATACCTTGGTTTAAGGATCATATTTATTCAAAGTATTATTCAGACCGCGCTTCAATAACAGAAAGGTTGAGATGTTTAGCATATGGTCCAAGTATGGTCGTGTTTTCTTATAGCGCATACGCAATTAATGGATACACATTTTATACCAAAGAACAAGATGATAACAACACTATGCAAAATAGTGGTGTCACCGTGGTAGCTGAAGCAATGCACATTTCAAGTGTGAAAGACTTAAACCCCAAATTTGCAAATCTGTCATATTTTGGGGTTATCGAGCGCATTTGGGTGTTTGATTATGAGAAGTTTCAGATTCCTATATTTCGTTGCAAGTGGGTTGAAAATAATAATGGCGTACGAATGGATAAGTCAGGATTTTTGCAAGTGGATCTTAATAAGGTGGGGTACAAAGATGAGCCTTTTATTCTAGCCTCTCAAGCTAAACAAGTGTTCTATGTCACTGATCCGATAAGTACAAAATGGTCTATAGTGCTTTTATCTAACAAAGTAATTAATGAAAACGTTGGAGATCAAGGTGATATTGATGTTGATATTGAATCATTTACTAGAAATGATCAAGATGAAAATATTATAGCGAATGAATCATATACTAGAAATGATCATAATGAGGGTATTTGGATCAATCCAACCGTCCGTGTTGTTAAGAGACGGGTAGAACATACTCCAAACAAGAAAAGAAAGAGACGTTAGTGAAAAAGGTACTAGTTGTAAAATTATAGCTTATATCATTCAATATAGCTTATATCATTCAATGGATTAGGATTATGGATTTTTATATTTGTCATTTAATTTCTGTTTTTTTCTTTCTTACAGGTCAAATGTCCAGTAACCAGGAAGATACGCACGAGTAGCACGGGCTAGAGCAACCAATATTACATGGGTCAAAGTGGAGGTATATTAATTTTCACAATATTGCTTATTAGTGATGCTACTTGATAACACAAAACATCTATATATTATTTCTTATTTGTTTGTCTATGTGTAGTGCCCTCGTCAGCGTAATGGCATAGACTGCGGGTACTTCGTTTTGAGGTTCATGAGAGAAATCCTTCAAATGGGACAATTGGAGATTCCTATTACGGTATGCATGGTTTTATAACTTAGGATTTATTTTAATATTTATCAGATATGTCATATAATTTATTACTTTTAACTATATAATGCGTATTTTATTTTGTTATGTAGTATTTCGATGATATGGCGTGTCCTTATTACACGAGGAAACAATTGCAAGATACTAAGGAGGAATTGTGCAAATTTTTTATTGCAAGAAGAATTCTTTCTTGAATGTATAGTTTTGTGAATGTAAATTCTAGTTTATTGAAATGTAAATTCTATACAGGTTTGAAACCATACAATAGAATTTGTGCGAATTCTGCATGTAAATTCTAGTTTATTGAAATGTACAAATTCTAGTTTATAGAATTTGTGCGAATTCTGCATTAATGTAAATTCTAGTTTTGAAATAGAATTTCTTTATGGAAATGCGTATCTGTAATACCCCAAAATTTGCTCTCCCTTTTTTACATCATAGCATAGCATGGTCATTTACAATATCATATCCATCTCATTAGCATTGCATTGCATTTAACATAGAAAAATGAAACATAGCATTCCTATTACCATCAAGGCATGTGATCAGGTGGAAGGTGGACAATCAAGGGATCATTCAAAGCACAAAAAGGTCAATCAAGTTGCCTCAAGGCAAGCCAAGAGTCTCTCATGTCTCATACCATCTCAATTGATCATCCACAATCTCAAGGAAGTGAGATCCAATGGGAGATTGAAACAATACATACTTCAACATGTAAGAGGTTCAAAAACTGAAGGAAAACCCTCAAAAGAGATAGCTCATTGATCCAAAGTCATCCTCAAATGGCATATTTCATCATCCTTTAAGAGGATACACAACATACTCTGAGGAATTTGAAATTGAAGACTGCACATTTTTCTCCTAGGAGGTGGGCACCAAAACTAGGGTTTCTAATAAAATCAGGATATCTTTGATTTTTTGGACAAAACTTGATGTCATGGTATTCTATATGTCCCTAAGTGTATGTATGTGGAAAATCACTTCTCAATTGGTTTTAGAAGTGGTTCAATTGGAAGAAAGATAAAAAATCAGGGAAATTAGGGCCAAGTCAAATAATCAGAGGAAAAAGTCAACTCTTGACTTTTTGAGGCCAAATTCATGAAATTCATGTTATATGTGACCAATGTGCAAAATTTGATCAAGAAACTCCAAAGGAATCATGAAAAAATCAAGATGTAGAAAGTTGCCATTTTTGGGTGAAGTAGGGTTACTAAATATAGTAAGTTTTGGCCATTTTGCACCAGAGTTTGAACCAAGGCCATTTAAAATTGAAGCACCAAATGAAAATTCCACCAGGCCACAACAAAAGGTCTTGCTTTAAGCTTCAAATCCATGTGTAGAACATCTCCATTGGATAAAAATTGAGTGAGATATGATTGATCAAAGTTTGAGCAAAGTAGGTTCAAAACTAGGTCATGACCAAGGATTTTCAAGTCACGCGCGTGTCATTTTCACAAACACATGGTGGGCCAAATGTTTAGATCAATTACTCATGGTTAGAGGCCTCAAATGAAAAATCTTTCAACATGAAAGTTGTTCCTCTATGTGAGATCTTTAAGATTGGTGTTCATGGTTTTTTCATTTAATCAAAGGTCAAGAAGTTATGTTGAGTCCAATGTGTTATGATCATGCTGAGAACCTAGGCGCCATGTTACCTTGTCAACCAACCTTTGCCACGCCCTCATACCAGTCTCAAGCTTATGTGTTATAGGTCATTTTGCAGCTTACTCCAAACCCCATTTCAATTCAATTTTCATATCAAAGTTGTCCTATTACATCCCCTCTTTCCAACGTCTCCAAGAACTCATTAGATTATCCACAATGCCAAGAGAAAATCACCATTAAACATCCATGTTTGCATTATTTCCAAACTGTCATAAAAAACCAGAAAAATGAATGTTGTTGTTGTGGTCTCAGTTTGCCCGTGCATTGCTCACTCTCCAACTCTTTCTTCATTTAACCAAACATTCATCACATGTCCATGCACATGAGCACGTGCATTACATGAAAATAGAAAGAACAACTTGCTGAGCAAGTTTCACCTACACAAGCCGTGCCATTTCACTTCTCTTCACCTCCACCATAGTTTATCATGGGTTTTCATCACCATAGCCTTGCTCTCCCTAACTAACTTGACTCAGTTAGTTAGGGATGACTCACTTAACTCAACTGTGACTCACTTGACTCACTCATTAAACCATAGTTAACCCACACTATAAATAGAAATCTCACCTCACAGTTTCATTTTCTCAACTAGATTCTTCTCATTTCATTCCAAAACACTCTCTACTCTTCTCTCTGATTTTCTCACTCTTTTTCACCAACACTTCTTCCCTTTCACGAGTTGTTCATTGGCTTCATCTTTATCATCATCAATGGAGCATGATTGAATCCACACGATTTTCTCAAGAACACTTCAGCAAGCTTTGAATCTCCTTGTTCTCAAGATCTAGCATTTATTTTGCTTAGTTGAAGCTCCAAGGTTGCAGAACAAGTATTTCCTCTGGTTTTCTCAAACTATACAAGAACTGCAAGATCAGGTTCTAAATCTCACAAACTCTTTTCTCACGATTACTTGATTATTTTGTTGTTTTCATGATGATTTGAGCTTAATAGAAGCATTTGAACTCCGGCTAGTTGATAGAGCTTCTTAGAAGTTTAGATCCAAAAACTTAGGGCAATATGTTCATGCTTGTTTCTTGCTGTATGTGATTGGTTTGACAATTTCATTGGTGGAATCGTGATGTGTGTTACTTCCTCTTCATTTTGGCATATTGATTGTGAAATTCTGGAGAATTTGAAGTTGCAGACGGTGATGCTTGACCGGAGAAGGTGACCGGAGGTCCTTCTCCGGCCGGTGGTCTTTATGTTAGGGTTTCTGGCCAGAATTAATGTGGACCGTTTGATGTTCAAGATCCAATGCTCCAAAACGCGCCAACGCATTAAAATGCACGTGCTTCTCATGTGCTCATTCTGATTTTATTTTTAAAATTCGTGTGGCGTGGTACACGGTATGGAGTGTGGTCGTGCATGTACATGCGTTAGATTAGCATACTTTGACTGTGTGTATGACTTGACTTCATCCAATGGTTGTAATGGCTTTGACTTGTGTTGACTGGGAGTGTATGGTTGTTTTTGTGTTATGCGAGCTTAGTGGACCTAGTCAGATTGATATCCACACCTCCATGTTTCTGAGGCCCAAACGAATTGAACTGTGAATTTGCTATGTTTGCACCCCATTCTCATTGCATTTCATTTTTTATTTTCTTTTTTTACTTGTTTCATAATTGTATTTTAAAAATACCAAAATGTCATTAAAAATTCCACGAAAATTCATGTTGTATCTTGACATATTAAAGTAATTTTATATTATTTTTAATTCCAATTTTGTGAATATTTGAATATTAATTCATGATTTTCTTTTATTCCTTTTGGAAATTGTTTCTATTTTCATACCTTTACTTCAAACTTTTATTTCTCCTAAACCATTAAACATTTTTGATTCATTCTTGTTGCATTCATTTCATACCACATTAAACTTCATAAAAACATTTTTTTACATTTTTTTTATTACATTTTGACTTCACTCTTTGGCATGATTAATTTTGGTTCTTCACTCTCTTTGACCCCTAATCTAAATGAATAATTTTGTGGATCTTTGAGTGAATTCTTGTGACATGTTTTGCTTCTGTTTGTAGAATATCTTGACCAAGTTTCATAATTTTTGGATGTGGTTAGCTATTTTTAGTTGAATTGTTCTTTAAAGTACCTCTAATTGAGCCCTAATTGCATGAACCTAACTTTAATTGATGAAAGGCACTTGTGCCATTGTTTGAAGTTTCTTTTTAGGTTATCTTAGATACCTTAAGACTTGCATGAATCATATTTGGTCAGTGGTGCATCATTTTGCCATGTCTTGATTGCTCATCTAAAGTTGAACATCTTATGTGAACTTTTTTTGACTTAAATGACTTGTGTTTGCATTTATATTCCTCCATTCATACTTGTATGCTCATTCATGCATGATCAATGGTATCTTGAACATGTTAACCTACTGACCTCATTCATTCTCAACTCATTCCATAAATATATGATCATTCCATCTCATGTAGGTGACTTAAATGCATTCAAAACATGAAAACTCCTTCACTTCATCTCTTCCTCATTCATTCACCAATGATTGTATGCTTTTGTGATGGACTTAGGCTACTTGTAATTGACATTTATAGGGCATTTTAAGACATGTTTGAATTCTGAACTTGATTTAACTTGGTTTGTTTGGCCATTCTAACATCATCTTTCTTACTTCTTCATCTTCTTTCTTCTTCCACAAGTAAAGGTAGTTACTTAGAACTTACCCTCACTTCTTTTACCCAATTTAGATGTGCTACTATTAGGAGTCAATTAGGACCTTTAGCTACTGCCCCTAAGTGGTTTGAGCCTTTAGTTGTTGTTTCTTCTTTGTTTGTGTGTTTACTTGCTTATCATTTGTTCATATGTGATATTTCTAACATTTTTAGGTGCAAATGGTAAGTAAATTGGATGTGGATATGCTTCCACCTCCTACCTTCTTCCCTTAACTCCTTTAATGCTTTAAAAGTGTGATTGTGAAGCATGTAATGCTACCATTTGCTTAATTGCACACCATCCCTTCTTAGGTTCTTTCTTAACTTCATTAAGGAGTAAGAAGAATACTAAGCTTTCTTCTCTTCTTCTTCTCATCCTCTCTTATCTTCTCTTCAAGCAAGGAGCACATACAACACTAAGGAGTTTCTTTCTTCTCTTTTAAACCTCACTAACCTTAGGATATCCATGCATGATAACACTAGGGTGTGTCTTAGTTCCCATTAGAGTTTACCTTTTCTCCTCTCTTGAGTCTCTCTTCTCATATCTTAAAGAAAATTCAAAAACATGCAATAAAGGTAGGCATTTATTGCATTTAGGCCTTTCATATAAAGAAAAGATTATAAGGGATCTTCTCTTATAATCTTAGAATGTAAAGCATATAGCCCATCTTGGGTCAATGTGTTAAACATTTGATCTTGTATGAGGGACTTAAATGCAATACTTGTTGAAGGTACAAATAATAAAAAACACTTCTTCATTTCATAATCAACAAAAAACACTTAATAAACACAAGTATGCTAGTGTGTTTGAACCTTGACAATTGGAACTAAGTGTGGGGGTCTTCTTCACTCTTAGTGTGCTTTCTTATCCATTCCATCTTGGAATGTGAGAATGTACACATTCCAATGACTAAGATTTAGATACACTATCATATGTAAACAAATGAAAAACTCTTAAAAGACAAAAACAAACAATAACGTCTTTCCTTCGGGAATTCTTTTCTCATCTCATTCACCCCTTCCGTAAGGATGCGTCATTTCCGTTCTACCGCAAACAGGTAACGCCTAAGTCTCCCTACAGCGAGCTGCAACACCTAAACTGCTGGAACACGAACGTTGACATACTCCACTAAAAAACACAAACAACTTTCCCTTAGTGAGGGGAACTACGTCGCTCTGATTCTCATGCTCCCGATGAGATACGTAGGCAGTAGGGTAGGGCCCATGCGAGCACTTATTTTATTTTCCCTACATTTGTTTTTCTTTCTCATTTCTTTCTTTCAGTTCCTTTTTTCTAGCATTCTTTTCTTACACCCTTTGATTGAAGCAAGCAAGCGTGGATCCCATCGGGTACGATGGACGCGAGGGGGTGCTAATACCTTCCTCTCGCGTAACCGACTCCCTTACCCTTTCTCTTGGTCGCAAGACCATGCTCTTTCCTTTCCTTCAGGTTTATGCGGTGTTTCCTTTCCCTCTCATGGGATAAATACACATTGCTGGCGACTCTGTTCGGTGCCACTTTCGCGTTTGTACTAGGATGAAAATCCCGGGGAGCGACAACTGGCGACTCTGCTGGGGACTGATTGGCCTATTGCTGGTCCATCCTAAGCGAGTCAATCCTAGCGCTTGTCTGTTTTCTTTCATTGGGTGTTTATTATTGGGCTGTATTTACCGTTTTATTGTATGATTATTTATGGCTTTACTGTACATTACTGTATTTACTGCACTTTAGCATTACGTATCATATATTATATTGTGTTGCACTGCTTTGTCTGTTTGGCGGGATGGGATTTCTGAGAGATAAGCCCATTACACAGGCTTGAGTATACACTTAGAATTAGAGTGGAGAGTAGTGGGACCTACGTGCCGTTTGGAGTGCGTTGGGTGTTCACGAAATTCACAGCTAGACGAGGCTATCTTGGGACACATCGTGGCATGCGCATCTTGCACATTCCAGGATGTAGATCTAGAGAGCTGTCGACTCTAGTGACCGATCATGAGGACCTTAGTGGAAACATCCCTCTTTAGCGGTGACAGTGGCAGACCACATTCTGTGGCAAACCCATTCGCACCCGAGGGCCCACTTTGGAACTTGCATAGGGTGACCTTTATTTTCTAAGGGGAGTTAGTGGACGACCTCTTTGATTGGCATAGCATTGTATCCTACGGGCTGAATGTGCTATTGCTTCTCAAACTTCCGAAGCTGACAAGCCTTATTTTCTAAGAACCACATGTGAGTATGGGCGGGATGTTTACAGGTTTGCAGGAAACCCAGCCTCCTACCTACCTTACTTGCGATTCTATGATGATTTCAGACATTGTATCCTATGACAGTGATTTGAGTGTTCATCTCAGATATTGCCAGATTCGATGCAGAGACACAGTGCACACAGTTCAATACAGACACCGACACTTGATTACCTGATCACATGCCCTTTTGCATTGCATTATCATATCATAACAGTTATGTTTGTCATTTTCAGGTGCATAATACGTTTCTGATTCCAATCCATGGGTTCAACAGAGATCGTTGCCGAGAGAAAGAATAATGTGTCTTACAAGTTTCCAGACCCTGTTTTGGATTCATTGCTCAAAGTTATAGATATGGCTGGTCCGGGTATTCTTGATAGGTTTCAGAAGAGCTACGGGAATTTGGTTGGGATGGTCCGTACAATCACCAAGTATGAACATGATGCTTTGCACACTCTGCTGCAGTTCTACGAGCCTTCGTTGAGATGCTTCCTCTTCCCAGATTACATTTTGATGCCAACACTGGAAGAATTCTCATTTATTTTGGGAATTCCGATCACGCCGGCAATACCATTCTTCTCTGGTAGTTCCCCTAGCGTAAAAGAAATCGCTGCTGCGTTACAAATGGATCAGGCAGTGGTAAAGAGTGGTGTGAGCAGTAAAAATGGAGTTAGCGGATTTCATTTAGAATTTCTGTCTGGACAAGCCCAAGAGGATACAAAGGCTAAAAATTGGACGGTTTACAATTCCATTCTGGCTCTCTGCATATATGGCCTAGTTCTCTTTCCCAATCAGCAAGACTTTGTGGATATGCAAGCAACGAGAGTTTTCGTCCTTAAAAATCCAGTCCCTACTTTGTTAGGAGATGTTTATCATTCCGTGCATTACAAGAATGAGAAAAGAAGGGGAGGATCTGTTAGTTGTTGTACTCCACTGCTGAGTCATTGGTTTTTCAAACATTTGCCTCAGACAGGTGCCTTTGTGGAAACCAAAGATGTGGCGAAATGGTCTAAACGATTGATGGGTTTAACTGCTGATAACATTGTATGGTTTGACCACCGGTTGTTGAGAATAGAGCTTGTCACAAGATGCGGAAGTTTTCCAAATGTACCTTTGATTGGCAGAAAAGGAGGGATCAATTATAATCCAGTTTTGGCCATCCGACAGTTTGGGTATGCTTCCAGGGATCCTCCTACAGAGCAAGATGTGGAAGAATCTTTATTCTTTACAGGAACTAAAGATGCGAAGGTGGTAGAAGTAGTAAATGGTTGGAAAGATAAACATAAAATTGGAAAAGCAGTTTTTGGGAAAGGAGATTGTAGGTCTTATCCTGAATATGACAGGTGGACTGAGACGAAAGTAAAGGAATTACTTTTACCCTTTTCAAGGGGACCTCTTTCATGTTCAGTAAGCCAGAACAACCCACCATGGTTGCTATTGAAGAATGTGAGAAGTGGAAGAAAATGGTCAGAGAGCTGCAGATAGAGAATTCTGGAATGAGCAGATGTCTTCAGAAAGCTCTAGCTGACAACAAAGAGTTGGAAAAAAGAGCGTTGAAAGCAGAAAAAACCCTGGCAGACAAAGAAGAAGATTTTGATGAGAGAGCTCGATACTTCCGGAAGCTTACCTTGGGAGCAGATGATACTAGTCAGGCTCATAAGGCTACGAAGCAGGCGCTGGTCCGAAGCAAGGATTCGTTAGCTAAACTCCGTCAAGCCTGGGATGAGGTCAGAATTGAAAACTCCGAATTGCAGGCCCAGCTAAAAGATAAAGATGAAGAGCTGAAGAAAGCGCACGTGGAGAGAAGAAAGTATCGAGAAGATCTTGGCAAAAGTCAAGAACAAGTGAGCAATGCTGAAGGTAAGCTGAAAATCACCAACAAGGAGCTTGGAGAGGTCACAGCAGAGCTGAAACTGGTTAAAATTCAAGCTAGAATCAAGAGGCGCAAAGGAGCCAATGAAGATGAAGCCTTGCTGATGCATGTGGGGTCATTAGAGGATGCATTGGAAAAAAGGGACGCAGTGATTAAAGAGCTGATTGAGAAGCCGCATCATCAGCGTACCCGCATCCTGTTTGAGGAGATTAAGTATTCCAGCCAGAAGCTGAAAGATGTAGAGCTGTCGGATTAGTGATTTTTATCATTTCTTTGTAATTTGTAATGGTTACCATCAGAATTGTTGATGGATCCATTTGATTGCCTGTTTTCTATTTTGTTGCTGAAACTACGACAAACGTACTTGAGAAGTTTTGGGAATTTGTATGAAATGGTTTACTTCTGTTCACAATTTCTGATCTTCAGATATATGTGATGTGATATCTGCACACTAGCACACTACAAAATCACTATTTCTGGTCTTCAGACATCCGTGATCGATGTATATGAATATCTCTTCATGGCAAAACTCAGTAATCATGGCTCCTGGTCTTCAGGAATTCTTGGTTACGATTGGAATCAGGATATGAAAAGCATTTTGAAATGACAAACATAACTTTGCATTTGCATTTGCATATCATTTTTGCATTGCAGGTTTTCCTTTTGCAGGCGCCTGCTAACCTTTATTTGGTTTTCAGGCACAATAGCTGATACCCCAATTCACCGATATTCTACCCGACGCAATCAAGCAAGAGTAATGGAGTAAGTTCAGACAGAGTTAGCCGATTTGAGGGGAAGGATGGAACAGTTCATGAACCTCATGCAGGGGATTGCTCAAGGTCAGCAAGAGCTGAGGACCGGTCAAGAAAATATGAGGATTGGACAAGAAGCTATGAGAACCACTATCCAGAGGCTGGAAACTGAAATTCCAAATCGCAATGTGCGCACTCCTCCTGTCGGCACAATCCCTGCTGGTGGGGCACATCTGGGCTTTGATAACAATGAGGATGGTCAGGAGGACCAGTTCACTGCATTCAACAATGACATGGGTTTCTACAATGACGACCGGAAGTATGAAGGGCTGGATGAAAGACTCAAGGCTATTGAGAGCCAAAATCCTCTTGGAATTGATGTAGAAGACATGGGTCTCGTGCAGGGTGTGCGAATTCCTCCCAAGTTCAAGCTTCCTGCTTTGGATAAGTACAATGGCAGTACATGTCCCAAAACACATTTGCAAGCTTACAATCGCAAGATTGCTGCTTACACTGATGACCAGAAGCTCTGGATGTATTTTTTCCAGGATAGCCTGTCAGGTGCATCCCTGGAATGGTATGTCAAGCTGGACGGGGTTCGTATAAAAAGTTGGAAAGATTTGTGTGCTGCATTTCTGAAGCAATATCAATATAATTTGGATATGGCACCTAATCGTACTCAGCTGCAGAGTATGACTCAGGATCCTAAGGAAGGCTTTAAGC
Organism: Lathyrus tuberosus; assembly: GCA_022829125.1. Classification (NCBI taxonomy): domain Eukaryota; kingdom Viridiplantae; phylum Streptophyta; class Magnoliopsida; order Fabales; family Fabaceae; genus Lathyrus; species Lathyrus tuberosus. Next base: position 1,199,111 of record JALAZF010000593.1, read on the forward strand.
AATACGCCCAGAGATGGAGGGAATTGGCTGCTCGAGTTCAACCACCTCTGGGTGATCGCGAGATGGCTGATATGTTCATGAGCACGCTCCAAGGGTCGTATCTGGATAGATTGGCTGCATGTCCTTCCACAGGGTTTGCCGACATTGTTATTGCTGGAGAACGAGTAGAAAGTCTATTGAAGTTGGGTAAGATTCAAGACGCCAGTGGGGCTGGTACTTCAAGTTCTAAGAAACCCTTTGCTAATGGACCCAGGAAGAGAGAAGGGGAGTCCAGCGCTATGTATAGAGGAGGGGGCAGAGGCAGGACTCAGCCCTATCATCAAGTGGATGCTGTAACCATTCCGGTTCCAGCTGGACAGCAAGCTCCCAATCAGCAAGGTAGACCCCGATTTCAGAATAATAGACCAAAGGACCGTAAGTTTGATCCTTTGCCTATGTCGTATGCTGCTTTGTTACCACAATTGCTCAAAGAGAAATTGGTTGAACTCCGGACTATGAGGCCGCTAGATGCTGGGAAATTACCTCAGAGTTATGATGCTAGTGCTCGGTGTGAATTTCATTCTGGCGCGCAAGGTCACACAATAGAAAAGTGCTGGGCTTTTCAACACATAGTTCAGGACTTGATTGACGCGAAAGCTATTAATTTCTCCAGGCCGCCGAGTGTTCGTGACAATCCAATGCCTAATCATGGAGGTGCGAGCACGAATGCTATTTCTGATGGTGAGAAATTGAATCTGATCACCGACATTAACTTGGTAAAGACTCAGTTGTTGACCGTAAAAAAACGTTTGTTAGAGGGACAAGTATTTCTTGGGTGTGGTTCTGATTGTGAGGGCTGTGCGAAACAGGTTAATGGCTGCAGTAAATTGAAAGCTGGACTGCAGAGTCTT